>OX411545.1:31234311-32434311 GCA_948146395.1 Fragum whitleyi | reverse complement strand
ATGCACATGTAAATATCAATAAACGTGACCGATCGCGCGAATAGGGCCCTTTTGGGAACGTGGTAAATTAAATCAAAGGAGCGATGGGATTCCGTAGATGTAAAAATCAGCCCGTATTTAAAGAAGATGGTTCGTTGTAAGGAAATTATCCATTCTGTACTCAAAAAATCAGATGATACTAAAAACATTGAGACTTTAAACGAGTATTTCATTTTCGTCTTTTATACTGAATGGTAAAAAAGAAGAAAGTCTTTTAAGGTAGTGGACCCGTAATAGTTTCGCAATGTTTCCGGAGTAATGAACTTTTACAGTGTTAACCAAGGTTTCCTAATGAATTTCATAAGGAAACCTCGGTCAACATTGTGAATGATCATTAGTTCCGAAATGTTACGGATCTATTACGGTTCCACTACCTTAAGTCGGACTTCAAAATCTCAATCAGCATTTCATTCGTTTTCTTTAATAACCGAACAATGTCATTTCGATGTTATGCGATTGGCTTCTCAAAAGACTATTGTTAATATAAAACATACGTAAATAAAAGATTGGCTTCTGTGAAAAAATAAACCTAGACACACAGCGTTAGGCGGACTCATATTGAAACTAAGGAGAACTCGATTGTCATTTGGGGAAAAGTATTCGAGAAGTTGTCTCCCTTTTACAAAACTGGATGCAAATAATTTAACATGTTATGGGCGGGAAACATAAGGCTCTATGTCTCCTACAATAGTTCTACATGGAACATTTCTCAAAGAGGATCAGTCTCCTACAATAATTCACCCTTACATACTTGCAAACTTGTAATTTGATGATGGAATTATAGCGGTTTCTGGACAAAGCGTGCAAAGACAGTCATCCTTTTTGAAGTCTTGAATATGAATATTCCATTTCAGATCCATCTAACCATCCATCCATCCATCCATCCATCCATCCATCAACCCATCCATCCATCCATCCATCCATCCATCCATCCATCCATCCATCCATCCATCCATCCATCCATCCATCCATCCATCCATCCATCCATCCATCCATCCATCCATCCATCCATCCATCCATCCATCCATCCATCCATCCATCCATCCATCCATCCATCCATCCATCCATCCATCCATCCATCCATCCATCCATCCATCCATCCATCCATCCATCCATCCATCCATCCATCCCATCCATCCATCCATCCATCCATCCATCCATCCACATCTAATTATGACAAAAAATTAGTGGGGTGTTCATAGTATTCTATGTTGCCTTTAACAGGTTGGCGGACATCGGAATGGAATTGAATTAGTGTTGTGAGTGTGTTTGGGACGAAATTAAAGGGATATAATAAAATATCATTAATTTCTGCAAGATGAACAAAATAAGCGATGTGTATTCAAGTTCTATATATTGCGTTCTATGTTTTCACGAACCAATCAAGAGCTTATAAAATTCAAAAATCAATGAAATCGTACACTTTTTAGAACGATTGTAATTTTGAAGATAGTTGTTTATCTTATTTTTTTTGTTGTGATTTTTGAGCGATTTTGAATGCTTTAGTGAGCGCTTTGAATGAATTATTCAAGCACTGAGTGAGCGACCTGGAATGGTTTTGATCCGTGGTGAATGTCAATTTCACGATGTTCTGAACTGTACCATATTGATCAGAATAGTTTCTCTTTGCTTAATGAGTCAAGGGGCCAATTTATTTCTCGCCCGCTTTCGGGTCGGGTGGAGACTGGTCTCGCTGTCGAATATCAGAATAGCCTGTTCTAGGCTATTCTGATAGTCGATATGTGGACCAGTCTAGAGCTGGTAGCCCGCTTTCTGAGAGATACTCTGATATTGCGGGCAACAGTACCCGCCCAGGGTGAGAAATAAGTTGGCCCAAGGTTTTATTGTATGGCTACAATGTACATGCGCCTTCATTACGACAATTCGATACTTAACGTGAACATGTTCAGAAAATATTCCAGTGACCTCAATCTAAACGCCATTTCACACATAAAACGGATATCTCATCATTTACCGCAATTAAATAGAGTCGGCAATTCCCTTAAGTGATTTTTTATATCCATGATCATTAAATGAAGAAATGAAGATGCATTCAATTACGGCTGATAGCAACCGCGGTGTTTTAAATTCGTAATACCATAACTTGTCTCAGTAAACACTGAGACAACACTGAGACAACTTAGACAACTATAGTAAAAGATGTCTAAGTAAACTTAGTCTAGTTAATACTACCACTTAACTAGATACACATTAATTTACATTTTGTATACATGTAATTTGTCTTAGAAAACGAATTTATACTTCAGCTTGAATTAATACACGAAAATATACTACATTTTCTCTTTACACAATATATAGTAAAGCTTTTCTTGAAAAAACAAGTTTATAGAACTTGCTCAAATACAAGAATTTATACTACAGCTAAACAAAATGCACAATTTTATAATACAATTTGCCTTATTACACAAATTTATACTACAACTGAACTGAATAAACAGATATATATAACTTGCCTGTGTATAATAATATACACTACATCTTCATTTAATAAATCTAATTTATACTACAATTTGTCCAATTATACGAATTTATCAAATAACTTACCTAAATACACGAATTTATAATATACATGTCATTTGATCGTGCATACCCAATTTGTTCACATTTACCACAGCTTACTTAGGTACTAGAAATAAACTACTCAAAGTTTGCTAAGCACCTAACATTTTCGCTGTCCTACAGGAGCTGATTAAAAAAGAAAGATAAAAAAAGTCACACACACAAAATAAACCGTTCGTACTCGTAATGTATTGACAAGATATCTAATGTATACGTTACAAACTTTGACATGCATTTTTCTCGTGAGACTCGTGCAAAATAAGGAACACTGGTTTCTTACCTGTCCTTTCTCATTTTCTACATGTACAGGTTTCGTGTAGATGCTTATAGGGCTGTCACACCTTACATTTTAGCCAGCGTGTGCGGAACGTGTTGGATTTTTTATAACACGCTGCGAACACGTCGGGTACGCTATGGACACGTTCCGCACACGCTATCGGCACGCTGTAACAAGTTGGCACACGTTGCGATACGCTGAGTATCTCATAAAATTTTAGCATGCACAAAATTTCTCAGCGTGTGCCGAACGTGTTGGAACACGCTCCGCACACGTTCCGCACACGTTCCGAACACGCTGAGCACGCTAGAGACACGCTAGGAGTTCTTTCACTTAAGCTACAGGCATCCTAGAAACACATTCGCCCAAAGTTTAACGTGCTTCTAGCGTGTCTCCAGCGTACTGGGAACGTGTGCATATCGTGTCTTCAGCGTACTGAACGTGTGTCTAGCGCGTTGCCAGTGAGTTCACAGCGTGTTTCAGGCGTATGACAGCGTTTCAATTTTCAATGAAAATATAAAAGTTCCGCTGCATATTTGTCTTGAATTTCTACCATCAGCTTGTAAATAAATAAATTTGTGCATGTACGTGTGTATGACCCTTTTAACATGTTCATATCAGCATGTTTCCTCATGACCAGTCTAAGAATGACTTGAAAACTCGATTATAAGTAGCATTCTCTATATTTGACGATGAAAGATTTCGTTCAAGTCATATAAATAAAACTTATGTTATTTTATGTTATGTTATAAGCGGCTTGTATTTTCTTCCATATAAATCCTTTGCGGATTTTCTTAATTCCTTAGATTGTCGAGGTGGAGAATGTAGCCTAAATGTGTATTAAACGCTGCGTTTATAGCTTTACAAGTGCGTCTGCTCTTTGGTCAGAATAACAATACGTTCGCGAAAATACAAACATTCATTCGTCTCACTTGATCATTACCAATATACCAAAAAGACAAGTACATCGTTGTACCAAGTGGACATAATACAAGACGTGTTTTACTCTTTTCTGTTCTGTTCAGAATATTTGATTCTGAGATATGTGCTACAAGTTTGATAATTGGTACACCTTTTCCCTCTTAATATAAGACTAGCTATTCAAGATTAAGAGAGGTTGTAGAAAATCCTACATGGTAGAGCATATGGAGGAAGAAAGGAGTGCATTATGACAAGTAGTTCTATACCCTTTCGCAATATTTTTCGAACGAAAAGTACCAGAAGCTTTAATCAGCCTGAAATCTTATAAGTTTATTATATGCATGTTTTCATTTGTAACAGGTGTCAGTGAATTTTTCTTTTCGTTTTTTCCTATTTTTCTTTTACACGAACTAACATACTTTGAATTTGAATATGTGTAGTGGCCGATGGCCTGTTTTATATTAATAGAATGAATTTAAAGTGGTAATTTCTTGCAGAATTTATATTAACATCAAAAACACGCTGCGAATACGTTATAACACGCTAGCAGCGCGTTACAAACACGCTAAGCACGTTCTGAGGACGTTACGAGAACGTTGGACATACGCTCACGAACGTTGGTATACGCTGACATACGCTATCAACACGTTCTGGACACGTTACTCACGCGTTACTCATACGTTCAAACTCGCTATGAACACGCTACAAGCGCGTCGGGAATCGGCAAAAAAGAAAATATAGGTCAGCGTATGCCGACGTTTTGCGGACTTAGTCGTTTTCTCAAACGCGTCAGGCACACGCTGGCTAAAACTTTGAGGTGTGACAGGACCATTAGTTTCTGTTTTTTAAGTACTTTATTGACATTTAAGTCGTTACTTCATGGCTAATCCAAATGTCAGACGACATTTATCTGTCAAACAATTGTGGCGTGCTGTAGGTATTGTGGAGCAAGGGGCTTCCCACCGTGATGTTGGCATGGTACTGAGGGTACACCATACTGTTGTGACCATAGCTAGGACACGATACCAACAGTATGGTACACCTGTAAGGAGACATGGTGGAGGTAGGAGAAGAGCTACCTCCGTCGTTTTTTTTTTTTTTTTTTTTGGTAATTCAAGCCCGAAGGAACAGGTTTGCTACGGCAACGCAGCTACAACCTTCAACGCGCCTCGGGAGTGTGAGTTTCGACTCAAACCATACGACCACGGCTGCATGAGCATAACCTGAGGTCAAGAAGACCATGAATTCATATTCCGCTGTCCCGAGTTCATTGTCGTCGTCGGTTAACATGGGTACTGGACCACGTTAGCTGGCGCATAAGACGCTGGTGCCCCGTGCTATTCACGGTTGAGTCCAGGTATTGTCTGGACTACACTGATAGGTGGGCTAGGGTGTGGAGAAGGCTGGGGGAAAGGTTTCATGCAGAAAACATTGTTGAGCACGATCGGGGTGGGTCCATCATGGTTTTGGGTGGCATCAGCTGGGATGGGCGGACTGATCTTGTTATTTTAGAAAGAGGTACTCTGACAGCTCGTAGGATCATTGATGAAATCGTCTATACCCCCGTAAGATTTTACGCTGGTGCTATTTGGGATGGATTCCTTTTAATGGATAATAATGTCCGTCCACACACGGCCCGTATAGTCCAAGAGTATTCCCAAGAAGAGGACATTCCACGTCTGCACTGGCCGGCTCGCTCACCGGGCTTAAATCCGAAAGAGCATATGTGGAATGAGCTACAGGTCCGCGTTTCGGCTCGCATGGTCCAGCCAAGGACACTCCATGGGCTCGGCTAGATCCTTAGAGAAGAATGGTCTGTTATTCACAAAAGAGGAACCCAGAACTGAATCAGGAGTATGCAGAGGCGCTGTCAGGCTGTTATTGACAGTGCCGGCTCTCTTACTCGTTATTGAACGAAATGCAATTGAAAGATCACCTTTTTTGGATCAAATTCGATTTTTTCAAATTCGCAAGAAAACAGAACAATTTCTAGGGTCTTCCTGTTTTATCTTTATTCAAAGTCTTCTTATCATTATAAAGCTTTATTTTCTTCTTAAGATTTAATAAACTGATAACAATCGACCATTTTCCAACATTCATATAATCAAATTTCACTTTTTCCTGAAATTATACTATAAAAAAGTTCTGTTGCTTAGCAAACTTTGAGGAGTATATTTTTTAACTTGCCTTTGTACATTTGTATACTTATCTAGATGTATACTGAAGAAATTATTTCACAATATAATAAAATACATTAAATTCATACATATACAACTTGCCTCTTTATATGAATTCTTCTTATATTCGAAGTGTTTCGTTTTACGAATATTTTCTGAAACTTGAATTCCCATTCTACTTTACCAAATTTTAATTTCCAAATTTTTTCTCAAGGTTAAGCATGCGTTAATTAGAAATATTCTTAGAGATACAGTCAAACCCGAGTTAGCAGCCACATTCGATCAGCGGCGTGCACCTTTACACTCTAATTCAAAACTCGCTCAACCTACTCTTTCAGTTTAATTTCGATATCATTCTGAAATAATTCGTCCTAAAAATGAATGAAATAATATGACGTCCAATCTCGCGGCCAAAGAAGAAAAAAAGCTTCGTTTTTTATGTTAAGACATACTTTAATTGATTTCCTGGGGCCTTTTGAACTAAACATCTTACGATCATTTTTGCGTAAGTCAAAAATTAAAACTCGTACTACAAAAAGTAACTAAATATGGAATTCTGTCATGCATCATCTCATTGGAATCGTCTTCTAATGACGATTTAATGAGACATTGCAAGACAGAAACTAACAATGAATGAAAACACCAGGTACGATTTGTGATTTTGACTTACAATCAATTTTTTTCGTGAGAAGTTTATTTAAACGGGCCCCTTGTGTTTTATACGATGCACAAGTTTTTTTATTTTCCTTTTTCTGTCTTGAATATAGAGCAGATGTTATACAATCCCTCGTTAAGCTTTATTTCGCTCGAAAACCAGGAAATATTTGATAAAAATCTGCTTACTGTAATTATTCCCTATTGAGATATGACTAGTAAACGTGTCATTGAATGTAATTCCTTCCAAGTTAATGGAAAAATTTAGGTACTTAATAGAATAAGGTCATGAAACTAGGGTTTACACTTTCTTAAATAGAAAATATACATTTATAATATGACATACGTCGCGGGAGTTTAATAACCTCGTTGAATATTTTTTATATTACACGGGTGTTATAACACTAGTGGAATAAGTATGCAAATGAGCTAATAGCGAATGGCAACGCTATTTTGTAACCGCGAAAATGACGTCATAATCTATATATTGTGACGTCAGTTTTAAACGGCATTATAAGTTTCGCGGAAAATTCATATGTTGAATTTCAAGAATTTGACGATTTTTCGCAAAGTTTCGGGTCATATTATAAATAGAATATCAAATTTGTGCTCATTAAAATACCGAATTTATTAAACTCGTCATCGTAAACAGATAAAACTCGGCGCAGCCTCGTTTTTATCTGTTTATAGATGACTCGTTGAATAAATTCGGTATTCAATGACCACTCATTCAATATCCTCTATTTAGTAAACGGGTTCAATGCCAGGTGAATTTAACATGGAAGCCAGTTATTTTTGTCTCTACTTACAATTGTTAGCGAGGCTATTGCCATGGCAGGGAGTCTGTTACGGAAGCTAATTTACTTCCTTCTAAATGGAAAAAGGTATTTTACAGAAAATGGCCTTTAAACAAGGGTTTAAAGTTTCTTAAATAGAATTGAAGAAAATGTGTTGCATATAGGGTGAACTAAAGCTCGAAGTATTTTTTTAGCTCTTCACTGAATCGAACTTCTAAACAGCCAAATTGCGTTTGCCACAATTTAACATATTTTTAGTCATTGAATAAAATATCTTTTATTTCTACATGAAAGGGCGTTCCATTTGAAGTATCCCAAAAGAAGAATGGATTCCTATTCTTGTCCTTGGTGTCTGTAACAAACGGTCAAACACAAGAACCCTCCTTTGTAAAGGTCACAAACGTAGCACTTTTCGATGAATTTCGGTCAACGAAATACTCGGATATTAATCCTAAAAGTGATTTAATTCGATGGCTATTGAGTATTAGATATCAAATTATTGAAGAAAATTACATTGTAGTTGTTTTGTTTCTCACACAAGCATAAAATGAGATTACCACACCCACTCATGTTAATTTGGAAATCAGGGATGCCCCTGAATTCACTTCAAATTCGTTGCTTTTGGCACTTTTTTCAAGTTGATGTTCATTGAAGATCCTCCCCGATTAATTTTACTAATACAATGAGACTACTTCTCATTCAGATACAGTAAGTTACATCGTGAAATTGACATTTAACTCAATCAAAAACATTCTAAATCGTTCTCTCAGCGCTCCATTCATTTATTCCAGACACTCACTCAAACCATTCAAAATCGCTCCAAACTCACTGAAAAACATATGACACCTTCTTTCAAAATGAAAATAGCTGGGGAAAAACGGGATATCACTTAATAAATTGAAATTGTAAGCGTATCATAGGTTCTTGAAGAAATAAGAAGCTATCTATTGAACTTGTATGCATATTTTATTAAAGGGAGGTAATCATTGTTGCTTATTTTGTTCATCCTGAACAAAATCTGCAATACTGGATTACCTCCCATTAAATTCACTCAAAACTCGCTGCACACACTCATTCAATTTCATTCCTAAATCATTCACAAATCATTCCCCTTGTCAATTTCACGATGTTGTTAACTGTACCAAAGGAAATATTACTTTTTAAGCTGAAACCAAGTTGCCGTTTAGAAGTTCCTTTCACTGTACTGAAAAAGTCTAGAGGAGCTAGTGCCTTCGCAGTACAGTTAATTACATCGTGGAATTGACATTCATCTTAATCAAAACGATTCTAAATCACTCTCAGCGCCCCATTCACTCATACAAAGCATTCACTCAAATCGACCCAAAACGCTTCAAAAGACTCAAAAGAATACAATCAACAGCTATATTCAATTTCAATACATATGCGAAAAAAATTGCGATTTCACTGACATAATTGAAATTGTTAGCGTCTAATTGGTTCTTGAAGAAATAGGAAGCAATTTACAGAACTTTTATGAATATTCTATTAAAGGGAGGTAATAAATATCGCTGATTTTGTTTAACCTGAAATATTATTTGAATGTATATTTTTATTCATATACGAGCGTTGATCCAGAAATTCATAAAAAAGGGCTATAAAACTTTAAAAAAGTTGACTATCAAAATATGAATAAAAATTATACATTCATTTAATGTAACATCTGTGTGATAAGTGTGGAAACTTTCGAATGTGGAAGTTATATAGCGGCTGTAAAGTGACTTATCAAACAACATTTTCCGACAAAGATTGCTCTGTTTTATGGAAGTGAACTGCCTAATACTGCGTTTGAGTGCGTGAATTATAAACCTCATTTAATATTCATATAGTAATTCATAAAGATCTGAACCATTCTATAACGAGAATCTAATCATTGTAAAGTTGCTAGCAATTAATATTTAAGGTAATTCAAATGATTAATACGATTTTCAATTCACAGAGAAAAATGATCAAAAGTACTTTGCAGGATGTTTACGTATATTTGTATTCAAGGCACGGTCTGCAAATATCTTATAAGCATGAGCTATTTAAACAACATCAACAACAACAACATCAGCAAAAGCAACACAACTCTATTAAACACTCTAACAGACTAACGACTGCAACGCAATCTTTGATATGTGGCATTTTTTTTTCTTTTTTTAAACCCTATTAATCATTTTAAGAAAAAATATAACTGAGCAGAACTAAATAAATAAAATGGAAACCTCTGATAAAATAATGTTTACTAAAAGAACGAAAGAAAAGTCATTACTATCTCATATATATGAGGGAATGAGTTAAGGCATTGAGACTCGTGAAATACCTCGAAGCAATATCAGAACTTCAATATTCGTGCTCTATTTTACGGTAGAATCCCTTTAAAGGCAGTGTCCTCCAATTACGCTTCTTTCAACATAAATGTTGTCTCCGTATCTTTCATAGAGCCATTCATATGTCCGTTACAAATATATATTAGCTATTCTAAAAACGACAAAGAAACTAGCTTATTGATAATTACGAAGCATAAAGTCTTTTAAAGGGATCATCGCATTTATAACTTTATAGGCATTTGTAAAAGTTTTACGCTGGCCCCTCCATTCAATATCTAAACATAATTATCTTCGATGAGTTATAATAGCTAAATATCGAGCTTTATGTTTCACGTTTAACTTACAGTTAAGAACATCGTGAAATTGACTGTTATTCAGATCAAAACCATTCAAAACCGCTCATTCGGCGCTCCATTCTTTCAATCCACACACTCACTAAAGCAATTTAAAGACGCTCCAAAATCTCTAACAATGATCAGATCAACAACTACATCAAAATTAAAATCGGTACCAAAATCCACGATTTCCCTTACATAAATGAATTATGTAAGCGCATTATGCGTTCGTAAAGACATAGAAAGCTGTTCATTGAACCTGTATGCAGATTTTATAAAGGGAAGTAATTAATACCGCTAATTTTGTTCATCCTGAACAAAATAAGCGATATCGGAATACCTACCTTAAATTTCTTTGAAAACTCGCTCCAGACACTCATTCCATTTCTTTCCGAAATCATCTACCTTGTCATTTTCACGATGTTGTAAACTGTAAACGACGGTGAATAAGAATTTTGTTGCCATAGGTTGAAAATTCACGAACTTTTTTAGAGACCTATTGTTTCAAGAATAAAAAAACTCCAAGATATTGAAGTATTTCCTGCTTTCAGGATATGGAAGCACAAACGAGAGCCCAAAGTTTGAAAAATGCAGATCTGAGCGAGCAATTTCAAAAAAAAAATTGAGCTGAACGAGCGTCAACTTCACTATGTTATTTATCGTCCCTTACAAACAAGTCTTCTCGGATTGTGTATTGGGTTAATTTTTTTTCAGAAATATCAGGAATCATTGCCTTAGTGATCAAGGTAACTGAAATAGCGTTTAAAATGACGTTAAATTCTATACAATCGATTAACTCAATTCAAATTGGGACTGGCAAACTAGTAGCACCGTCTTCAAAAAGTTGCACACTCAGCGCTTTGTTAAATATTGAAATTAACGACACCGAAACAACGATCTTTGACCCTATTATTTTCATCTTTATTATTGGCATATAGTGCACAAATGAAATTAGCTCATTACAAGCTATTTTCATTAAGATGCTCATTTATTTTGATTTGTGTCTGCAGATTTCATTAGGAAACCTTTTTCCTGATAAACAACCCAAGATTGGCTACAATATTTGGCTACAATATTTGAATTTAAGGCAGTTGACCCGTTATAGATCCGCAGCATTTCGGAACACATGATCTTTCACAATGTTGACGGAGGTTTCCTAATGAAAATCATTAGGAAACCTCGGTTAACACTGTTCAAGATAATTACTTTTGAGACATTGCGAAACTATTACGGGTCAAAAACCTTAAGTCCAATGGATGCAAAATAATTTGATTGGCAAATATGGATAAAGCGGTTTCTGATCAGAGTCGCCTCAAGAATGTTTTGACCTATTTTCTAACAACGTTTTACAACAAGAGTATATAACACAGTAGAGATTTTCTGCATGGTGTTTGTCAGGAGGTCTACTATTGAAATAAAATATAATTTGCTTCGACGAAGAAATTGCATAGAATGATTCGCCTGTGCTGGGATTCGGCCTTATTTGAGTCTGTGCGATACATTTTAAATAATTTCACATGTACGCAAAGCAAAGTCTCTGGACAGTCGTCTGTCCATCTTCATAGCCTAATCAGAGTCTTTGCAATGCGCTCTGTAGATAGAAATGATCTCAAACCATTATTAAGAGGTCAGTGAGCTTTTCTTTGCACTGCACGGCTGTCAAGGACGCTCTAGTTTCGTGCCTCTCGCACATGTGAAATTGTTGGAAATTGAAAGCACAGGTTGATTTTACAGAGATTCTGTGTAATAGTTTTCACGAGCCTGGGACATGTAGCCATAGGGGCCCGATATTACCCCCCTACCACCATATAGACCAATAATATTTTATATTATTGGTCTATATGGTGTATATGGTGGTAGGGGGTAATTTCAGGTTTATATTATTGGTCTATATGGTGGTAGGGGGTTATTTCTTATTAGTCTATATGGTGGTAGGGGGTAATTTCGGGCCTCTATGCATGTAACATATCGTATTTAGGCGACCAACAATGTCTTATAAAGCTATAGATACCTTTTTGTCTCTCATAAACTTCACATTATAACTCATATTCGGGATTTAAAGAGCTACTGTAACATAATAATACAAGTCTAATATCCCTAAGTATATACTTCTTAATCCTTTCATCCCTACAAAACAACAACAAATTAAGAAAAAATAATATAAAAAAAACAAAAAAAAAAAAAAACCCGAAACCTAAAAGCAACGAAAGCGCTCCAGAAATTGAAATCTGTGTAAGCCTTGTTCAGCGTATCTTATGCTGTTTTGCAAACTTTAGACACTCATTATCCTGAACGCAGGATATATGCACAATTTCAAGAATGAATCTTCAAACACAACAATCTGATATTGAATCTGTCTGAGAAGCGTTCTTCTTGGTTCTCGTATGTTCAATACTGCATAAAATGAAAGTCGGCGGGCGATTTAAGGCCAATCATCGTCTCTTCCATGCTCTCTTCTCTTCCTTGTTAAGAGAACATTTGTAAACTTAACTCCAAAAGAAATTTCTACAAAATATGAATTGAAAAAATTCTAAACCTTTATACAAATTTAAATCTTTCTTTGCTACGTTAGGTTAAACAACCATATACCCACATAAATTTATATGAGATTGTTACGTACGAACTGTCCTCAACCGAAGCATAGCTGTAAGTAAAAAATCCGTCGTGAGCCGGTGTCGTTTTTTTTAGTCTAGTATATATGTAAATGTTTACCACAAATAAAAAAAAATGTTTGGTCTTATACAAACCAGCGGCAACATTCTGGCAGCGAAAAACTTGTACGATATTTCTCAAATTTTGAAATATGAAATTAAATGAAGTTAAGTTGTTTACAATATTTGACCCGTCACGCAAAAAGAGACCATCTGGAAATGCCGTAAAAATAATAATTGAAAAAGAAGTTGGTTGCAGTGGGGGTCAATCGGAGTTCGCATTTCAAAACTTCTTAAACAGGGAGGTAGAATGATCTTTCTACAAATAGAAAATAAGCCAAGTGCGAAAGGTTTCGACCCTTGTCAGCCTGCGCATTAAGCGCAGCCTGACTATGTCGACACTTTTCGCACTACCAAGGTAGTCCCTTTTCAACTCATGGGTTTAATATTTGTGTTCAATGAAAGCATATTCTATAAAGACACCATTCTATTATAGGGCAAAAACATCGAGCGGTATATTTATCGTCCTCCCACAACCGTAATTGCCTGACTTGGGACAGATTTCAATCAGAATTTCAAGACAATTTTATAATGGGTTCGGCTGAACCTATCCCTTGTGTGAATATTCGATAACATTGAACTACCGAAAAATTATCGAGAAAATGCATGTTAGCTTTGTAATTAATATCACTGTGTACACATTTTGGTTAGAATCTAAGAGTGGCGAAAATGTCATTGAAATTGTTTGTTGACGAATGCATTTAAAAGAAGTCAAATCAAGATTTTGTAATTATATCGTATAATTTAGGCTAAAAGTTAATTATATCATTAAAATTTACACTTTTCCCATAATAAAAAGACCCATTAATTCATTCAAAAAAACTGTCTCAAACCATTCATAAACACCCAGAAAATGCATCCAGAATCCTTTATAACTTCATTCAAATCGAACAAATAATTGTCTTGATTTTGAGGCGTCACGCTGATATTTTTTTTTATAGAATAGTACGTTGATGTTTTAGAGAGGTGGCAATCGACAATTTCGTCTTATGTGGACGAAAATAGCGATATTGTACAGCCTTTCTTCAGGAGGTAGTTTTTGGAAAACAAATCCTTACATAAAAATTCCGATTTCTTAAAATAATGATTCAACCAAGAAAGATTATTAAATTGTCAAGAAATCTATATGGAAAAACTTATACTCCTGGTTTAGCATTTCTTTTTAAGAAAGTAATGAAATTTTGTTTCTTAGATAAGATGTTTTTGAAGGTACAATGTAACACTTATTACATAACTTTCTTTTTTGATATGCTATGTAAAATTTGCTCACGATTTCAGAATTGAAAAACAACAACAACAACAACAAAAGATATGTAAATGTCCTAATTCGTTCATAAAAACGTAGTTACCATGACAACCAAATTTATCAAAGAAAATTCTATAAATATCTCTGGCATTTACGGGTGATATTGAAAATAACTTCAGGAATTTTTTAATCGTTAAATAAAAAAAGTGTTGAATACAAAATTCGTGACCGTAGAATCAATCTCAAGGTAATTCTGAAAGGTCAAAGGTAGAAATTCGGGGAAATTTTTTTATGTTAATTGAAAGTCCGGGCATTTTATAAGTTAATGTTGAAATATTTTGGCAAAATTGTTCAGAACCACCTAGCGATGTTTCTTGCACAAACTCCATGTCAATAGATTAATGTTCAAAGGTCACGTTGAAAGGTCAAAGGTCAAAATGAGAGTGAAATAATCAAGGCATATTTCAAAATTGCGATATCGATAACGTTTAAGACTGGTTATCCTTGATGAAAATGCACAATATGAACCAATCTCCGTAAACATCGATTTATTATCTTCGAAAATTTTTGGAAATACTGAATTCGGCCGGTTGAAAAGGGTTCGGCCCCTAAATGACGTCAGGACGTCAACTACACGTGATCTAGCCCGCCTTTTATTACGTAAACATTAACAACAACATTTCAAAGATGAATTGCAGTCATCATTGTGAGATTGTAATAAAAATTTATGATTCGACTTCTTGCTCCGAACGATGCACAAAATTTACTTCATTGACGTCCTTAAATTGCATTCAAAGTTAGCTCCACACACTCATTTAATATAATTCCAAAATCATTCCAAACTCATTTAATTTTTGTTATTTGCACGATTCATAAAATCGCCTTTCCTTTCTTTCTTTCATGTCAAAGCAAATTACTTGACCTCTCCTATATTTGTTACATATTTTTGAAATGGCGCCCGGTAAGGAAGTACATGTAGCAGACTTAGTAAAATGAGTGAATTCTTATTCTAAATTGACGAATTTTAGACAAGAAATACGCGCCATTCAAATTGGAATTCTTGTCTGGCAAAACGTTTAAGAATATTTTCTGCAACGTTAAGCTACATGTATATTCATTTCCTTCTTTAACACATAAAGTTAGGGTAAATCAATTGCCTTTAGTATTTACCTACCATCGTCTAATTGAATGCTTCTGTCACCAATGCTATTTCAAAATGTTTCATTTCCTTGTACTATTCAAACATGTAGCCAGATGGGTAGAGATGGATACAATACAATAAACTTCCGCAAATAACCACAGTTTACATGTACAAAGTCGGATAAGTAAGAAGTAAAAAAATTGCTGTAATGTACAGCAAAGTGAATTGTGTCGCCTCTGAAGAATTTAAACCAAGTGGAATTACACCGTTTTGGTGAAAGTTCATATGAAAATTATGTTTATGTGCACGTGTTTACGCAAAGGAAAATCCAAACACAATATGTGCTGACATCCTTAATTGCTCGAAGAAGCGTCATTTGAGGGCACAGACTGAACAACTTTTTTTTTAAATATTTCAAGGCGTGCAGGATTAAGAAACATTTGTGCTGGGTCCACGTGCAAGGATAAATATCATTTTTAAACGTTTCGCGCACGGTTTCACCTTGAATACAGGATTGTCTGTATTCTTTAGACAGCTCTATACGTTCATTCGAATACACGATAATTTTCAAAATTCGATTTTTGACCGATACGGTACACCATAGTGAAGTGCTGGATGTTGATGGACAAGAAGGGCGACATATGTGATGCTTAACCTCTAATTAATGTCTGCTTTATTCTCGTAATTACCGTCTTACTTTCTATACATCTACAAGAAATAGGTTCCTTTTTTCACTAGAATATACAAGCTAGAGAAGGTAATCGATAGAAATTAATCATTCGCCGAGGAGGACACAAACATGAAAAGAATCGAAAGGATATAATACTTAATTTTCTTAGTTCCAAGGAATCGTAAGTGACAAGAAAAATTACTAACCAAATTGTTACGCCTACCAAAAACTGTCACCCGACAAGACAGTCCCTGCGTTCAGGTAAACAAAACGGTCAAACTGTTTGCTTGTTAAACACTGCTTTGCACGCAAGTACACGTTTCAATACCAGATCATATAAAGCCAAATAAGATTACACGCCGACAAGTAAAGATCAAAGGGTAAATAGTTTTGGGCTCCAATATACGATTTCAACATAATATCTATATAAAGAATCATACTTAACCCTTTGCTGTTTAATCCCTGCTTTTTACGTGACTGTGATTTTATGATTGAGAAAACATTGTGAAAAAAGAAGAAATTGCCTCTGACAAGCAATTTCTTCTTTTTCCACACTATTTTCTACCCTACTGGATGGTTATGTTTCAAATTAAATCCACTTTTCACAAAATTTTGTAAAACAGGAAAGGGTAAAGCTGCAGCAACCCACCTATACAGTCAAAAGTGACATGGTCACGGTATTTCGGTCGCCAACCAACATGACAGGTCTTTATAAAGTTCGGTTATAAACATGACAGCTCCGTACGGAAGAAGAAATTTCATTGGTCAATTGTTCTTTGCTGGATGATGGCGTTTTGTTCGTTGTACTCGGACATAGGTAATTTGTAATTATTCTTAGTAATATGCCTGATTTGAAGGCAGTGCCATACTCTGGGCCATACTCAGTGGCGAAAATGTCCTTGAAATTGATTGTTTACGAATGCATTTAAAAGAAGTTAAATCAAGATTTTGTGATTATCTCGTATAATTTAGGCTTACAGTTGATGATATCATTAAATTTACACTTTTCCCAAAATAAAAAAAAAGACCCATTCATTCATTCACTCATTCATTCATTCATTCATTCAAAACACTCACTTAAACCATTTAGAAACACCCAGAAAATGCACCCAGAATCCCTTATAAATTCATTCAATCGAACAAAGAATTCCTTTTTTATCAGCTTGTCTTGATTTTGAAGCGTCATGCTGACATTTTGTTTTATAGAAAAGTACGTAGATGTTTTTGAGGTGGCAATGAAATATCGACAATTTTCTTATGTGGACGAAAATAGCGATATTGTACAGCCTCCCTTCAGGAGAAAGTTTTAGAAAAAAACTAATCCTTACATAAAAATTCTTATTTCATAAAATAATGATTTAATTAAGGAAAATATGAATTTGTTATGAAATCTAAATGGTAAAACTTCAGTTATACTCCTGGTTTAGCAATATTTTTTAAAGAAAGTAATGAAATTTTGTTTCTTGGATAAGATGTTTTTGGTGATAACATTAAGTACATAACTTCCTTTTTGATATGCTATGTAAAATTTGCTTAAGATTTCAGAATTTAAAAACAACAACAACAACAACAAATGTTAATGTCCTACTTCTTTAATGATAAAGTAGTTACCATGACAACCAAATTTATCAAAGAAAATGCTATTAATATCTCTGGCATTTACGGTTGATATTGAAAATAACTTCAGGAATATAGTAATCGTAAAATAAAAAAAAGTGTTGAATACAAAATTCGTGACCGCAGAATCAATCTCAAGGTAATTCTGAGAGGTCAAAGGTAAAAAAACGGGTAAAATTTTAATATCAATTGAATAGTCCGGGCATTTATAAGTTAATGTTGAAATAATGTGGCAAAATTGTACAGCACCACCTAGCGATGTTTCTTGCACAAACTCCATGAAAATAGCTCAATGTTCAAAGGTCACGTTGAAAAGTCAAAGGTCAAAATTAGAGTGAAATAATCAAGGCATATTTCAATATTGCGATATCGATAACGTTTAAGACCGGTTATCCTTCATGAAAATGCACAATATGAACCTTTCATCGTAAAAATCGACTTCTTATCTTCGGAAACTTTTGGAAATACAGATTTTGGCCGGTTGAAAGGGTTCGGCCCCTAAATGACGTCAGGACGTCAACTACACGTGATCTAACCCGCCTTTCATTGCGTCCACATTAACAACAACATTTCAAAGATGAAGTGCAGTCATCATTGTGAAATTGTAAGAAAATTTATATAATTCGACGTCTTGTTCCGAACGATGCACAAAAATTATTTCATTGGCGTCCTTTAATTGCATTCAAAGCTAGCTCCACACACTCATTTAATGTAATTCAAAAATCTTTCCAAACTGATTTAACTTGTTAGTTTCAAGATGCTCTTATTCATAAAGATAAGGGTGTTACTTGACCTTTCCTATATTTGTTACATATTTTTGAAATGTCGCCCGGTTAGAAAGTACATGTAGCAGACTAAGTAAAATGAACGAATTCTTATTCTAAATTAACGAATTAAAAAAAAAAAAATCGTGCCATTCAAAAGAGAAGTTTTTCTGGCAAAACCTTTGACAATATTTTATGTAATACAACATGTATAAAGATGACGCCTTCTGCAACGATAAGCTACATGTATATGTATTCCCTTCTTAAGGGTAGGTCAATTGCCTTTAGCATTTAACTGGCATCGTCTAATTGAATGCTTGTCACCAATGCTATTTCAAAATGTTTCATTTCCTTATACTATTCAAGCCTGTAGCCAGACGGGGTACAATACAATGAACTTCCGCAATTTACCATAGTTTACATGTACCAAGTCTGATAAGTAAGAAGTAAAAAATAGCTGTAATGTACAGCATTTGAATTGTGTCGCCTCCAAAGAATGTAAGCCAAGTTGTGGAATTACACCGTTTTGGTAAAAGTTCATACAAAATTTATGTTTATGTGCACTTGTTAACGCAAAAGAAAATCCAAACACAATATGTGCTGACATCTTTAATTGCCCGAACAAGCGTCATTTGGGGGCACAGACTGAGCAACTTTAATATTTACAGAATGTGCAGGATTCAGGAACATTTGTGCTGGGTCCACGTGCAAAGATGAATATAATTTTTTATCCGTTTCGCGGACTGTTTAACTTTGAATACGGGGCTGTCTGTATTCTTTATGCATATTTGTTTATCCGAAAACACGACCATTTTCAAAATTCAATTTTTAACCGATACGGTCCACCATATTGGAATGCTGGATGTTGATGGACAAAAAGGGCGACATATGTGATGCTTAACCTCTAATTAATGTCTACTTTATTCTCGTAATTACCGTCTTACTTTCTATACATCTACAAGAAAAAGGTCCAGTTTTTACTTGAATATACCAGTTAGAGAAGGTAATCGATAGAAATTTATCATGAACAAAGGATGACGCAAACAAGAAAAGAAACGACGAATGGGTGGAATACTAATTTTTCTAAGTTCCGAAGATTCGCAAATGACAAGAAACTTGATTTTTAAAAAAATAATCTGTGCAAACTCGTCACCCTTAAAACAGATCAAAACTCAGCAAAGTGTCGTTTTTATCTGTTTAAAGATGACTCTTATGATAAATTTAGTATTTCTTGACCACTTATTCTCATCCCCTTGGGCCCGTTGTACTAAACTTCTTACGAAAAATAAATCGTAAGTCAAAATAACAAATCGTACTTGGCGTTATCATTGATAGTTAGATTCTGCCTTGCAATATCTCATCGGAATCGTCTTTAGAAGACGATTCCAATGACACGATGCCTGGTATAATTCCATTTTAAGTCACTATTCAAGAAGCAACTTAACTTTTTGACTTAGGCAAAAAGATATCGTAAGATATTTAGTAAAACGGGCCCCTGGTTCCTAAACGGTTCTCGAGCGTTTTCATCTTGGACACAATGTTTTATTCTTCTTGTACCAAATGCACTATTTAAAATTCGATTTTTGACCGATACGGTACACCATAGTTGAGTGCTTGATGTTGATGGACAAGAAGGGCGACATATGTGATGCTTAACCTCTAATTAATGTCTGCTTTATTCTCGTAATTACCGTCTTACCTTATATACATCTACAAGAAATAGGTCTATTTTTACTTGAATATACCAGTTAGAGAAGGTAATCGATAGAAATTAATCATTCGCCAAGGAGGACACAAACATGAAAAGAATCGAACGGATATAATACTTAATTTTCTTAGTTCCAAGGATTCGTAAGTGACAAGAAAAATGACTAACCAAATTGTACGCCTACCAAAAGCTGTCATCCGACAAGAAAGTCCCTGCGTTCAGGTTAACAAAACGGTTCAAACTGTTTGCTAGTTAAACACCGCTTTGCACGCAAGTACACGTTTCAATACCAGATCATATAAAGCCAAATAAGATTACACGCCGACAAGTAAAGATCAAAGGGTAAATAGTTTTGGGCTCCAATATACGATTTCAACATAATATCTATATAAAGAATCATACTTAAGCTGCAGTAACCCACCTATACAGTCTAAAGTGACATGGTCCCTCTATTTCGGTCGCCAACCAACTTGACAGGTCTTTATAAAGTTCGGTAATAAACATGACAGCTCCGTACGGAAGAAGCAATTTCATTGGTCAATTGTTCTTTGCTGGATGTTGGCGTTTTGTTCGTTGTACTCGGCCACAGGTAATTTGTAATTATTCTTAGTAATATGCCGGATTTGAAGGCAGTGCCACACTCTGGACTATGGTTTCTATCACCGAGACAAATTTAGACAATGAGAGGTAAGTTTATCATTCCTGAAAGTTGCCTTGCGTCCAGGATTTAAACATTTGGAAATTTTACACAGTTTTGCTAGTGAGTACATTTAGGAAGTGTGGAACGACTTTTTAAACATATCGCGAATACTTTCATATTGAACGCAATGGTACAATATGCTTGATGTTTTAGGAGATAAATTTGGCGAATTAACGAAAACGGTTGGAGGAATGGTCATAGACTTATGATTAAAATAATTACTACTGAAATCAACAGACATGATAAGCGTTTAAGATTGAACAAGGAATTATTTTGTTAAAATCGCATCTATTACCATAGCTATAGACAGAGGGGTTATGGGGTTAACAAAACGGTTCAAACTGTTTGCTAGTTAAACACCGCTTTGCACGCAAGTTCACGTTTCAGTACCAGATCATAGAAAGCCAAATAAGATTACATGTACACGCCGACAAGTAAAGATCAAAAGGTAAATATTTTTGGGCTCCAATAAACGATTTCAATTAAGCCCTATGTTGTTGGCACTCATTTGAAACATATCATTGAGACGATTCAAATGAGTATGTACCCATGGGACTCATTGCAAAAAGAATACGTGCAACGTTAAAATGCACGATTTTGTTACATACCCATCCGCCTTACAAACATCCGAGGTCTGTCGAAATAATTCTAAATCTTTCACTCAGCGTCATTCATTCATTCCAAACACTCACTCAAATCGATTAAAAGCGATCCGAAATCATTAGAAAACATTCAAATCGATTAAGTTATTCTTACATTGTTTATGTTATTGATTTTAAAACGTCTTCTTGGTCCGTGAAGACAAACAATCAGAAAAGTGCATGTATCTTATTAAAGGGAGGTAAAAAATCGATAATTTCTGATGAAATGATCGATATTGCATTACCTCCAGTTATTTCAATAAAAAAAAAACAATCACCACAATATCAATCCAAAACCATTCAAATATCATTCATCTTTTTTAATCCACGTTGGTTTTAACTGATTATAGTTAAGTTTATTCGAAATCGGCATTACAATATATTCATTTTCAAATTATACATGATATATATCACTAGCCATTATCTATCCTTATTAATACTCGCACAATTATATCATTTATATTTCATTCGCTCTCACAGAATAAAAACGTACACTTGTAGTCACATCACATTTTGTCTGTTTATCTGATTTTTTACTAGAAACAATTAATTAGTTCAACAAGGTTGCAAATTGTCACAAGATACATCCGCTACACTACTGGAAGTATGAAAAATATTAAGGAAAAATAACACAAAAATTAAGCTACGTAGGGTTATATTTATTGTGCACTGAACTCTCAAATCATAAAAGGAGCATAACAGGCAAGTTCCAACTCAATCGGACATATGGTGATAGAGCATTCGGAACACCACTCGGCCAATCTCACGATCAACCTCGGATGTACGTAGACGGACTATTTTTTTAAAATTACGGGAAACCCTTGGAAAACTAGATGACGTCAGTTAAAAATCGCGTAAGCCCTCGAAACTTTGAATGAAAGCATTTGACGTCGCCAACGCTACTCGTTCAAGTCACTGACGTGAAACCATTGTATCCTTATATAAATATCTTTAGATTCATAAATAACGGTTGAAAAAATTCATCATTCTCAAAAATTAAGATTTTCAGCCGTTATTTACTGTAAAAGATATGTATCTACAGTGCTCGTTTTTCTTACACTGTTTCCGCCTAACAAAATGCACGAATTTGTTACATACCCATCCGCCTTACATACTGGGGGTATCATTTCGTAGAAGGTGTTGCTACAGACAGAAACTTAAACAAAGATAGTAAAAAGATCGGTTTTAAAAAAGGTAGTCGGTTTTTGTAGGTATTAAACCCTAATTCAATTAAATGATAAATGGTTAAGAAGTGATTATTTTGGACGAATCTTTGGGAGTTGATTATATATAAGATATATATTATGTAATAAAAGGTCAAACATGTCCATTGAGTATATATCTCGGTACCATTATATATTCTATGACCCCATTTCGTGGATTTTTCTTAAGCCTCTTAACTGACTAGGATTGTCTCCGATAATCAATACGTCACGAGTTAGAATTTACGAATTATGCATGAATTTGAACTTTGAATGCATGTAAGTTGGTAATAGATATATGCATGATTATTATTACGTAAGTTACTTTTGTATATTTATTGTTTGTATCATTTGTCAGAATCACAAGACTACAGTTAACAACATCGTCAATTGACAAGTTGAATGATATTGAATGGATGATTTTGAATTGAAATGGAATGTGTGAAATGGGAGAGTTTTGAATTAAATTAAAGGCAGGTAATCCGATTTTGCCTATTTAGTTCAAAACAAAATAAGCGATATTTATTACCTCACTTTAATAAATTATGCTTAATTTTAAAGTCTATCAATATCTTTCCATTTCTCCATAAACCAATCGAATACTTAAAAAGTTCAAACAAGTCAGTGAAATTATGGGTTTTTTCTAGCGATTTTCGTTGTAAATGTAGTTATTGGTCATATATTTTTTAGCGATTTTGAGCGTTTTTGAATGGTTTGAGCGAAGGTTTGAAATGAATGATTGGAGCGCTGAACGAGCGGTTTTGAATAGTTATGATCGAGGTAAATGACATTCACGATGTTGTAACTGTATTACAAGAAAGAATTTAAATGAGCCAGTGCGCGACATTTTCAACAATTTCAAAAGTGTGCCAAGCAAAGACTCTGGCCAGCCTGTGCATCTGCACAGACTGTCGAGAGTCTTCACTTTTCACTTTTTAGAGAGATAAGGTCTCAAAGAGTCTTTAGACAGACAGCGATTCAGCTAATTACACCATGTTACTGGCTAGGCTGCTGGTTGCTTGCACCTCACACATGCTTAAGTTGTTGGAAATATCACGCACAGGCTCAAATTTCTTACTTGTACTTGTGTAGCATAAAGAAGACCTGTACGCTTACGTAGTATACTTTAAATTTACCAAGTGAACGAATCCCATAATATTTAATGATCATTGGTGCTAAGATACTATTTCAAAGTTACATAAAATCTAATATTTGGAACATTTTCGGAGAAGAACAAAATTAGGTTTACTTCTTTTCCAATTCCTTTGAATAGTTTTCCCGGGGTTACATGTTAAATATGATATTGTATTTTTTATCAATAAAATAGTAAAACGAAGGAAAATAAAGCAAAATAAAAGATAATAATACATACCGAAATATTGCATGCATTTCCGTTATAGTTCCAAAAAAGCTGGCCTTAACAGCGAGACCTTTAAGTTGTAATTCTGTGAAATGTTATATAACCAATAACAATTAATACTTCAATAACTAAACAAAGCGGTCTGTTTCATGTCACGTAAGTAAAACATTCGATAAAATAGCGTGCCGATACCCATCGACTTTCACAAACGACTTAGATCGTACCATTAATATATCAGGGAAGGCGCAACTTACAACATTGTTTGCCAATAACCCAGTAACTAAGTAACCGATAATATGGTTCCATTGTAATTTCTTTCATGTTTGTTGAAACACGATTTCCTTTGCTCCAGATGAAAGTCATTGTCAACATTCTCAAGCCGTTATATGAAGCCAGACCAAACGTTTTGAGTACTTATTTGAATCGTCTCAGTGAGACGATTCAAATGAGTATTGCAAAACGTCTAGTTTGTTATTTAACTAACGGTATTCTGCTATTCGGAAGTATTGTATTCACGTATCTTATTTTTTCGAAGCATTGTCTTGGGGTCTTTGAGAGCAGAGTAAACATATTAATAAGGGCCGTCTGAGTTTGGGATTAGTTTTATGATTATGGTTTACGGCAATTAAATATCTGATAAGCTTGCGATTGTCAATAGATTGGCATCATGAAATCAAATTTACATGTCTGAAAAATTGCCTGTATTTTTATCGGAGATATTTATTCACATAAAGTTTGCGTCCCTCTGGGATTTTCCAGTTTATACCGAGGGATTCAAACTTTGTTATATAGGATTAAATACAGCTACATAAGATAAAATGTACATGTATTATTCCATTGCAATAAATTAAAAAGAAATAAGGAATAATAGAATAGTAAAACTTCTTCATAGTTCAGCTCGTTTATAAATATAACTAAGAACTTGGTTCCGTTTCGCAGCATTTATGACTTTCAATATATCTTATCACTACGAATTAAAAAAAATGTCTCTTTAGTTGTTGTTTCCTTCAAATATTTCCAATGATTATTACTAAATGAAACCGGGAAAGACCTATTAATTTGTTCAAATTAAAAGCAAACATGTAGCATTTTCAAAATTTCGTTTGAATTCACGCTCTCATGTATGAGCCATTGTGAGCAATTATTATATTTCAAACGTGTGCTTAAAAGTCCTTTTTTTAAAAAAATATGACATATTCATACTTTTTTTTTTCATTTCTAATGGGTAGAAAAAGAGGACATTATCTAGGAAGTCGAGGGGTTTAAAATAAATACCAGTCGATCATGCTTTGAGAACAGGAAGTGACTTTAATACAAAGCTGCGCTCTGAAGCATAATATTTACATTTCTTGTTTACTTGTATTAATAATATATGAGTCGTGTCATTAGTTTGACCTTGTAAATATGCTTTATGTATTTTTGGAACTGCTTTTCAATGTTGAACAAACAGACCAGTTCTTTAAGTTTAATACTACCTGGAACAGAATGGTAAAACCCCTATAGAACTATAAGAATATTAACAGGTTAGTGAAATTGCCCGATCGGAAAAAATGTCCCGATCGGAAAACCACACTAACATGCTTAACATCATGTCACGCGATCATTAGATACAAACGGAGTCAATTGTTACACCAAATGTCACCAAAACGAACTCTCATAAGAAATTATACAAGTGTATGTTTATGAATTACTAAAGCACTGTCTCATTTATTATTATATTACTCATTTTAAGGTAATAAACTAACTATTCCATTGACAATTATTCAGTGTCTCTCTTTGTACTATCATGTAGATGTAATACAATCATGATAAAAGCATACATCATGTAAATAGGATTACACTTTTAAAAGTTGAAGATACTTACATGTAAACAATACATGCACTTGAGGAAGGCGAATGAGGCAGATGTCATGTCGACAAATACACGTTTTAAAGCTTTAGTCTAAAAACATATTGAGGCAAGGGAATCAACCCTACCAACAATTTCCTGTTTAATGACATCGAGTAGTCCCAAAGGGCTTCCAGACTAATTATTGTTTTATATAGATAATCTATTCAATTGTCTTCTTTAATCTTTTATGTATCTTCTGTCACTTTTGCTTTTTATATTGTTTTATCTAGGTTAGATAGGTATTGTACTTCTGGGTATTTTTTATAGGGAAACACGGCGACTTTTTTTTCTAATTTGAGTATGTGGGCCTATTAACCTATATATTTTCTACATCAACACCGATTTTTGATAATTCACACTTCTAAAAACTACCAAGAAGAAAATTGTGAGCGCAAAAGTTTGTATGTTGGTGGCACACACGTTAAGAGATGTTTCAAAATAGCGATATCGATAGCGTTTAAGATCGGTTATTCTTTATGAAAATGCACAATATGAACTTTTCTCCGTAAAAATCGAGAAATATTTGCAAATAATGATTTCGGCCGATTGGAAAGGCTCGACCCTATATGATGTCAGGACGTCAACTGAAAGTGATCTAGTCCGCTTTTATTACGTCCCTATTAACACCAACATTTCAAAGATGATTTGCAGCCATTACTTTGAAACTTTAGGAAAATTTATAATTCGATTTCATTGCTCCGAACGATGTAAAATTTATTTCAGTGTTCAAAAATTGCATTTAAAGCTAGCTCCACACACTCTTTAAAATTCAGTCCAAAATTGTTCAAAACTCATTTAACTTGTTAGTTTCACGATGCTTATATTAAAAAAATCGCCTTTCCGTTTCTTTCTTTTCGTGTCAAAATATATTACTTGACCTCTCCTATATTTGTTACAGTTTTTTAAATGTTGCACAGTAAGAAAGTACATGTAGTAGACTTCAATGAATGAATGAATTAATGAAGTAAAATGAATGAATTCTTATCCTAAACTGACAAATTTTAGACAATAAATACGCGCCATTCAAATGGGAATTTTTGTCTGGCAAAACGTTTAAGAATATTTTATGTCATATAAAGAGGACGCCTTCTGCAACGATAAGCTACATGTATATTCATTTCCTTCTTCAACACCTAAAGTTAGGGTAGGTCATTTGCCTTTAGCATTTAACTACCATCGTCTAATTGAATGCCTCTGTCACCAATACTATTTCAAAATGTTTCATTTCCTTGTACTATTCGAGCATATAGCCAGATGGGTACATTACAATAAACTTCCGCAATTTACTACACTTTACATGTGCAAAGTCTGATCAGTAAATTCTCTGTGAAGTCTTTGTTTTAGTAATGCGACACGTGCCAGCTGACTAAACGGGTCTACTTGACGGGTCTTAAGAAATGCGACTGTGTTTTAAAGTTCCCAAACTCGTTACAGTTCTCCCCTACATCAAATATGACCAAGAAAAACTCTTCGTGGCGAATTACACCGTTTTGGTAAAAGAAAATAATATAAAAATGATACAATTCGTGTGTGTATGTATATGTTTCACCTTGAACACAAGGCTGTCTGTGTTCTATAGGCAGATTTACGTGTTTATTCGAAAGCACGACATTTAAAACAGAATACCGATACGGTTCACCATAGTGAAGTGCTGGATGTTGATGGACAAGAACGGCGACATATGTGATGCTTAACCTCTAATTAATGTCTGCTTTATTCTCGTAATTACCGTCCTACCTTGTATACATCTACAAGAAATAGGTCTAGTTTTTCTCTGAATATACAAGTGAGAAGGTAATCGATAGAAATTAATCATTCATCAAGGTGGACACTAACTTGAAAAGAAACGAATGGATGTTATTCTAAATTTTTTCTTGTTTTCAAGGATTCGAAAATGACAAGAAAACTGGCTCGCCGCTTTGCTTGCCTACCAAAATATGCCATGCCACAAGACGGTGCCTGCATTTAGGATGACAAATCGGTGCAAACGTTTTACTAGTTATACCCCGCTTTGCACGCAAGTACACGTTTCAGTACCATACCATATAAAGCCAAATAAGTTTAACATACCGACAAGGACAGACCAAAAGGTAAATAATGTTGGGCAACAATTTATGGTTTCAACAATATCTATAATAGAAAATTACTTGAGCGCTAGCAATCCACCTAAACTGTCAAAAATACCTTGCTTCCGTTATTTCGGTCGCCATTCATTTTAATAGGTTTTATAAAATTCATTGATAAACGTGGTCGCTCCGTATGGAAGAAACAATTGTTTTGAAGAAGCAAGTTGGTTAATAGTTCTTGGTTCGTTGGCGATGTTTCCTTCGTTTTACTAGGCCATGGGTAATTTGCGATTCGTTCTCTTAGTAACGTGTGTCTTTTTGTGAAGGCTATGCCATTCTCTGGTCGATGGTTTCTTTACAGTTAAAAACATCGTGAAATTGACAAGGTGAATGATTTTGGAATGATTTAGGAAGCGAGTTTTGGGTGAACTAAATGGGAGGTAATACAATACCGCTTATTTTGTTCAGGATGAACAAAATAAGCGATATTGATTACCTCCCTTTCATGAAATATGCATACAAGTTCTATAAGTAGCTTCATAATTCTCCAAAAATCAATTAGACGCATACAATTTCGAATTATGTCAGTGAAATCGAGATTTTTTTCCAGCTTTAATTATTTTGAATAAAGTTGTTAATTCTGGGTTTTTAGTGAATTTGGAGCGTTTGTAAATGGTTTGAGTGAGTGTTTGGAATGAATGAATGCAGCGCCGGACGAGTGAATGGTTTTGATCGAGATGAATGTCAAGTTCACGATGTACATGTAACTAACTGTATATTACGCTAGAAATTAAGAAAATCACGCGTCATTTTATCAATCAAGAATCTGCCTTGCGTCCAGAATGCAAACGGCTTTGTGAGTGAGTACAAATACAAAGTGTTGTACGACTTTTTAAATATATCGCATAGGCTAAAGTACTGAACGCAATGGCGAAGAAATAAGGCGAATTAGCGATCGTTAACCTTAATCAAAACTGAGTTGAGGAATGGTCATGACTTATGATTAAACTAATTTCTACTGAAATCAACATATATACATGATAAACGCTTAAACACGAACAAAGAATTAGTCTGATTAAAACCGCAGCTATTACACACGTTTCATGAAGATACAAAACACTTGTCACAAAAGGAAAACGTGTACCGTAAAAAGCCTGTTGATTACACATGTCCCTGTTACCATTTCCTGTTTAACAATATTTTGGACCTGTCCAAATTCAAAGGTTTTGCAGACGCAAATTAAAAGTGGATTTAATTTGAAAAAATAACTATTCAGTAGGGTAGAAAATAGTATGGAAAAAGAAGAAATTGCTTGTCAGAAGCAATTTCTTCTTTTTCACAATGTTTTCTCAATCATAAAAAACACAGGCACATGAAAAGCAGGGTTTAAACAGCAAAGGGTTAAACGATCATTCCGTAACTACAGTATCAAAAGAGACTATTCCTGGTCACATAGAAATGAAAGAGCCTTAACTAAACACTCAATAACCCAATTTCGAAAATAAAAAGAAGAATTAAAGATTGTTAAAAATGTAAGCGGGGACTCGGGTGTTTGTGAACGTCTTTACAGAAATTATAACAGATTAAAATCTACATGTAAAGTTAGTACTTGTATTTAGTTTTTCCCCGAGATAAGTCACTCTAAAAATCAATTCGATCCTGTGCACTTTAAAGTTTTGACAATCTCTAGTCGGTCTATAAACTTACATGAACAAATAACAAGTTATTCTTGATCCAAATGAAAACATTCAGATGGAAGTTCATCGAAGAATCTTTAGATTGCTAATCAAACTTATATGTATCAAACATGAGCCTTTTATTTAAATTGTCAGAAAACAAGTCGATTATTCACTGTATCTGTGAGTAAATAAACGGTGCACATAGTGAAGATTTTAATCAGACTGATTTCTTTAACAAATAAGGGTATAAAGTCTTCCTTTGGTGCATATTGGGTTGATGCGCGCGTGTTAAGTGTGTAAGGATGTATGGACTTGGAAGATAAAATATATTTTTTATAATTTATTCATTTTATACATATGCTATGATATTTATCCATCAACATAAATCCAATTACAAATCTCGATTTCAACTAAGTTTCTTCAAAATCGTCATTACAATTATTAACAACGAAAAATAGACAAGATGAATGATTTGGGAATGATATCGGAATGAAATTGATGAATGGAGGAGCGAGCTAAAAATGAAATTAAGGAAGGTTATACTTTATTGAGATTTCGTCCTTTTGGGCAAAATTACCTATTATTTATCATCTCTCTTAAAAATCAACGTTTGTTGAAATCCCACGTTCGATTGAGAAATTATACGGTGATATGATCGATTTGATTGGTATTCTGAACAAATTCGAATCGTTTTTGAACAATTTCGGAGCGTTTTTTGAGTGATTGGAGTGGGTCTTTAGAACGAAAAATTGGAACGCTGAGCGAATTATTTAATTTGGTTTTGATCGAGATGACAGTCAATTTCACGATATTGTTTACTGTACAAATATTCATTTTCCAAAGATAGAACACGACCCATATTCTGTCCTTACAAACACTATCAAATTAAACATTTTTCACTCGCTCTCACAGAATAAAATTGATTGGTTGATTGAATGGAGTTAAACGCCGCTTTCAACATTTTTCAGTTATATCGCGGCGGCTGGAGCACCTAACAATGGTTTCCTGGTATTTCCCTCACCAGTACAACCACCACATCCTTTCCTAGCCTCCAGCTGCTATCTCACATAGGTCTACGATTCTCACAGAATAAAAACGTACACTTGTAGTGACACCTCATTTTGTATGTTTTTCTGTTTTTATTTAACAAATAAAAAATAAACTAGGTAGACTGACTGTTATTGTGCACTGCACTCTCCAATCATAAGAAAAACAAAAATATGACCCGTCACACGAAAGGGGGCCATCTGGGTAGTGTTGTGCGTAAAGTGTCGATCCTGGTCAAACTGCGCTAAATGCGACCCCTGGTTGTCCTGTACTAGAACCAGTCTCTTTTTTTCTTTTTTTCTTTTTTTTTATTTCATGGAGTTCCCAGATGACCCCTTTTCGCCTGACGGGTCACAAATATCAAGTTCCAACTCAAACGAAAACAAGGTAGCAGAATTAGAGTCCGGACAAAGAAGCGGGTGCAGCTTGCCAGCCTGGACGCCAGACGCCCAGACGCGACGGCTGATCACATAATACGACCTATCTTTCTTTTTGGAGGGGAGTTTAATAAACATAGTTGATATGTAAAGAACGTATAGTGAGGATACTGATTGGACTGTGTGATGCGGGTCTCAAATTGGCGCGCACAAGTTTATGTTTCGAAATATCATGAAGTTGGGATATCAAATCGGAACAAAAATATTAGATATCAATTGCCATCAACCCAAAACAAAAACCTCAGTGACCTGAACGTTCGTAATCATTTCCGTTATTTTTTTCAAAGTCTGAGGCTAGTCCGAAATGAAATAAGTCACAGATTACAATTTGAATGTGATGATATCTCAGTATTGTTGGTAATCATGTTTGTGCATGTGTGCGGCTTTTTTTCAGAAAGCATTTTTGATGAAGAAGAAATCGTTTCTACCAAAAAAATTTTTTTCAATTTGCAAAATGAAGTTCGAGACTTTTTTTCTTCAAGGATGCACAAAGTGGAAATACGTTAAATGTAAAAGCAAATAGTTCACAGGTCTCAAGTTTCTGCACATGTAATTGTCCTATTGAAAAAAGCAAAACAAGTTTTTGTGACTATCGTAGGATTTGGGATTCATAAAACGCTAATCTTAACCTGCACTATTAAAAGAAGCCACTTATCCTAACACAAAAGAAAAGTACATGTGACCCGTCACGCGAAAAGGGACCATCTGGGTAGTGCGTAAAGTGCAGACCCTAGTCAGACTGCGCGGACTGCGCAGACTGACTATGGACGAAACTTTTTGCACTGTGCTTATTTTCTGAATCTAGAATTATCAATCTATCTTCCAGTGAAAGGTTTTTTTTGAAATGCGACCTCTGGTTGACCTATGCTAGATCAAATCTCTTTTTCAATAATTCAGTTTACAGAATTCCCAGATGGTCCCTTTTCACGTGACGGGCCAGAGATACCAAAAGTAAAAGAAATATGTCCACATATATTGAATCAAAATGATTATCATTTTTTTACAATTCTTACACGTTCTTTTAGTACGACCAGATGACCACATGCATTTGGTCATTTTCTAATCCTACCCAAGACAGCTGTAACGCAGATTCGCCTCACGTAACCCCTCTATCAAACATTATTCACAGGGAATCCAATGACAATTCCAAAATAAGTACCAATTTCGCAAGTAACCTCTACTGCCATGTCAGCATAATAAATCAGCAAAACAAACTTTGAATTTTGTACGACTGGTCTTTCGAAAGCCAATTAGATTGCAGGGCTGGGGAGTTGGTGGGCTAGCATTCTTTCCGGCGTACATTTGGAAACCAGCTTGCTAGCAGGTAAACGTTGAAAATATAGTTCACGAATGCTAGAGTTTTAATGCGGACTTTCAAACGATATTTCCGTTAAAAATTTGCCTCAAACAACAATTTAACAATACGGCCCGATTCTGGTACCTTGTATCTTGTTTACTAAAACTAGAAGCTTCGATCTTTAGAAACTCGAGTGGAAAATTCTAAAAAAAACAAAAACAAAACAACAACAACACTCCCCCAGCTTTTAAATTATCCCTCAGATTCAAGAACAGCTTGACGTTTGTATTGATAGCGCAACGCCTACTTTAATTGGATTGCATCCGTAGACCCAATTTAGCTAAAAACGGACTAAGGTAACGTTTGAATCGAAAATTTAAAAAAAAAACCAACATCAACAACAACAACAACAAAATAAAATGGAACGGCTTATTGCTATGAACTGAAGTGCCTTTCGGTGCACATTAAAATATTTCATCAAACATTTGTGCATCATGCCAGGTATCATGGAGGTATCACGTCTTAAGAGGTGTTGCTATAGACAGAAACTTGGACCAATATAATCAAAAGATCGGCCAAGAAATGCTAGTCGATTTTTATAGGTATTACATTCATAATTCAACCAAGTGAAAAACGGTTAAGTTATTTAAAAAATCATATATTTTTGAGCGTTTCTTTTGGAGTTGGGTAAATATAAGACTGAAATATATATTACGTCATAAAAGGACATAATGTACATCATATTGTGTCTCAGTACAATTACATATGCTATGACCTCCATTTTGTGGATTTTTCTTAAGCCGATTAACTAACTAGGATTGTCCCCGATAATCAATACGTCTCGAGTTAAAATTGACGAATTATGCATGAATTTGAATTTAGAATGCACGTAACTTGGTAATAAATATATGCATGATTGTCATTTCGTAAACTACTTTTTTTTATATTTAATGTTTTATCAATTTGTCAGACTCCTGAAAAAACTTCAAGAAAGAATTGAAATTTCTTACTTGTATTTGTGACCCGTCAGGCGAAAAGGGACCATCTAGGTAGTGCGTAAAGTATCGATCCTAGTCAGATTTCGCCGCTTGCGCAGACGGACTAGGATCGAAACCTTTCAGACTTTGCTTATTCTCTGAATTGAAAATGATCAATCTACCTTCCAGTCAAAGAATTTTCAAAATATGACCTCTGGTTTACCTTTTCCTAGAATCAATCCCTTTTTCGAAAAATTGACCTAACGGATTTCTCAGATGATCCCTTTTCGCGTGATGAGTCACCTTTGTTCACATTTGCATTTGTCATTAACGATGACCTGTATGGTTACAGTTAGTTACATTGTGAAATTGACATTCGCCTCAATCAAAACCATTCTAAATCGCTCACTCAGCGCTCCATTCATTCATTCCAAACACTCACTCAAACCATTCAAAAACGCTCAAAACCCATTGAAAAATATAGAATCAACAACGTCATTCAAAATAAATTTTGATTGAGAAACATCGCGATTTCCCTGACATTAAATTGATAGCGTCTCATAGGTTCTTGAAGAAATAAGAAGCTAAGTTTAGAATTTGTAGGCATTTTTTATTACAGGGATTTAATCAATATCGCTAATTTGTTCACCCTGAACAAAATTTGCGATATAGGATTACCTTCCATTAAATTCAATCAAAACTCGCTCCACACACTCATTCAATTTCATTCCAAAATCATTCCAAAATCATTCACCTTGACAATTTCGCGATTTTGTTAACTGTACGATGTACATTTTAAATTTAGTAAGTGAACAAATCAAATCATATTTTGTTAACCATTGTTGCTAAGATACTTACTCAACGTAACGTAGTATCTAATAATTGGAAAACCTAATTACAAGAACAAAATAAGGATTTCTCCTTTTCCTATTCCTTTGAATAGTTTTTTTCCTAGTTAACATGTCGCATACGATATAATATTTTTTATCAATAAAACTGATTAAACGAAAGAAAATATAGCATAATAATAATACATACCGAAATATCGCATGCATTTCCGAAATTTTTCCAAAAAGCAGGCCTTAACAGCGAGGCCTTTAAGTTGTAATTCTGTGAAATGTTATATAACCAATAACAATTAATACTTTAATAACTAAACAAAGCGGTCTATTTCATGTCACGTAAGTAAAACATTCGATGAAATAGCGTGCCGATACCCATCGACTTTCTCAAACGACTTAGATCGCACTATCAATCTATCAGGGAAGGCGCAACTTACAACATTGTTTGCCAATAACCCAGTAACTAAGTAACCGATAATATGGTTCCATTGTAATTTCTTTCATGTTTGTTGAAATGCTCTTTCCTTTCCTCCAGATGAAAGTCTTTGACAACTTTCTCAAGCCGTTATATGAAGCCAGACCAAACGTTTTGAAGACTGATTTGAATCGTCTCAGTGAGACGATTCAAATCAGTATTGCAAAACGTCTTGTTTTTGTTATTCAACTAACGGTATTCTGCTATTCGGAAGTATTGTTTTCACGTATCTTTATCTTTCGAAGCATTGTCTTGGGGTCTTTGAGAGCAGAGTAAACATATTAATAAGGACCGTCTGAGTTTTGGATTAGTTTTATGATTATGGTTTACGGCAATTAAATATCTGATAAGCTTACGATTGTCAATAGATTGGCATCATGAAATCAAATTTACATGTCTGAAAAAATGACTGTATTTTTATCAGAGATATTTATGCACATAAAGTTTGCGTCCCTCTGGGATTTTCCTGTTTTTACCGAGGGATACAACTTTGTTACATAGGATTAAATACAGCTACTTAAGATAAAATGTAAATATATCATTCCCATTGCAATAAATAAAAAAGAAATAATAATAGTAAATTAGAAAAAAATCTTCTTCCTAATACAGACTGTTTATGAATACATGTATAACTCAGAAATTGGTTGGGTTTCGCAGCATTTATGACTTTCAATACATCTAAACACTATCAATCAGAAAAAAAGTCTCTGTGGTTGTAGTTTTCTTCAAATCTTTCCAATGCTTATTACTAAATGAAACCGGGAAAGATCTATTAATTTATTCAAAGTAAAAGCAAACATTTAGCATTTTTAAAATTCCTTTTGAATTCACGCTCTCAGTTATGAGCCATTGAGGGCAGATGTTATATTTTAAACGTGTGATTAAGAGTCCTTTTAAAAAAATATATATATTTTCATACTTTTTTTTTATTTCTAATATGTAGAAAACAGTGGACATTATCGAAGAAGTCGATGGGTTTAAAATAAATACTATGCGATCATGCTTTGAGAACAAGAAGTGCCTTTTTAATACAAAGCTCCGCTCTGTAATATAATATTTACATTTCCTGTTTACTTGTATTAATAATATATGAGTTGTGTCAAGAGTTTGTCTTTGTAAATATGCTTTATGTATTTTTTTTGGAACTGCTTCTCAATGTTGAACAAATAGACTAGTTCTTTAATTTTTATACAACCTTGGATATTTTCACATTTGAGAATGATAAAGCCCCCATTAATAATATAAGAATATTCAACAGGTTAGTGAAATTACCCGATCGGACAACCACACTAGCATGCTTAAACTGATAAAGCGGATTTCAAAACGAAAGCGGTCTTTTTTGTCTATGCATTCTGGCAGAGGAGAGCATGGTATTCGTATGTAATCGAACAGGAATGAAATAAGTATTTTTCGTAATATGAATCAAATGAATAAAACCATATAAGTGGAATACCTATGTAAATGAGTTTATGTACTAAACATGAATATCTATGCTTCCGAAAATTTTATAATTTTTAATAAGTCAACATGTAACGCGATACAAACGGAGTCAAATCTTACACCAAATGTCACCAAAACGAACTCTCATAAGAAATTATACAAGTGTATGTTTATGAAATACTAAGGCATTGTCTCATTTATTATTAGATTACTCATTTACAGGTTATAAACTAACTATTCCATGGACAATTGTTCAATGTTTCTCTTTGCACTATCATGTAGATATAATACTATCATGTAAAAAACAAACATCATGTAAATAGGATGCAAATTACACTTTTAAAAGTTGAAGATACTTATATATAAACGATAAATGCACTTATAGAAGGCAAATGAGGCAGATGCCAAGTAAACAAATACACGTTTTAATGCTTTAGTCAAAAAAAAATTATTGAGGCAAGGGAATCAAGACCTACCAACAATTTCCGCTATAATGACATCGAGTAGTCCCAAAGGCCTTCCAGACTAATCATTGTTTTAAATAGATAATCTATTCAATTGTCTTCTTTAATCTTTTATGTATCTTCTGTCACTATTGCTTTTTATATTGTTTTATCTAGGTTAGATAATTATTGTACTTCTGGGTATTTTTTAAAGAGAAAAACGGTGACTTTTTTTTCTAAATTGAGTATTTGGGCCTATTAACCTATATATTTTCTACATCAACACCGATTTTTGATAATTCACATGACTATAAGCCCCCAAGAAGAAAATTGAGAGCGCAAAAGTTTGTATGTAGGGACAAACGTTAAGAGATAATTGCCTTTAAGGTAGTGGAACCGTTATAGATCCGCAGCATTTCGGCATTCATGAACCTTTAGAATGTTGATCTAGGTTTCCGAATGAAGATCATTTGGGAACCTCGGTTAACACTGTTAAAGTTCATTAACTCTGAAAAATTGTCGTACTTTTACGGGTCTACTACCTTAACTATCGAAATTTTTAATTGTTTGCTGGAAAGTGTGGAATTGAAAAAATAAATTATGATTAAAAAAAAGGATTAAAAAACAGAAGTTATATTTTTGTTTGTATTGTTTTTATTGATTAGACCTTACCTTGAACCTTTCTTTTTCAGTTTGATACCAAACAACGATTGATGAAAAATTAATTATCTTCGTTATTTTAGTACTAAAAATTTAACATATTTTTACAAAAATAAACATTTGCAATACTCGTTCGATTTTCCGTATGTACAAGCTTTGTAATCTTATGTATCACGTACATCAAAAGCTACATTTCCTCTCGTGGCGCCACCACTCGTGAAAATAAAGCTTTTTGTTCACTCATTGAAAGATTATAATTTAACATACATGTATACTGAAACAAACATTCACCCTCTATATATTGCCCTAAATAAGTTCATTATCTAAGTCATAGAACAGGAATTATACTTACGTTAATTGTTAATAGAGTAGATACATCTAGTAACATCGTGAAATTGACATTCATCTCATTCAAAACCATTCTAAAGCGCTCACTCAGCGCTCCATTCATTCATTTCAAACACCTACCCAATCCGCTCAAAAACGCTCCAAAATTACCAAAAATATACAATCAACAACTTATTCAAATAAATATAAATAGAAAAAAATCACGTTTTCACGGACATAATTAAAAAATGTCTGATTGGTTCTTGAAGAAATGGAAAGCTATGTACAGAACGTGTGAACTTATTTTTCTGAAGGGATGTAATTAATATTGATAATTTTAGTTCATCCTGAACCGAATTAGCGGTTTTTCATTACCTCCCTTTAATTTCACCAAAAACTCACTCATCACACTCATTCAAAAAGGTTCCAAAATCATTCCATAACCATTCACCTTGTCAATTTTACGATGTTGTTAACAGTTAAACTATTCCATAAACGACCGGAGTGACCTTGGTTTATTCATTTATTTATTTTTTTTTTTTTTTGAGAACGGAAATTAGTATCATTTTGATTTTTGCGAATCCTTTGAACAATTGACTCGACTTCTGTTTTAAAGTACGAAATCTGTTGTCGACATTATCATGAAATATTTACGAAGAACTGTCAAAAACATATAAGTTGGAACAAGGTCGTACGTCGTAGCTTAAGTGCACTGCTTTAAACAACTGTTTGGTTTAATACAAAGAAGTTGTTGGGTTTGGTACATGTATTACCTACACCATACTGAGGTCCGTGAAGTTGGCAGCCTAGCAGCCTAGCAGAGTGAAGTTGGCAGCCTAGCAGCCTAGCAGCCTAGCAGACTGAAAAAAACTTTTATCAAAATTATTGATATCTGACACTAGTATTATATACTAGAGAACTTTAATCTTTGGGGAAAAAACGATAGTGGTCATTTTGGGTTGCTACGCTGCTAGACTGCTGGAGTGTGAAGTTGGCAGTTTTGCAGCCTAGCAGCCTAGCAGAGTGAAGTTAGCAGCCTAGCAGCATAGCAGCCTAGCAGACTGAAAAAACTTTTTATCAAAATTATATATATCTGACACTAGTATTAAACACTAGAAGTCACTTCAAACCGTAAACACTGAAATTCTAGTGAATGTAGATTTGTTCCGGATATTCAACTTTACCGACCAAAATGACCCGAAAATTGCCCGTAACATATCAATCTGGTCCTTACAAATATGAGAACTTATCTTTGGGGAAAAAACGATAGTGGCCATTTTAGGTTGCTCCGCTGCTAGACTGCTGGAAATGTGAAGTTAGCAGTCTGGCAGCCTAAAATTCGTTCGTAACGTTCCGTAATTTCCTTCAAGTAAATCAAATCATCCATGGTTTTATTTGCTGAATGAATTTCGAAGTATCTGATAGGTCTATTAAGACACACAAGTCTATTTATAGAAAAATCCGTAGTTTTTTTTTTCATAAATGGAAATAAGAAAGTGTCGCTAATATCGTTCAAAGCTATGAAAAAAAACTTTGAGGTTGTAGGTATATATAATACATACTTAGTGTTTTGTATAAAAAAAATATCTGACGAGGTTGGGAGAATTGATAATTGTCGAGGCTCTGCCGAGACAATCATCAATTCTCACAACCGAGTTTGATATTTTTTTCATATTATATTTTTGTATTATATTTATCTTATAACCCATATTTGTCTTATTTTCGTCGGTGTTTCTAACTGAAATGCAACTTTCTAAAAATAACCACATTATATCATGTTCTAAAAATAACTATGTGATATCATAAAAAATATCATACGGGATGTTATCATATGGATATTTGTATACTTATAAGATAAAAAAAAACTTTGAGATTGTAGGTACATCTTTTACATACAGTTAGTGACATCGTGAAATTGACATACATCTCAATCAAAACCATTCTAAATCGCTCACTCAGCGCTCCATTCATTCATTCCAAACACTCTCTCAAACCGCTCAAAAACTCCCCAAAATTACTTCACTTTATGGAATCAACAGTTACATTCAAAATAAATTTAAATAGGAAAAAATGGGGATTTCATTGACATGATTAAAATTGTAACCGTCTGATCGGTTCTTGAAGAGATGGGGAGCTATTTATAAAAAAATGTACACTTATTTTATTAAAGGTAGGTAATAAATACCGCTAATTTTGTTCATTTTCAACGAAATGAGCGGTATGAGATTACCTCCCTTTAATTTCACCCAAGACTCACTTATCATACGCATTCAAATTCATTCCCAAATCATTCCAAAATCATTCACCTTGTCAATTTATCGATGTTTAACTATATTTATGAAATGATATACATATTTTTCTCACCTGTTCACGTATGCATCGACATCAACATAATTCGTTTTCTTTAATTTACGCATTTTCTATTTGCATTTTGATCTCAAATTAAGAAATTGATATGTTTAATCACGTTTTTTTAGCATCAAACCATATTACCAATAAATTATGTAGACACAGAATCAAGTTTTCTGTTCTAACAATCCAAAGTCAACAGTATCTCCATATCAATTGCATCGCTGTATTTAAACAAGATGTTTCTGTTTGTCGAACGTGTTTACAGGGATCGTATTCCAAATCTAGAATATACTTCCATTCTACATATACAAGGTAAAACCTTCAGAAGATTTAGCCATTTAAAAATTTGCTTAGACTAATCTGACGGCCCGGTGAAAAAAAAATAGACTTTTAGTTTTATATTTTACGTTTCTGTCGGTATTATGGCATTTTCTCTCTCTTTACTGTTGAAAAGAGTAGTCTGTTGACCAGACTATAAATATTATAAAAAATAAACCAGGGGATTGTCATATCGAAAAAAGCTAACAAGGAAAAAACCTTAGGTTACACAAGATTACCCGGATTATTATTCAGAATGTCATTTCTACAGTATTATTCAAACAATAAGCATAGAAGTTTACAAAATTCAAATCTCCCTATTTCCAGAATATTCTACATAATTGCGTCTTTTCCCGAAGGAAGAATACATTTTACATGTACAGTTATTTACATCGTGAAATTGACATTCATCTCGATCAAAACCATTTCCAAATCACGCGCTCAGCGCTGCATTCATTCATTCATTCCAAATACTCACTTAAACCATTCAAGAACGCCCAAAACTCACTGAGAAAGATAGAATAAAGAAATTCATTCAAAATAAGTAAAGCTAGAAAAAATCCCGATTTCACTGACATAATTTGAATTGTATGCGTAGTATAGTTTTTTTTTGAGAAATAGGAAGCTATTTATAGAACTTGTAGACATATTTTATTAAAGAGAGGTAATAAATATCGCTAATTTTGTTCATCATGAACAAAATTTGCGATATTGGGTTATCTCCCATTAATTTCAATAAAAAATCGCTCCACACACTAATTCAATTTCATTCATAAATTATTCCAAAATCATTCACATAGTCAATTTCACGATTATGTAAACTGTATGTGAACAACCAGTCTAAAAGGGATTGTCTGAGATTTGGGAAAAAACAACCCTAGTCAGACTTTGCGGGCTGCGCAAACTGATTAGGGTCGACAATTTTAGCTTTCTTCGTGTTTTCTGAATCAGGGGCCTGTTTTGCTAATCATCATGCGATCATTTTTGGCTTCCCAAAAGACAAAAGTAAACTTGCTTCTACAATAGTAACTAAATATTGAATTCTGCTGCGCATCGTCTCATTGAAATCGTCTTCTAAAGATGATTCCATTGATATATTTCAAGGCAGAATCTAACAATAAATGAAAATACAAGATACGATTTAGTCTTACGATTAATTTTTCGCAAGACGTTTAAAGTGAAACGGGCCCGTGTAGTCAGCCTTGTACTCGTCCTTTGTATTTATTTTTGAAAAGGAGACATCTGGCCCCGAGACCATAATACTTTTTTCGCGCGCATTGGAGAATATTCTCAAATTTAAAATACGAATACATGTATGATCATCAAAAATAATATCAATAAGTTGTTTTATAACAACTTATTTATATCATCTTTGATGTGCATAGTTTACGTTTATATATAAGAGTATTTCAACAGTATTATGGCTTAAATTTTAAATTGAAATTTGAGAAAATTTTGAGTTGAGAATGAGAAAAGTTTTAAGACCTCGGGTCCTGGTTGGTCTATACTCGATCCAAATTTTGGTAAAATAATTTTTATTGTCATGTAATATAATTCCAAAATGGTATTTTTCGTGCTCAAATTAGAATTTTCTCAAAAGTTTATATGACTATTACAACAGAATGGTGGCTTAAGTATTTAATTGAAATTTTTGAGTTGAGAATGACAAGAGTTTTATAACCTCGGACCTTGGTTGGTCTATAATTGATCAAATCTCTTTTTACAGAATATTCATTTTCCACGAAATTCCAAAAGTGTCCCTTTTCGCGAAATGTTAGATAGATATTACATATATTTTACGTATAAAAACTCGCTTACCTCGTAATACCATCCATCACGTGACTCATGTCCACGTGCGAGTGTTGTTTGTGTTCTGCGACGATTTTCTCGTAGCTGGAGGATCGTTTCTTTCTGACCCCACAGACCCTCCATATGACAATGAGAATGACAACAATAAGTACGGCGGCCACTACGGACCCTGCGACAATGGCAACACTTGGCACTGAAAAGGAAAAACCTTTTTTTTATTTGGTCAGTCGACACAAATTTATATTTGTCAGTTTAAGCACCTTTTCGGGTTATCAGTCTTACGATTCTTCTACATGCTAAGCCTTGAAAATGGCTAATTTATAGGAAACTACGGGCACAACTTTCTCTAAATTTCACGGATTTTGCAATGATCTGTTAATGGAGTTTAATCATTGAAATCGTTATTTAAGATTGGGGAAAGGGAGGGGGGATACTGCTCTTTGTTAAAAAAGGACTCAAATAATATTTATGCTGGGTGCTACAATTAACAACATCGTAAAATTGACAAGTTGAATGATTTTGAAATGGAATTTAATGATTGTGTGTAGCGAGTTTTGAGTGAATGGGAGGTAAGCCAATTTCGCACATTTTGTTCAGGGTGAACAAAATTAGCAATATTAATTTCCTCCCTTTAATAAAATATGCCTACAAGTTCTATAAATAGCTTCCTATTCCTCCAAGAATCAATCAGACTCTTACAATTTTAATTATGTCAGTGAAATTTCGATTATTTTTATTGAATGAAGATCTTGATTCTATCTTTTTTAGTGAGTTTGGAGCGTTTTTGAATGGGTTGAGTGAGTGTTTTGAATAAATGAATGTAGCGTTGAGCGAGTTATTTGGAATAGTTTTGATCGAGAAGAATGCCAATTTCACGATGTTGTTAACTGTAGCTATAAGTATGCCTACATGATATATTGTAAGGAAAGTAACAGGAATGTAAACCCTGGGTCACATTTATTTATTTATTTATTCATTATAATTATTCCGATCTTCATAAATAAAAACGAGAACTTTTGATATATTTGAGATATGACTGAGTACTTAAAGATTACAATCGGTCTGTACGTATACAGTCAATGATTCGGGCGTAGAACTACACAACAAGGTACTTTCAAAGTTAACCCTTGTCATACTGAGCCCGGAATATTCCTTCTTTGGCAGGCGGTATAGACGAAGATCAACCTTCACATATATGCAGTCAGATCTTAAAAGTCTTTACAACCTGACTTTTCTTTGCAGAAAAGTTTGGCTACTCTTTTTTTTCAAAATAAAAGCTGTCTCAAAATTTGTGCATATCAGTGCTTTCAGTACTTTGCTTTTATGAAAATCCTGCCAAGGTTTTTATTCAGCATGACAAGGGTTAAGAGATCTCTATTACCATAGCATAGCTCTCTTGAGAATTTACCATAGCCAAGTATGAGTTTCTGGTCTAGAATTATGTATATTATATTTCGTCAAAATTTCATAGTAAATGGCTGTTTCGACAATTCTTGGCAGCAAAGATCCCTTACAACGCAATTATATACCATTTATTGAGATGCCAGAACATTTTATTGCTGCCAAATTCGAAATAGATATTGAAGCCTATAAATCACAATGTTCTGACATAGAAGGGTATAGGCCGTCTGAAGTTTTATATTTGTGATCTATCACGCGAAAAGGGACCATATGGGTAGTGTGTTAATTTTCGATCCTAGTCAGACTGCGCGGATTGCGCAGACTGACTAGGTTTGAAACTTTTCGCACTTTGCTTTTTTCCTGAATCAAGAATGATCAATAAACCTTCATGTAAAAGATTTTTTAAAATGCGGCCTCTGGTTGACCTTTGTTTGAACCAATCTCTTTTTTCAAATATATATTTTACAGTTTTCCCAGATGACCCTTTTTCGCCGGTAGGGTCACATTTGTAACCCAACACGCGAATAAGGACCGCCTTGGAACTTTAATGTAAAAAAAAGATATTTGAAGAAGAGATTGGCTGCACTAGAGGTCAACATGAGGTCACAAAAATGCAATAAAAAGGTCCATCATCATGATGAGATTTAATTTTGTGGGGAAAAAAATAGATTGATAATGCCGTGTCGTTTCTTCCAAAGTTATTTCAAAACGTTTGCAAACTTTTTCGTTTCCGGAAGGCAGGGCATGGTTTCAGAGTATATAGTTAACAACATCGTAAAATTGACATTCATTTCGATCAAAACCATTCCTAATCACTCGCTCAGCGCGCCATTCATTCATTCATTCCAAACACTCACTTATTTGCGATATTGGATTACCTTCCATTAAATTCAGTCAAAACTCGCTCCACACACTTAATCTAGTTCATTCCAAAATAATTCCATTACAATTCAACTTGTCCAATTCACGATGTTGTTAACTGTATGTCACTTTTATTAAAGTCCTGTGACTTACTTTTGGTACTTTGAACTATTTTGTGCCCAAGTCCTTGAGTCATAAATGCATTATTTTTTTTCAAGATTTATCAGCCCCCTATCATGATCTAGTTCCAAGACATATGAGCCATACACGAGCTCTTAAACTTGCACGCATGTTTATCTAAGCTGCGGCCCTGAGACTAAGCTTTTGACACTACATGATTTAAATTCCCAAATATGTTTTCACTGACAAGTCAGACGCTAAAAAATCAACATCAGCCATTAAAATCATGCAATTTTTTGATCGATTTGATTTAAGTGTTGATTATTTTGAACGGTTGTGAGGGGTTATTGAACGATTTTGGACCGTTTTTGAGTGATTTGAGTGGATTTTTCGAATGAATGATTGGAGCGCTGAGCGAGTGAATGGTTTTAAATGAGATGAGTGTCAATTTCGCTGTGTGACTAACTGCAGTATAAGAATTAGGAAGCTCAATTTACCTTTAATCTTTTCATTGTCTAGCTCTTGTTAATAGACAGACGGAGGTAATGAAAAGTGCAAACAAAACATGTATGTCCAATAAATAATTCTGATAGCAATAATAATCATTTGAACAGATGGGTCCTCGATATTGCTTAACATGGGCTTGGTTTCAAACTTAGAGTATTAATTGAAAATCACGATCTTCTTTATATATATTGTGACCTGTCACGCAGAAAGGGGCCACCTGGCAACTCCGTTTGATAAATATTTGGAAGAAAGGAATGAAAAGAAAGAAAATAATTAGCAAAGGCAGAATATTCTTTTTTATCATTGTTATCCCTCTTTATTACACTTAGTGCATAAAATATAGATTTGTGAGAATGTTCAACATTGCCATCAATTTGATCAAATAAATTCTGGTGTTGATGTTTTAGTGTCTGATTTGTACGTAGATATTACTTAAAGGGAGTAAAAATATATCACCTAATTCGTCCAATTTGCGAATATGTTTTACCTGCCTTGAAATTCATTCAAAGCTCACTCATCACACCCATTCCATTCCAAAATCATCAAAAATCATTCAGCTTGTGTACTTCACGAAGTTCTGACTGTATGAAGCACCCTGTGTGTATTTGTAGATGGTTTGCAATGAGAATAAATTGGGGTAATATTCTCTTTCGGACGGACGGCCCATGAACACGACGCAACGGCTATACACATTTGGTCAATGTATTATCCAGTCTTATTTGATTTAACAAGGCAATGGGCAGAACATTCTATTAAATCGTATTTAAATGAAATTGAAAGCTGAGATGAAATGTTTCATAAATGATCATATCAGCACTGAATATAGTTTTCATGATTTTCATCATTTTATAGAGATTAATTTTCGATGAGCAGTCTGTATTAATCTACTGAGACCACTTCTATCACCGGTTGCAATTTCATATTCATCGAATTTACAGAAAATGCATTTGTATAAAGTTCAGCTTTCTATCTATATAATGACACTTTCCTTATCTGTCACAGACCAAAATTACCATGAAAATGTACATGAATGTATAAAAGTCGACTTTATATAATTGTATGACAGTGTATGCCATTGTTGTTCTAGAATTTGATAATGGTTTGGCAGATACAACGAGCTAAGAAAGAATCAGAAAATCTTTAGTTTCATCAGGCAGCAAGAAGTACATGTAAAATGGCTATTGACTCAAGGATAAAACATTGGAGAAAAATATACAATATGTATAGTCAAAGAATGGTCCTTTTTTTAAATGTCTAAAAGTTCTTATTTCCTTTCAGAGTTTTCAGAGTTTTACGTTTTGAATTAAATCTCATACTTTGTTTTAATACAATAACTAGGAAAAGCCACAGTTTTTTTTTCGAAACAAATTAAATATATAACTGTTTCTTTACCAGTATCTATGTATTAGTATCCGGCTATTTTGTCCGTAAAAATAATGAATAGTAACACTCCTGTCTGTTTTGGTCGTAATAAATCATATAGTAAATTGACACATTTTGACAGTCTGTAGCTCCTTTAAAAACAAACAATCGGCTAAATAACTTAGTGCGGCTTAAAGAGCGTTATATGCTCCTGAATATCATCGCAAGAAAACAGTACCTTGCAGGATAAATTGTTTTCACATTTTTTTTTGCGCACAACTAACCTCAAAATTGTCTTGGTACGAAAGTGTACGCAGACTTGGGTACCTCCATCAAAGGACAGGCTCGAAGAAAAAAAAAATAGTTCGCACCTAAATGCATTTAATCTCATGCGTGAAATTTAGCAGAGGTCTGGCACAAAGCTTAACCTCATTTAAAGCATTTTACTCTTATTTAAACATTAAAACAGTGTGGCAAAAGGAGCTCATCATTTTTTCTTACCGGACTATTTAAGAATACAACGACCCCGGAAGTAATTCAAGACCGGAGCGGATCCGAATGTGGAGATATGCAGTTTGAGAGAATTACGTGGTCCGGCAATAGTTAGACCACAGATTAATTAGCTTACAGGTTGATTTCTATACATTCGAGTAGTACCTAATTTCTTTAAAGTTGATTCAAAATTTGGTATATTTATAAACAACTGCATTTAATATTCTGTGGAACTCAAATTCCCTGGTGATAATGGTTGCTATAGTTTCCAATTAAGCGAATGCAATAAAACGATCATTCAAATTTGAGCACTTTGTAATTATTTCATCATTACGTTTATTCCTCTGTACAGTTAACAACATCGTGAAATTGACCAGGGGAACGATTTTGGAATGATTTAGGAATGATGTTGAATGAGTGAGTGGAGCGAGTTTTGGGTGAAATTTAGGGGAGGTAATCCTATATCGCAAATTTTGTTCAGGATGAACAAAATTTGCGATATTAATTACCACCCTTTAATAAAAATGCCTACAAGTTCTATACAAAGCTTCTTATTTCTTCAAGGACCTATGAGACGCTATCAATTAAAATTGTGTTAGTGAAATCGCGATTTTTCTCTATCAAAATTTATTTTGAATGACGTTGTTGATTCTATATTTTTCAATGGGTTTGAGCGTTTTTTAATGGTTTGAGTGAATGAATGAATGGAGCGCTGAGTGAACGATTTAGAATGGTTATGATTGAGATGAATTTCAATTTCACGATGTAACTAACTGTAGTAAATATATTCTTCGTTATTATTCACCTGGCAGGGCGTGGATTAGCAGTGACGTTATTCCGCGAGTTTACTTTTCAATATTATGGGTTCCTTCATAAGTTTATCGGAAATTACCGTATTCTGACGATGTACCGTAATGTGTTCAAGTCATATTGTTGAAAATATAATCTGTTCTGTTCTGTTAATTTGTGTAAACAACGCTATCATATAACCAAATGGTTTAACGTGTTTACGTGAAAGTGAACAATTTCAATGTTGGGTAACAAAATCCTCGTATCTTCAGCTGAAGCTACGATGCTTTTGGTTACCCTCCTACGAGTTAACGTTTCAATTTATTTACGACTTTCTATAACCGTGAGTATATAGGATTAACGCTGATTTACCTTAACCTTACATACAACGACTCCTTACTTAGGTTCCGCCCTGCCAGTGCAAATATCGTGAATTTTACCTTTTAAATGTACACTGAAACTAAATGGCCTCTAAAATTTCAATAAGAATTCAGCATAAAAGACCATGAAGGTAGTGCGTGCCGTTCGTGCCCAGACAACGCATGTATTATTTGTATAATGCCGTCATTTCCATGATTATTTATAAATAAATGATTATTCGTTTTCTTAACCATTTCAAAACTTTGCCATGTGACATTCACGTTTGGATGAGTCACAATCTTACTTTGAATAGATGGCATTTCTTTACTTGTAAAGCTTTGCATAATTTGTGATTTGTGTCAACTGAAATTATTTGAAACTCATTTACTTTAATATGTTTACTTAAATTTGTCACACCAAAACTATTTATATGTCCGGAAATATTGTTTTGTTTCCCGTAATCTGGTCCGTTTGTCCTCCAAGAACTCTAACATTGGTTATACATGTAGCATTTGATCGGTAAGCGATAGAGTATTCATATTTTACATAATTGCTTGTTGTGAGACGACCTTTCTGTTCGTTTCATTTTCAATGTCATCAGTATTTTTCAAATATTTCAAAGTCAAACACATGTATATTGAAAAAAAACTCTATTGTAAGCAATTTCTGCATTTTCCACAATATCTTACAAAGCCTTCCTTATTAAGAGGTGACAAAAGTTGGTTCGAGAATGGGGGGCAGTGGGTAGGTTAACTCAAGGTATGCAATTTATGCCAATGCGTTTAAAAAAGATGTAGTTTCTCTTATGAACAAAGACCATATACTGCAAAGCCATAATCTTTCACCTCGAGACCAAATTAAGACCTAAAAATTCTGTGAAATAGGAAAGAACGATATTAGAAACGGCGTGTTATAACCACATTAAAATACAAGCCACCTGCGTTTTGTGAGCTATATATCAAAAACAAACACGATAACTCTCGTTCTCTCTTACGGCATCTTAGATCATGCAAACCTGTCCCGTGTTCAGCATGTAGAAACGTTTCGCGAGCGCTTTGAGATGATACCCCGCTTTGCACGTGTACATATGTGCAAAGCGAGATATCATTTCGAAAGCGCTTCGCTGACGTTTTCATCGTTAACGCAGGGCTGGTTTTAGGTTTGCTAACACGCTAAATGCAGTTAATTACATATTAATTGACAAGGTTAATGATTTTAGAACTATTTTGGATTGAAATTGAATGAGCGGGAGAGGAAAGTTTGAATGAAATTCAGGGATGGTTAAACAATATCGATATTTTTGTCCAATGCGGACGAAAAATAATATTTTGTTCTGTGTGTGTATCTTCACAGACCAATCAGACTCTCTTAAACCCACACCAGCCAATAAAAACATGGAAATATATGAACGATTTGAATTAAATGATGATCGTTTTGAACGATTTCGAGGTAACTTTGTGTGATATCGGAGCGATTTTGAGTGATTTATGTTTGTGGTTGGAAATAAAGAAGGGACCGTTGATTCAGCGAATCAGAATGGTTTTGATGGAGTGAGTTTCAATTTTAGGATGTAACTAATTGTATAACGAGCCCCGAAGACCAATTTACGGTAACGCATTAGGTTGTCAATCCTGATTTCTGAAGTTCAAAACCAAATGCTGCAAAACATTCTTCCAACATTGAACAAAACTTATTTGACAGATGCTATTTTGTCCCCCACTTATGTGCAAATGATTAAAAGGACGATAGAGTTGGGTAGGCAGTCAGTGTTTCCGACCTTTCTGTATGATTCATTTTCAATGCCATCAGTCAAAGTTAAGGCCATTTTTAAAAATCAAAAGTCAGATATACAGATAAAAAACTTGTATAAGCAATTTCTGCATTTTCAACAATGTCTTCCAAATTCTTCGTTAATTAGAAGTGAAAATGTTATTATTTTATTTTTTACATATTGGGCATCAAGTGGTGTGTGTGTGGGTGGGGAGGAGGGGTAACTTAAGGTGTATAGTTGTTTTTTGTTAATAATTATAAAAAAGAGATGTAATTTTTCATATGAATAAAGGCCATATACAGTAGGCAGTCCTTGGCTCCGATCAAATGTCATGGTTGTACTGGAATGTGAAATGACAGGGGTCCTCCTTAATGTGCACCAACCACGGCAATGTAACTAAAGCATTGTTGATAGGGACAACTAGAATGATATATAAAAAATATATCAACCCCATACTAGAATAATATAGTTCTTAGCTGACGGCCTTTCGTCAAATGTTTGCGATGAAAATTCAACGTTTTTTTTACTTAGACATATAAATTATGAAAATATTTTTGATGACACATATTTTATAATATGATGTGCAGGCAAACTGAAAGCTTAGCCATATTACGTTTTCATATGATTTTATTTCATTTAACTTATTAGCTCGGCTGTTTTCGAAGAAAACCAGAGGTATTATGATCACATTGGTGTCGTTCACGTTGTTGTTGGCGTAGGCGTTGGCGTTGACGTGACAAACTTTAACCTTGAACATAACTTTTGAATGGAAAGTCATAGAGCCTTCATGTTTTACATGATGATTACTTTGGACAAGACCTTTCTGTAGAGACCAAGTTCAATGTCATCAGTCAAGGTCAAGGTCATCAGTCAAGGTCAAATTTCTTTAATTAATTTTAATTTTGGTCATAGCTTTTGAATGGTTAGTCAAAGAGCCTTCATATTTCACATGATCATTGCATGGGACAAGACCTTTCTGTAGGTACCAGGTTCATATATTTGCATTTGCCTAGGAAATAATAAACAGCCGAGCGTTGGCATCCGCTTGCGGTGCACTTGTTTTGTTTTACAAACAGCAAAGCAAAGTTTAGCCGCAATCTTTGACACTCTTTCGTGTTAATTCACCTAGAAAATTAGGAAATAAATTGTATATATTTCTGCTCCTGTAGAAGCGGATACTGCATTGTCAAAAACATTTTCCTGAATCAACTACAGTTAAAAACATCGTGAAATTGACTCTCATTCCGACCAAGACTATTCTAAATCGACCCCTCAGCGCTCCATCTATTCATTCCAAACAGTCACTCAAACCATTCTAAACGCTCTAAAATCACTTGAAATGATAAGATCAACAACTGTATTCAAATAGAAATAGATAGGGAAAAAATCATGATTTCATTTACATTATTGAAATTAAAAGCGTCTGATTTGTTTTTAAGAAATAGGAAGCTATTGATAGAACTTATCTGAATATTCTATTAAAAGGAGGTAATAAATATCGCTAATTTCTATCAAAATTCACTCATCGCACTCATGCAATTTCGTTCCAAAATCATCCCCAAATTATTCTCTTTGTCAATTTCACGATAATGTTAACTGACAACCTTGCATGAACATTCATCTGTGGTCATTTCTTAACCGCTAAGTAGACAAGGTTTGATCGCATTGGTAAGACGTTGGGTCGTAATTAAAGTTGAACAATAATGCTGTTTCTACCTAATAAAGGAAATCTATAGCTTCATCCCAGTAATAAGACCGATATATATAATATAAATACGCATCGTATATCAAGGGTTCAGAGCAAGACTATACTAATTACATTGTATAGACACTTGATACAGTCTTACGCTGAACCCTCGATATGTGACCCGTCAGGCGAAAAAGGACTCCCCGGAAAGTGAGAAAGGTATCGAATTTGATCAGGCTGCTCAGGCTGTCCTATACGGAACGATTCCACTTTGATGTGGTTTTCCAAAATCTATAATGACAATTCTACATTCCTTTATGGCGTTTTTCATAATCGGCACCTGGTTGACATTTGCTGGATGTAATCTCTTTTTCAAGTTTTCATTTTACGGATGTCCTAAATGTTCCCCTTATCGCGTGACGGGGCATGTATGTAAAGCTCCATTCCACGGGGACGTATTCTTACTGGAACAATTTATGATAATTCGATGAACACAGTTCGATGGTTCTTGTGGTCAATAACCCTATTCGATTCAATTATAGTCTTTGGTTTCTTTTGGAACAAAGAGCAAATAATTCCACGGAATAAAAATCTTAAGACGCACAGTATAATTTAAGTTAATCACATCGTAACATTGTCATACTAAGCGATCAAACCATTCATAATCACTAGCCCAGCGCCCAAATTATTCATACCGAGCATTTGCTCAATCACTCTTAAATGTTCCGAAATCGTTCAAACACGCTTCGAAACCGTTTAAAGTGATCAACATTTAAATCAAATAATTACATGATTCAGATAGATAGTATTAAGCTATAAGCGTCTGATTTGTCCCTAGAGACACAAAAAGGGAGGTAAAGAATAATCGCTCATTTCGTCCATGTGGACGAAATGAGCGAATATGTTTTACCCCCCCCCCTGAAAATCATTCAAAACTTTCATCACACACTAATTCAATTTCATTCGGAAATCATTCCAAAAATCATTCAACATTTCAATTTCACGATGTTTCTAACTATGCCCTTTATATATATTTCGTATACGTTTTTCAAAACCGTTATTGGACATGCAAAATATCGTAACTACAGCTCAAATAAAACTGTAATTGTGGCATCATGATATACGAACGACAAATTTACATATTGACGAAATGTTCAAGTAATTCATGAAATACCTGACGTATTAAGTGTTATAACGTTATTACTGATATGAGTAAGGGAAATCGTCGAATTGACAAGTTGAATGATTTTTTAATGAATTTGGAATGAGTGTGATTGGCGAGTTTTAAATGATTTTCCAGGGAGGTAATAATAATGCTTTATGTCCCCAAATAGAATATACACACTTTTCGGGGGGGGCGCTTGTGTCTTCACGCAGCAATCGGACGATTAAAAATTAACACCAGCAAATACATTCATGCCATAATCTGATCAATTTCATAGCAATGTTTATCATTTTTAACGATTCCAAGCATTTATGAACAATTTCGGGGCGTTTTTCGTCTGATAAGAGTCTGTGTTTGAAATAAATGATTCGAGCGCAGAGCGAGTAAGATGAAAATCAATGTCACGATATCCTCAAGATATTCTTAACGATATAATAACTGTACATGAATGTTTCTCTACGGTACAGACACATACTAGCTCACATACTAGTATGTTTTTGCTCTACGCTCTCGATATAACGGCTACGAGTAAAACTTCAGGACTGCAAATTCAAATGATTGACTATGACACGCATCTTACAAATGCAAATACATATTTGAGTAATTCTTAACGATTCTTTTTATACGTAAACACAAGCTTTTAACGTCCTTGGGGAATATATTTCCTGTTTTGAAGTATTGAAGACAGAAAATCTACACATGTTATTCGCAGAAGCCCGGCGCCATCGTAGGAGAAAATTGCCATTACACACTCTTGTCTTAAAGAGCGCCTTGTTGATTATGATATTTTATTCCCTTGTTAGGTAAAGATGATTGCTCGTTAGCTACCCTCGCAGCGATTCAACATTCGATAAACAACTCCATATAATAACCGAAAGGTCTTTTAATGACCACATAGACTGCCGCAGTATTAAAAGAAAAACATAAATAGAAACCAATATAGTATATTCCATCAGTGTATTGATACTGCTATTGAAAGAATAGGGAGTAAGACAGAGAAAGACAGAGAGGGAGAGAGAGACTAGAGAGAGAGAGAGAGAGAGAGAGAGAGAGAGAGAGAGAGAGAGAGAGAGAGAGAGAGAGAGAGAGAGAGAGAGAGAGAGAGAGAGAGAGAGAGAGAGAGAGAGAGAGAGAGAGAGAGAGAGGGAGAGAGAGAGAGAGAGAGAGAGATAGAGAGAGAGAGAGAGAGAGAGAGAGAGAGGGGGGAAGGGGCAAGGGGAAACTGAATAAAATAAAGTGTTAACGAATTATTGTTTTAGAAGCATTTGATGCATTTCGGTACAAGTTTTGTTTAAAAGGACCACTGGTAAGATGAAAGAGCCAAAAGACACAACCCCTTCTTCGGAAATTTCCCAAAACCGGCAGTTTTGAGAAATTTTCATTTTTTTGCGAAGTTCCAGGATGTTTCCCCCTTTTCGCTAGACGGGCCACATTTCTTTGTCTTTTTCATGACAAGTTCACATTTAATGTTTCCAATTATTGTACATTGATGATGTTTATGTAAATAATGCCCCATATCTCTGATCGCCCCATTTTTTTTTTATTCCAGATTAAACTGTTCTTTATGGTAAAATCATTTTCGTATAGAGCATCAGTTGTCCCTTGTGTGTATTTGATTAGATGCATATTATTTACAGCATTTTGATAAATGATAATGATAATGATAAACGATCAAGAATGCATTCGTTTTTACTCCTTTACAAAGCGACTCGACCTTACAGTTAAGAACATTGTGAAATTTACTGCCATTCCGATCAAAACCATTCCAGATCCCTTATTCAGCGCTCCATTCATTCATTGCGAACACTCACTCAAACCATTTAAAAAATGCTCCAAAATCACTACAATAAAAAATCCAGTATTTCACTGACTTCATTGAATCTTGTAAGCGTCTGGTTTGTTTATTAAGACATGAGGAGCTATTAATGGATTTTTATGCATATTTTATTAAAAGGGGGAAATAAATATCGTTAATTTTGTTCAACTTGAACAAAATTAGCGATATTTGATTACCCCCCCCCTTTTAAATTCACTCAAAACTCACCCATCGCGCTCATTTAATTTCATTCCGAAACCATTCCACTGTCATTCAGAACGTCAATTTCTCGATAATAGTATTTTTAATTGTAAGCTACATGCACTGTCACATAAACCCTCAGACGTGACGGCGAAATGCCGCCAACAACTTTTTGCGGAATCAGTGACGAAATCACAGACAAATCGCAAACCAGTGGACTGGTCGCTGCATCGGCCGTTTCAACAGATGATTTTTTCCGTAATCGGCGACACGGCGGCGAGTTTTATCTTCAATCTAAAATCTACCGACTATGGGGACAATATCATTTCGACGACTAATCGCCGGCCATCGGTTAGGCTCCGACTGATTTTGAACACGTCGTAGACGTATTTTTGTCTTTTCTGACCATATTACTTCCGTTTGGCAATGGCGAAAAGTTGGCTAAGAATGTAATATAACCTAGCTTATTTCCAAAAAAATAGCGCTAATCAATATGTATCGCATAATCTCAATAAAATCTACTTTACTGTAAATAGGTTTGTATGTCTTGACGGGCTTTTCAGACGTTTCCAAATTCACGCAAACCACTCATAGAATGAGAGAATCGATTCAAACGACGCGTTTTGAACTATTTCAGAATGAAGTTTGAATCTTTAAGTAAGTGTTTTAGATGCAATGAATGGAACGCTGAGAGAGCGAAATGAAATGTTCTAGCTCGGGATGAGTGTCACCATCTGTAGGCTATATAGGAAAATAATCCAATATTGTCATATGAAGCAAATCATATGGGCATGACCATCTACAGCTAAAATCATCGTGATATTGACATCGATCTCGATCAAAAACACTCCAAATCGCTCAATCCAATCATTCATTCCAAATACTCACTTAGATCACTGAAAATCGGAACAAAATCGTTAAAAATAATTCGAAATCGATCAAAACGATCAACATTTCATTGAAATCGATCAAATTATTCCACGACTTTTGTGCCTGGTTATGATTTTATAACGATTGGTTATTACTATATACACACAAATTGAAAAGAACGAAGACTTTTTAAAGGGATGTAATCTTTTTATCGATAATTGCGTCCTCCCTGGACGAAATTAGCGGTATTGTATTATCTCCCTTAAAACTTAATTCAAAACTCGATCAACACATCCAATAAATTCCATTCAAATATCATTCCAAAGTCTTTCACTTTGTCAACTTCACGATATTCTCAAATGTAAATGACAAACTTTAGAGTAAAATTAATCAAACCAGTTAAATCAAAATTATCTGCACCATTGTGGAATGAATAAGAGTGCAATGCAATTCAATTTTCAAAGGTAACTTTCAAAAATCTCTTTGAAGTAGCGTTTTAAAAGTACACGCAAACAAATCGTATTTCCAGAGAGAGTTGTCTGTTTTATCAAAGGTAAAAAAACAACAACATTAAAATAGGATTGGCCTCATGACATTATGTGAATTTATATCATCGAAAATGTGAGCCTCTGAGTTTCATTTTCATTTCTGCATTAGGTACACACATATTAAAAAGGCGGTCACGCAAGGCAACAATACAGTTAATAACATCGTTTAATTGACAATTTGAATGATTCTGATGTGAAATTGAATAAGCGTGATGAGTGAGTTTTAAGTGAAATTAAAGTGATTGAAGTGTTTGGAATAAATTATTGGAGCGCTGAGTGGGCGATTTTGAATGGGTTTTGAATGAGATGCATGTCAATTTCACGATGTAACTTACAATAACACTCGCTGATCACCAGAACAAGGATTTAGACCTGACCAAAATACAGATCGCATAATGAAGACACTGGTCAGACCGTATGGATATATACAGTTAACAACATCGTGAAATTGACAGTCATCTCGACCAAAACTAATCCTAATCGCTCACAAAGCACCCCATTCATTCATTCCAAATACTCAATCAAGTCATTCAAAACCGCCCCAAAATCACTGTAAAGGATAAGATTAATTACTACATTCATAATCAAAATAGAAAGCAAAAATCAAAATTTCATTGCCATAATTGAAATAATAAACTTCTGATTGGTTCTTGAAGACATATGAAAGTATATATAGAACTTGAATGAATGATTTATTCATGGGAAGTAATCAAAATTCCTGAACAAAATTAGCGAATTGGATTACGTCCCTTTGATTTTACCCACAGGTCACCTATCGCACTCATTCATTTTCATTCCAACACATGTCAAAACCATTCACCTTGTTAATTTCACAATGTTGCAAACTGTAGGCTTGCCAGTAGTTTTGCCTTGCCATCTTGTAACGTTGCTAGAAATGTTTCACAAAGGCTCATACAAAGGTTTTTTTTTAAACAACAGCTCAATAAACAAAAGCAATACCGAATTTATCTTTAAAATACGTTTAATTTGAGTTAGCAAAATCATTAGTTGTGACCAAAACATAGTGTTGATGTACGGTTTCTCAAACTGTGACATGTGTGAGGTTTCGATTGTCCAAAGACAACGTTCAAAGTCCGTCGCACTTGGAACAGCAACATGGTCAAGAAGCATTTTCAAGTCTAATAAAAACATATTTCAAAATGAATATAAAAGGCTTTTCTCCATTTCAAGGCTTACATTTCTGGTCATTTCATTTCATTTCTTTTTTTCTTTTTTCTTCTTTTTGTTTTTGTTTCGGTTTTATAACTATACGTTTATAAACATGTAGTTTTTACTCTTGAGTACAAAACTCAAATCACTTCGGAGAACTAACTTTGTAGAACGAATTTCAAAATCAATATTCTTTTTGCCAGTATTGCTACATGTATACTTTTTGGATATAACCTTGTTCCAGAAAATAAAAACTCCTTTTATGGGTAAGATTTTCTAAATTTCAGCGAAAACAACCCTTTTGCTGTTCACAGCATATTTTGTTGTACACAAAACTTTGGCAGACTTTATAGACTAGGATCAGCCTGCACATTGTGCACATCTATTTCCTGCCTTTTACTAAATCATTGTCGTAAATGTGTGCGGTTCAAATGTTCCAAAAATGACATTTTATTCTTAAAAAAAAATGAAATTTTGCAGGACAGATTTAAGAATAAGAGTTGGTAAAACATTTAACGATACTCGTGTGGTTTTAGAGAGAATAAGTCATTAAACATAATGGTTTTATAATGAATTTAATTCCCACAACTACGAGACTGTTTAATATCTACTAGAAAATTTACCTCCTTTTAAAGAGTTTTATCAAATTACATTAAATTACATTAAAATGTACTATTAGTCTTTCACGTAAAATTAGATTTTAAAGTATACACGAGACAATTCGGGCGCCAGTGCAACGCTATCGTAAGTGCCTATAGATATATAGGCACTTAAGATAGCGTTGCACTGACTCCTGGAATAATTTTATGGATTAAATTCCTTTTTAACAGAGAAAGAATAATACGGTCGGTCTAAGTATATTTAACACCATTGTGAAATTGACAAGATGAATGATTTTTGAATGAACTAGGAATGTAATTCCTCATAAATCTCATTAAAAAATCTTAGTTTTTTTCTGTTTTTGCGTCTCCGTGGTCCAGCCAGACGCTTAAATATCCACACAGCCAATGAAATTGTAGAGTAACTTATTCGATTTGAATAAAGTAGTGATCGCTTGATCGTTCTGAAGCGTTTTTGAATGATTTCGTGGCGTTTTTAAAAATGGTTGGAGTGAGTTTTAGGAAAAAATGAATTGAGCGCTGAGCGAGTGATTTGGAATGATGCCGAGTGCACACTTTTTAAATCAATCGATAACCCCAGAGAAAGTGACAGATTTCATTCACTCTCATTGAGAATACATGAATATACACATGTATATTTGTTGCAGTTTACATTCACAAATGTTTGTTTTGAAAAACTGCAGACAATAAATAAACTGTTCAAGTGTACAAAAAATTGAGACCGAATACTCTGATTAAAAGAGAATTATTTCGAAGGATAGCAACCGTCTTCTGGTGTTGCATTAGCTTATACATTCATAATATCTCGTTAAAAACTTATGTTGATGTAGAAGGGCCAGTGCAACACTATCGTAAGCGCCTATAGATATATAACCCTGGATGATTGCAATAAAGGAATGTAATAAATTTCGGAAAATTTCGTTCTTTTGGACGAAAATAGCTATATTGGATTACCTGCCTTTAACCCCCCCCCCCACCCATTCCATTGCATTCAGAAAGCATGCAAAATTTATTCAATCTATGTCAATATCGCGATGTTGTTAATTGTTCATTAGATCTATCCTCTAATAATGCAATGCGCTAAAGTAAGTCTTAAGATAAACAACCATTTTGTTTTCAAAAAGAATAAATGGATTTAAGGTTAATGTATATAGCAAAGACTCTGATCAGCCTGTGTATCCGCACAGTCTGACCAGAGTCTTCACTATGCGTAAAGTAGATAGATAAGACCTTAAAGTACGTGTAGACCATCAGATAACAATACATTTACAGTAGATGGCTGTCTACGTCTCTCAATGTTTTGCCTCAAGCATATTTCTAATTGTTGGAAATGTCAGGAACAGGCTCAAATAATTGTGCCCCGTAACGCTAAAAAGATAACCTGTGAAGAATTTGCAAGGGTAAATATTTATAGAAAGTCATTAAAGTCCGGTGTTTAGTTTTTTCTCGGCAAAAAAATGTAAAAAAAACCCCTGCTATTTAGAGCTCTAATATAATATCAAAGTACTGAAAGTACTGATAAGTTGGAATGCGTTCGAGAGACGGTGACCTCAAGCTACTAACGAAGCCGACGCCTCCCGCCAACCACAGGTGATCACATAATTCGTGTCGTATTTTGACGGGCGTATATAAATCAGTGTATTTCAACAACGAGAGACGCTTAAACCTCTGAATCGCTTTACAGGCCTGAATCTGATGAAAGAAAAATGATATCAAGAGGGCCAGAATGACCCTAAACCGCTCACCTGAATTTGATTGGTCCTATGGATCTTATCCAAGAAACTTTTTGGCAAAGATTCATTCAAATTTGCCTAATTGTTGAAGAGAAGACATAATTCGAATTATAAGCAGTCATAATAGACCCTGTCAACCCATTCATTACAGAGGAGACTCAAAATTAGCCCTACCCTCCCACGCCCATATTTATGGGCTAATGACAATTTTGCCAACAATATTTGAAGTGGGTCATCAAGGGATTATTCTTGTAAAGTTTGATTGAAATCTGCTCAGTGGTTCAGGAGGAGATGTCGTTCAAAGATTTTGGGCTCAAAAAAAGCCCCGCCCTGCCATACCCATATTTATTGGCCAATTAGAATATAGCGACAATTTTGAAGAGGGTCACATTATGGCAAAATTTCATTGAAATTGGCCCAGTGGTTTAGGAGAACAAGAAGTCTCAAGAAAGTTGATGACGGATGACGGAGTCAGGGTGATCCTAAAAGCTCCCCTTTAGCACGTTGTGCTCAGGTGACCTAAAAAAGAAGAAAATGATACGGACCATGCAGCCGACTAATGGACGCACAGGGGAACACTTATAAACTCAAAACAGTTTTTATATTATTTTTCGAATGACTTCTGCTCCATTTGAGTTATCAATTACATTTTTAATTAGAAGTGTCGAAAAGTGGACCCCAACAAGTGATTTGTCCATGATAAATTGATATTTTCGCAGGGAAGTCTTTTACTTCATGAGTTGGAATCTCAAGACAATTTTTGGACGAAGTTCAATTGTGACTTCGACCTTTGTGACTCCAAAATTGGGCACTTTCTCGGGTCATTGACAAATTTTATGATTTGGGTCAATTGGTTGTTCAGTTAGAGTGGAAACTGTTAACAGTTTAATTTTACTGATGACCATGACATGTATGTCCCCGAAACAATAGGGCATTTCTTTGGGTCATGGGCAGTATTTGTGTAAAGTTTTGTTATTGCAAGTCAATTGCTTCTCCGTTTATCTAGCGGAAAGCAAAAGGTCAATGGACTGAGAGGCAGACATGTTGAAATCAATATATGCTACTCTACTTCTGAGTTGGGGGTACAGTTAATAACATCGTGAAATTGATAAGGTGAACGATTTTGGAATGATTTAGGCATGATGTTGAATGAGTAAGCGGGGCGAGTTTTGAGTGAAATTTAAGGGAGGGAATCCAGTGTCGCTTATTTTGTTCAGGATGAACAAAATTAGCGATATATTAAACCTTTATAACATATGCATAAAGTTCAATCAATAGCTTTCTACATCGACAGAAACCAATCAGACGCTTTAAATTTCAATTATGTCAGTGAAATCGCGAATTGGTTCTTGCTTAATTCATTTTGATTGTACATGTTGAGCTTATTTTTTATAACTTTGAGCGTTTTTGAATGGTTTGAGTGAGTTTTTTGGAATGAATCAATGGAGAACTGAGTGAGCGGTTAAATTTTTTTTTTATTGAGATGAGTGTCAATTTCACGATGTAATTAACTGTATGGTGGTGCTCTTAAACGTGTTGATGTGTAAGAATGTGAAGAAAACAAATTGAACTAGTTGGTTTGTTTCAAATGGCAAATAGTCTTTGTGATAAATGCAATTGGGGAGAGATATTCATAATTCAATTAAAGATATGGTGGTAAGGGTTTATGTGGATGAGTATTGGGTTTTTACAATGAATTATTCATGTAGATAACTGCAATAAGGCGAAAAAAATCGACAATATGTTGCAAAAATATTTATTAACTTTAAAAGTGTATCATCACTTTAAGAAAAGATTTTTATTTCGTAGCTTAGACAGAAATTTACAATATGACACCTTGTCAAAAGGTCGTTCAGAAAGAGAAACTATACCTTTAAAAGATCACATAATTCTACGAAAAACAGGTCGCGACCTTACCAAATAAGCAGATCACGTGGTTGGTCTATGCTATTGCTACAATACTGAGAAAACAGATGGCGACATTACCAAATAAGCAGATCACGTGATTGGCTAGTGCTATTGCCAATTGCTGACCTTATTGGACTTGGCTTATCACATGATTTCCAAATATAGTAATGCAAACATGTGATACTAATATATTCGAACGCGATTTTCAATCAATATCGTCTAAAACATAAATTAGCGTGTTAATAATATACATGAAGTGATAGTTATGTAATCGTTCAGCATTATTACTTTTTGATGAAACAAACTGTATGTCTTTGTCAAGTTGAAATACAAAATAGGCCGAAGTGTATTCACATCCTGTTCACGTGATATGTGTTCTCAAGAAACCCGAAATGAAATTATCTTGTGTTCATTTTGCGGTTTTGTTAAATCTAAGTTGGAATTGCTCCGCATTCCAACTTAATAAACCAATAACTACAATGTAGTCTATACCGCATAGTAAATGATGTTAATAGTGTGGGAGTATGAAGATAAAGGGAAGTAGCAACATATTACAAAAATGGAGAATTTTGTAGTTATCTCCCTTTAGTTGCAGTCAAATATTTCTTATAAATTCAAAACGGAATGACAGGTTTTCACAAACATGTATAGAAGTTCCCTTTTCTTCGCTTATTGGTACAACTTTAATGTTGAAATTACAGTTCTCAGCCCTTTAATGGACTTTCATAAATTCCTTTCGTGTATTTTGCTTTGGCTTGCGACTTTGCACGTATTTTTACGTGTATATCTGACAGATTTGTTTCAGTTTTCAGTGCATTACATGAGGCAGAATGAAATTAGATACGAAATTCAGAATATTTTAGACAACGTTACCACAATCTATAGCACAGACATAGACAACTTTATACGAAATGAAAAATACAATATTTTAACCTTGTCGTCGATTTTCTACTGAAACCTCGTAACTACAGCTTTTAACAAGCTGAAATTACGAGATTTTAGCAGAACACCCACGTTTTTGCAGGTTGCCAAGTTTTCTTACATTTAAAAAAGTTCGTTTTAGATGCAAGCTAATGTCAATAATGTAACGGTAACAATATTTCATAGCGATATTTGTATTAAATGCGTGTCAAAATCACACATATCATGTAAACCATTTTCTACGGTGGCATAGAGGTGACATTTGCATGTTTTTTTATTTACCTTAAAAAAATAATCATTTGCAAAAATATGGAATTTTCGTTTTTCAAGTTTTTTTTCATACTGAATAAAAGAAAATGCTTAAAACAAAATCCTCGTTTTACAAGTTTTCTTTTATAAACTCATTGATTAATCAAAGCACTGAAAGTACTGATGGTGAACGAATCTGTTGGCATTCTAAAGTGATATATTGAATTCGTTGAGAAAAGAGAAATTATAAATATAAAAAATAATCAAGGGAAAGTGTCTCGTCAAAATTCTAAATTCAAAGAATGAGAAAGAGGGGAAAAGAAAGGTAGAGAGAGTGACAGACAGAGACAGACCGATAGACAGAGAGCGATAAGCCTAGAGAAAAGAAAACAGGCAACTATAGTGTCTAGACTAATGATTCTTTTCTTAACTCAAAAAATAGCAGTCAGAAAGGTTATTCAATTTCCACATGCGGAACCCATATTTTAGCAGATTAAACACAGTCTTTCTGCATTTTGACTTTTAAGCGTTATCTACTAATGGCTCTGGTACGACCTGAATGCCCCCATCCCCCCCTTCCTCCGAATTAAAAGACCGCTGTTTCGTAATTGTTATTACAGGGTTTTGGTCTCTTTCGGTAATATTCAGTCTCGTGAAAGAATAATCATCTGATGCAATTGCGTAAAAATGAATTAAAAAAACAATTCGATGAAATCTATGTAGGAAGGTATTTTGTACAGCTAATGAATTGTCCAAATATAGTCGTTGTTTAAATTTTATTGCTCCTACCAAACGGCAGATAATCGTAAACCTAAGAGGGTAGAAGATGGCAGCTACGTACGGATGTATGCTCATTATAGTTCTGGTGCGAGAAATACCAATTTCCATATTAAGGTAAAGATGCTCCAGTCCACAGGCGATTGATTCACAATCCAAGTTTCGTTTTCTGTAATATTTTACATACTTCCGGTAAAACAAATAGATGAATGATTGTATTGAGGAAATTCTAGAGCCATCCGAGGGATAGAAGCGCTACTATTCAGTTGTAGTTACCATGTCAAGTACTTTGAAAAAAAAATCCATTCGATGTTGAAATTTGAAATTAGGTCTATCGTGTTGGGATATTTGTTCATTTGATTCTTTTATTTATTTATCTATTCACGACATTCATATGTTAACAGTAAATCGTACCGAGATTGCTATATCCCCTGTTTTCCGTCCTTGTTTGAAACGAAAAAAAAAACAAACAAAAAAAAAAAAAACAACAGGAAATTGGATTTGGGTAATATGATACAAAAATACCCGTAACCAAAGATATTTACATTACACAAGTATGCAACAACAAGCTTTAAGATAAAAACGGGATTTAAGCAAGAGGTGTAAATTTGGTAGTTGAGAACATAAGTTGTCTGGTAATGGTTTAAATTTTATTTCATATCAAGGTTGGTCACGGTCAAGTGGTGCGTGTTTATGTTTCAATGAGAATTTAGACGCGCTCTCCCTCATAAACGCGCTCCCCAGGCCCTTGACTATACGATCAACAGCATCCAACCGTCCGTGGTGAAAAATCCGGTCTCGAATTTAAATTCAAAAGCTGCTACTCCACGACGTAATGTTCATTAGATTGTGGGTTAAACTCCTATCAGGATAAGGCTGGTTGCGTCATTAAAAGATCGTTCAACATCTGAAAAACTAGCGCGTCCTAAATCGCGCAGTCTTCCGGAAGTGCGAAAGGTTAAAATTTAACACAAAATTAAAACTATTTCTCGTTATTCTTCATAAGTCACATGCGAACAAAATCCCCTTTCGTTTTTACGAAAATATTTCTGAAATCATTTCACCTTCTGCAAATATACAAAATATCCGAGTCAAATGATTAAATCCTAGTCACAATTCATAATGTTAAAATAGGAAAAACCCCGTAAAATCTCGTGTGTGACTTATTTCAAAAGCGACGTCGCCGCTTGCAAGAATCTGGGGACTTCAAAGGGTGCCGACACGCGGTGACCCAGCTAGCTCCAGACGTTTTGTGTTTTCACTACGAAACACTTTCATTTCATGTACCGGGTGCATTTACACATCACGAAATTTTAGGATTTAATACAGGATTATTTATTTCATACGTGAATAGGGAATGATTTATTAGACCGCTTTGTCCATCGGTAGCGGAACATTGAATATTGCATCGTCTGGAACTTCCTACCTTGTACAGATAATAACAATAATAATAATCTCGGCTTCTGCTAACACAATCACTTGCTTTTGAAAGCTGCAATTAATGGTCGAGGGTGACCGTATTTCGATAGATGACTTAAAATGACAGAATTACAATTCATTAGCTAACATTTTATTCTATTTTTTAAATCTATAGCCTTAATAGATAAAAAGAAAAGCGTATTGGGTAGCGTACGTATTTCATTCGATAATTACGAACATGTTAACAGTTTGCTTCTCTTAGGTACCAAAATACGTATTTTTTTTTAATTAAGTAAAAGAGTCTGAAATAATAGCGCCCCCCCACGACGTTTTGCATCGCGCTCGGGCGCGTTTAATGGGAGAAATACGGCAGGAACATTTCATTCGTTTGTAAACTTGACCTTTCGTAACTTATAAGCAAAGACTTCATTCATAAGAAGGCAAGTAAAATCGTAGTAGGTCATCACGTTGGGTACGGCCAATCAGGGGTGTGTAGAAGTTCAAGAGTTCACGACCTCAATAAACACACATTTCCGGCAAATTACTACATGTTGCAATAGCGAAGGTTTAAATCAAAAACATAGTATCTGTCTATACAGTGTACAGACACAACCCTTGTTTTTGCTCTCAACTCTCGACAATCTTACGCCGATCAAAAATTCGCTTGTATAGACATTCCAAGATATTTTTGTGTTTTTAAAGGGTAATTTTCATTATCTTCACTTGATGTAGAATGCTAGAATCATGCATTTCACGATACAAACAGTGATTTTGTAGAGAGAAGTATCTAGAGATACTAAATTGAATCTAAAGAGGTACTGCTTTATTTAAAACCTATTAAGATCCTACAGGATTTTCCATACACGGTATATAACACTGGTGAACGAAAATTTCGTTCACCAAAAATAAATGTGAAAATCAATTTCCGTTTTTCAAGTTTTATTCTATTGAATAGAAAAAAATGCAAAAAACGAAAACTTAAGTCGTGAGCACGCGATAATTTGACCAATCAAAATCTCCCACTAAGTCGTGAGCACGACTTAATTATCCAATAAGAACTGCCGATGCCTACTTTCGTTTTTCGCATTTCTTTTTATTCTACAAAAGAAAACTTGTAAAACGAAAGTTGTGGATTTTGTTTTTTGCATTTTCTTTTTTTCTAACATGATAATAAAAAAAAACTCGTAAAACGAAAATCAAGGGGTTTGTTTTTCGCATTTTTTTTTATTCTTTATAAGAAAACTTGTAGAACAAATAGCGAGATTTTTGTTTTTCGCATTTATTTTTATTCTTTAAAAAAGAACTTGTAAAACGAAAATCGAGGATTTTGTTTTCGCATTTATTTTTATTCTTTAAAAAATAACTTTAAAAACGAAAATCCCAGAAAATAAAAAAATGTGCAAATGTCACCTCTATGCCACCGTAATTTTCTCATATAGGTACATTCTTTTGCTTTTTATGAAACTAATTAATGAATTCCAATCGGAATTCATATACGATATGGACAAAATAATGTGAGACATATAATGGTTTATCAGTTGGTTGACTTATTATAAAAAATATGGTGTCTACCCTGTGACTTAATTCATTGTTAAACATTGATAAATTGGTCACCAGTATCAATTCCCTGCGTTCAGGATACGCAAGCGAACAGCAATCTATCTTTAAAACACCGCAATCGTTTCCCAAAAATGACCCAGTTGCTAGGCAGCAAAAGTGACCCGAATCTAAGCTTAATCTCAGAAATGCCACAAGACAACATTTTTATATTTATCTTATAACTATACAAATATCCGTGTGATAACACCCCGTATGATATTTTTTATGATATCACATAGTTATTTTTAGAACAATAATACCATGCAGTTATTTTTAGAAACTTGCATTTCAGTTAGAAACACTGACGAAAACAGGACAAAAAGAGGCTATAAGATAAATATAAAACATACTAAGTGTATTGTATGAAATAATATCTAACTCGGTTGTGAGAATTGATAATTGTCTCGGCAGAGCCTCGACACTTATCAATTCTCCCAAACTCGTTTGATATTTTTTTTCATACAAAAAACTAAGTACGTATTATATATTTATAAAATTAAGTGAAATTCGATCCGGCCCTCAAACAAAACGATTATCACGAGATTTTCGTGAAAATACAATCACGAGTACGAGTATGTGAGTACTTTATAAACTAGCCTGGCTCGCAGGCTGTCAGTTAGTGTTGATTTAAAAATAAATAAGGCACACCACTCATGTTTTACAATATCAAGTCAAATAACCTCCCATATTCTCAAAAACTGAACCACTGATCGGCCAGTCAGAGAATATAAGCAGATAAGAAAATATCTTTCTCGAGTTGAATTTTGCTAATGTCACAATACTTCAGATCAGTGGGAAGGAAGCCAATCTAGATATAAACTTGTAGACCACTGTCTGAGAGATAGCATCGATAGAGTCAGGGGCAGTTACTCAGTATAGCTTCGTTATAGACGGCAAGGTTAAGCACATTCACAACTGCCATCAACCCGACTCCATCCCAACCCTGACGATACTTTGTTTCTAGGATGTTTCTACCCGCAAGTCATTAAATAGACTTTATTGCCAGATAGGTAGGTCCATCTATTCGCCGTTTAACCCTACAAACTTTTTTTCAATCTTATATGGGACTGTGCGTGACATTTCCACCAACTTCAAATGTGCGCATGACAAAGCTTCCGGTTAGCCTGTGCAGCCGCACAGTCTGACCAGAGTCTTCACTATGAACTATATAGATAGATAAGGTCTTAATCGCTCCTCAAGCGGTCAGCATATATTCTTAAATTGCATTCTGTCGTTGTCTACTCTGCTCTAAATGTGTATCTCGCGCACGTGTGAAATCGTTGGGAATGTCGCACACAGACTCATATCGTTTGATATATCCGTTACATTTCTAAATTTGAGGTCTTGTGGCAGAGGCGACGACCCTTTTATTATCCTGAACTACATATCCTAAATGGTCATTTGAAAGTTCAAGTTTTGAATTGTAATTAAACTAAACAGTTTCGTTGACTATTTAGTAACTTAATGATATTATCGTTAACAGGTTGGTTTTAATGGTTTTTATTGTGTTTAATAGCCTAAAGGTGTAATATAAAGTTAATGGACTTCGTAGACGGTTTGTTATTTCAACTTATTTAATATTCCGTGCAAATGCAATACTTTTCACCCCCATTTATTTCAATATTTTGGTAATTAAATAACTGCGTGCTCTATGAAATCGGATATAATTGTTAAAATCTTAATTACACTAACTCATTATCATTACATAAATAATATTCGAATTAGTTTTAAAATATCAAAACTGGTATTGTCTGGGAAATTTACGATTGAAAGACTTGAGAAAACAAATATTGGAATCAGCATAGAAATCGATTACTGATTTTTTGCTAAATAATGATGATAGTGATAACAATAAAGATGATATCTATTTGATGTAGTGAGGTAGAATGACAATCCCTCCACAAATTTCGATCAGTATCTGGATCGTTAGCGCAGCATAGCAAGAGTGCGCATTTTCGCTCATCAAAAATAAGTGTATCACTTTTTGGTATTTTCAATTCATTAATTTCTAAGTCATTAATCTGATAAAAACATGACAATGAAAAAAATCCTTACCTAAAGTCATTATTGAAATCCATTCATTATCCACATTTTGAAAATATTGTCACAATATATTACAATATAATCCAGAAACTTTGAACAATACGCCCTAATTGAAACAAAAGGGTACTAGACGTTTACCCAATTATATTGTTTATAGCCATGAGAAAATTAAAATGTGTTTAACCAATTAAGTACTTCTGAACATATCTTATTATAAGAGGATATACAAGTAAGCGTTATTCGAAAAGAAGCAGTCTGTTGACAGAATTATCATTAAAAAAAGGGACTAGACTGGTGATACAATAAAGACTATCGTGAAATTGACTATTATTCCGATCAACACAAGTCTAAATGGCTCACTTGAAGCGGTTCATTCATTCATTCATTCATTCATTCATTCATTCATTCATTCATTCATTCATTCATTCATTCATTCATTCATTCATTCATTCATTCATTCATTCCAAACACTCACTCCAACCACATAAAAGCACTCCGAACCCATCGAAATGGTATTATTGGACCTAGTAGACACAGATAATGATTTTCGAAATGTTGCGGAACTATTACGGGTCTACAACCTTAACTTTACTATCAATACTATACATTCAATATCCTTTAAACATTTAATCAATCATTCAATATCGTCCACAAACAATCAGTTATATAATCAATTCCTAGGTTGTCAATTCCTTTCCATCTTTCTTTCTTTTTCTCTTTCTTTCTTTCTTTTCTTTCAATCTTTCTTTCTTTCTTTCTTTCTTTCTTTCTTTCTTTCTTTCTTTCTTTCTTTCTTTCTTTCTTTCTTTCTTTCTTTCTTTCTTTCTTTCTTTCTATCTATCTATCTTTGCATGACGTCGTATAGAGCAACAGTCGGTCTTGAGTTCAAGGTGAAGGGGAGACATTTTTAAAACAAATACAATACGCAGAAATGTGCAGATCGTGTGCTGATGTCTTCAAAATAAGTATCACTTTACTTCCTGCTAATTGTTCTGTGTGTTTTTGTAAACGTTTTAGATAAGAATCTTTTTATTTTCACATGCAATTTGATCTGAATCTACAATAGTTTCTTATATCTTTGACGAATCCCACGGCAACACCTTGAAAACTTTAAAAATAAACCTAGAAAAGCTTAGATCTAAATTTTCGACACCATCCTCGATTACACTGGGATCTCCCTATTTGCTATGCTATATAGACGATAAAGCGTAGCAAATAGGGAGAATGGGGTATCGGATGATTTTACTACATTGCAAGATCTAAAAGTAGATCTATAGAGATTTTAAAAATTAAATCTGTGACCAAATTGTGATCCGTCAGTGAAAAAGACCACTTGGAAACTCATCAAAATGAATGATATTGAAAAAACAAATACATCAATAAATAAGATTAAAAAATAATGAAATAAAAAAAAATCTGGAGTCAACTAAGGTCAGCTACATGTTGACAATCGAAAAAAATTTATATGGAAGTAGCGCGTTCTGAGTGATCAATCTGATTAGGAGCAATACTCTTCCTCGATGGCTCCTGGTTGCTTGACGGGTCATAATATTACATGTATACATGAAGACATCAATTATCTGTTTTTTATGGGGTGTGGAATATTGCGTTTTGGCGGCGGTTTCGGCGTTGCTAAAAGGGTGAATTGTCTAACCTTTTTTTAAAACGAATATTTCATTTCTGACCGATCACACGAAAAGGGCCACTCGGGAACGTCGGAATATAATATTAGAAAAATTAATTGATTGAATGGAGTTTTACGCCGCTTTATAAATTTTTTTTCAGTTATATCGCGGCGGCTGGAGCACCTTACAATGGATTCCTGGTAATTCTCTCACCAGTACTACCATCACATCCTTTGCTAGCCTCCAGCTGTTATCTCACATAGGTCTACGATTATCAACCCATTGGTGAGAGACAAATAGTCGGAAAGAATGAGAACCGCCGTCGGGGATTGAACCTGGGACCTCTAGTTTGACATTTCGACGCGCTACCAACTGCGCTTTGACGGCGGTAAATATTCGAAAAAAGGAACTGGCTCCTGTAGAATATAGAAGTGGGCCACAAAATTGTTGAACAAGAAAGTATAATGACCATTCTAGTTTCAGAAAATCAGGCAATTTGAAAAAAATCGATCCTTCTCAGCCTGCAACATTTGCAAAGTTTAACTTTTAAAGCATTGCCTAGGTTGTCCGGTCACAGGTTTCAATGTGTCAAATCACCCCATCATGCGTAATTTTGGTTTAAACATATTTTATTGGTGAAGTTTTTTTCTTCAATGCAATAACAGAGATATCAAATCAAATGGATAAGAACGAAAGCAAAACGCATTTTTGTATAATATTTGCCTGAGAGAAATTATTTTCAAAGACGGCTGAGAAATTATTTTCGTCAAGATTTAATGTTGTTAGTGAAAAAATCGAAAGATCAAACAAACAGCTGATCATTGTTTCAGAAGCCATAAAGAAAACAATATTGATTTCTAAACTATTTAAGGTAGTGGACCCGTAATAGTTCCGCACCATTTCAGAAGCAATGAACTGTAACAGTGCTAACAGTGAAAATCATTAGGAAACCTCGGTCAACATCGTGAAAGTTTATGAGTTCCGAAATTCTGCGTAACTATTATGGGTCCACTACCTTAAAAACATACCTTGTAATGAAACAAACACTTTTCTTTATCAAGAATGTACTTACATTGATTTTAAATTGCATCCTGATTATATGCCCACATTTGTTCATCCAAATGACATCTTTAGTTTGTAACAGAAATTCAAGCTTAAGATGTTATACTTAGGTCGCCAAACGACGTCGTTTATCCTTAGATTACTTGAGACTACCGCGTTATGCATGTAAACTTTTACTCTTAAGGTAGTGGACCCGTAATAGTTCCGCAAACTTTCGGAACGCATGATCTTTCACAATGTTAACCGAGGTTAACTGTTGAAGTTCATGAGTTCTGAAACGTTGCGGAACTTTTGCGGATCGTCTACCTTAATCTAAATGTCTTCTATAGCTGAGACCTATTGCCAGGTTTCTAGTTCATTTTGTTACTTAATTCGGATTCGAGGACCCAAACTCAAATACAGATTTTACACTACAAAAGGGAAGTAATTCTTTTCGGAAAACTTCTTAATTTATTTATAGTTAATTCCCCTAGTTCGAAACCGATGTAGAAACGAAACGATTTGGTCGCGATTCAACAACCAACACTGGAAAAACTCGACTCTTTGCGAAAGAATGTTGGACGTCTGAAAAATGATTTGATTCATTTAAGGGATAAGAGAGTTTTTTTATATCATGGAGGTATGAAACTTTAAACTTAATCACACGCTACATGTATGAATACGCGAACTCAGAATAGATAGTAAACATGAAAAATTTCCTCTGAAATGAAGGAAATAAAGCCTCCAAATAGCTGCGAACACATTTTCCTTCATCGAACGATGAAACCATTTTTTTAACCAATCAGAATACACGGATCTTGATTGACCCTACTGAAATAATTGAAATTCATTTTTTGAAATACTTTTAATTGAATTTTTGAATAATATTTATAACATTCTTTTAATCAAATATGCATACAAGTTCTATAAATAGCTTTCTATTTCTTTAAGAACCAATCTGACGCTTTTAATGTCATTAATGAAGGTGAAATCATGATTTTTTTCTAGCTATTTTTAATTTAAATGTATTGTTGATCTTATCATTTTATGTGATTTTAGAACCCTTTTTGAATGGTTTAAGTGAGTGCTTTGAATGAATGAATGGAGCGCCGAGGGATCGATTTAGAATTGTTTTGATCAGTTGAGAATCAATTTCACGATGTTCTTACCTGTTCCTAAATAACCTGTGCGTGAGATTTCCAACAATTTCAATTATTCGCAAAGCAAAGACTCTGGCCAGCCTGTGCTTCTGTACAGTCTGTCAAGAGTCTTTACTATGCATGTAGTAGATAGATAAGGTCTAAAAGTATCTGTAGACAATCAGGTAACATTATATTTACAGTATGTGACTATCAAAGCTACTCAATGTTTCCATTTCACGAATGTTTCAAATTGTTGGAAATGTCACGCACAGGCTTAAATGTATGTCTTTATTTTAGAATCACCACCCCCATCCGCCAAAACACGTCCCATAGATTAAAAAAGTCATTTATCTGCAAATTATGGCCAAAAGGAAGAATAAACAATTCAAATCGTTCAGTGCACCCTAAACGTCCTAACCATAGCTTGAATATTTAGACGTTTAAGTCGCCCATTTTACGAAAACGTTCCAAGCAAAAGGGCGGAAAAAGTCGGAGTTCAAAACCATCTTTGATTGAAAATAGCAATATCATATTACCTCCCTATAATTTCATTCAAATACGACCATTTTTAGCATTCAACGTCGTTCAAAATTCATGCTTAAATCTCTCAAGTTTTCATGATGTTCTTTACTGTTCATGTACGTATATATACGAAGAATATATTTATTCGTCATTACAATTAAAACAGCATGGAATTGATGTGGTGATTGATTTTTCGAATGAAATTGAATGAGTGTGATGAGTTTTGAGTGGAATTAAAGGGAGGTAATCCAATACTGCTATTTTTGCTCATGGTGAACAAAATAAGCGATATCTTTAACATTCCTTTCATAAAATATGCCTGCAAGTTTCTTTTTTAAATAGCTTTCATATTTCTTCAAGAACAAAACAGACGCTTGCGATTTCATTTATGTTAGTGAAATCTCGATTTTTTCTATTTATATTAATTTTGAATGTAGCAGTTTTTTTTATATTTTTTTAGTAATTTTGGAGCCTTTTTAAGCAGTAGAAGTGGGTGCTTGGAATGAATGAATGGAGCGCTAAGTGAGTAATTTAGAAAGGTTTTAATTGCGATAATTGTCAATTTCACTATGAAACTAAATGTGCGTAGAATATATTTTTCGATATTATTTTATTATTCAGAAGAAAGATATACTACACACAAAGTGAATCGTGCTTTTTTTCATTGTAAATACGTTTTATCATTTCGCCTTGAGGGTTAAAGTATTACGTCTGATTTGATCAGGGCGTTGATTACCTTAACAAATAAAGCAAATTCAGCTTACCGGCCATAGTTTCCTTACGTCAATAAATTCCTACGTTGTATATTGTTGATGCAAAAAGACTGTTTAATCGACTTTATTCGGACGAGAAGGTTTATAAATGATAGACTCAACTTAATCTTTGAAAAGTAAAGGAACGATTTCATTGAAGAATCTTTTCCCGATGCAATGACAGCCGCAATTTCCATTACCGTAGTCGTGGATATACCTACGAGAGGATTTTTCTGCAAATTAGAAAATGAGCTTGTACACGATATATCCACAATTTCATTAGTGCTTGCGGGCCAAATATTAAGCAGCATAGACCTTTCAAAAGTATGATTTGAAGATATTACCGTGTAAAGACAATTTGAGACCCAATAGTTCTATCTACAAAACCCAAAGTGTAGTTTCTGCTCAGACTGTGCGGATGCACAGCCTGGCCAGAGTCTTTACTTGTGGAACGTTTGAAATTGTTGAAATGCCTCACACAGGCTTAATATCTTCAAAAAAGGCTCGTTCCCGCTTAATCCTCGAGATTGAAGACAAAAAATTAGTGAGTTTTTTCTCAGAATTCAGGAATCCTAACCTTTTTCTAGTTTCAATTTATAAACTGCAAATAAGCCATTTATATTCTCACTGGATTTGATTACAAAGAATCAGTTTTGTATTCCGCTATTTGAAACGAGACACATGTTTTATGTTAGACAATAGATTGGCATTTCAGAAATATTTGAAAATGTCTTTGCATAAATCACGTATCTATTGAAAAAAAAGAGTACTTCATAAGCTTTTCCTCAGTGTTTCATTTCTTTTAAAGGTTAAGAATAGTTGGTTACATGTAATTTACCTGAAAAAGATACATGTGTACATATCATTTTAGCATCCGTGCTAATTCCGGCAATTTCACATATGGTAGTAAGGTTTATGTAAAGACTTCGAAAATGTAGATATACAGTTAACTACATCGTGAAATTGACAAGGTGAATGACTTTGGAGTAATTTTGGAATGAAATTGAATGAGGGTGTGGAGCGAGTTTTGAGGATGAACAAAATTGGCGATATTTATTATCTCCCTTTAACAAAATATGCCTACAAGTTCTACAAATAGCTTCCGGTTTCTCCAAGGGTCTATCAGACGCTAAAAAATTGAATTATGTCAGTGAAATCGCGATTTCTTTCTGACTTTATTTATTTTTAATGAAGTTGTTGATTCTATCTCTTTCAACGAGTTTGGTGCGTTTTTGATTGGTTTGAGTGAGTGTTTGGAATGAATGAATAGAGAATATCGCCAATCGCTCCTCACACCCATTCAATATCATTCCAAAATCACTCATACATCATCATACACCTTGTCAATTTCACGATGTTGTTAACTGTACTCAGCTAAAATATACACAGAGAAAGGGATGTCTTAAAGCTACAAATAACTCCATAATCCACACAGATTAAATTAATCATGATAAATTGTTCAACTATATTAATGTACATCGTATCTTTATCTACGTGTAATTGAATTCTACTTGATTTTTCCAAGAGATTTTCATTAAATCTTCTAAACAATAAATCTTGTCAACCTTTATCAGTTCTGTCAATTCCATTTTTATTATTTGCATCATTTTTATCGATTTTTTTGTATTTCTAAACTGTTAACAAACCACTGTTAAAGTAACAACTATCATTTAGAATTAAGTTTGAAATTGAATGATTTAAAGATTTGCAATATCAAAATCAATTCATGTGAGCGATACATTAGCGCATGTATTTACGAATGTATTTACGAATTATGCCAAAGTTATCCAAGTGGTACTGAGTTCGACCCTTTATACAGTTAAGAACATCGAGAAATTGTAAGTAAATAAGTATGGAATGAAAAAAAAAGATAAATAATGCAATCTAATCGATCAAATAAACTGCATGATTTTATTGGCTGGTGTTGAATTTCAATCGTCTGATTTGTTACAACACAAAATCAGGAAAGTACGGTTTTTATTATTAAAGAGAGGTAAGAAATCACTCTTTTCGTCCAATTGGACGAAATTAGCTATAATTCTTTACTTTCCTTGAAAATCATTCAAAGCTTTCTCATCACACTCATTCAGTTTCATTCCAATTCTTTTCAAAAACTCATTCAACTTACAAAATACACAATTCTTGGCCTGGTTTAGCAGGCCATAGGAAACAACCCTGTATCCTAGAAAATTCCTAGGAAAAAGACAATCGAGTCAAAAACCTAACAACGTGTTTACTACGTAGTTTTTTTGTGCTCACGCGCGCGCAAAAATAGGTCAAGTATACGTCATCAACTTTTGTGCGATACGAAGTGTGTGTTCAACGCAGTGCTTGCATATCACTACGCTGTGTCACGGAAAAATCCGGAATAATACGCAGATTTTTTTTAACTCTTACTATTACAACCGACTATATTTGCAATCATGTTATTTGGAAATATGAAACTTTATTAATATGTTCCAGTGGGAAAGAAAAGGTAAAATAGAAGAATGAAAGAAAAGAAATAGACTTGTACACTTTTACATTCAAGGCGAAATTCCGGAAAAATACGCAGATTTTTTAAACACTTACTTTTCCAACCGACTATATTTGCAATCATATTATTTTGAAAAATTAAGCTTTATTAATATGTTCCAGTGGAAAAGAAATCGTAAAATAGAAGAATGAAAAAAAAGAAGTAGACTGGTACATTTTTACATCCCAGAAAACTTTAAGGCTGTTCGATCCTGCGTATTTCGGTTCATATGACGCACCGCGCAATAGTTTACGTCGAGTCGGAACGTTAATGACAACTGTATTTAATGTAGTTGAATATTAAAAAAAAAATCATTCACATTGTCCTTTTCATGGATACCAGATATTTTTTTTACTTATCACTGCCCAAATCACTGCTGTGTTTAATATACACTTCAAATGTCTCCTTGCCAGGGCTTGCCTCTTTATAAAACAGGCCTTCGGCGCTATTAGCGCTTTGATTTTAACCGTTTCAATCTAAAGACAGACGTACAGGATCAAATTTAACATCTCTTTAACTCGAAAAATTTGCAACCCTAAACGCAAGCCTGGCACGTGTACTTGAAGATTCAGAAAAAAATTATCGTAGGTTTGAACGAAAAATTTTTGTTGTACGCAATTTCATGGACCTAAATAAGAAACGAGTTAATTCTAGAATCCTAGAGCATTTTCCCAAGAAAAGTCAATAGACTTTTTGCACTTGAAGACAATCATTACCAAGCCGGTAATCCATTGAAAGGTACAAATAAGTGATTATCACTACGAATATAGAACCGGATTAGAGGCATTGAGTGAAGTGTTTCGCCAAAGACTCGCTCAAATTAGTTTCTTGAGAGAGGTTTATCATTTGAAACTGAATTGTCCTAATAATTGCATTTGCTATCCTAAACTGTATGTAATATTCCACGTGTAAATGTTATATGTTTTTGCCAATGATATTTTATTTTGCTGAATGCATATCAAAGTTATGTTTAAAAAAAATGAATAAAAGCCGAAACAAACTTTAACCAAAGATGTCTTACGATGCGTTTTTATTTTGAAAATAGAAACATTTAAGATAAAGTGAAACAATGAAAATGTGACCCGTCACGTGAAAAGGGACCATCTCGGAACCCCGTCAAATTAATATTTGGAAAAAGTTTTGGTCCTGCATAGGTCAACTGGAAGGTAGATTTCGGAAACAATTACATAGGAAGGTAGACTCACCATTCTAGATTCATAAAAGATATCATTTACAAAAAGTTTCGATCCCGGTCAGTCTGCGCAGATCGCGCAGTCTGACCGGGGTCGACACTTTACACACTTCCCAGATGCTCCCTTTTCACATGACGAGCCATAAATGTATTCCTCACTAGATTACGACTGGTGCTGGGTGCATGGTCTACTTCGGCAGGAAATATAGACACAAAAAGTCTGCACATATGTGTAGTCTGGTACTAGTCAATACCCCCGGATTTTCTTTTTTCAAATAGACCTTGAATATTATATTTTCAATACAAATACTGACACATGTTAAAAGTGCTTTCACCACTTTGATCTATATATAATTTAGCAAAGCTTTTCTTTAGTATGGTAAAAAGGTACTAAAACAACCATGGTAATTACTTCCGATCAAAATACATTTATTTTGTGTCCATTATGGAAAAAGCGTATAAACGCCTTCATTACGCAGCCATGTGAGATGGGGAAAACGAAATTTTAATGCACCTAAATTTGTGAATTCTAGGGATTTTTGTCTTGGAAAAAGTCAATAAACTTCAAGCAGTTCAAGTCAGTGATTATCTAGCCTATAATCCAGTACAAGGCCCAAATTACTGTCACATTGAGTGGGAAAAAAGGGAGCGACTTTGATGCATCGGTTTGGGCAAGCGTTGTTTTCCAGTTTATTTCTAAACGCATTGAACATTTTACCATACTTTCAAAGAAAGATGTTAAAGTGTAAGTGAATGATCAAAGATCAGTTTTCTCTTTATAGGTAGGTGTAGGACATTTAACCCTTGATCACCTTAATCTATATATATATATGAAAATAATGTCAAAGTGACTTGTATAGTTGTAATACAGAGAGAAATGAAAACCGCAATATTATGATTTTATCTATTACATGTTTTATCGTCATCATTATCATTTCTATTATTTACATTGGTCCATGTATAAACATTTTTTCTAGGTGACCTGGTGTTTATTTGTAGAGAAAGATGATCGGGCAGTCCATTGTAGAAATTTTCTTCATTTAATGATGCACCATAAACAGCGTGAATGAATGAGATGAGCGAGTTTTGAATGAAATCAGGGTAATGGACCCGTAATATTTTCCGTAACATTTTGGACATTATGTTCTTTCACAATGTTAACCGAGGTTTCCTAATGAAAATCATTAGGAAACATCGGTTAACACTGCGTAAGTTCATTACTTTCGAGACGTTGCAAATCCTTTACGGGTCCACTACCTTAAAGGGTTAAAATGGGTCGCTTATGTCATACAGCTTGACGAAAATTAGCGATATCTTATTACCACTTTTCAATTAAATCTACGTTGTTTTCAGTTTGCGTGTCATCATCGATCAAAAAGACGCTCTCAAATCCAAACCGGCCAATAAATTTGTGGAATGATTTGATCGATTTGAATGACAAGTTGATCGTTTAAGTAGATTTTGAATCGTTATGGAGCGATTTCGGAAAGTATTTTTTTTTTTTTTTTGGGGGGGGGGGGGGGGGGTTCTTTTCAGTGTAGTGTTTTCAATGTATTGAACGGGACGTTTAGTGAGCTATTTAGAATGTGAATGTCAATTTAACTGCGAGTGTCGCTTATAGGATTTGACTCATGGAAGTAAAAGCTTAAATCACAAGAACGTGAGCCCAATGAATATGAAAAGGAAACTAGATAAAATTCAACCAATTCAAGACAGTTTTCTTGAGATATTTTCAAAATTTGCAGGCAAAAATACAAAGAAGTTAAAAAAAATGATAAGGGAAATTTGGGCGCAATTAGCAATATTTTAATAACCCCCTTGATAAAATATGTATACGCACTATTCAATAAATATATTCGTGAATTTTTTTCAGGCATTTGAATTAAGTTTTATTTAGCCATTTAAAATGATTTCGGAGCGTTTTGAACGGATTATGAGACAAGTAATGCTGTTAAGGTGAGTGAAAATCTTTCCTGAGCAGAATGGACGTCAACGTAACGATGTTTTCAACTCTATCGGTAGTAAAGTACACATATACTTTTATACAAAAATTGTGAAAAGCTCATTTAAAACGAGCTCTGTAAAAAAGGAAAAAGAAAATTGCGTCTAGATTTCAATAGACAAAACGGGAACAAAAATTGTGTTTCTGCGATTATCCAGTCGCCTTAGATGTCTTTTAATCACCCTCTCTGCATTAAAATGTTTCGTAACAACATCATCAAAATGTCAAGCACAGATATCGTTTATTTTCCTTACGACGTTTGACATTCTCGAATGTTTCAAACATTTTTTTTTCTATTTTGCATTTTCTCTTGTTTTAATAAAAAGCATGTAAAAAAATAACTTTTTGCAAAAGAGAAAAAAAAAAAATGGTATCGTACTTATGATGTCCAGAATCGAGGAATTAATAACAATATTTAAATATTATTCCTTATCCAATATCTATGTTTTGGGTACTCATTGTACGCGTCTATATTTTAAAGTTAGAATTATCCTACCCCTTTCTTGTTCTGCGGCCGCAATTATCCTTTCCGACTATTTGTCTACCACCAATGGGTTGATAATCGTAAAAATTATGAGGAGTAGCAGCTGGAGGCTAGAAAAGGATGTGATGGTTCTACTGGTGTGAGAAATACCAGGGATCCGTTGTTAGGTGCTCCAGCCGCCGCGATATGACTGAAATGATATTCAAAGCGGCGTAAAACCCCATTCAAACAAACAAATCTAGTTCTAACATATTGCTTTAGTTTGATCTTTCCGATTTTCAGCTCGGTGATTTTCTTAATCAACCTAAGATGTTGCTTAAGCCGTCATGTCTTCATTAACGTCGTCGCACTAAAACTTGGATTGAGTCTAGGTGTGACATTTCCGACAATTTCATATGTGCGCAAAGCAAAGCTTCAGGTCATCCTGTGCAGCCGCACAGTCTGACCAGAGTCTTCACTATGCACTGGTAGAACTGACATGATATCATTCTATAATGTAATGAAAAGTGAAAATGAGTTCATCATTATATTAAGTAGCAAGGTATATATTTTCAATCATGTCTTTAAAAGATAATTAGTTAAATATTGTACTCTATATGAACATTGTAACTACAACCCCTCTTTGTATCTGTATGTTGTTTTGTATGTTTTATTATTGGCCGGAGACCTTTGTATACAAATGAAAATTTCCGTATCTCATCGATCAAATTCTATGGATAGATATATCCTTAATTCCACTTTCTGCAGTCAGTATTATTATTGCATCGTAGTCTATGCTGATCAGCACCTGTACCACAGGCATGTGTGAAATTGTTGGAAATATCACGCACAGGATCATATCTTTTTTTCAAACATCTCTGGTACATGTATTACCAAAATCCTCTACCTAAAACTGAAAAAAACATGTACACCACCAAAAGAACGGCCTTGACATCAAGGTGACATAACTATAAATACGATTTGCGCGAAGTATGCTCATACATTTTACATGTAATCCGATGTCCTTCACTAATCCGTACTTGGCACTCATATTTGTTTGTTTGTATAGGTTTTACGCCGCTTTCAACAATTTCGCAGTTATATCGCGGCGGCCGGAGCACCTAACAATTGATTCCTGGTATTTCTTTCACCTGTACTACCATTACACCCTTTCCTAGCCTCCGAATGCTATCTCACATAAGTTTACGATTATCTACCCATTTGTGAGAGACAAACGTCGGAAAGGATATTTACCGCCACCGGGGATCGAACCCAAGACTTCTAGATTGGAAGTCTTATGCCTTAGCACTCATAGAAAGCGCCCCTTGATTCTTTCGCCTAGGGTCAGTGTTCTATCCAATTTCAATAATGTGACGCTATATATTATGTAAGCTGTATTATTAAAAACATGAAATTGACAGATGAATGATTATGTCCATGGTTTTTTGGATGAATTTGAATGAGTGTGATGTGTGAGAATTTAGTGAAATTAAAGGGAGGAAATCCAAAACCACTAATTATGTTCAGGATGAACAAAAAATAGCGCTATTTATTACATCCATTTAATAAAATAAGTATACAATTTCTATAAATAGCTTCCCATTTCTTCAAGAACCAATCAGACGCTTACAATTTTAATTATGCCGGTGAAATTGCGTTTTTTTTGTATAATTTTGGTAATTTTGGAGCGTTTTTGAGCGGCCTATGTGAGTGTTTGGTGATGAATGAATGGAGCTCGGATTGAGCGATTTAGAATGGTTTTGTTTGAGATTAATGTCACTATCTGTTGCAGAAGTGAGACTAGTTCTGACCAAAAATGGCCATTGCATCAATTGTGAATTAGTATGATTCTTGTAAGACAAAGAATTAATTAAACATATACCGGTATTTGTTCTTTTGTAATATGAATGATGTCGTGTTAAGACAATTGTTTCTCTTCATAATGGCTGTAAATTGAATACAAATACCGTGACTTTAATTTATCTTTTATCGATGTTCATGAGATTTTATTTCGAACAAATTGACTTTTAAACGGATTGCAAGCAAAGAATCTGTGCTTCATGCTTTTTAAATTAACACACTTTTATTAAGATTTGTAACCTTACAACAGTACATAAGAGATATTTGGCTTCAAAACAACATCAACAACAATAATAAAATATACGTTTTCTTTCTTCCTCTTCTTCTTATTTACAGTTAGTTTCAGCGTGAAATTGACAAACATATCAATCAAAACCGTTCTAATCGCTAACTCAGTGCTCAATTCATTCATTATAAACACTTACTCTAACGACTCAAAAACACCCCAAAATGACTAAAAAAGGTTAAAAAATCAACACTTTCGTTCTAAAGATATATGTAGAAAAAATCAACTAAATCGTGAGCGTCTGATTTGTTGTTGAAGAAATATGAAGCTATTTAGAGAACTTGTATGTATATTTTATCAAAGGGAGGTAATACATATCACTAATCTGTCATCCTGAACAAACATAGCGGTATTGTAATACCTCCCTCTAATCTCACTGAAAACTCACTCGCCACATTCATTCAATTTCATTCCAAAATCATTTCAAATCATTCAACTCGTCGATTTCAAGATGTTGATTACTGTGAATATAACTATGCTTTTTACATCGTCGGGGATTGTCCTCTGCATCGCAATAAAAGGAGTTAAATCCGATCTAATTCAAAAATTACTTTTCATCTACAGCTTGATAATACCCGAAAAAATCTTTCATGTCGCTAAAGATATTTTCATAAATGTAGGTGTTGAAATAAGGTTAAAATATTTGCATTGTATAATAAGGAGAGTGAGTGGACTTTCTAAATAAAACCCTAATGGAAAATTCTTCAAGGACAAACTTTGAATGAATACAGTCCATACAACTTCTCTGTGATAGACTAATGATGGATTTGACGTGTAATGATAAACGACCATGTCCGGATAATGGATCTTGTCTTACGGAAACAGTCGGAAATTACGGATTTTGCCTTCTTCCTTGCAATAGGGTTGACCCTGTACGATTCATATTTTTTTTTAAATTTTGTTTTCTTTTTTTCCCAGTTTTCCGCCATAGTTTGTCACAAATAGCTCGGAATATTCCTGCTTTTGCAGGGGGTATTTACACGATCAGGTTGCACACCTGTACAGTCTGATTCTAGTCTATACCACCTGATTTTATTTGACTTGACTGGTAATGTTTAACAACGATGCATGATTGATCTAGTATTACGGGGTTATTTTTCTTTATACCATATCTACCTTGCAATAATTTTACACAACTCGAGAATACAAATTATGTACTTTTTAACATATGAATAATAATTTCTCAATTACCTTCTGTCACGGCAATATTGCAATTGTACACGCAGCGCCCGACTCTCGTCTTTAAGGTCCTGAGGCCTGTTTTACTAAACATTTTACGATTTTTTTTGCGTAAGTCAAAAATTAAAGTTGCTTTTACAGTAGTAACTGAATATGGAATTTTGGAATGCATAATCTCATTCCAATTCCAAGACGATTCCAATAGGATATTACAAGGCAGAGTGTAACGGTGAATGAAAACACCAGGTACGATTTGAGATTTTTTTACGATTATTTTTTTCGTAAGAAGTTTGGTAAAACGGCCCCCCTGGGTTCGATCCATGGTTGCTGCGTTAGCCGACTACCCGCTTCCGGCTAATAAAGCCCAGAGGACAGTGTCCAGTGCTACTTTAAGCCTTTCCAAAATACCGATGGCTCAGCGCGAAACATATAAACATATAAACATATAGGGAGTTACAACTGTTTCGCGCTGAACCATCGATATTTGGAAAGGGTACACATAGATTGCATATGCTTTAGGCTGAAAATAGTATTTGTGTGCAAATATTGGGCATTTATAGCAGTTTTGTCCAACTACTATGATGTTCATGAAAAATATATATGTTTTAAAGGTTGCAGCGTTTAATCCCATTCAAACGAATAAAAACCCGTCCTTTCTCTGATTATTCCTTTACATGTGAAATAATTCAATTATTCTCAACAGAAACTTGTAAGCTGTCTTAGAAAACAAGACTTTCTGAAAAATGCGATATCGATGAACCTGCATTACAGGTCAAAATGCAGCCTTTATTTCTGAGTATATTGACATTCGCATCCGATTCGTGTTGCACGCCTACTAAGAGTTTTTTTTATTTTATTTTTAAAAGATCGGACTGGAAATCAATGCTTAATGTTATTTGATGAAAAAAGAGGCCAAAGAATGCCAGGAGCGCTTCAGTGGCACTTAGCAAATAAACGATCAATTTGTCAGCAGATAATCATAAACGTTTCAAGAAGGTCACATTTTCCATGACATGGAATGATATGTCAAAGCAGCTTAAATATGCCCGTAGTCATATAATTAGCAACACAATTGTTTTTCAAAAAGTGTACAACTTGTGATAACAAGAAATGTGCATCACAAAGGTTCCCTTTTCCATCTCGCAGCATAATATCAAAGAAAAATCAAATAATGTTGAAAGAGCATGCCCTAAGGATTATTCTTTTGCAGTTCAGTTGAACTCTGACTAGAAATTTAAGAGAAGAAGATTTTTATAAATGGGGTCATTTTTTACATGGACATATGCTACGGTAGCGACGATAAATAAACGGAAATAAACAAAAAGAACAAAGGGTTTCAGGTGACGAAAATCCGCATGATTTAGCTTGATAATTACAGTTGAAAAATTTCAACATTGAGTCTGTGCGTGATATTTCCAATAATTTGACAAGTGTGAAAGATGCAAAGATTGAGAAGCCTAGAAACTTTTACAGTGCAGTTAAAATATTGTCTGACTGTCTTAAGATATTTTGAGACCTTGTCTATCGACCAAGTGCATAGCGAAGTCTCTGGTAAGCCTGTGCAAATGCACAGGCTGGCCAGAGTCTGCTTTGCGCACTTTTGAAATGGTTTGAAATGTCACGAACAGGCGCCTTGAACGAATCATATCTGGATTTCCATAACGTTCAGGGTTTATTCAATTGTTGGAGTCTATTCAGAGATAGAAAAGAATTGGTTTGGGTTGGCGAATTGAATTAAAGATTTCTTCCTTTTTCAATTGAAATAGATTGTTTGTCTCGGCTGAGAAAGTTCGGTTTACTTTCAAAAAGGCTTTAAGAGTACATAAAATTTGTCAGGCACAGAAAAAAAACTCGAACAGTTTGGCATATCCTTGCCGTCTCCTTTAAGCATGAAGTGTTTTCAGATGGGTTTTTTTTTGCCTTTTTAAAAATAATTTGGAGTGTTAAGGTTTTTACCCCCAATTTGAGATAAATGCCAATTGGCTATGAAATGAATTTAAATTTCAGAGTAAAATATTACTAAATAAACCATCAACCAAACAAAACAAGGAAAAGATAAAATGCAAATGACATTTTTTTCTGTGACGTCACATCCCGCCTATTTGAAAGACGTCATCTTGACACCATGCAAATAAACGTAAACGCGACATGACTTTATTTTTCGTGGGAGTAAAAAAAAGTGTTCAGAGCTAATGCTAGTCCTGATCATAATCTGCACACCAATAATGTTCATTTTTATACGTAATAACCAGATGAAGTAACCGTAAAAGGACTGGTTCTCTACATTAGATGTGTTAATTACTTTTGTATTATAAATTGTATTCATGTAATGATGTAAATCTTGATCAAAATGACGGAGATACAACAGACATAATGAATGAATAGGTTGTCACGCCAAAAATTGCATTAATAGAACAGAATACTGTTTACAAGAGGAAAAGATTCGGTCATAGTATTTTATTTGAAGAAAGCTTATACTAGTATTAAACTCGTCTAGATGGACTTTTGTCAAGCTCACAAAGACGTGCGTGATAACATTTCTATTCAACACTCCGTTAAGTTAAAATTGTGTTAAAAATACACTTATGATGGGTCATATAAATAATGGAACTACTGAAATATACCAGGGCACCTAAATTTACACGAACATTGAAAGTTTTATGTTTTTGTATTCCGTCCGAAACAAGCCGATCTTATCATCGCCTAGACGAAAAAGGTTATTTAGCTCACTTAATAAAATTTCCATTTGAGACTCAGTTTAGATCAGCTTGACTCAAACAAGTCTCAATGCATATGTAACCCGTCACGCGAAAAGGTACCATCTGGGAACTTCGTGAAATAAATATTTGTAAAAGAGATATGTTCTAGAACAGGGCAACCAATGATCGCATTTCAAAAATTCGCTCACAGTAAAGTAGATTGATTATTCTTGATTCAGAAAATTATCAAAGTGCGAAAAGTTTCGACCCTAGTCAGTCTGCGCAACAAGCACAGTCTGACAAGGGTCGACACTTTACGGACTACCCTAATGGCCCCTTTTCGCGTAACGGATCACAATATTATCTTAAGTAGTACAGTTAATTACACCGTGAAATTGACATTTAACTCAATCAAAACCATTCTAAATCAATCAATCCGCGCTCTAATCATTCATTCCAAACATTCATTCAAATCGATCAAAACGCTCCAAATGACTAAAAAGTATACAACCAACAGCTACATTCAAAATAAAAACAAATAGGAAAAAATCTGATTTCACTGACACTATTGAAATTGTTAGCGTCTGATAGGTTCTTGAAAAAAATAGGAAGTAATTTACAGAACTTTTATGCATATTTTATTAAAGGGGGGTAATCAATATTGCTAATTTTGTTCATCCTGAACAAATTTGCAATACTAGATTACCTCCCATTAAATTCACTCAAAAGTCGCTCCACACATTCATTCAACCTCGTTCCAAAATCATTCCAAAATCATTCATTTTGTCAATTTCACAATGTTGTTAACTGTACATGTATGTAACTTTAGAATTAAATAAAGGAACTTGAATTTATCGTGATAGTGTTATGATTATCACTATACTCTTTTTTGTATCTCGTAGCAGAAAGATGCCACCGTATTGTTAGATGAGAGCACCTCAAAGTTCGTGACAGTTAACGCACAGAAAGTAACAATGGATGTCCTTCAATCACAGACTTCCTCGAATTCTTCAATAGGAGAAATGACTAAGAGTTTATCACTAGAAACGAAAAATCTGTTTCATGATTATTTCTTAAAATAGAAACACTCAAGTCAGTCAATGGAAATCAGCCATTCAGAGAAACCGGAATAATGGCGTCTTCGCCAATCCTCCGGCTTCAAATCAGGAAGTTATAAAATATTCTAACACGGTCTGTATATACTGCGATTTGAAATGTGAGAAGGTTTCTTAAAAAGCAGGGACTTTAACGCCACAACGTATCATTTTTGTCACAGTGTCAGATTAAGGGATCGCCGATATTTCTTTTGGTTTCCGACCTTGAACTCCGCCATGACACCCCCACATAATAGGACAGGAGGACAGGAATGGCCATAAACCGCTCACCTAAATTTTATTGGTCCAGTGGATCTCACCTAAGTAATTTTCTGGCAAAGTTTATTCCTATTTGCCTTGTTGTTGAAGAGGAGATGATATTCGAGCTATTCAAAGTGAAAATGGGCTCCCATATGCTCCCTGTCCCGTCCATATTTATGGCCAAATCAGAAGTCATGACAATTTTATTAATGTTGCACCCTTCCACATCCATATTTATAGCCAAATCAGAATGTCACTACATTTTTTTTGAAGAGGACAACAGGGGAAACATTATGGCAAAGCTTCATATAAAATAGTCTTATGTTTAGGAGCCGTTTATGTTCACATATTTCATAGTTATAAAAGGCCCCACCCTGCTACACCCATATTAATGAGCCGGACAGTATTTGCGGAAATGACGGAGTTCAAAGGTCATCCCATTATAAATGTACTCCGAGATCTCTTTGAATTTTAAGGAGACTAAACTTCAACAAAATTTCCTGTAATATCAGGCCACAATCGTCCTCAATGTTCCTCCTGATACATGCACATTGATATTGAAGCAGTATATAAACGAGAAAGAGTGCTACCTTTTTACCTGAACAATTTGTTTACTAATCACATTTAAAAAAAGTTCTAACTAAATCCCTCGCTCGAACAACAACTCAAAGTATGCCCACACACTACCCGAACTCAATACAAATGCTGCGAAATCATCCCTAAACTCCACACAGTTCCTCTCTAATTGTCCCGAAAACCACGTGACTTTATTAAACGGCGTGCAAACGTATTGCATAAATGTATTTGTCCATGAAGACACACAAAAAGCTTATTTGTTTTCCAAAGGTAGATAAGAGAATACCTGCACATTGAACGATATACACATATACGATATTTAACTACCATCCTGTTATACATGTGTACCTTTAAACGCCCTCTCTGCAAACCTGTGCATTTTCGTTCCGAAAACATTCCAGAATCATTTGAGCCTCTGTGTGGCATTTCAACAACTTTCCAATTGTGCTGAGCTAAGACTCCGACCAGCCTGTGCATCCGCACAGTCTGACCAAGGTTTTTTTTTTTTTTTTAAATCAGCCATGTAGATAGACAAGGTATCAAAGAATTTAGACAATGAACATTCTTTTTGTACAAAATCGCTATCTAGATTGCTCAATGATAGTCCACACACACAAAATTTGTTAGAAATGTCACGCACAATATAATTCACATTGTCAATTTCACAAATTTCCTAACTGTACCGTTTTTGCCCAGGTAATTTTACCTCGGAAGGAAAGACGTAAGGATCAAATTTTGATGTATTGCAGACGAAATCGACTTTTTGACGTAACCCTCCGTTAGTGTGCTCATTTAAAATGGAGATCATCTAAAAAACCAGACGTGATTTTTGTCAACCCTCAAGTCAGTGCGACCTAATACAGGATATGAAAGGCGCCTTAATTGTAAGACGAACGTGGAAGAAATTCAAAATTATAGGACAATGAGTAAGAATTGAACGATAATCTAATCTCAGAAAATGTTTTTAAAATCAAGCCTTAGCTTCTGTCAGAACATTGACTTATATTAATTTATATGCATTTGATGGGTTGGAAAATTGGATTTATAGAAAATACGAAAAAAAAAAGAATCAAAACTTGATATTATAACAAAGGAATTGACAATATTTAGATATGGCAACCAAATTCTATTTTGAACTTTAGGACGATCTCAATGATGAGCCAAGTACGGACCCTGGCCAGCAAACTTTATTACCATCTCAAACCACTCATTCTATTTCATTCCAAACTGACCAAAAATTCATTCAAATTGTCAGGTTCACGATATGTTTCAGTGTATATTTGAAATGGAAATATTTTACCAATCCCTTGACACGCCAAACATCTTGTCGATAGAAAGATATCTAATAAAATTGAAAATGTCTCGAAGTTATAATCTCATGGGGATGTATTATCTAGGAAACTGTAAAGATGCTGTGCAAAAACAACAATACTTTAGATATCTTTCGGAAATGAATTGCTTACGCAAATTTCGTTGTCTTCTTAAAACGCTCGGTAAGAGTGATCTATTTAAATCGCATCAAAAATTCACCAAACCATTCAAATCACTCCGAAAGTAATGAAAGAAAAGGTTCACAAGTTCATTCAAATCCCTTCTAGAAAAAAATCCTCTGCTTCGTTGGCTGTCACAACCTGGGAGCGTCCTATTTGTCTCCGAAAAACACAATTCATCTATGGATTGAGGGGGTCAATGCAATACTCTTGTAAGTGCCTATATATCTATAGGCACTTACAATAGTGTTGCGCTGACCCCACGAGATGTTAGTGTCCGTAAGAATTTACCAAAGTGAGGTAAAAGTACAAATTCGTCGGTATTCTATTATTTCCTTCTTTAATTTCTTTAAGATCTCACTCATTCTATCCATTCATTATCATTCCAAAATCAAACTGAATAATTTTTTTTTGTCAAATTCACGAAGTTCTTTACTGCATATTAGAATTGAAATTATTTTAACAATCCATTGGCACGCGAAACATCTTTTAGATAAAAAGAATCTAACAGAATTGAAAACGTCTTGAAGTTTTGATCTAATGGGGATTGGATTATTTGGATACTATAAAAATTCAAAGCATTAGAAGCTTGAAATTTCGCTAAGAAAGGGAATTGCTTGACAGAGTTTTGTTGTTTCCTTGAATCGCTTGGTCAGTGTCCTATTTATTACAGAAAATGTGAAAAAACCTATTTCTTGGTAATATATTTTAATAATATCTTGATGATTATTACTTTAACGATAAATCAATACATGTGTTAAAAGATCTAAATACATTACAATTATAAACTCTTTCACATAGAACGCCATTTCCTTAATGTCAAAATTTCATGTTGTGAATATAGCTTAAAGTCAAAAATAAAGATATGATATGTTATGTGATGTGTTTTTCAACTTATCTAGAAGTGATGTATTTGTCCTTGAAGAAACAAAACTCTTTTTATAGAAATAAGTGTCAACTAGAAATTTCCAAAGGAGAGTAAAAAATATATTCCATTTCGTTCCAATTGAACGAAATGGACGATATTATTTTACTCCCCACCCACTTTAAAATCTATTAAACTCGTTTATCCAACTCATTCTTCCTCACTCATAAATCATTCCGCGACTAATAGTCTAATGAATATTGAATTCTGTGTACTTGAGATATATAGAAAAATATAACCAATCTCTCGGCACGATAAACATCTTCTAGATAGCAAGATGTCAAACAGGATTGAAAACGTCTCGAAATTATAATCGAATGGGAATTTAGAATCCAAGAAACTGTAAAGATATAATGCATACGAAAATTTAAATTCCGCTTGGAAAACGAATGGTTTGGACAAATTTCTTTTTCTCTTTAGATAGTGGTGTAGTGCTTGCCGCGCTATTCAGCTGCGTCAGAGACGAAAACGCGATGCGCCACAAGTTGCTAGGTGTCTGCAACCTTAGATATACAACCCAGTCTCAAAAGACTCTTCTGAAACAATCAATTTCCATAAATTTTGTCAACATACTTGTCAAACCGGTTTGGTCTGTTTTTTAGATAGATGTTAGGTATGGTGCAACATAACCCTATAATATTGTAAAATATTTTCTGCGATTTATTTTTAATTATAGTTTTTTTTAATTCAATGATCTATAATGAATTACTTTATTTTCATCCTTCTGTAAAATAGAAATTGATTTATTGCTAAACAGCCTTACAGTTATATTAACTATTAATGTCCATTTATGTTGTGATAACACACCATACCTTACACAGATCTACACGTTTACAAAAGTAGAATGACAAATATGACATATGTGTTTATGAAATAAGTCAAAATAAATTGCTCGCATAACTACGTTTTGGGCCCGAGTTTTATACCAACGGTTGTAGTAGTTTTTGAGTAGGACCTTAGACTGCACTTTGTTGAAATATGGGCCATTTTTTTTACAACAGTCATGCAGTTGCTTGTTCTGTACAAAATGACCCTTTTCCACAATGTTTTGGTTATATCGCTATAGCTATGACAGTCTTATGTTGCTCAACTGCTTGTGCTCATAAATAACTTCATTTTTATATACAATACTTCTAGACATAGTGCTTTTTCTTGGCAAATGGAGTGCCTTTAAACTTTGGTCTCAAACACCTTACATGAACCTTAAGTTGTTTAGATGAAGGTCGTCTTGTTGTTCTAAGATGTAAATCATATTGAACATCAAATCTATTTCCACCGGGACTTGTCATTTTTAACAAGATCATTTTTAACAAGAGTAGATGTTCATTTTAATGAATTAATTTGATTCTTGTTTAATGTAATACCTCTTTTTCTTTTATTTTAGATATTCAGCAATCGGCCATTGACGTAAAGAAAAACATGAGGAAGTATCAAAATTTTATTGTGCGTGAATTAAAAAAGAACAAAACAAAACAAATAACAAAAACTACATCAACAACAACAACAACAAAGATTAAGTCTGTAAAATAAAACAGTTAAAAACATCGTGAATTAACTCTCATGTCGATCAAAACCATTCTCAATTGCAAACTCAGCGCTCCATTCATTTATTCCAAACACCCACTCAAACCAATCCAAAGCGCCACAAAATTACTGAAAAATGATATGATCAATAACAACATTCAAAATGAAAATCGCTAGAAAAATTCACGATTTTACAGACATGGATGCCAACACTCTGCTGCAGATGCTAGATGATGAAACAAATTTCCCGAACAAAAGTAGCGATATTGAATTATCCCCCTTTAATTTCATTCAAAACTCGCTGCACACACTCGTTCGATTACATTACAAACATTTCCAGTATCATTCAATTTGTCAACTTCATGATGTACTTAACTATGCAAGCGATTTCTCCCTTCTACTATATGTCCTCAACGATGTTCTCACAATAATGTAAAAAAAAAAAAAAAAAGAAAACAACATCAAATAAAGAAAAACAAAATCCGGGGTCTTGCAGAAAAATACAAAGAAATAATCTGAAATACACACAGACAAACACAGGCGCTAACAAAAGACAGACTACCAGCCAGCGACCGGAAGGCCTAAAACGAAAAAGCGTTTCATTTGTTTTCTTTGAAAGTTCTGTAATTATGCGATAAGGCATAACTTTCCTTGTAAACAAAGCCGTTGATAAACATTATCAATGACGAATGTATATTTCTGATAAATTTTCCTGGACACTTACATTATGTTAGTTACATCTATTGCCATGGTTTGCAAATACGGATCAAAAATGGTAATCGTTTTAGCGAAAACTAGAGCGGTTTTTTGGGACAAGAGAGAGCTTTTCTAGAACAAAATCTATGATGTTTTGTTGCTTGTTTGTTTATCAATAGCGTTTCTAAACGTTTCAGCGATTTAAAGCAAAGAAAAATCTATGGAAAGATTGAGAAGGAGGAAATAGTTCACAGAAGCGGTAACCTTTTCTTTTAATTTCCAATTACAGTAAAACTTAAGCGACCAATTAGGGGAACACCAAAAAGTGGTCGCTTATAGGAGTGCTCGCTTAATACTATATTTCAGAATGAATAAAATATGTCCTTTATAGGGCTGTTACACCTTAACGTTTAAGCCAGCGTGTGCGGAACGTGTTGGATTTTTTATAACACGCTGCGAACACGTCGGGTACGCTATGGACACGTTCCTCACACGCTATGGGCACGCTGTAACACGTTGGCACACGTTGCGTATCTCAAAAAATTTTGTGCATGCTTTAAATTTCTCAGCGTGTGCCGAACGTGTTGGAACACGCTCCGCACACGTTCCGCATACGTTACGAACACGCTCAGCACGCTAGAGACACGCCAGGAGCTCGTTCACTTACGCTACGGACACGCTAGAGACACGTTCGCCACAAGTTTAACGTGCTTCTAGCGTGTCTCCAGCGTACTGGGAACGTGTGCATAGCGTGTCTTCAGCGTACTGAACGTGTGTCTAGCGCGTTGCCAGCGAGTTCACAGCGTGTTTCTGGCGTATGACAGCGTTTCAGTTTTCAATGAAAATATAAAAGTTCCGCTGCATGTTTGTCTTGAATTTCTACCATTAGCTTCTCGTAAATAAATAAATTTGTGATATACGTGTGTATGACCCTTTTGACATGTTCATATCTGCATGTTTACTCATGACCAGTCTAAGAATGACTTGATAAATCGATTATAAGGAGCAATCTCTATATTTGACGATGAACGATTTCGTTCAAGTCATATAAATAAAACTTATGTTATGTTAAGTTATGTTATAAACTGCTTGTCTTTTCTTCCATATAAATCCTTTACGGATTTTCTTAATTCCTTAGATTGTCGAGGTGGAGAATGTAGCCTAAATGTGTATTAAACATTACGTTTATAGCTTTACAAGTGCGTCTGCTCTTTGGTTAGAATAACAATACGTTCGCGGAAATACAAACATTCATTCGTCTCATTTGATCATTATCAATATACCAAAAAGACAAGTACATCGTTGTACCTAGTGGACATAATACAAGAAGTGTTTTACTCTATTCTGCTCTGTTCAGAATATTTGATTCTATTATACATGTATGTACTACAAGTTCGATGTTTGGTACACTTTTTCCCCCCTAATATAGGACTAGCTATTCAAGATTAAGAGAAGTTGTAGAAAGTCATCCTACATGGTAGAGCATATGGAGGAAGAAAGGAGTGCATTATGACAAGAAGTTCCTTACCCTTTCGCAATATTTTTCGAGTGAAAAGTACTAGAAGCTTTAATCAGCCTGTAATCTTATAAGTTTGTTATATGCATGTTTTCATATGTAACAGAGGTGCCTGTGTATTTTTCTTTTCGTCTTTTCCTATTTTTCTTTTACATGAACCAACATACTTTGAATTTGATATGTGTAGTAGCCGGTGGCCTGTTTATATATTAAAAGAATGAATTTAAAGTGGTAATTTCTTGCAGAATATATATTTACATTCAAAACACGCTGCGAACACGTTATAACACGCTAGAAGCGCGTTACAAACACGCTAAGCACGTTCTGAGGACGTTACGAGAACGTAGGACACACGCTCAAGAACGTTGGTATACGCTGACATACGCTATCAACACGTTCTGGACTCTTTCCTCACGCGTTACTCACACGTTCAAACTCGCTATGAACACGCTACAAGCGCGTCGTGAATTGACAAAAAGAAAATGTAGGTCAGCGTATGCCGACGTTTTGCGGACTTAGTCGTTTTCTCAAACGCGTTAGGCACACGCTGGCTAAAACGTTGAGGTGTGACAGGGGCCATTAAGAGCATAAGCAAGCACTTTTGAATGACCCTTGTCGCAAAAGTCTTACTCAATCTTGTACTGTTCGAACCAGTTAAAATCGTCTCATATATATTCTATTGGGTTCCAACAACATAACAATCATTAGTTTACAATTTTCGTTGAGTTGGTTTTGTCGACGAGAGATCAAAGGGTCTTGACTTTAATTTTTTTATCAAAGTAAATGTAATTTCGGCGAATTATCCGTTTATTATTTTAATGCTTCTTACCCAAACAACAAAGAAATTTTAAACTTCATTGGGTGAAAATCATCGTCTGCAACTTCTTTTAAAAATCGACCAGTCTAATTTTTTCGTCTGGTAATAGACTAAAACAAAATTTTAAAAAGTTCTCATGATAACAGTTTCCGTCTGGTCAAATACATTCTTGATTTCCGAAGACAAAAATCGACATTTTATCCAAACGCCCATTAGTGCTCTCACTTGAAATGGAAATCATCTCCAAGGAGCAGACATGGATATTGTCATCATTTCTCTGAGTCGCACCATTAAGTAAAGCTCCGTAGATTAGGATACGTTATGCCCCTGTCACAAAACGAATACGAGTCCCTCGAATCCCCATCATTCCCTTCCTTTTGGGAAACACCATATTTTTTCTTGATTAACGAATACAAATATTGCATTTTTTTAATTTGGGTTATATGTTTATAGCTACTCATTTAGGCAGGTTTTCTTGGAGAACGAAGCCTTCATTTTTAGGAGTGCCCAAATGGTACTTTTTCGCGTAACGGGTCTTTTTTCTAATATTACCCAAGCTTGAAATGCATTTTGGTCACCCGTGTAAGAAATTGGCGTTTACGATCGATGTAAAAATGAAGCATAAGTGCAAAGAAAAAATTCACGAATACCTTATTTTCATCTGCAAGAACTTAGGTGCCTTTTCTTGGGGTTTTAAACAAATCTCACTTTAACAGTTTCCGTTCGACAAAAAAGGTATTCTTGATTTTCTGGAGACGAAATCAAGATTTTATCTTAACACCATTAGTGTCCCCATTTTAGATAGGAATTTTCAGAACGCAGAGACGTGGTTTTTGTCACAATTCTGTCAAATGACACTTTCCGCGTGTCGGTCCTTCTTCTAAAAGCAGTATTTATTGAGAGAAAAATTACAATTTATTTTCAAATTGAAAAACTATCTTTAGTTACGTTCATAGTGAAAAAGTTCGCAAAACGGTAAAAATTTGGGGCCCGTTAAAAGCCGGGTTTCATTCTTTAACTTTTGAAACCGCTTTTAAACGCTTTTAAATCCTAAACACAGAGAAGTAACTTTAAGGTAATCGGCTATACAATGTATAGGCCTTAACGAAATTTCAGAACAGCTGTGACGCCATCAATGTTAAAATCGCTACGTCATTATCTTCTGCAAGCAAAAAACTAGAAAGAATACTACATGATCCGACAAAATACAAATCATTTTTTTCATTTGAACTACCTTTACCCTTGTCATGCTGAATTAGAAAAAAAACTTGGCAAAGTTATATATAAATCAAAGTGCTGAAAGCTCTGTATTTTCTAATCGTGAGCCAGCATTTGATTTTGAAAATATAATTTCTGAAACTTTTCTGGTTCAAAAAAGGAAAATCAGGTTGTATAGACTAAGATCAGACTGCCCATATGTGCAGGCTGAAGTTTGTCCATACCTCCTGCCAAAGCATAATTATTCCGGGATCAGCGTGACAAGGGTAAATATCAAGACGTCACTTTATGTCGCAATTACTTTTTTAATTTAACATAAAGCTTAGTTTTAATAACCCGATATTGACCTCTTTCATTAAGTAGATTATTTCTTTAACAATTTCCATGCACTTTGCATTACACACGCTTCTAGCGGGATGTTCTACATGTACTTACGGTATCATTTGATAAATACGTGTCAGTTATTTATTTTAAACTACGCTCTCTAAAAGGTAAATACCGAGTCAAACAAAACAAGCTATACATATAGTAAATAAGCCGAAATAAATACAGAATATCGTTTATAAGGCGTCTTACTATTGATCTGATTCAAACTATACTTTTTTTCTCTGCAGAATAGCATCCATAATCACATGCTATATTTCTCAATATTCTGAAGAATAATAATTAAATGACAATGAAAGACTTTCTAAAGATAGCGTGATGAATTAACAAACTGTGACACCCATAGAATAATCACTTCCTTCCATGTTTTTACAGCACGCTAGATCTAGTGCATAGCGCCATAATAAAACGTACAAAATAGTTCATACGTGTACATGTATTCATTTTGACAAAGAAGTAAACAATCGTATCCCGATGTCAGATAGCATGCTTACAATTACAAGCATTCAGATAACCTAAGTTTCCTAGAAATTTATTTGGAACAGAAATTGGTAAATCTAATTTTAAAAGTACATGCGAGCGCCATTGATGATTTACTATTGCCGTTTTGAAACAACAATTTCGCATTTAAAAATGACATATCTGCGATTCTATTTTATACTGATGTTGATGTTATTTGTATGTATGTATGTATGTATGTATGTATGTATGTATGTATGTATGTATGTATGTATGTATGTATGTATGTATGTATGTATGTATGTATGTATGTATGTATGTATGTATGTAAATATATGTATATATGTATGTATGTTTGTATTATTTCATCATTTTCTATTCATTTTAAAAAGCATGGTGCATGTACACTAGTCAATTAATGCGAGGCCTTTCATGAAAAGAATGACGTCATTTAATCGTATAAACACTCTTGCCGACTATAAAAGAAGCGAATCCGCCACTCTTGCAAAGTAAGGATCTAAAACTGAAACTAACCGTTATACTCTATAAAATAGGTCCTTAATTTATCTTGATATTTGTCGTGGGCATGTAGGTACAAAGTACCGAGGATTTTCTTTTCTTACATACATGTAGTTACCCATTTTAACACGGCGGTACATGTACACGTATCAATGCCATATATATAATAGAAGATCACTATTTTAAAAACGTCATCTTGACACCATGCAAATAAACGTAAACGCGACATGACTTTGTTTTTGGTGGTGAGAGTATAAGCAAGTGTTTAGGGCTCCAATGCTAGTCCTGTACACCAATAATGTTCATTTTTTTATACGAAATAACCAGATGAAGTAACCGTAAAAGGACTGGTTCTCTACTTTCGATGTAAATACTTTTGTATTATAAATTGTATTCATGTAGTGATGTAAATCTTGATCAAAATGGCGACCACCCAATACCCTTAGTAAATGATTAGGTTATCACGACTGAAAAAGTGCATTCAAAGAACAGAATACTGTTAACGTGAAGAAAGATTCGGGTTGAAAGTTTTATGTTATTTTATTTCGTCCGAAACAAACCGATCTCATCATCGCCTAGATGGAAAATGTTATCAAGCTCGCTTACTAAAATTACCATTCGAGACTCAATTAAGATCAGCTTAACTCAAATAAGTCTCGGTGCATATCTTGAGTAGTACATGTATGTAACTTTAGAAATAAAAAGGAATTTAAATTTATCGCGAAAGTGCTATGTCTTCTTTTGTATCTCGTGGCAGAAAAATGCCACAATATTGTTAGATGAGAGCACCGCAAAGTTCGTGACAGTTAACACACAGTAACAATGAATGTCCTTCAATCAAAGACTTGTTCGATTTCTTCAATTGGAGAAATGACTAAGAGTTTATCACTAGAAACGAATAATATGTTTCATGATTATTTCTTAAAATAGAAACACTCAAGTCAGTCAATGGAAACCAGCCATTCAGAGAAACCGGAATAATGGCGTCTTCGCCAATCCTCCGGCTTCAAATCAGGAAGTTATAAAATTTCTAACACGATCTGTATTTACTGTGATTTGAAATGTGAGAAAGTTTCTTACAAAGCGTGGACTTTAACGCCACATCATATCATTTTTGTCACAGTGTCAAGTTAAGGAATCGCCGATACTTCTACCGGCTTCCGACCATGAACTCTGTCATGACAACACCACATATTAAAACAAGAAGACAAGAATGGCCATAAACCACCTGAATTCAATTGGTCCTATGGATCTCGACCAAGTAATTTTTAGGCAAAAGTTATTCATATTTGCCTGGTTGTTGAAGAGGAGATTATATTCGAAGAACTTAAGGTGAAAAAAGGCTCCCATATGCTCCCTGCCACGTCCATATTTATGGCCCAATCAGAATGTTGCGTCAATTTTCTTAATGTTGCACCCTGCCACCTCCATATTTATGGCCAAATCAGAACGTCACGACATTTTTTAAAATGGTCACAGGAGAAACATTGTGGCAAAGTTTCATCTAAAATAGTCTTATGTTTAGGAGGCGAATATGTTCACAGATTTCATAGTGAGAAAAGGCTCCACCCTGCCACACCCATATTAATGGCCGGACAGAATTTTCGGAAATTACGGAGTTCAACAGTCATCCCATTATGAATGTACTCCGGTAGGTAGGTAAGAGAATTCCTGCACATTGAACGATATACACGTATACGATATTTAGCTACCTCCCTGTTATAAATGTGTACCATTTAACGCCCTCTCAGCAAACCTGTGCATTTCCGTCCGAAAACATTCCAGAATCATTTGAGCCTCTGTGTGACATTTCCAACAATATTACAATTGCGCTGAGCTAAGACTCCGGCCAGCCTGTGCATCCACACAGTCTGGCCAAGGTTTTTAGAAAATAAGCCATGTAAATAGACAAGGTCTCAAAGTATTTAGACATACAATATACATTCTTATTGTACAAAATGCCTATCTAGATTGCTCAATGATAGTGCATCACGCAGAAAATTTGTGAGAAATGTCACGCACATTATAATTTACCATGTCAATTTCACAAATTTCCTTACTGTACCGTTTTTTGCGCAGATAATTTTACACGGAAAGATGTAAGGATCAAATTTTGATGTATTGCAGACGAAATCGACTTTTTGACGTAACCCTCCATTAGTGTGCTCATTTAAAATTGAGATCATCTAAAAAACCAGACGTGATTTTTGTCAACCTTCAAGTCAGAGCGACCTTATACAGGATATGAATGGCGCCTTGATTGTAAGACGAACGTGAAGGAAATTCAAAATCATAGGACAAAAAATAAGAATTGAACGATAATCTAATCTCAGAAAATGTTTTTAAAATCAAGCCTAAGCTTCTGTCAGAACATTGACTTTTATTAATTTATATGCATTTGATCGGTTGGAAAATTGGATTTATAGAAAATACAAAAAAAAAAGAATCAAAACTTGATATTATAACAAAGGAATTGACAATATTTAGATATGGAAACCAAATGCTATTTTGAAACTTTAGGACGATCTCAAACATGAGCCAAGCACGGATCCTTTGCCAGCAAACTTTAAAACTCTCTAAAAACACTCATTCAATTTCATTCCAAACCAACCAAAACTCATTCAAATTATCAGGTTCACGAAATGTTTCAGTGTATACTTGAAATGGAAATGTTTTACCAATCCCTTGGCACGCCAAACATCTTGTAGATAGAAAGATATCTAATAAAATTGAAAATGTCTCGAAGTTATAATATCATGGGGATGTATTATCTAGGAAACTGTAAAGATGCTGTACAAAAACAACAATACTTTTATTTAGATATCTTTCGGAAATGAATTGCTTACGCAAATTTCGTTGACTTCTTAAAACGCTCGGTTAGTGATCTATTTATATCACATCAAAAATTCACCAAAACCATTCAAATCACTCAGAAAGTAATGAAAGAAAAAGTGCACGAGTTCATTCAAATCCCTTCTAGAAAAATTCCTCTGTTTTGTTGGCTGACACAACCTGGGAACGTCTTATTCATCTATAGATCGAGGGGGTCAATGCAATAGTATTGTAAGTGCGTATATATCTATAGGCGCTCACAATAGTGTTGCGCTGACCCAACGAGATATTAGTGTCCGTAAGAATTTACCAAAGTAAGGTAAAAGTACAAACTTTGCGGTATTCTATAATTTCCATCTTTATTTTCATTAAGATCTCATTCATTTCATCCATTCATCTTCATTCAAAAATCACACTGAATAATTTATTTTGTCAAATTCACGAAGCTCTTTACTGCATATTAGAATTGAAATTATTTTAACGATCCCTTGGCACGCGAAACATCTTTTAGATAAAAAGAATCTAACAGAATTGAAAAACGTCTCGAAGTTTTGATCTCATGGGGATTTAGAATATTTAGATACTGTATAAATGACATGCTCAAGAAGCTTGAAATTTCGCTAGGAAAAGGAATTGCTTGACCGAGTTTTGTTGTTTTCTTAAATCACTCGGTCAGCGCTACAGATAATGTGAAAGAAACCTATTTCTTGATGATAAATTTTAATCATATCTAAATGATTATTACTTTAACGATAATGCAATGCATGTGTTTAAAGATCTAAATACATTACAAATATACACTCTTTCACATTGAACGCCATTTCCTTAACATTCTACAATATCAATATTTCATGTTGTGAATATTAGCTTAATGTCAAAAATAAAGATATGCTATGTTATGTGATGTGTTTTTCAACTTATCTGGAAGTGATGTATTTGTCCCTGAAGAATAAAAATTCTTTTTATAGAAATAAGTGTCAGCAAGAAACGTCCAAGGAGGAGAAAAGAATATACCCATTTCGTTCACGGAATTGACGATATTATTTTACTCCCCACCCACTTTAAAATCTATTAAACTCGTTTATCCAAATCATTCTTCCTCACTCATAAATCATTCCGCGACTAATAGTCTAATGAATATTGAATTCTGTGTACTTGAGATATATAGAAAAATATAACCAATCTCTCGGCACGATAAACATCTTCTAGATAGCAAGATGTCAAACAGGATTGAAAACGTCTCGAAATTATAATCGAATGGGAATTTAGAATCCAGGAAACTGTAAAGATATAATGCACACGAAAATTTAAATACCGCTTGGACAACGAATTGTTTGGACAAATTTCTTTTTTTCTTTAGATAGTGGTGTAGTGCTTTGCCGCGCTAATGAGCTGCGTCCGAGACGAGAACGCGATGCGCCACAAGTTGCTAGGTGTCTGCAACCTTAGATATACAACTCAGTCTCAAAAGACTCTTCTGAAACAATCAAATCCATAAATTTTTCAACATACTTGTCAAACCGGTTTGGTCTGTTTTCGAGATAGATGTTAGGTATGGTGCAACATAACCCTATAATATTGTGAAATATTTTCTGCGATTTATTTCAAATTATAGTTTTTGAATTCAATGATCTATAATGAATTACTATATATTCAACATTCTGTGAAATAGAAATTGATTTATTTCTAAACAGCCTTACAGGTATATAAACTATTAATGTCCATTTATGTTGTGATAACACACCATGCCTTACACAGATCTACACGTTTACAAAAGTAGAATGACAAATATGACATATGTGTTTATGAAATTAGTCAAAATAAATTGCTCGCATAACTACGTTTTGGGCCCGAGTTTTATACCAACGGTTGTAGTAGTTCCTAGGTAGGACCTTAGACTGCACTTTGTTGAAATATAACCCAATTTTATCCAACCGTCATGCAGTTGCTTGTTCTCTACAAAATGACCCTTTTCCACAATGTTTTGGCTACATCGCTTTAGCTATGACGGTCTTATGTTGCTAAACTGATTGTGCTCATAAATAGCTTCATTTTGATGTATAATATACCTAGACACAGTGCTTTTTCTTGGCTAATTAAGTGCCTTTAAACTTTTGTCTAAACACTTTACATGAACCTTAAGTTGTTTAGATGAATGCCGTCCTGTTGTTCTAAAATGTAAATCATATTGAACATCAGATCTATTTCCACAGGGACTTGTCATTTTTAACAAGATCATTTTTAACATGAGTATATGTTCATTTAATGAATTAATTTGATTCTTGTTTGATGTATTACCTCTTTTTCTTTTATTTTACATATTCAGAATCGGCCATTGATTTGAAAGAAAAACATGATGAAGAATCAAAATTTTATCAAAATTTTATTGCACGTGAATTAAAAAAGAACAAAACAAATAACAAAAACTACACCACCAACAACAACAAAGATTAAGTCTGTAAAATAAAACAGTTAGAAACATCGTGAAATTGACTCTCGTGTCGATCAAAACCATTCTCAATTGCAAACTCAGCGATCCATTCATTTATTCCAAACACCCACTCAAACCAATCAAAAACGCCACAGAATTACTGAAAAATGATAAGATCAACAACTACATTCAAAATGAAAATCGCTAGAAAAATTCACGATTTAACTGACATGGATGCCAACACTCTGCTGCAGATGCTGGATGCTGAAACAAAAATCCTGAACAAAATGAGCGATATTTAATTACCTCCCTTTAATTTCATTCAAAACTCGCTCCACACACTCGTTCGATTACATTCCGAAACATTTCCAGTATCATTCAATTTGTCAACTTCATGATGTACTTAACTATGCAAGCGATTTCTTCTTTCTACTATATGTTCTCAACTAAGAATTTACAAAAATGTAAAAAAAAAATTCATCCAGTAGTTTCTGAGGAGAAGATCTTTAAAGAAAAGTTTACGACCAGACGCACGAGCGCATCGACACAAGAAGGACACAGCGCCTTGACAATAGCCCCAATGGCCTTCGGCCAGTGGAGCTAAAATTTAAAAAAAAAACTGTCCTCATGATAACAATGTCCGTCTGACCAAATACATTCTTGATTTTTCCGAAGACAAAAATCGACATTTTATCTAAACGCCTAATAGTGCTCTCATTTGAAATGGAAATCATCTCATATGAGCAGACATGGATATTGTTCACATTTCTCTGAGTCGCACCATTTAGTAAGGCTCCGTGGATATGATACGTTATGCCCCTGTCACATAACGAATACGAGTGCCTGGAATCACCACTATTCCCTTCTTTTTGGGAAACACCATATTTTTCATGTTTAAGGCATACAAATATTGCATTTATTTTTAATAAGGGTTATATGTCTATTGCCATTTTGATTGTCATTTGGGCAGGTTTTATTGGAGAACGAAGCCTTCATTTCTCAGGAGTGTCCAACTGGCACGTTTTCGCGTGAGATTACCCAAGCTGGAAATGCATCTTTGTCACCCGTTTTAGAAATTGACGTTTACGATCGTTATAATAATTAAGAATAAATGCTAAAAAAAAAAAAAAAAAAAAAAAAAAAAACACGAATACCTTATTTTTCATCTCAAAGAACTTAGGTGCCTTTTCTTGGAGGTTAAAACAAATCTCCCTTTAACAGTTTCCGTTCGGCAAAAAAGTATTCTTGATTTTCTGGAGACGAAATCAAGATTTTATCTAAACACCATTAGTGTCCTCATTTTAGATAGGAATTATCAGAAAGGAGAGACGTGGTTTTTGTCACAATTCTGTCAAATGATTCTTCCCATGGTTGGTCCTTCTTCTAAAGGCAGCATTTATTGAGAGAAAAATCACAATTTATTTTCAAATTGAAGCTATCATTATTTACGTTCATAGTGAAAAAGTTCGCGAAACGGTAAAAAAAAAATGATGGCTGTAAAAAGCCGGGTTTCATTCTTTAACTTTTGAAAACGCTTTTAAATCCTGAACGCAGGGAAGTAATTTTATTTAAGGTAATCGGCATACAATGTACGTATAGGCACTATCGAAATTTCAGAACTGCCGTGACGTCATCAATGTTAAAATCGATACGTCATTATCTTCTGCAAGCAAACTAGAAAAGAATAATACATGACCCGAGAAAATACAAATCATACAGAACTCATTTTTTTTTCATTTGGGATGGACTACCTTAACCCTTGTCAAACTTAACAATAAAAAAAACTTTGCAAAATTATATATAAATCAAAGAGCTGATAGCTAGATGTATTTCCTAATCGTTAGTCAGCATTTGATATTGAAAATATAATTTCTGAAATTTTTCTGGTTCAAAAAGGAAAATCAGACTTTATTGACTAAGATCAGATTGCACATAGGTGCAGGCTGGTGTTTATCCAAACCTCCTGCCATAGCAGAATGATTTCGGAATCAGCATGACAAGGGTTAATATCAAGACGTCGCTTTATATCGGAAATACTTTTGGAATTTTATAGAAAACTTAGGGTTTTTTATCTGATATTGACCTATGTCATTTAGTAGATAATTTCTTTAATAATTTTCATGCACTTAGCATTGCACATTCTTCTAGTGGAATGTACTTCATGTACTACCGTATCGAATGTAAATCAATTGATAAAAACGTGTTATTTATCTATTTTAAACCACGCTCCCTAAAAGGTAAAATTCAATTCAAACAAAACAAGCTATACATATAGTAAATAAGCCGAAATAAATACAGAATAACGTTTATAGGGCGTCTTACTATTGATCTGATTCAAACTATACTTTTTCCTGCAGAATAGCAACTATGATTACATGCTATATTTCTCAATATTCTGAAGAATAATAATTAAATGACAATGACAGACTTTCCAAAGATAGCGTGATGAATTAACAAACTGTGACACCCATAGAAAAATCACTTCCTTAGAAGTATTTACAGCACGCTAGATCTGGCGCATAGCGCCATAATAAAACGGACAAAATAGTACATACGTGTACATGTATGCATTTTGACAAAAAAGAAGTAAACAATCTTACCCAGATGTCTTCATCCAGATAGCATGCTTACAATTACAAGCATTCAGATCACCTAAGTTTGCTTGAAATTTATTTGGAACAGAAAGTGGTAAATCTAATTTAAAAATACATGCGATCGCCATTCGTGAATCACCTATCGATTTGAGACAACAATTTCGCGTTTGAAAATGACATATTTGCGATTCCATTTTATACTGCTGATGATGTTATTTGTATGTATGTATATGTGTATGTATGTATGTATGTATGTATGTATGTATGTATGTATGTATGTATGTATGTATGTATGTATGTATGTATGTATGTATGTATGTATGTATGTATGTATGTATGTATGTATGTATGTATGTATGTATGTATGTATGAATGGTCTTTCATGACGCCACATTCTGTCATTTGTTCGTATAAACATTCTCGTCTACTCTAAAAGAAGTAAATACGATTCAGTATTTTGCTTTTTAGTCATCAGATAAAAATCCATCAAGTTTTTTAGTAGATAAAAAACGTAAATGAAATACAAATAGACCATTTTTCGGAGGCATTAGAAGTTGTTATAAATTCCATATTACTGATTTTCTTTATTCTTGTATAATGCTCAATTTATCGTTCAGCGAGTTTCCGATAGAATTATACTTTAACCGCCGTCTTCCAGATGATAAGGCCAAGTAAGTTGGACGGTTATGAAAAAGGGAACCGAGGAAAAAAAACCTCAAACGACAGAAGGAGAAAATTAGAGACCCTCATTCCAGACCTGATAAAACTTGACATTTTGTCACCTGTTATTGCAGGTCTGCCATGTCAAAGCCGATTATCAGACTGGAGAACACGTTCAATATGAGAGCGTACTTTAAACGTTAAAGAAATGTTACCCTTTGCAAGTGCACTAACGCACAAAACAGAGAAAAATATTTCAACGTACAGTTAGTAACATCGTGAATTTGACATTCGTCTCAACCAAAACCATTCTAACTCGCTCAATATTCGCTCCATTGGTTCATTCCAAACACTTAGTAAAACCGCTCAAAAACGCTCAAATATTACTTGAATTATACAATCGCCAGCTTCATTCAAAATAAATATGAATCGAAAAAAGCGATTTCATTGACATAATTAGAATTGTAAGTGTCTGATTGGTTCTTGAAGAAATTGGAAGCTATATAACTTATATACTTATTTTATTTAAGGGAGGTAATAAAAATCGCTAGTTTTGTTTACCCTGAACAAAATTAGCGGTATTGAATTACCTCCCGTTAATTTCACCCAAAACTCACTCATCACAATTGTCATTTTATTTCGATTTTAAACGTTGAAAATTTGTGGTGTTTGGATCGAAAAGATCCGTTTAGAGGTTGAAATTACTAAACTTAAACCAACTTCTAATCGGTCACTCAAATAAAGCACAAAAACTAATGCTTAATAATGTTAAAAATGCAAGTGTTTGATGATTTCTGATAGCCCACGCACTTGGTAGATAGCAAAACCAAAATGCATCAAAAACTTCTTCAGGGAATGCACTTTAACTTGCATGAGAACATGGGTACCCTTAATTTCAAAATTAACATTGGTGGGTGGGGTAAATTTAACAATTTCACCTCATATACGCAAATGAACGTCTAAAATAACGTTTTCTTTACTTATTTCTATTCAGATACCTTTAAGGCATCGAAAGCATAATGATTTTTCAACAACATGACGGTATTTCGCCGATTGTAATTTTGAAAATTCCCTGGATTATGCGATTTTTGTGACTTTTTCAAAGTAGGGTTGGTGTCTTCTTTTGTCTGCTACAATCGTTCTGTTGGTTCTTTTTACACAATTCTTTCACCCAAATCCCCGAGATTGATTTGTCTTTGCAAGAACGCAATGTTCTATTCAATTCTTTTATTGTAAATGTGTCGGAAAGAGGAAAACATGCAGTGACCGATTAGAAGTTGGTTTCAGTTTAGTTCGTATAATGATTTTTCGTTCAAAATATTCTTGAAATTATTTTTGTCTAACTTCTAGAATGAAAAAAATTATTTATCAACTCAACTCAACTCAAATTCTTTAATCCAGGCATGTCGGCACTTAATGTGCCTATGGCCAAATAATCATGATCATAATAATATCATACACATACATGGTACAACAACAAGCGAAAACATACATAGAGTTTAGCTCTTATCCAAATAGTATGGAAACAACTAAGTATTTTTTATCTAAAGAAGAAAACTTAAAAAATTCTATTTAATTTAAACGCACAATTATATGGGTTTTTTTCATATAACTTTTAAACTTCACTATTCAAAATTTGTTCTCTTGTGTTCATAGCTTCTAATATGAAGCGAGATAAATTGTATTGAACTTTCTTTTTCTTAGAAGACATTAGTCGTACAAAAGAGGATAAACTAGGGAAATTGGTGTTAAGATATTTAGCTCTAATTTCATGTAACTTTGAACAGGTTAGAATAAAATGGTATTCTGATTCAATTTGATTTTGTTCACACATTTTACATGTTCTTTCTGATAAAATTATTTCAATATACCTTCCCCTTTCAATGGCTAATTTATGATCCGATATCCCTATTTTTGTTAGCATTATCCTTTGTTTATCATTTTTTATATTCAGTAAATAAGATTCCAATTCGAAGTTCTTCTTGAATAATTTGTAATATTTTAACTTTGATGAATTAGATATATCGGATATCCATTTCTGAATGAATTGATCTCTAATTCTTCTTTGGATTGTAGGAAAATAGTTAATATTTGATTCCGTGTCTGTCCAAATGTAATGCAATCCGAGATTGTCCAAACATGACTTGGTTTTATAAACCCAACTTATTAGACATTTTTCTTAGACTTTCTGAATAAGTTTCTTTTAATCTAATATTGTGCGTTTTACGAATTTTAAGCCAATATTTCAATGATCTTTCTCTGGCTAATAATGATAGAGGATACCTTCCTAGTTCTCCTAGTACTGCGTCATTACAACTGTTTTTTCGTACACCAAGAATTATTTTGCAAAATTTAAGATGAAGTGAATCTACTTGTTTATTTTCATATATTCCCCAAACCTCTGACCCGTATAAGATGACTGGGGCTACAATTTTGTCAAAAAGCGAAAGTTTCGTCTTAATGTCCATTGGTACTCTTTTGAAAATGACTAAAAGACCGTACATAGATTTCATAGCTTGTTCATGCAGTTTTTTAATTGCAAAGTTAAAATTGCCAGTCCTGTAAAATTTACTCCCAGGTAACAGAAATTATCGACTTGCTCGAGCTTTTCACCCTTAATGAGCCATTCGAAATTATTAAAACACTTTTACGTTTTTCAAATATACAGATTTTAGTTTTATTGATATTAATTTTCAGACTCCATCTATCAGAATAAGTTGAAATATCGTTTAATAATGATTGTAGACTTTCCTTATTCGTAGTAAAAACTGCAATGTCATCGGCGAATAAAAGCATGTAGAAACTTAGCATAGACAATTCATTTATCGTTAAGTTATCAAAATCGATTTTGTCATTTATGTCGTTTATGAATAATAAAAATAATAATGATGAAAGTGGTCACCCTGCTTCAAACCAAGGCCTATGTTGTAGAAATTCGAGACATCTTGCTCGGAAAGTACTTTGATACAAGCTGAAACGTTGTGATAAATGCTTTTTAAAATTTTTACAAATTTATTACTTATACCATTTGAAATCAACTTTAACCAAAGAGCATCTCTTTGAATGGTGTCAAAGCATTTTTTATAGTCAATGAATGCGCAAAATAATTTATTATTGTTATGCAATATGTTTATCGTCTATGGGTTAAATTGAAGATCTGGCAATATTCTTGATGGGCATTTGATATCTCCAAAATGTTTCCTTCATTATTTAACAACCATCGATAATATTGACCGTGAGTGAGTTTAATCAATCGCAGTGTAAGATCTTGCTAAATCCTTGTTTCAATGGTATATTTGACGCCTTTAAATTGGAAGGACGCTCGAAAATTGTTCATACCTACTTCGAAACATCTTCGCAAGCCAAGGGTTCTAACTCCACTATGTTCCTTACGAACGTTCGTAAGGAACATAGTGGAGTTAGAACCCTTGGCTTGCGAAGATGACTTCGAAATCGTCTCTACGATTGTGATTTTTTTTTATTCAAATCGATACAATATTTCAATAATTTTATGTCTGGCACGGGTAAATTGTATGATTGGTCCGTGATTACATACCAATGTACAAACACAAATAAAGGTAGATTTTATTAGAATGAGATAATAAAATATCATACTTTTGGACGAAACAAGCCATAATGGACTACCTTACTTAGTTTCATTCAAAACTCGTTACTCAAACTCATTCAATTTAATTCGTAAATCGTTCGAAAATCATAAAACTTCTCACAATTCAATATGTTAACTGTAAATATTTGTAGGGTTAACATGCGTCTAAGTTTCCATTTTTCCAATATTCAGTGCCTAGGAGTTATGCACACGTAAAGTTAGAAACATCGTGAAATTGACACATTGAATGATTTTGAATGAATCTAGAATGATATTGAATAAGTGTGTTGGGCGAGTTTCGAATGAATTTCGAGGGACTGGGGTACACAATATAAACTCCCTTTAAAAATAAATAAAAGGTAATTCAAAAAGATTTTAATATCTTTGCGGACCAATCAGACGCTTCAAATCTCAATCTAGTCAGGCATATAACACTTTTGTTTTCGGTAAAAGTTGCATATATATGTTCAGCGTTTTTTAAGTGATGTCAGAGCGTTTTTTAATGGTTAGAGTGATGTTTAGTATGAATGAACAGAGTGCTAAGTGAATCATTTAAAATCATTTTGATTGGAATGGGGGTAAATTTTGCGACGTTTTTAAGCTGTACGCGGCGACTTTGTTTAATTGCGTTCTTCCTATCTTTATGAAAAAGACAGATCGACATGCTGTCAAAGTCTATTATATCTCAAAATATTTCCTCTGTGTGTGTTCTTTTTAGTTTTTCCCCTATTTTTTTTTTCACTTTTTTCCGGATGAATTCTCCAGTGTAAAACCACACCATTATTGCCATCTGCAAAAAAAACAAAGTCTCTACTAAACAACAAAGCCCCTAGTCACAATTAAATCTTTTCTTCTCTTCTGCTGTCCCTAGAGAACGTCTGATCCCTAATTACGTAGCAATTAAATAACACCACAAAAATAGATGTTAGGAAACATACCTTAATTGGACTAGTTAGCATTATGAGGTGCCAATTGTTTCTAAGATGTGAGTCCGCAGCTATTAAAGACGCCTCAGTGCTATCACCAGGTGCATTTTTCCCTAGTATTATTTTAACTTAGTGCATCTATGAAGGAGTTTACCTTCGGCATGTTGTTTTCTCTGAAGAGGTCTTTTAAACGAAAGATAAGGATGTTTATCATGCAAAGCCTCGTCATGATGACTTCTCCCAACCTCGACCAGATAACGTTGATATTACGTGTTCTTCTTTATACATATACAGTTAGTTTCATCGTGAAATTGACATTCGCCCCAATCAATACCATTCTAAATCACTCGATCAGCGCGCCATTCATCCACTCCAATCACTCACTCAAACTTTTCAAAAATACTCAAACCCATTGTAAAATATAGAATAAACAACGTCATTTAAAATGAATTTTGAAAGAGAAAAATAGCGATAGCCTTGACCAGAAATGAAGGGATCTAGTGTCATGCTTAGGGTTGTACTGTAAAATCGAATTAATCTTTATTTGTGTGATGAAAAACAAACACGTAATTATACAGTACATGTATATGTATTCGGTTATTTAAATGGTTGTTCAAATATGAAAGGTGTCGCAAAAAAAGAAAGAGAAATGTGTAAAACATTATTTTGAAATTCAATTTATCAATATGAAGTAAGCTCAATTTTCAAAAGTAAAATGTAATTTACAAATTCCCTAACGTGCCGTGTGTAAATTGTTTTAAAATGAATAATTGATTGAATTTAATGCATCTAGATGGATAATCGTGTTGCGTATGAATCGATTACAGAGTAATTACAGTTTGAATTCTCTTTAACTCTGATATATTGTACACATATCAAAGGTTTTGATTGTTGTAATTTCTTGCTACGGAAGCATTTTGGCCTGAAAAATAGGCGATTCAAATTGTCAAGAAAATACACTTTCAAACGAATTTCGAGATATGTTGTAAAAATACAAGTCGTTTTCAATAAACAAATATAAATAATGCTTACACTGCCATACTTCTATTTATTTACAAAAATACTGAAATCATAACATGAACATTTTGTAAATCCAAAATGTTAATGTTATGAAATCAGCATTTTCGTAAATGACCCAACATCCATAAGCGCGGCGACTTTGAGCTGGAACAGTCAACGAACACGCTGATATGTGTATTAATTTTGATTGGATAGAGATGAGCATATACAGTTAAAACACCATGAAATTGATAACTGAATTCAAATCGCATAACTGTAAGAATTGAAGTCAACATTATTGTATTCATGTATTTTTTCGTGTTTTTGTTTTTGTTGTTGTGTATGTTTTCGTAGCTCTATGGTTTCATAGAATAATAAGTAATTAAAGTTAAGTTGCTTTGTTCCCTTTTCATGAATAAAAAAATAAAGATATACTATTCTTATTATCATTATCTTTACTCGATTTAAAGCTAAGACGAGGTATTGTCCCTCCGGTGTAAAAAATGCATATTTTATTTTATGACAATTGTGTCTTTGATGAAAAAAGGTCGTAGATTTTATTAATATTATGAAATTAACACTCGTCTCGACTAAGACCATTCCAAAACACTCGCTGAGAGCCCAATTCATTCATCCAAAACACACACTCATTTTATTTAATAACACTCCGTAATCGTTTAAAACGCTTCGAAATTGTTCGAAACGATCAACATTTCACTCAAATTGATGAAATCATTTCCGGATTTTTTTGGCTGTTGTGGATTTTAAAGCGGCTGATTGGTCCCCGAAGAGACACAAACAGAAGTCTTGATAGTTTATCCAATTGGACGAAATTGGCCATATTATATTACCTTCCCTTAATTTCATTCATAATCCACTCCAACTCATTCGATTTCACTCAGCATTCATTCCAAAATCATTCACATTGTCAATTATATGATGTTACAGTTACAAATATGGTGATATTGATAAGATGAATGATTTTGGAATGATTTTGGAATGAAATTGAATGAGTGTATGGAGCGAGTTTTTAGTGCAATTAAGGGGAGGTACCAATATGGATTATTTTGTTCAAGATGAACAAAATTAGCCATATATGTTACCTCCCTTTAATAAAATATATGTTAATTTCTATTTGTTTGTTTCCATGGACCAATTAGCCAATTTAAAATGCATACCAGCAAATAAAAATAGAAGAATAATTTGATCGATTTGAATTTAATATAAATTCTATTTAATGATTTCGAAATGTTTTTAATTGATTATGGAGCGTTTTTGATCGATTTGAGTGAATGTTTGGAATGAGTGAATGGAGCGCTGAGCGAGTGATTAAGCATGCTTTTGATCGGAATGAGTGTCAATTTTACGAAGTATTTAACTGTTACCACTGTAACGTTTGATTTGCCAAAAGAAAGGTCTTAACTAAGATCACTTCAGCGAGCGGTCTAACTAGGGACATTGTCTCCGCATAATCATACATATATTACGAGAGGGTCAAATGTAATCATTGAGGATGAAATTAATCCATTTGAAATTTCCCCCTGGAAATTATGACGCCACATACAAATCTATTACCCTATTAACGAAAGTGATATTCGAAACAACACATCTTTTTGTCCATCATAGATTTTTTTTACACTTTTCTTTTCCTAAGTTGTCTATTTATTCCCAATATGACTTCGTTAAACTCAACACCTAAGTAATATGGTGGGTTCTATTATCAATACTTTTTTGCATGGCAGGCCGTAGCCTGCATGTACAATGCATATATACACCTAGCCGCATAAATTGGAATGTTAAATCCTCGATGGATTGGAAAACAACTTTCTACTTTAGCTTGAGAGATTTGATAACTAAAACGATAAATTTGGTTCACATTTCGATTTCTCAACGTGGCCTAATTTTGACTGCCGATAGGTTTATAAGCGGTTACAACTGTTTTGCGCTGAGCCATAGATTTACTATACGCGATAATCCTTTTGGTTATATTTTAAATACAATTGTTAACGTACGTAAACTATGCTTGTCTACAAATACAGAATCCAATATATTGAAAAGGAATGTCTCCAAAATACGCCATTGGTTAAAGCAACGCCATGTCAGGTAAAAAAATAAAGAGTATACAAAATCTGAAAAACAACAACAAACTGTTTATCGTTGTTGGTTTTCCAAAACCTCGTAACTACAGCTTTGAACAAGCTGTAGTTACGAGGTTTTAGAAAAAAATGACGATATATCCCATCTTTTTTTTACGGAGAGTTGGTCCCTATTACAGAGGCTAACAATATAGTTAAGCCTATCACCACGGGACAAAATATTAATGTAGAAAGCTAATTTGGTGATTTTACGGTTCATGGCACCAAATAATAGATACATGTTCATTTTACACATGGTAGAAAATAATAGGTCATCTAACATCTATAAAAGTTCCATGTTATATTATTCAACGACCATCCAAATCATTGGCGATCGTTTAGGCTTAGTTGTAGATGGTAATAAACAGTTTGGTTAAGAATGATATCTAAAGTTGAGTCTTTTAAAATCATCGGCGAACCCTTAAAATTTGTTCAATTTCATTTAATCCGTGATCCAGAAATACATGCTTAAATGGCAATAGAAATGGCAATAAACTTAAACTTCAAGGAATGACTGACGCCATTTTCTACTGGTTTTAAAATCTATTTCATATTTTGTATCATTTGGGTATTCTCAATCCGCTTCAGTTAACAACATCGTGAAATTGACAAGGTGGATAATTTTGGAATGGTTTAAGAACGAAATTGAATGAGCGTGAGGAGCGAATTTTGAGTGAATTTAATGGGAAGTAATCACAGGATGAACAAAATTAGCGATAATGATTACCTCCCTTTAATAAAAATGCATACAAGTTCTATACATAGCTTCTTATTTCTCCAAGAACCTATGAGACGCTATCAATTTGAATCACGCCAGTGAGATCGCTTATTTTGTATGGTATTGTTGATTCTTTATTTTTTAAATGGGTTTGAACGTTTTTGAATGGTTTGAGTGAGTGTTTGGAATGAATGGAGCTCTGAGTGAGCCATTTGGAATGGTTTTGATTGAGGTGAATGTCAATTTCATGATATAACGAACTGTAACGATCATTTAAAAAAAACAGTTTCTTTCACCAACAGAAATTATATTATCCGGAAGTTTTGTTTCATTTCAGAACATTAAATGAAGCCATCTAACTTGTTATATTCGGACAAATTAGAAAGCATATAAAATTGTCGATTCATCAAATTAAAGAAATCAAGATGAATTATAAAGCATTTCGTCGTTGTAATTCTAAAATCTCGTAACTACAGCTTGATTTAAGCTGTAGTTACGAGGTTTTGGAATAACTGCAACGGTTTCTTCTTGCATTAGAGCTTGTATACTATTTATCTCCATGTACATGTAGTAATTTTCGATTACAACGCTTTCGCCGGAACATATATTAGCCATGTCATATTACCTCCATTTAACTCCATTCAAAACTCACTCATCCAACTCATTCATTTTCGTTCCGAAATCATTCTAAAATCATTCACCTTGTCACGTTGTTCTGAACAGTAACTCGACATTTTGGGGGAGAGTGCGCAATGTTCAAACAGATCCACACATTGTTCTAAAGTTTCATTTTTACGAAAATCTTACAGAGAAAAATGGAAAGGTTTGTTAGTAATTTCTTATAACTGAATACTTATAAATAGATATTACTTAAACTTCAAATTTAATTTAAATCATATTGGACATCTATAAGTAAACAATATGCGCTGCCATTCAAAGATCAGTGATGAAGAGTTCAATTCTGACCGCTGACTCTCCTAGCATGTCAAATATATCTCTAGAAATGCATCAGCAATTTTTGAAAATACACACAACGCATTTGCACTAGCTGCAGATGTTAGTTGAAGATATTAAAACAGGAAGTAAAAATATTCTGAATTGATCTACATGAGCATATCTGTCTACAGACACCGAGAAAAGTTTCTTTCTCTTGTAAACCTTTTTTGTGACTAAATTACCATGCAAGGCGGCATTGTGCTTTTAGGTTGATTCAAGTATTTGCATCGATTGATATTTCTCACACAGCTTCTCTTGTCTTCTATAACAACCAGCCATCAGATATATAAAGGTTATTAAATGAGTGGTCATTGAATACCGAGTTCATTGAACGAGTCATCTATAAATAGAAAAAAGGAGGCTGCGCCGAGTTTTTATCTGTTTAAGATGACGAGTTTAATAATTTGGGTATTCTATGAGCACAAATTTGGTATTCTATTTATAAAATGACCTTAATTTTTGTAATAAAAAAAGAGGAAATAACAATATTTATAGATTCAAGTTATTCCGCGAAGCTATTAACGCCATTTACGAAGTGACGTCAGCAAATCCATTACGACGTTATTTACACAAGGAAAATATAACGTAACTATCCGTTCTTAGCTTATTTGTATAGTTATTCTACTAGTGTAATAACATCCGTGTAATATCAAAAATATTCAACAGGGTTATTTCAATCCCGCGACATAGGTTATGTTATAAATCCCTTTCTTACACAGTTGTAATTTCTAGCCTCGTCTACAATACAAAGGTTATTAAGATCTCCAAGGCTTGCTTACTAACATTTCTATTCTAAACTCGGTAAAGATCAGCTAGTCTCAAATAAATTATCATGACAGATCTAATATATATATACAGAATACCGTTGTAAAATCCATATTTTATTGCTTGCAGAGCGGTTCAGATTTTAATTTTTACTTTTTTTCTTTTTGAAAATTTGTTTTGGTAAATTCAATATGTACCAGTACAGATAGTGACATCGTGAAATTGACATTCATCTCAATTAAAACCTTTCTAAACCGCTCACTCAGCGATCCGTTCATTCTTTTGAAACACTCACTCAAATTACTCAAAAACGCGCCGAAATGACTATACTAGTAAAAAATAAAATCAACAGCTAAATTCAAAATAGACATTAATAGCAAAACACCGCGTTTTCGCTGGCGCAATTTGAAATAGTAAGCGTCTGTTTTGTTCTCGAAGAAATGTGAAGGTTTTTCAAGAAAGAACTTGTATGTAAATCTTTTACAGGGAGGTGATAAATATCGCTAATTTTGTTCATCCTAAACAAAATTAGTGATATTGGATTATCCCACTTTAATTTCATCAAAAATACAGTCATCACAGTCATTCAACTACATTCAAAATTATTCCAAAATCATTCAGCCTATCAATTTCACAATGTTGTTAATTGTAACTAGGGCATAGGCGATGTGAATCTATTTTGAAGAACGGCGATGTGGGAGGATATGAGTAAGCGATATGTAACGCATATCCAAAAAATGAATGTAACACATTTTTAATAAAGAAAAAATGATAAATACTCACAAATAACCCATAACGATTATGTATGAACTAAAATAAGAAATTATTAATAAGTACTAACTATCAACTCCAAATAACCTTCTAGGAATTTCGTAACTTTGCTTCTTGTGTACCAACAGAAAGCCAAATCCTGTTTTTTGGACCTTGAAAATATTTAAGGTGGCAATGGACAGAGGCATCCCGACTCTATAAATAGGAAGTGGGTTTTCGTTTATTTTACGGCTCTTTTTGCGCGTTGTTTAAAAAGGCCGGTTTTCGTAAGATTCTACTGAAGCAAATAACGTAGAATAATGATGGCAAAACTTCAAAATTTATGTTCTTTTCAACATTTGATATTAATTGAATGACTGGGTCATTAGATTTAACAATAAAAATGCGTTAAAACCGTCATTCGATTAGGGGGGCATACTGAAAAATAACGAAAAACTTTCTTATTTGCATGGAAAGGTATGCTAAATTTTTTACCAAATAAAGGAAAAATATGGATTATAAACATATCGGAAAATAAGAAAAATTCATTGGATAATTTCTTCAAAAAATAGGTTTTTGTGGCATTTTTACCTAGTAAAATTACAAAAAAATCGTGTTTTGAAAGCAAATTGTGCAAATGCAATTGATCAAAGATAAATTTTCTTGTCAATAGCCATTGTGTACATGTATAAGGTCTATCAAAATGTATTTGTTTTAAAGCTATAAGTTAGTACAGGGTTTATACTAGACCTAAATTGAATATAACCGTTTTACTGAAAAATGGCCTTTACCACTCAAGGGCAGATAACTCTAGCATGAAAACGAGTGTGGAAAGGTACCTTCAAATTTTGATATAATGACTACACAATGTTAATCTACAACATATGTGACCAAGAAAAAAATTCATTGGGCGGAAAAAAATGACACCATGTGTCTATTGCTACCTTAAAATTTCAAGAAAAATAACGAATAACGACTTGGCGGCTTTATCTTATCATACTATAACAACAAATATTCGAGATATCAAATTGCATGTCCTTAAGACAATACAATAAAACGCGATCTGAACTATCATCTAATGGGATGGGCTTCCATAGATTTGTATGGAATCTCGCGATTTCCTATGGGCAAGTTCACATTTGATTCATATGATTAATTTGGTCCTGAATGGGCCCATTTTTTTGTCGTCTACAGTTTCTCCTAATAGCTTAAATTACGACAAAGAACAAAATGTGTCTGTCTGGACTGATGACATGTAATCATCGTTTTACTGAGATATATGCGTTTTTCCCCAATATTTTTTTTATATTCATTTGAGTACACTTTAAAATTTATAAAAAAATAATAATGCAAGCACCTTATCCGACGGGAGGTCAGATTTGATTTAAAGATTGATCTTTATGAATATATACATACATACAGTAAAGAGCATCGTGACAAGATGAATGCTTTTGGAATGAATTTGAATCACAGTGTGTAGCGAAATTCAAGGGAGTTAATCCAATATCGCTAATTTTGTTCAAAAATAAAATATACGATTTTTCTGTGTGAGAGTCTTCGTGGGCCAATAAGACAATTGTAAATCCACGTTAGCCAATAAAACCGTAAAATAATTTGATTGATTTGAATTAAAGGTTGATCGTAATTTTGAGATGTTTTCGAATGATTTCGGAATGTTTTGATCGATTTGAGTTACGGTTTTCAATGAATGAATGAATGAATGAATGAATGAATGAATGAATGAATCGCTGTGTGACTGATTTAGAATGATTTTTATTGGAATGAGTGTCAATTTTATGATGTTTTTAACTGTAAGGCCGAGCTCGACTAACTATGGTAATGCATAGAAAAACCAACCATTGAGTAAGCTGGTGGCTCGGATATATGGTTGTACTGGTTTGAGAAACTACAGTAAATCATAGGAATTTACACTAGGGGCATGTTTTACTAAACATCTTACGATCATTTTTGCGTAAGTCAAAAATTAAAGTTGCTTCCACAGTAGAATCTACATAATATATAATTTTGCCATGCAGCATCTTATTGGAATCGTCTTCCGAAGACGATTCCAATGGGATATTGCAAGGCAGAAACTAACAATGAATGAAGACACTGGGTATGATTTTTGATTTTGACTTACGATTATTTTTTTTCGTAAGAAGTTTAGTAAAACAGGCCCCAGCCACCGCGTCATAACTACAACAATGTTAGTAGGATAAGCGGCTGGTGGCTCGGATGAAATGTTGTGGTTGTACTTGTTTTGAGAAAAAAAACTGGTTTAATAAACGATAGTAAACTATTCGTAGGCCCTTCGGTCACATACGAGCCTTTGGAAACGTCCTAAGGTCAAAGAAAAAATGCGGTAATCATTCGGATTAGGATAGTTATTGTTTTAGAACAAGATCAGGATGCCCCCACCCCTCGCACATATTATTGTTGATTATTGTTTAAGGTGGCAATTGACAGCGACATCCCGACTATGTAAACCGGAAGTGATTTTTTGCTTATTTTACGGCTCTTTTTGCGCGTTGTTTTCGCAAGATTCTGCTTATGGAAATAACGAAGAATTATGATGGTAAAATTTCATAACTTAGCTCCTTTTTAACATTTGATACCAATTGAATGACTGGATCATTAAATTTAACAATAAAAATGCGCTAAAAGCGTCATTCAATAAGGAGGGGGTCATTGTAAAATAACGAAAATCTTTCTTATATGCATGGAAAGGTATGCTTAATTTTTTACCAAATAAGGAAAAATACGGGTTTTAAACATATTGGAAAAATAAGAAAAAATCATTGGGTAATTTCTATAAAAACTTGGGGTTTTGTTCCATTTTTACCCAATAAAATTACAAAAATTAGTGCATTTTTAGCTTTTAAAGGCACATTGTGCAAATGCAAATGATGAAAGAGACATTTTCTTGGCAACAGCCATTGTGTACATGTATAAGGTCTATCAAAATGTATAATATGTGTTTTGTAGCTATAAGCTGTTACTGAGATTATTCTAGACCTAAAGCGAACATAAACGTTTTACTGAAAAATGAACAATACCACTCAAGGGCAGATAACTCTTGTATGAAAACGAGCATGGAAAGGTACCTTTAAATTTTGATATAATGAATACACAATGTTAATCTACAACATAATGTGACCAAGAAAAAAATCATTGGGCTGAAAGAAATGACGACATGTGTCCATTGCTACCCTTAATATAGTTTCGGTGTCCCACGTACTAGTTGATTTACAAATTCTTTGTTAGATAATCCGTAATTGAGAAGCTCTGGTGGCGGATCAAGATGAAGGGGATATTCAATTAGAACCCCCATCTGCAGCCTAACATTTTCATTTTCGCATTGATATTTAGTCAAAATTACAAAATAGGGAGAAAACCATCTTCTTATTTGTAAATTTGATCCCCAAACTGATCTTCTTATGTGTCACTAATATCGCTATGATCGTTTCATAAATAAATAGCCCGTGCTAGAAAATTCCAAATTTTTAACAGAGCGTGTCGATCTAAAACGCAAAAAGAACGAAACTGATAAGGTGCAGTTCTATAAATTATTCATAATTCTGTCATTTGAGGTAACGAGAATATTCAAAAGCGTCGTAGTCATAATCATTCTCAAAAAAAAATAACATGGACACATCTATATGCGTAATGCTAAATAAGGGAAATCATGACAAATCATGGAAATACTAAGAAGGATTTTTTTTCTTTTCTTTGTACAAACTTTACATTCCAGTAAAGCCATGAATAAGCTACCAATTTTCCTCGGACCTACCAAAATTATTTTGAGAGTTTTATCTGTATCTAAGAAAAAGATATAGAAGAAGATGGTAATTCTTTAAAGCATTTTCACAAATTACGCAATTCCCACGTTATTTTCTTCAAAAAGTATGCATACAGACATGTCAGAACAGCTAAACGCGAAATAAACGAAACAGGATAGGAACGGTTCTATGAATTATTCATAATTTCGTCATCTATGGAAATTTGGACATTCGAACCAAGTGCAAATCTCTTTGTCGACTTGTTACAGATGCATAAAGACAAAACGGAGATTGATTTCCGTTTTAGTCTTCCGAAATATTCAAATAGTTTTATCATGTAAGTCTGTTACATTTTGATGTCTTTAGCTGTGTGTAAGTGATGAGCCTGGAAATATCGCTTTGTAGTTGTCGGCAACCAGAATGCGGTATCTACAGGTATATTCAAGCTTTAGATACATCAAGCTTTAGATACAATATTCTTGTCTCCCAATGACCTTATGTATTTGATAAATTCGGTTTGAGAATACTCGGTGGATTTTTAATTTGTGTAAGTTTTGAATAAATGCGGACTGTGCGATAGTTGTTGTATGCAATAATATTCATCAACACAAAAAGATAACATAGTAGCCTTTATATGAACTGGGACATGCATAGCCTGCTCATACAATACATATACATAGACGTCGCGCACGGTAATGCTTAACATTTGAAATTGCATGTCTCCCGTTAAGTTCCATCTGCCATTTTTTTCGAAAACCTCTTGGTCAATTTCTTTGTTCTTTATACCAAATGAACAACAAGAAAGCACACTTTTATAGTAGGTTTGTTAGGTGAATTGAGGAAAATCAAATTTACGTTTAATTAAGTTTCTTTGTCACCAAAAACTCTTAAATTGCTTCTGTAAAACGAAACAAATTATGTGTGCGTAGATTTCTTAAAAACCCATAAAATGCGTTAAATAGTTCATGAAAATGTTGAGAATCTTAAGATTACGCGACAAGTGACATCATGCTAGTAGGTTAACTCAAATAGCCTTCAGAAAAATAACAAACAATTAACAGGAATTTATTTAAAGGTTCAAAAGTCGTAAAACGTCAAATTCTAATGAAAAAAAAAAAAAAAAAAAAAAAAAAAAAAAAAACACGGTGTGAAAAATGTTAAAGTTTTTTTCAATATCTTATATAATTGATAGACCAAATTATTATTTTCTACATGTAGTTAACGTTAATGTGGTCTAAAATAATACTTCGTCATATACATCAAAATAAAAAAAAAGAAAATATGTGTGGACACAGTTTCTTACATACTCGAATTTTATACCCGTTTTTTTTCAAATGCTTCGCGGCCGCATGTCATAATCAAAATACTTACCATAAATCATTTTACATGTTTGAAATATTATTTTTTCTTACAATAACAAGAAAAATTTGCGTACTGATACGTCTAAAATGTCACAAATATTGAGATTTGGCTGTGTGGACATATTTTCTTAAAAACGTATCATTTTTAATGTCTTGCGTTTTTTTCATTGCACGCTGTGCTTTTTCCAGCAATCCAAGACAATGATTCAGGTCGATTGATAGTAAAAATGCTTTCAACAGAAAAAAGTTTATTTTGTCTTATTCGGAATATAACTTAAAAAATCATTTAAAAAAATAAAAACCCATGACAGAATCTACATGCGATAAACAAGAAGCGCTTCAGAAAAATATGATGTAATAACGTCTAAATGGACAGTCGACGTTACAAAATGTTAAACATTAAAGCGTGCGCGACGTCATACACATTTCCGGTACATTTTATAATAATAAATAATTCATTTCTAGCAGCCCCGTAAAACAATTCCCAAAGTACTTTTGTCATTTGGTTACAGTTAATAATATCATAAAATTGAAAAGTTGAATGATTTCGGAATGATATTGAATGAGTGTGTCGAGCAAGTTTCAAATGAATTTTAAGGAGATAATGCAATAAATCTATTTTCATTCAATTAAGACGAAATTTACGATTAGAATCAAATCCTTTCAAAAAACTTATACGTACTTTCAAATTTTGTGTCTTCGCGTTCCAATCAGACGCTTTAAAATCCACTGCAGATGATAATGTATTGATTTGATCAATTTCAATAAACGTTGAACGTTGATAGTTTTGAAAGATTTCGGGGCTTTTTTGAGTGTTTAGAGTGAGTGTTTGGGATGCATGAATAGAGCGCTGAGAAACCTTTATATAATGGTTTTGATCGAGAGGATTGTCAAAGTCATTATGTTGGTAACTGTACATAGCAAGGGTTCACTGCAAGACCGTACCAAGTGTATATACAATGTATATACACTTAGTAGGTCTTGCAAGCCCGTTACCGATTTGCAGACAGGCGCATCTCGCGTTTTTATAATTTTAGTTGAGTTGATTGGTTTGCTACTAGTCAGTCGATTTATCCATTCGATCATTCCGTCTAATAATCGTTGTATCTTTAACACAGCAGTGATTTTGGCAGTGCTTAGTAAAAAAATATCTGGTATACATACTAAGGACAAGGTGAATAATCAAGGTTATATTCAAGAAAATTGACCTCGTGCGTTGTTTCGTCTATTCAGTTCCCTCGCCTCCAGTATTATCAGTACTTTGATTTTATTACAGCGTAGTGATATGCAAGCACTGCTTTGAACACACAAAGCACTTCGTGTTGCGCAAAAGTTGATGACGTATACTAGACCTATTTTTTGCGCGCATGAGCACAATAAAGCCACGCAGTACACATGTTGTTCGGTTTTTGACTCGATTATCTTTTTCCAATGCGATTTCCAGGAAACAGGGTTGTTTCCTATGACCTGCTAAACCGACCAAAAACAAACTGATATAATAAGATAACCTTTCAATGATTTGTCCTTTTTATATATATTTTTCCTTATCATTTCATACAAACGTACAACTACAAAATTATATCCGAGCCGTGCATTAGCTACTCACCCAACTCAGATGTACATAATTTCAAAAGGTAAAAAATAATATATATAGCTATTAAATTAAAAAGAATCCTTAAAGAAAATTGAAGAATGTTTATGAGTTACATATTATTTCCTCCAAAAAATGCGTTTACAACGAAGGGATAAAATGCAATTACAATGAAACAGGATAGGTACGGTTCTATGAATTATTCATAATTCTGTCATTTATGGTAATGAGGACATTCGAACCAAGTGCAAATCTCTTTGTCGACTGGTTACAGATGCATAAAGACAAAACGGTGATGGGTTTCCGTTTATTGTGTTCCGAAATATTCAAATGATGTTATCCTGTAATACTGTAACATCTAAAACTCTTTGGTGACTTTATTGTACCCCGTAATAGTTATGCATTGTTTCAGAAGTAATGAATTTTAACAGTGTAAACCTAGGTTTCCTAATGATTTTCATTAGGAAACCTCGGTTAATACTATTAAAATTCATTACTTCCAAAATTTGCAAAACTAAAACGGGTCCACTACCTTAAAGACTGGTTAATATTTAGAAAAAAGATTTAGTCATGTAATATGAAAATGACTAGATATCAGGCAAATCCATCGTGAAATTGACAGGGTGAATACTTTTGGAATGATATCAGACTGAATTGGAATGAGCGGGAGGAGCTAGTTATAAATTAAACTAACAGGAGTTAATTCTCCTATTAATAAAATATACGAACATATCTAAAACCTTCAATAAAACCGTGGAAATTTAACCCAAATGTCGATCGTTTGTAATGATTTCGGAGTTTTTTTTCTAAGTTTGAAGCGTTTATATAAATGAAGTGCTTGAGTGAATAATCAGAGTTAGTGAATGGAGCGCTGAGCGATTATTTAGGAAAGGTTTTATCGAGATGAAGGTTTATCTAACAATATTACTTTCTGTGCTTGGTTGGGTTTGAATTTTGCCATAAAAACATTTACACAGAAACGTTAACGGAAAAGGCTCTATTTCGGTGTAATAGCATAAAACGAAAAGGAGCACCGACAGCGGATTCTATGCTCAGATGCAGTTGCCTAGAAACTAAAGAACCCAAAGTCGAAACGGGGCATGGTTCACTATAATACTTTTAGAGCTATTCCGTTGCATACGATGAAAAGCTTATACAGTAAAACTTGCGCTAAGCGACCACTGAGGGGACCATTAAAAAGCGGTCGCTTGTGGAAATGGTCGCTTAATACAATTATTAAGGATAAAAAAGACGTGTTTTGTGATAGAATATAAAGATCGTAACAAAATTCTGTCTGAATCTTAGGAAGTTCGAACCAATAAGAATCGTCTCAATGAGACGATTCTAATGGGTTTTAACGTCATAAGATTAAACGAAAAACATTTTCTCGTTAAAGAAAGTCCACATTTTCGGAAATTTTACTTACGGCAAAGGGACTTTTTACGATGGTCGCTTAATAACAGTGGTCGCTTAAAAGACGTGGTCGCTCGAGCAAGATAGACTGTAATTCATTGTCTAAAGGGTGACAAAGCTGACACACACACCAAACGTATTTCGAATTATTCAATTTGGTACATGTGCATTTTCGATTAATTGTTTGGGGTTCAACACCGCTTTCAACATTATTTAAAATTATATCGCTGCAGGTACCCTATGCTCCATCGTGCTTCTCACACCAGAGTCACCAACTGCATATCCCACTTACACGCACTACTTATCCAGGGGTGTGGAAATACGGGTTTTCTCCAATTGTCCCTGGACAAGTAAAAACAGATTTTCTTCTCATCCAGAATCAAAAAGAACTTGTCCGCTAAAGAGTAAATAGAAAAAATAATGCCTTTTGATAGAGAAAGCGCTGGTATCCAGCATTTTCTTCAGTAAAAACAATGTTTTCTACCCTATGATATGAACATTGGGATGATTTCTCTCTTATGTCTTTTAAGTAACATTCCAAGATTTGCCCTGGTATTTACTTGTCCTTGGACAAATGGCTTAGAAAAATTTACTTGTCCTCAAGTACAAAAGCCCGAGTCGGACAAGTCGGGCATGGGAACTCCACACCCCTGAGACTTATCAATCGCCCATAAGTGAGACACAAGTATCGCTTTTCACGATGACTGTTTTTAAATGTAGGGTGACTGTTGGCAGAGCCATGATTCGAACTCACGATCCCTAGATAAACAACTTTACGATTGAACTAACCTTACTATGGTAAAAGTGCAATAAAGTTTGACTTGCTCTTGTGATTGGGAATTGACTCATGCGAAGTTTCAAGCAAATGTCTTAATGATATCTGAGAAATGGCCAAAGTTAAAGTTTGTCTGCCCCTCCGCCAACATCAACGCCTAATATCTTGCCAACGGTTAATAAAAACATTTGATTAAATTATCGAAGAAAAATGTTTGAGCAAAATCTTGGAACTAGATAGAGGTAACACTGTTAAATATTGATAAGTAGACTTAGATTACGTCGCTTGCTGTAACACAATCGATCAACACAAAAATAATTAACTTGAAAGTAATAAAACCGGGATATAAACTGTTTATAGAAGGAGGACAGCGCTTAATTAAGTGCAAAGCAATCACAAAAGGACCATTCCAGCTACAATTTATTGGCCATAAAACTACTGGCCGACCGGAACCTGATTGCATCTTATCACTGTATTAACAGGACTGTTTCCTTTTTTAACAGCTTTTCGTGCTTTTTAGCTTCCTTAAATTTATGACGCCTGACACGTTTTCTCTTTCGTCTGATTGAACTAGAGGAATTTTGAATATTGAATTAAAACATATACAGTTAAAAAATTTGAAATTGACACTCATTCAAATCAAAACCATTCTAAATCGCACACTCCTCGCTCCATTCATTCATTCATTCATTCATTCATTCATTCATTCATTCATTCATTCATTCATTCATTCATTCGTTCGTTCGTTCGTTCGTTCTTTCATTCATTCATTTATTCATTCATTCATTCATTCATTCCAAACACTTTTTCTAAACGATCAGAAACTCTTAGAGATCTTTAGAAAACATTTCGAAATCGGCCAAGACGATAACATTTAATTCAAATCGATCATTGGCTTTTGCGGATTCCAAACTGTTTGATAGGTCAATAATGACACAAAAACACAAAATTACGTATATTTTATTAAAGGGAGGTAATGAATATAACTAATTTTTTCCATCTTGAAAAAATAATCGATATTGGTATACCTCCCTTGAATTTCACAAAAAACTTGCTCCACACTCTATGATAATTCAAAATCACTCATCATATCACTTTCATTGTGTTCTTACTGTAACTGCATGGTATGTTTTATACGCTTAACAGTTGACAAGTGCCGTTAATATTCTCTTACAGACATCGCTTAAATAGATTTTTGTTCTCCTAGTAGATCAAATGCATTATTGGTCCTTTCTTCAGGAAAAACTGCATAATGACAATAAAAGTGGCAATAAACTTAAAAGATCAGGTTCCACAAGAATGCAATATTTGATATTTGTAAAGCAAGACAAATATATATATATTTTCCTAAAAAAAAGAGAGAAAAGAATTAAATGCTTTGACCTGTTTGTGAAATATTTTCAAAAAAAAACCTGCATTTTCTAATAACTTTAAGTCAGTAAGAGGAAAAACATAGAGAAAAAAAAGTAGAATTTGCTTTTTCAAGCAATTTCTTCCTTGTTCTCAATGTTTTCTTCAATGATTTGCAGTCTATTTTTCAAATTTAACACATATTGAACTATCGCCTATAGATGTTTTTACATTGCATCAGTCTAAAATGTTTGCTGTGGAGTATCTGTGTTATACACAGATTTCAAAGGTAGGTTTTTCGTGGAAAATCTGATTATATATATACTTAGGTAATTTTATGTAACCTTCATCATTTGTTTGAGTCATGTTTTATAAATTTGTTTTCGAAATCCATTTAGGCTTCATTCAATATTTATATTATCCAGAAAAAAATGAGCCTTCAAAATAGTTTTGGCTTGTAACAATGTTCACAGTTGATAGGGTCTCTATTAACAATTAAAGAGTGTGACTGCTAGAAAGGAAACCTATTGCAGATTTCTTTAGAACGCAAAAGGGTAATAGGGAAAAACCTGTCATAATAAGAGAGTTCTTGATAGGCCTTGTGTTACGATTTATTAGTACAGTTAAGAATACCGTGAAATTGACAAGGTGAATGATTTTGGTATGAAATTGAATGAGTGTGTGGAGCGAGTTTAGAGTAGAATTAATGGGAGATAATCCTTTATCGCAAATTTTGTTCAGGATTACCAAAATTAGCGATATTGATTACCTCCCTTTAATAAAATTTCTTAACATAGGTTTCTATTTCTTCAAGACCCTTTGAGACTCTATCAGTTTGAATTATGTCAGTAAATCGCATTTTTTTCTCTTTCAAAATTTATTTTCAATAATGTTGTTGATTCTATATTTTTCAATGGGTATGAGCGTTTTTTGAATAGTTTGAGTGAGTGTTTGGAATGAATGAATGGAGCACTGAATGAGCGATTAAGAATGGTTTTGATTGAGGTTAATGTCAATTTCACGATGTAACTAACTGTACCATGTGATTATGCACATATGCATTTTACAAAGGCATGCGATTTTCAAATGCTCATAACTTTTGTTAGAAAAGATGAATTGAAAAGGGAAATAATTTCACTTTAAAAATGCGTACTAGCTATAACATATCACTGTAAGCATCCTGTGTTTTACGCCCTGGTATTTTTATACTTCAGAAGAATAAAGTGAAAAAAAAAGAAATTGCTTGTAACAAGTAGTAAATTGGGAGACATTTTACACGAGTTAAAGTGTTTGACCAAATGTTAATTTTGTCTATGCAGATATGGACGAAATTTACCTTCTGATTATTCACTCAAACGTGTAAATCTATAACAGCCAGATTGCATAAATATTTGATTTCTTTGTGATATTCAACTGTTTTGTTTACGCCCTCCTTTAAGTATAGCATTACTCTGGATTAGACTTTTACACTAGGATAAGAACAAATGTGATCCGTCGCGCGAAAAGGGCTATCTGGGAACTCTGTTAAATAAATATTTGATAAAGGATTAGGTCCAGCATAGGTCAACCAGAGGTCGCATGTCAAAATCCTTTCACGTGAGGGTAGAAAGATCGTCCTAGATTCATAAAATAAGCAAATCGTGAAAGAAATCGATCCTAGTCAGTCTGCGCAATCCGCACAGTCTGACTAGGGTCGACATTTTACGCACTACCCAGATGGTCCCTTTTCGCGTGACGGGTCACAAGTATTTAATTAAACGTCTAAAGTATTGTCACTGAATATTGGACGACAGTTCGCAGCCCAACTGTGTTTCTTTTAAATGTTTAGACACTAGTACTTTTTTGTAGAAAGATCATTCCTTAAATAATGGAATCAACAAAATAATGCATTCCGCTTTTAATCTGAGTCTAAAATTGACCAGACATCGGCAGAGTTTCTCCAAGTTATCAAACAGAGTAATATTAATAAATTGTGTAACACTTTTATTTAACTTAACACTTATCACTTACTATCTATTGAAACCCACTGTTCGAAGAAATAGTGGGCCCGGTTTAACACAAGGTCAACATTCTGAGATTTTACATGTGTTTGGATAAGGAAACGTGTAGGTACAATCAACAATATAAAAGTACATATTTATGATCCCTGCTTATGTCTTATGCTGGTAATACTTCAATATGATTTGACTTAATATTAAAGTCTAATAATTATTCTATTTAACATTTATTTAATAAAGGCATGCATTTTACACGTACAAAATGCCATGCATGTCATATATATAATACATACTTAGTGTTTTGTGTGAAAAATAAAATATCTAACGAGGTTTGGAGAATTGATCATTGTCGAGGCTGTGCCGAGACAATTATCAATTCTCACAACCGAGTCAGATTTTTTTTTTCATACAATACACTCAGTATGTATTATATTTATCTTATTACCTCTATTTGTCTTGTTTTCGTCGATGTTTCTAACAGTAATGCAAGTTTCAAAAAATAACCGCATTATATCATTGTTCTAAAAATAACTATATGATATCATAAAAAATATCATATGGGATGTTATCACACGGATATTTGTATAGTTATAAGATAAAAATATTCTTTGAATGTCGTAAGTATTTGAGGCACATTTCTTACCTTTATATTTATGTTTTATTTCCGTGCTCTTCATGTCAGCCATTTTGTCAGTTGGGTTAGTTTAAGAAACACAATAATCAAACAATACTCATTTTAAAACTTTTTTGTGGAAATCCTTATGCACACGCACATTTAGAGTCTATGACATATAGGCTGTGACAGTCTCTATCGAGTGGAAACTGTACTCTTTCTAGACGCCAATATATTGCAGTTCAAACACATTAGGCAATCATCGGCGTATAGGCTCGTTTTGCCGATAGAAAAATCTCTCTTGGAGTCTCTAGGATTTCCCAATGTTAGTTTGAATTCTTTCTTCGTCACACGAAAAAAGAACATTTTATTTTGTTTTACTTCATGAATGTAATCGAAAAAATGAAAGCAACCGTTTTTCAGATAAGATAAGACGATTTTTTCTTCTTTTTTTTTGTATATATACAATACAATACAATACAATACAATACAATATTCTTTTATTTTGTTCCCAGTTTTCAAATGCAATTTTTACAAAATGTAAATACACGTGAGCTAGAAAGTAATAATAGTCAGGTAGTGTGAGTAATGGGGGAAAGGTGGGAATCCCATAATGTCACAAGAATACAAAAAAAAAAAAAATACAAGTTCAGAAAATGAACGATAGATACCTTTTTGGAGCAAAATAAAAGACTATATCGTTCTATTTCCATATTTTGTCTTATTCTAGATTCTAAATTCCTGTAACACAGCTTGAAGCAAGCTGGGTTAACAAGTATTTAGAACCAAATATGAGAAATACATGTTTCAGTTTGAGCTTATATGAAAATAAAAAATCCAAAATCACACATTATCATTACGCAGGTGATTAGGATCTTTAGTTTCTACATGTGCTTTGATTAATGTATGCCAAAAAACATCTACATTTCCTTTAATCTATCCTAAGTAACATCGTGAAACTGACATTCTCCACGATTTAAAAGAATTCTAAATCGTTCACTCAGGGCTCCATTCACTTATTCATTCCAAATACTCGCTCAAATCACTCGAACCCCCCCCCCCCCCCCCCCCAAAGATTTGTACTTGTAAATTTGCCAGAATAAAAAAAAAAAAAAAAAAAAAAAAAAAAAACTTGCTATGGAATCAGAAAACAAAAGGACGTTCGCGCACCTACGTATGCAACGTTTTCAGCTGAGTCACTGGGTTGGTGTAAGATTTTCAAACGTTTTGCGAATCATTATTTTCCTGATCACAGGGGTTGGGGTCTGTATGTGCAGAATGACTCAGTTTCGTTTTATTAAAGGGGGTGGGAACATATATAATACGTACTTAGTGTTTTGTATGAGAAAAAATGTCTAACGAGGTTGGGAGAATTGATCATTGTCGAGGCTCTGCCTGTGTATTTTTTCATACAATACACTTAGTGCGTATTATATTTATCTTATAACCTCTTTTTGTCTTGTTTTCATCGATGTGTCTAACTGAAATGCAAGTTTCTAAAAATAACTGTATGATATTATTGTTCTAAAAATAACTATGTGATATCATAAAAAATATCATACGGGATGTTATCACACGGATGTTTGTATAGTTATAAGATAAAATTCACAGAACCATTGATATAATCTTTTCAAATACAGGTAAAATATGAAAACGAATTCAAGGACAGATTGTTCCCACTGCCACCGATATATACGGGAACTCATTAATGATGTATTGTTGTAACAGTAGACAATAGTTTGTTCGATATTTCAGAGTTCCAACATATGGAAATATTTGCTGTTGAAACTTTGACATATGACACATTTAACAATGAAACTTTTAAAAATCGATAAGTAAGTGAAAAAAGGTTACGAAAAGGAAACATTTTTTCCATATATTGATTTTTTTAGAGATATTACTTTAGCTCTATTAGGCATTAAGAACTGTGAGTTAAAGATCCTTAAAAATTTTCAAACTAGACTGTCGCAAAGCGGACTAATACTCCTCTATAAATGCTTGTCAAAAATGAAAAGCCATTTTCCATCAAAGGGCCATAATTCTTTCAAAAATCAATAGATTGTAACCAAAAAATCACTTGCACATCCCTGCATGATATTGACCATATATAAATAGTATGAATGAAATACGCCAATTAGTTGCTGAAAAACTGAGCGGACAAAAAAGCTACAGGCGAACAGATTGACGGACCGACTGACCTGCAAGCTTACTCCTATATACGCATACCCCTAAACATAGTTGGGGTGTATAAAGGTTAAGGGCCAATGGCGTTGGGTGATCCATCTTCACGAGTCAAGGGGTATCGAATCGATAACTTCTTCTCGAATGCCGTAAGATAAGTGAAACTTTCGTAACCCTTGGCTCCACAAGATGTGGATGATCCTGAACTTTGTAATATATACGTGCATCTAAAGCCTAGATCGAGTTGTCATTAAAATAGGTATACTAAAAAGTGGCACTGGCATTTATCTCTACGATTTCAGAACGATTAATTATAGGTTAAAGGGTGACCTTGTACGTCGTGATACGTGCATGTGAAATGTACATGTACAGTTAAAAAAATCGTGAAATTGACACTCATTCTGATCAAAATCATTCTTAATCATTCACTCAGCGCTCCATTCATTCATTTTAATCATTCACTCAAATGGATCAAAATCGCTCCGAAATCATTAGAAAACATTTAAAAATCGTTCAAGACTTTCAACAATTAATTCAAATCAATCTATCTATTCTACTGTTTTATTAGCTGGTGTGGACTCTTAAGTGTCTGATTGGCCCAAGGAGACGTACAAACAGAAAAGTACGCATATTTTATTAAAGGGAAAGTATCTAATATCGCTCATTTTGTTCATTTTGAACAAAATAAGCAATATTGGATTATCTCCCTTTAATTTCACTCATAAATCGCTCCACAAACTCATTCAAATTCATTCCGAGATCATTCCAAAATCATTCATCTTGTCAATTTCACGATGTTATTGACATGTACCTATGTGTCCAAGTCAAAGATTGAGGCAGACAAGCAGAAAAATTAAACAAAGTAAACATCCCAAAATCAAATTTACAAATTGTATACAACAGATAACTAGCTTCTAATGGGGTTTTACGCCGCTTCAACAATTTGTCAGTTATAACCCTAGGCTATAGCTATGGATGTCTTGTATTTCTTACACAAGTACAGCCGTTACAACCTTTCCTAGCTTGCTTGCAGCTGCTATCCTACATAGGTGTCCGGTTATCAACCTTTTGGTGGCAAACAAATAGTCGGAAAGGATTAGTGCGGCCGTCGAGAATCGAACACGGAATCTTTGGGTTGACAGTCCGACGAGCTACCAACTGCATAATGACGACGACAAAGATATAACTAGAAAAACGGAATTGAGATTTTTGTAATGTTTTTTACCGCCAGAAAAAAGTGAATATTCATAAGAAATCTTGAAGAAAATGATAAAATAATGAAATTCTGAAACTATGTAAAACAAGTATTATACACAATTTGTGAAACGTAGCTCACACAAAGATCAGCTTACAATCACGGAGAGGGTGAAATTTCCAGCCTCCGTCAATGAGGTATCGTATATTTGCGAAAGTCGTCAACAGGGATGAGATGGGTTAAAGTTAGGAACATCGTGAAATTGACAAGGCGAATGATTTTGGAATGGAATTGAATGAGTGCGATGAGTGAGTTTTGAGTGAAATTCAAAGGAGGTAAACAATATCGCTAATATCGTCCTTATGGGGCGAATATCGTCCTTATGGGGCGCATTTAGCGATATTTTTGACTCCCCTTTAAAAAAGATTGACTTTCTTTTCTGTTTGCGTGGCTTCAAGGACCAATCAAACACTAAATAATGAAATAACGCAATAATTAAATCGACATAGATGAAATGTTTCAATCCATTTCGAAGCGTTTCATACAATTTTAGAGTGTTTTTGCATGGTTTGAGTAAACGAGCGAAGCGCTTAGAAGCCGATTAAGAAAGGTTTTGATCGTGGTGAGAGTCATTTTCACGACGTCATTAACTGAGTTAATCCTCCCATAACCTTTTTTAACAATCTACATTACTATGAATTGCTTATTCAAGCAAGATATCGAAAAAGCACCAAAAGCAAATCAAAAAAAGCATGATAATGAAACCATTTCTGTTCGACGATTCTGTTATTTGCAAAATGTAAGATACAGTAGAATAAAGATTCATTTTCCCCATACAGTAGAATAAAGATTCATTTTCCCCAAAATGTAAAGGAACAGCTGCCTTTTTTATGTACATAGTTGAGATAATTTATTGAAAAACCTTTCGGTCAAAACCCTGTGCAGCTTCGACCTGAGGATAAGTCACTTAAACTACAGTAAATAACACCGTGAAATAGAAAAGCTGACTGTCATTGGAATGATTTCGGAATGAGATTGAATGCGTGTCATGAGTGCTCAAAATGAAAAAAAAAATACCGATATTTATATTATCCCTTTATAAAATATGCATACATGTTCTATTATGGCCTCCTATTTGTAAAAAAAAAAAAACAATCATACGCTTAAATTTTCAATTATGTCAGTGAATTCCAGATTTTTGCCCACTTGTAGCGATACTTTGAATGAAGCTGTTGACCTTATCTTTAAAGTCATCTTTGAACGTTTTTGAATGATTTGAGTGAGTGTTTGGAATGGAAAAATGGGAAGCTAAGTGGGCGATTTAAAATGGTTTTGTTTGAAATGAATGTCAATTTCACGATGTAACTCTTACGGTAAGACAAATCACGCGTAAAAAATGTTTTAAACTTTAGGTGTACAATTTTAAGTAAGTGATCAAAGATCGATTTTCTCTATACAGGTATAGAGAAAATTAACCTTTGATCACTCACTTTTACTTGTACATCTATACTGACTAAAGAGTGAGATGGGGAAACGATTCTGTCTACATGGCGATTAGATCGTCATATTTGACAGGACCTTCCCGAATATGATGGAAAAGGAAATTGTTTTCATGTTCGTACTTAGGGACCCGCTTTACATAATATCTTACGATAATTTTTTGCGCGAGACAAGAATTTAAGACAATATCAAAAGACAGTATTAAACTTAATATGGAATTCTGCCATGCATCATCTCATTGGAATCGTTTTCTAAAGATGATTACAATGAGATATTGCAATACAGAATCTAACGATAAATGGAAACACTACATACGATATGTGATTTTGACCTACGATAATAATCGTAAGAAGTTTAGTGAAACGGGCCCCAGGTCTTCTTTATTGAAGTCGCTCTGTATATTTAAAGGCTAGATGAATCTTAAACTTCTGAGAGATCCGTATGCTGACTCATCAAAGCTAACAGATCATTTCAAGTAAGAAAATTGCGGATGAAAGCATTATATTAAGGTATGATATTTTTCATGAAGATGACATTCTTCCGTAATTAAGGAAACCAGCAGGGTTCCGGAGATGGGAAAAACATGAATCTTTAAGATAATGACATCGACGGTGACCGTAATTTGACAGGTCATTGATTCAGGGTTCAACCGGATAATCATAATTAAGTGGATTCTCATCAGCGAATTGATAAAATACCAATGAAAAATGATGATTATCATAAAAAGAAACAATTACTTAGAACAGAGGCGGTAATAAAAATTGCTAGAATCATTGGCGAAAGAGTTGGGGTTTTTTTTCCTTTGAATTACAAATCGTGATATTGACAATCATTTCGGAATCACTTGTTCGGTTTTCATTCATTTATTCATAACTTCCACCATGATTAAGATCCACACCACAGGAAAAAAAATATTGGAATAATTCGATCGATTTAAAAAAAAAAAAAAAAAAAAAAAAAAACATGTTGAATGTTTTGATCGATATCGAATTGTTTTTACCAATTTCGGAGCAATCTTGGGCGATTTAAAGAGTTTTTGGAATGAATGAATGGGCGCCGAGTGAGCGATTAAGATTGGTTTTGATTTGAGACTAATGTCAATTTCACGAAGTTACTAATGTATAAATGAACAGCACGAGACGTGATAAAACATCTACATTCGAAGATAATGACAAATATCATACAGAATAATGCAAAAGAATAAATTACATGTTTCATCATTTATCTGCCAAATGGTTCTTCGAATTATCGTTTGTGAATTATTCGGCTGAAAAGATGTGTATGGCAAACTAAACTTTGGGAATTTATGCAAGTTAACGTTGATATATTGGTCAATTATAAAGACATGGCCAAAAGGAACACATATTCATTTTCATCTTAGTTCAAGGTTCATTTCCCATATTGAATATGAGCCAGTGCATTATTTTTCCAACAATTTCAAATGTGCGCAAAACAAAGATTTTGGTCATCCTGTGCAGCCACACAGACTGACTAGAATCTTCACTATGAGCTATTTAGATAGATAAGGTATTAATCCATGTTTATGCAGCTAGCATATATTACTAATTGCCTTGTGTCGTTGTCAACGCTACACAACATTCGAACCTCACACAGGTGTTAAATTGTTGGAAATGTCACGCATAAACGAGTTACTTACCGTGACAAACGGACTCGGCTTATTGGAACTGGCATGTTTGAGTGTCTATAGAACATCTTTGTTTCTAGAATCATTCATACACATGACGGCAATCAAATCGTCGTGTTAAACCCTTATTTGAGAGTTAACCTTTTGGTCTAGTTTTTACCCGCCTAGACCCAATTTTTACACTGAGCCATGATATGACGTAGAAAAACATTCTGTAAGAATTTCAAGTTATTTGAGCAAAAATTGTGGCCTCTACAGTGAACACAATATTTTTCTAAGATTTCCCTCCGTGACCTAGTTTTTTATCCCACTTTACCAAATTTCATACCAATCCAAGATTTCTAGTAAGCAAACATTTTGACAATGTTTTGGGCCAAAATTGTGGCGTCTGGACTACACTTTAGTCTTTTCTGAAATTTGGTCCACTAGACACATTTTCAACCTTGACCGAGACGTCATGGACTAGAGACAAACGTGCTCACTAATGTTCAAGTCAGTCGAGTCAAATATGGTCTCTAAACTGAACACAAGGTTTAACTAAGATCTGACCCATTTGCCTAACTTTGACCCAACTTGGCCCATTTTCGAGCTTGACTGAGATTTGATAGTGACAAACATTCTGATCAATGTTAAAGTCATTTTGAGCAAAGAATGTGGCCTCTGGAGTACACACAAGCTTTATCTACGATTTAATCCTATGAACCACTTTCGCATTCATTTGATCCATTATGCGCTTTGGTGAAAACAACATTTTGACCATTCTTTTAGACTTTTGAGTTAAAGATTTTATCTCTAGAGTACACGCAATGCTTTTTGATTTGACCCCTTTACCCCTTTTTTACCCCAACTTGAAATAAAAACTCGTACGAGATATCATGAAGACAAACATTCTGAAGAAGTTTCAAGATATTTCCTCCAAAATTGTGGCCTCTAAGAGTGCAAATACGATGTTGATTCACGACGGTGAACAGATGATGGACGCGGGAGAATTTCAGAGCTACAGATAAGGTGCGTTTTTGCGTAAAAACGCATTGAAAATCAATAAAAACGCATTTAGAAAATATTCAGGGGGCTAAAAAACGCATTTCTAATAAACAGTCAGCATTTCGAGTGATTCAATTGCGATTTTTCTTTCGTATAGCGCGACGCCGGAACTTTATTCAAACTACTATTCACGGGGGTGATGTCCACAATCGGAGCCACTGGCCCCGCTTTCAAAATCATGTGTGGAACTTCCGCTCCACGTGCGTCTCCGATTATGTAGATGTAAACATTTCATTTTTGGACTGAAAAAATGGGATAGGTGTCGGAACTTCCTCATTTATATCGGATTTTATTCATTAATCATTAAAAAGTCGAATGCTATTCGACCAGTTATACATTTTGCCACGTTAACGTACTCAAGAACTGTAAAAACGCTCGTTGGTTTTTGTTAAAAATGATTTCTTCTGAGAACAATCTTGAGCCAGGAATATCAAAACACGTGGTTTTACCTCCAAAATGCAATGTTCTGGACAAGATTAATAACGTATACTTTTGTTTTCAGTATGCACGGGTTTAACAAAACAACCACAATACTCTACCCAAATATATTTGCCTTCAATACGAGATAAATCAAAGAAAATAGTTTGGTTCCGATTATGTGGATTGGCTCTGATTATGTATCCTGGCTCTGAAGTTGTGGAGAGTCTTATTCTTCTTCCCTAACCTCCTTCGATATGAAGTTTCTGCTGGTTTCATGGTGCGACTTTTCTCGTCATTCCACGACGCATGTTGTCTATGTTACGTCTTACCTCATCGTGTTTACTTTTATTATAAAATTCCGGTGACTAGACAGTCAGCTACATTAATTTTACTTAAAACCGTAGGCGTACAAGAGAATTGTATGACCATTATTTAGAATAGAATTTGAAAAGAGATAAAAATTCCTACGGAACCTGCCAATAGTTTGCCATGATTATCATACTTCGCACGTTTAGCGTTCCTGTTATAACAACGTCACTACTGTCGCTCTTTCAACGTCGATAATTCTATGAAATTTAATCATGTAATATAGCGAGTGATATCAAACAAATTATCACAAAGTTCGCGCTCGGATTCAAAGTTTTAAGAAATCAGATTGATATATCTTACAAAAAAGGACGCAATGATCCTTAAAACGTCCGTTTTTTATGTCTCTCGTACCATTTAGTTCGGAATTTTCGGAAAGTTTTAAGCATATGTTTAAATTCCGATTTTTGCATAAAATGTACGTTTTCGGGTCATCATTGGCATACGTTAACCGACAAAACCAGGGCGTTAAAGGGAGAAAACGTGTATTAATAAGTAAATTCACGTGCCGTTAACGCCCGTTTTTTTTTGTTTTTTTTTTTACTTAAATATCCTCAGTCTAGGCCTATACACTGTAGAATGGTGTTTTACGCCGCTTTCAACATTTTTTCAGTTATATCGCGGCGGCTGGAGCACCTAACAAAGATTTCCTGGTATTTCTCTCACCAGTACAAGCATCACATCCTTTCCTTGCCTCCAGCTGCTATCTCACATAGGTCTACGATTATCAACCCATTGGTGAGAGTCAAATAATCGGAAAGAATGAGTACCATCGTCGGGAATCGAACCCGGGAGCCTATACACTGTATCAGTTCCTTTGTTCCCATTAATATATAGCATAAATAAAAACGTCGATTATATTCCCGCGTTAATTTTTATGACGTCATTGATTTACCAAGCAATGCCGGTTTAAACAATTGTGACGGCGAAATGCATAAAGCAATTTTTTCGACACAATATCGGTTTTGGTGATATTTTTACAGCTAGTTCCTACGAATGAATTTACAATTTCTGTTAAAATGGATACTATAGTCTTTCTTTTTATGCAATAATAGCGTCAATTCACGTTTTTTAGGCGATAACATTTGCAGAGACCCTCAAAATGCTTTAACGACCTCGTGCTTCGCACTCGGGCATTAAACCATTTTTCGGGTCTCTGCAAATGTTAACGCCCTTAAAAACGTGAATTAACCCTATATTAATGTCAGATTTAACTACTTCATCTTAGGATTTGATATTTGTCAACTTTCAAATTTATTTAAGACAATGAAATAAAATACTTAGAAATGTCTCGGTCGTTTTGCGGTAAAGGGGTGCGTTTTATAAATGCGGTGTTAAGATTTAAACAGAATTACATATGTATATAAATTTGACATTTAGCAAAACGGATCATATACAAGGGCGAAAAAACGTATCATTATAGATCAAAATACATGTATGTGACCATTATGATTTAATCAATATACGATCCATTACCTTCTTGATGTCCGGGACGTCATTTTATGGAAAATTTTGAAACAGACAAAGAAAATGATTGTTCTTACATAGAGCAAAATGTGTTGTTTTAAAAACTCAAAGTGTCAGGTACAACAAGATATTTTTTAATCAAATATGAAATTTAAAAGAATTTCGTAGATCGTTAAGAAATAAGCTAAAAGTCCACCCTAAAAAATAATCCCGTTTGAAAACTTTTTCGTTTCGAAAAAAATGAACAAAATTGAATAACTATGTAGGATTTTTAAACAAAATATATAAGACATTAAAGTAAAACTCTTTAGATAATCAAAATGCAAAAAATATTGTATAGTGCGACATTTTATTGGCGGTATCGTTTGTCTCCTTAAACATTGTACACGGATAGTGTGTGATTTTTCTGTGAAACGGTTTATTTCTGTTTAGATGACTTAAAATATTGATGAATGGATTCTTTGCGGTTTTTGTGCATAAAGTTGAAATAAAAAATAGTTTCTTACATTGTGTTAAAAAATAGTTTATGTGTAAGTAAAAGATATATCTGAATTAGGGTTTTCAGATGTTTCCTATACAAATTAAAAGCTAGCGTTTTTGCGACGTCAGGTTGATAATTGAACACTCATCTACGCTCTCTTCATTCCAACTTTATGTACAAAACCATATATTTAAAGAATCCATAATAAAATATATATCAATTTTCTTCTACTAAAGGAAATAAACATCGTAATGTTGGTCTTAAAATTGTCCCACTGACGCGTTTTTTTTTCTTTTTGAAGGTCATGTCATTTTATTTATAAGTAGTTCTTAAATATTTCACGATCAGGGAACCGTACAATACGGTTTCCCTTCGGTTAGGATTTTGCACTCAGTGGTTTCCGTATCACTGCTCTTACTAGTATAGTATATTGAATGTGATATAATTAATATTTCTGTAATATGTTAACATTTCTTACTTTTAATAACTTGCTCAATATTGTTTATTTTACAAATGACTGACGGAATATAAACTATTTTCGTTGCTTTTCCTCGAATTTTAATCGAAAACCATCCATTATACTTTATTCATAAAAGGACGTCATTTGTCACAGTCGTGACCGCCAACTTTTGCCGTTACGGCTTAACGTGCGACGTATAATAGGCAGGCCAAAACCACTGGCAGGCTCCGTAGAAATCTTTATCTCTTTTCAAATTCAATACTAAATGATAGCCATATAATCATCTTGTACGTACATGTTCTAAGGAATATAATGTAGCTGACTGTCTAGTCACCGGAATTTTATAATAAAAGTAAACACGACGAGGTGAGATGTAACATAGACAACATGCGTCGTGGAATGACGAGAAATGTCGCACCATGAAACCAGCAGAAACTTCATATCGAAGGAGGTTAGGGTAGAAGTATAGGACTCTCCACAACTTCAGAGCCAGGATACATAATCAGAGCCAATCCACATAATCGGAACCAAATTATTTTCTTTGATTTATCTCATATTGTATGCAAGTATATTGAGGTAGAGTATTGTGGTTGTTTTGTTAAACTCGTGCATACTGAAAACAATAGTACACGTTATTAATCTTGTCCAAAATATTGCATTTTGGAGGTAAAACCACGTGTTTTGATATTCCTGGCTAAAAAATGCTCTGAGAAGAAATCATTTTTAACAAAAACCAACGAGCGTTTTTACAGTTCTTGAGTACGTTAACGTGGCAAAATGTATAACTGGTCGAATAGCATTCGACTTTTTAATGATTAATGAATAAAATCCGATATAAATGAGGAAGTTCCGACACCTATCCCACTTCTTCAGTCCAAAAATGAAATGTTTACATCTACATAATCGGAGACGCACGTGGAGCGGAAGTTCCACACATGATTTTGAAAGCGGAGCCAGTGGCTCCGATTATGGACATCACCCCCCATGTAATCGAACGCGTCTTGTACAGATATCCGTCTTTTGTAAGTATTTGGTAATCGAATAATTATTTAAGCGGGGCCTAATATATTGCCTAATATACTAATCGAACATGTCTTAAACTGGTTTCCGTCGTTTGTAAGTATTTGGTAATCGATTAATTATTAAAGCGGGGCCAAGTATTCTCCGTAAATATTGGCATGAAAATGGCATCTAAACCAGGGCGACTTTCCAAACGAAAAAACGTCGCAGACACGCCCGTCTGAAGAGGACGTGCCAAAAATATTGTTCAGCGCATCTTGACCGAGATTATCAATTCAACAGTTGATTCCTGTGAATTATCAACCAAGAAACACGGTGGTGACTCGGTTTCCGTCAAAACGGTAGACGGCTGGAAATCCCGATACCCATGGCTTAAAGTTCTCGGCGAAGGTTAAAACAAATTACAGAAATGTAGCATCTATGAAAAGAAAACGTAAGAACTATTTGGGCTGACGAAGGGTCATCAAATTTCTAAATCAATAGTATCAAACGCCATAGTGAATCCAAAGAACACCAGCTTGCCGAGTATCAAGAGTCAAAAAGTTGTTGCTCTGAAACTGTCTAATTGTCAGATTCTGGCGATAAAAATGACAGTTCAGCTTCTGTAAGTTTGACTGATGAAAATTTGTTTCGCACAGATTTTTTTCTCTGCTAATTCAGAAACACCTTCATCCCAAATTAATAATTTGATACAACTACAGAGGCTGAATGGTGCCACAATTTATTATCAAAATTTAAGCTGGGATACTATCATAGACATTCAAATGTGTATTAGCAAAATTTACCAAAAAGAAATTGTTCAGGATATCAAAGAATGTGATTTTTTGCCATTATGATAGATGAGAGTACAGATTTAGCCATTCATAAGCATCTTTCAGTGCGTGTGCGCTATGTCAAAGATGGGGAACCAGTCACTAAATTTCTAACGAATGTAGAATTAGATGATGGAAAGGCACACACTTTAGTATCAGAACTTAAAAAATCGCTAACCAAACCTGGACAAGATATGAGTAAGATTGTTTCTTTAGCCACAGATGGAGCCTCTACAATGACGGGAAAAAAGACTGATGTAGGTGTTCAGATCAAATCTAAGTTTTCTCCATTTGTGTTACAAACACACTGCATAGCCCATAGACTAAATTTGGCAGTGACAGATTCTATTAAAAAAGAACAAACTTTAGAAAAATTCAGGGAAAAATTAGTGCTCTCTACCAATTTATTAGTGGTTCTAGTAATCGAACTGTGAAATTAATAAAAATTCAAACTATGCTTCAAGAACCAAATTTGACAATCAAAGAACCTCATAGCATCCGATGGCTTGGTCTTAAAAATGCTGTGGAAGCTGTGTATGAAAGTTATGGCTCTGTGATAGCAACCTTGAGTTTCTTTGCTGCTGAAAAAATGCTAAAGCATCAGGCCTATTGAAATATTTCTTACATTATAACACAGCTATGCTTGTTACATTCATGCTGGATGTAAATGAAGTCCTTGCCTTTTTAAGTAAAGAATTCCAGAAAGAATCAATCGCTTTCAGTAAAATTAATCCTCTGATTGAAGCTGTTATAGGTAAATTAGAATTTCAAGAGTCTGAGGATGGTGCAGCATTGAGTGAAATGAGGCACTCTATAGAAATAAGGAATGAAGATGGATCACAGTCAGCATATTTGAATGGTGAAAACTATCTAAATATTCATCAGATTCAGAATCTACATGACTGTCACTGAGGAAAAAATACATTACAAATCTTAAGAAAAATATTAAACATAGATTTAGGCAAGAAGATGGTGATATTTTTAGACACTTTAGTGTTTTACTCGAGCCATCCATTTATCCTCGACAGATGAATCAGAGCATGAGGAGGCTCTTAAATCCATTTTTAAGCTTTATGGAGAAGATTAGCTGGTGAAAACTGTTCTAGGAGATAGTATTGAAAATTATAGGAAAGAACAAACAGTAGTTAATAAAGTGATCAGTAAAGAAACGTTGGTGCAGGAGTGGCCTATGGTCAAAGGTATGATACTGGGCTCTTACAACAAGACAAACACAGCAAGTTTATGCAAGAGAATCATTTTGTTTCATGCAAATGTGGTTCCAGAATTTGCCAAATTGTGTAAAATTGCTTTGTGTTTAAATGTCTCTAGTGTGGCATGTGAGAGGAGCTTTAGTACTCAAAATAGACCAAAGAGTAAATTTAGAAGCTCCCTCAAAGCTGAAAACCTTGATGTATTAATGCAAATACAAATGTCTGGGAAATACATATCAAATTATGACCCAACAAAGGCAATCAAACAATGGTTGGCAAACAAGAGGAGGAGAAAGGCAAGACTTAAACAGGCCTACAAACCAAGACTAAAAACCTGTGAGAAATCCCCATTGCCATGCTCCTCAAAATCATTGGACTAGTTAGACATTTTAATTTAAGATTCAGTTTTATTTTTGCAAAAGTTCACAGAAAGTGATACACTATTTACTGTAAAAGGTTAATTTGATATTTGGAACAATCCGCAGAAAGTGATTTTTTTTTAAAAGAGATCAGTATTAAAGCTGTATAAGTGATATATCATAACTGTTGTATGTTTGGCCATATTAAAAGCAAGGTAAGATTACAAACATTTTTCATTTCATGTTTCCCCTTTATTTTCAGCATTGTTTTTCATAAATCAGCACTACTGAAAAATTTAGGGGGTAAAAACCCTTTAAGGCTTATATTTATCTGTAGCTCTGCTGGAGATGTACCGGTTGTATTTCAAAAATGTAACCGTCACGCGAAAAGGGACCATCTTGATAATGTAAAGTGTCGACCCTAGCAGATTGCGCAGACCAACTAGGGTCGACAGTTTTCGCCCTTTGCCTATTTTCTGAATCTAGAATGAAATAATATACCTTCCAATGAAAGAATTTTTGAAATGCGACCTCAGGTTCATCTATGCTGGACCCAATCTCTTTTTCAAATATTTATTGTAAAGAATTCCCAGATGGTCCTTTTTTGTTTGATGGATCATATCTTTTACAGAAGGTAGAATGATCATTTTAGTTTCTGAGATTAGCTAAAGTGGACAAATGTCTTTCACGCACAGTCTTACTAGGATCGACACCTTACCAATTTCCAGATGATCCCTCTTTGCCCAACGGGTCACATTTATTGAAGATAATATTGATAAATATAGACTGAGTGGTTTCAGTTGTCGACATATGACCAATGTTTGTGACATATGAAACAAGACAAGTAGAATCACTTGCTAATATTAATTCATAAGACAGTGTGCTTGCACTTATAAATGTTATATAGAGCAAGTTCTCAGTGCACTTCAGTCTGCATTAGTATCAGATAGAAGATGTAAAAATGACAATTCTGTTAAATTTAACCCAGAATTCTTTTAGGTATTAACCCCCCCCCCTGGAAATTTTGAAATCGGCTAGGTATCGGTAACTTCGGAAGACATTGTTTTATGACGGTTTTACCTCAATGTTCCATCTTTTATACTACCGTTGTTCGAGGACTGAATGGTGCCTATATACAATGCACATGTACTTTACGTACGTACACCATATATATTCAGAATTAAACAGAAATTTAAATGCGATGGCTACTTGAATGTATAAATATATTTAAATTTCGTGCAAACATTGCCCTAATATAAGTCAATAACCAATCGACGGCGGGAGCAAAGGCAAATCTTGTCCGTGTCACACTGTCTCGAAATCGACACACGATGGCAACACCAAAATTAGTGCGCATCTTATAATTTTGCGTGATGGTGGCTCCGAACTCGGGCAGACAACGATCCACAGCCGAAGCAATGGCGATACAGGTTTACAGACGGTAGTACGATGGCACAATCAAAATTCCTTTGCAATTTAAGAAGATGGTAGCCCAAGGAACAACTATGCCAAGTTTTTTTCCCTTTTTTTTTTTTTTAATCGACCCTATGGTTGGAAAAAAGAAGATTTTCATAGGGGTTTTAGTGAAACTAGCCTCGACCTGTCACACCCATATTTGAGGATCAAACATACTCCGCCCTGTCACGCCCTTATTGTGGAGTAAATAAACGTTTTTTTTTTTGTTTTCCTTTCGCTATTAAAAAGGTCAACAAAGGAACATTTTTGTAGTTTCAAAAAAATCGGTCAATTGATTTATGAAATGAAGACGTTTTTTAATAAACGTTTACGCACCCACGGACGCACGATGGACACACCATCAGGACAACAGCTCGCTGGCCTTCGTTCAGAGGAGCAAGAAATTGGAATCACCGATTTTATTTATCGTGATGGCAATGTGACCCTGATCTGTACCTACTCACCTAAAGTCAGAAAGCAATGAAAGTTCCAGAATTCTAAACTTGTCAATGGTGTGGTGTTTTTTCACTTAAAATCACCCGAAATAGTTTTGTATTGCTTACAACAATTGGTGTCTTGAAAAACTGGGGCGGATAGATCTAACTTGATTGGAGCCGTGGCAATAGCGCAGTTGGTAGCGCGCCTTACCTCTAATCCATGGGTCAATATTCGCACGCGTTCGATCCCCGGCCGCGGCACTTATCCTTTCCGACATTTGTCTTCCACCAATGGGTAGATAATCGTAAACCTATGTGGAATAGCAACTGGAGGCTAGAAAAGGGATGTGGTGGTAGTACTGGTGTGAGAAACACCAGGAATCCATCGTTAGGTGCTCCAGTCGTCGCGATATAACTGAGAGAGTGTTAAAAACGACGTAAAACCCCAATTCAAATCATATCTAACTTGATTGGCTTTCAGTTAGATGGAAGAAGAAAAGTCACCATTTTCACAGAGAGTATAAATTGGTCCTTGATACATGGGAAGTACGGTGTTTGTTTGAATGGGATTACGTCCCCTTCAACAATCTTTCAGTCATATCGCGGCGGCTTGAACACCTCACAATGGATTCCTGTTATTTGTCCCTCCTATTCTACCACTTCATCCTTTCCTTGCCCCCAGCTGCTATAGGTCTACGATTATCAACCCATCGGTGAAAGAAAATAATCGGAGGAATTATCAAAGATGGATATCCTGATAAGAGTCAAAGATTAAATCTTATCCATTTTGATTGTTCAAAAAAAAAAAGTAAATAACATGTTAAATTCTAACCATTTACATTTGAAATATTAAGTCAATGCACTGATTACCTTGAATGAATCAATAACAAGCACTGACCGATGAACCAAATTATAGAACCACAAGTTTAAATGAGCGATCAAAGGTCAATTTGTCTATACCTGCATAGACAAAATTGATTTTTGATCGCTCTTTCAAAAATCGGGGTCTATAGTTTGAATAAGGATAAAATCGTGTGAAAGAAATCATCGTTCTATGTTCATTTGTTAAATTAAACGTTATAGATTGGTGTTAAAAGAACACCAAATCACATTTCCTGCTTAATGTTTTACGCCCACTTTGATTTAGTACTCGATGGTGTCAGCATACATCCTTTTTAACATTTGTTTCCGATCAAAGGGTGTACAAACATAAGCAGGATGTCTCTGACGGCAACACGTATTCTATTCGACCACTTGTATCCCAACACTGGGTAGGAAGTCGCAAACGTATGTCAGATAGCAACTGGTCAGATAGCAACTGGAGGCTAAAGTAGAATGCTATGGTAGAGTTGGTATCTATGAATACTAGGAATCCATTGTTAGGTGCTGTAGTCCCCGAAACCAAATCAAATAAATATAATTCATAGCTCAGATTAAATATTCTTTTTAAGAATGTAGTATATATAATCAATTACCCTACTTAGAAAATATGATATGTGATTTGAGGCCAGTGTATGCCAGAAACTTTTCCCGGTCAATTAGTGATTTTTTTTAGACATGCAATCTTTAAAAGTCTATAAGGCAACTTAAATAAATTTTTCTGCAAATATTTTTTTGTTTCTTTTCCTTTACTTTCAAAAAAATATGATCTTGTGTCCTAGACTATGAACCAACACGACCTGATAACAAGGCATTTGAGATATAGAGGATTTTTACCAAATTCAAGACGTATTTATCAAAGAAATTAGACTATAAAGTTCAAAGATCGTTTTGTTTATAATATTTGATCAGGTACAAAGATCGATCTTGTCACTGAGGTTTTCCACGTTATCTTTCACCTGGCAGCGCGTGGCTTAGCAGCGACGTAATTTGGAGAGTGTCCTTTTTGATATATATAATACGTACCTAGTGTATTGTATGAAAAATATCTAACGAGGTTGGGAGAATTGAAAATTGTCGAGGCTCTCATATAAAACACTAAGTACGTATTATATTTATCTTATAACCTCTATTTGTCTTCTTTTCGTCGATGTTTCTAACAGAAATGCAAGTTTCTAAAACTAACCGCATTAAATCATTGTTCTAAAAATAACTACATATGTGATATCATAAAAAATATCATATGGGATGTTATCACACGGCTATTTGTATAGTTATAAGATAATTTAATATTCGTAAGCTTAAGATATGAGGATTAGATTACCAACCTAAGATTTAATATCTCAAGTTATTTATGTCGACTATCTTAGAAGTAATTAATTGTAAGTAAAAATTAATTTACCTTAACCTTAAGTGAAACCACTCATTACCAAGGCTTCGCCCAACAAGGCAATAATCATGGATCACAACGTATAACATACTATATTTGTCGTCAAGATAGATCTATAATCCAAGAGCCAGAGTATCGGTTACATTTAAGTTTATTAGATTGTCGACGTTATCTAAAACCAAACCATCGTAACCTTTAACTTGGACATGCTAAAGCTACGGGGATTTGATGACCCAACGATGAAATGTGTTCACTTTCGCTTAGCACAATAATCATATTTAGTTTTTAAATATAGTTATTAAAACGTGTTCACGACAATGGTGTGATTCAAAAGAACCCAACCTAGCAAAAATACGTCACGCCTAAGCCACGCCCTGCCAGCTGAAGTAAAACGCAGTAAACATTGGTTAAATTAGGGCCTCTAGAGTGCACACATTAGTTTGACGAAAGTTTTGCAATGTGCTCCTTTGATTAATCAAAATATAAGTTCATGTTAGGGCCAACCATGCAACAAAACCAAGTAAAAAATACAATTTACAACGACACTGTCTATAGACATGATCAGTCCTGCGTTCAGGAAAACAAAACGGTGCTAACTGTTTGAGAATTAGACCCATAACTAACTTGTCTGCAGACGAGTACATATATACATATCAAAACTGAGCTCGAAAATCTACATATGAATATAGATTTCACGGCTCGTCGCACAAAATCTACCTATAGTAACTTCCCCGTTGACAAGTAAATAACAGCGCAAATCTTTGAAAAAGCAAAGTGAATCTCGCAGATTGATTATCTACATGTAGATATCAAAATTGTTGTAATTGAAGAAATGATGTGTTCCAGCATTTTCTTAATTAACGATAATGTTTTTTCACCATTTCTTTCTTCATTTTCAGTGACACGTTAATTCTGAGACTGGACATGCAGAAAGTTAAACCTTCTTTTCCGAAAAAATCTAAAAACACCGCTTTTCTCATCATATGGCGTTCTAAACAAAATATATCTTTTGACTAAAAAGATTATTTTCAATTAGAAATTTATCTTTGATTCAATAAATAGTGGAGTCGGCTGTGTATCTTGAATACATATTCCGAATTCTCAATGTTAAACTAGGTCAACAGGATGTCTTTTGTTCTTCGCAGACAATAGTTATTCAGACGATTACCTGAAGGGATAAGGCGAAACCATATAAAACATCTCTTGAAATAGAATCAGCGCTAATGAGTTAGGGAGAAAATTTCTGTAATTCACTAAAATGTTAGAAGAGCAAAGTTTCAAGTTTATATGTGGGTGTTCAGGTCTAAGAAAAAAGAATGATACATGTATAGAATACTGTAAAGACAAATGGCTCTATTTGATTGGTTCATACGCCGTTGACGTAGAATAATATCTATGGCCGCTGCGGTTTAATACGTCATGTTGTCCATAAGGAGCATCATGCATTTACAATGTAAGGAAAGTAAATAATGACGACTAACGCTAGCACGCTTGCTTAAAATCTGAAATGCTCTAAGTGGGGGGGGGGGGGATTTGTTTCTCAAAAGCAGTCCTTAAATCTTAAGTATACCCCTACCTTCAAAGCAGAAGCGTTATATTGATTTGACCATGACCGTCTGTCTGTCAACCCGTCCGTCCGAAGTAATAAACCTAAAATAGAGACACTTTGTCCAACTGCTGTCCATGACCCAAGAAAGCGTCCTACCGTTTGAGGTCAAAAAGGTTAAAGGCAAACGTCAGTATCGAAAACCATTTTCGTACCCTAACCCAAGAACCAAGTAACCTAGAATCACGAATTCTAATTCAATCATGCTTATGACACTACGAAGAACAAATTGTTTTATAGTAATACAGTTCAAACGTCGCGGTCACAACTTTGAACTTTTTCTGAATCATGAAGAAAAAGTAGCCTAGATTAACGTAACTTTATACAAGCTTTAAAACTTCAAACTAAGCCATCTCGGATTCTATTTTCTACAAAATCAACATGTAAAGCTCGCCTTTAAAGTTTCACTTATGCAAATAACGTGGAATAATGATGGTAAAACTTCATAATTCAGCTTCTTTTCAACATTTGATATGAATTGAATGGCTGGATAATTAAATATAACAATGAAAATGCGTTAAAACCGTCATTCGATTAGGGGGGACACTGGAAAATAACGAAAATCTTTCTTATTTGCATGGAAAGGTATGCTGTATTTTTTACCAAATAAAGGAAAAATATAGGTTGAAAACATATTGGAAAATAAGAAAAAATCATTGGGTAATTTCTTCAAAAAATAGGTTTTTGCGGCATTTTTACCTAGTAAAATTGCAACTAGAGGCGCTTGAGCGCCTGATTCGCTCCACAGGCCTGAATATCCTGATAATGACTATTAGAGGATGATAAAGCTGTTTAAATGAGAATTGAAGTGAATGAATGAGTGAATGTTTATTTCTAGTAAATAAGGGTCATATGCTGAAATATTTCTGCATAAAAAACTCATAATCAGTGAATAACATTGAAAAGTGACCTCTACCTGTTACACAAATATATTTCATTTAATCAAAATAATTTTGTGCAGTCTGATAATGGGTAACCCAAGGATCAATCTAGTGGAATTTTGTTTATATCCAAATGTAAGAATTTCAACGCGCCGGACTTCTAATCCAGGGGTCTATATTCGCACGGGTTCGATTCCCGGCCGCGGCACTTATCCCTTCCGACATTTGTCTTCCACCAATGGGTAGATAATCGTAAACCTATGTGGAATAGCAACTGGAGGCTAGGAAAGGGATGTGGTGGTAGTACTGGTGTGAGAAATACCAGGAATCCATCGTTAGGTGCTCCAGTCGTCGCGATATAACTAAGATTGTTGAAAGCGACGTAAAACCCCAATTCAAATTCAAGAATTTCAACACTAACAAAATGTTACTGCACAATATACTGGTACTTTGTCTGCAAAATTTTGATCGTAGATCTTTCCACTTTAAGTTAAACACTACTAAAAGATGTTACTTCACAACAATTGTTTGTCATCAAAACAAAATTCTAACTAATGATAGTAAGAAGTAAAATATTCAATCCAATATATTTATTTTATTCTGCCCAATGCCTTAGAGTGCAGTCAACTCAGCTCTTTCTACTCCACTCTGAATGTCAGAAGGTCAGAACATCATTTTACACTCTGTGCAGATTCACCCTTCGTTCGGCGGGTATTCTCAGGCTACTTATTTCAACTAATGTTTATATACATTGGAATTTCAACAAAGCTTTTGTTCCTTCTAATCTACAATCATTACACCTATCAAATTTAACAAGTCTAGAAAAATTCATCATTGAGATGATACCAAAAGGGTGATCAAATATTCACTTTATATGTTATAATACCCTCTGCCAATAAAAAAATATGCTGTTCATCTAATCAAAATATTTTTTTGAAGACTGATACAACTTCACAGAAATAAAGTTTCCATGATATCTTATCCATCTGATTAACCTTTCAGGATAGTTTGTTTTACCCTATATTGGATATTCCACCATATAACCTATCTGCCTCTACCTCTGCCCATAAAAGACATATTTTTGATCTGATCACAATATTTTTTCATAGACTGATAAAGGATCACTAAAGAACCATTCTAGTAAAAATTGGTTGAAATCCATTGATTAGATTCTGAGAAAATGATTTTCAAAGTTTACACTATATAACATATAGGGAAATGACCTCCGCCCATGAAATATATATTTTTCATCCTATCACAATAATTTTTGCTAGACGGATAAAGGGTCACTCAGGTATCATTCATGTAAAATTTGGTTGATATCTATCAATTAGATTCTGAGAAAATGATTTTCAAAGTTTTCACTATATAACATATAGAGAAATGACCTCCGCCCATAAAATACACATTTTTCATCTGATCAAAATACTTTTTTATAGACTTGTTGATGGTCACTCAAGAATCATTCCAGGGAAATTTGGTTGATATCCATTGGTTAGATTCTGAGAAAATGATCTTTAAAGTTTTCACTATATAACATATAGAGAAATGACCTCCGCCCATAAAATACATATTTTTCATCTGATCACAATGATTTTTTGTAGGCTGATAGAGGGTCACTCAAGGATAATTCATGTGAAATTTGGTTAATATCCATCAATTAGTTTGTATGAATAGCCACCTATTACCATATATGGAAATTAGCCACGCCCACTACAGCCATGATTTTCAACCGATTAAAAATCTTTGAAGAAATCTGATAGAGGGTCATCCAAGGAACATTCCTGTGAAGTTTGATTGGAATCCATCCAATACTTTATGAGGAGAAGATTTTTAAAGTAAAAGTTTACGGACAGACGGACGGACGCACAGACGCACGCACGCACGCACGGACGACGTACACCCCGCCATGACAATAGCCCGCTGGCCTTTCGGCCAGTGGAGCTAAAAATTAGTGCATTTTTTACTTTTGAAAGCAAATTGTGCAAATGCAATTGATCAAGGAGATTTTTTCTTGTCTATAGCTATTGTGTACATGTATAAGGTCTATTAAAATGCATGTGTTTTATATCTATAATCTAATACAGAGTTTATACTAGACCTAAAACGAAAATAACCGTTTTACTGAACTATGGCCTACCACTCAAGGGCAGATAACTCTAGCATGAAAACGAGCGTGGAAAGGTACCTTCAAATTTTGATATAATGACTACACAATGTTAATCTACAACATATGTGACTAAGAAAAAAATTCATTGGGCGGAAAAAAATGACGCCATGTGTCCATTGCTACCTTAAGAGTAAAAAAAACGCTCTTTCCTGAATATTCTTCTTGATTTAGTCTTATGAAAGATGAATTTCATGAAAAAAATCAATTGACAAACGGCGGTTTTTTCGTGAAATGAAAATCTGCCGTATAAAGTAAATTATATAAATGAGATTTTGGCAATGGGAATACGCCCACGTGCAGGAACGGTAAAGGTGTGGTATTCAAATTAGAGTCCTAAATAATGCGGTCATATATATTCATCAAATTAGGCCTATATTCAGATAATCGCTTCACAATCACTTGTATTGCCGAATATAAGAATGACAAATCCAAGCTTATCTTTGAGAATAAAAGTCTAGTTTTTGTGTACATAGTCGTCTAAGATCATTGTCTTACGTTGTGGAAATGTTCGTGAACACAGACGGGGTCTTTAAAAGAGACCTAAAGTATTATAAAAGGGGCAGCATATTAAGTATTATGAAAAAAATAAGAACAATTATAGAAAAAAGTCATCACTGTAAAAAGTGTATTAACGTATTAACATTTTTAAGGAAAAGACACACCGATTTCAATATTTTTCATAAAGGTGGACTAGACTACCTTTCAGAAGTTTTCCATATTTGCACTGAGCATCATTTGTCCACGATAAATCTTCTACAAAAATCAACCCCTTGCTGACAATAAATTTACTTAAAATGAAATATCGCGAGAAAAACAAATCAACGTGGATGATTTTGCGTAGGGTTATACGGTTTCTTCGACTTTAAATTAATCGGGTATTTCAGAAGAGTTTTATGTGAAATCAGTGCATAATCTGTACGAGCTCTTATTCCTTCCCCTTCTTCCTTAATTTTTTACATTTGATATTAAAATTCACATGGTGAAATTGAAACGCATCTGGATCAAAACCATTCAAGATCACTCGCTCAGCGACCCATGCATTAATTATCGCTCAATCATTTACATAACGCTCTGAAATCTTTCAAAATGCTCCAAAAGTCAATTAAAAGGATCCACAAAATCATTCAAAACGACCAAAACATTCTCTAGTCTTATTGACAGACGTTGTTTTGAATTTGGTTTGATTTAAATAAACCCCATCAATTAGATTGTTCCAATTGGAAAAACTTGTCCATGAGTGGCTCCTTATATAGCTATAGCGAATGAATCGTCGGGCTTTCTCAGGATGATTCAAACACTAATCAATTAATATAATTATAATCAATACAGTAAATAACATCATAAAATTGACTTGGTGGATATTTCGGTATGAACGTGAATGAGTGGATCAAACTACGAGTTTTTCTAAATAGATTTGTGTGTATTCTCGGAGCCATCCGATGCTTCCAAATCGATATCAGATAGAGTAAAAACATGGCACGATTTTATCAATTTGAAAGAAGTTGCCAATAATTTTGAACAATTCCAGGGCGTTTCCGAATGATTTCGGAGCGGTTTTTAACGCTATGAATAAGTGTTTGGAATGTAAGTGGGGGAAACAGATTGATCCTGAGTGAGTTTCACGGCCATCCTATCTGCAGCATTTATCATATATGCGACAAACCTTCAATTGTGCAATGTTTATACCTGAACACAGTTTGAAGTATAATTATTACACACCCTTGTATATTGAAGAGGGGGTAAATCGGTTTCACCACGTTTGTCTGTACATTATTCCGTCCGCTCGTCCGTCCGTAGACTTTTTTTTTCTTTTTCGAAGTGAGCGAAGTGACCTAGAATCGAGAAACTTTATACAGTTGATGCCAATTACCCCAAGAGGTGTCCTACTGATTTGGGGTCACAAATTTCAGGGTCACAATTGAACTTTGTCCCAAAATCAATTACCTTACCAGGACAAAGAGACGGTATATAAGTCCGCTTTGCGACGGATCTAGATTAAAACCACAATGCCCGGGTTAGTTTTATAGCTTTTTCCGCAACAGCAATTAACGTGAACGGAATTAATATACCCAAAGTAAACCGTTCTGATACCCTTCTCTCCAAGAAAGGGAGTAGGAAGTAAAGTTTCTATGGAATTGAAATCATAACCGTTTAATAATACGAAGGAAAGTCTTTCTCTTCGATAAAAGCGCTCAAACTTCCTTGACATTTCCTCGCAAAGAAAGCGCAAAAATATCCATCCTTGCCAGACTGCGCAAACTGACAAGTTACGACGCTTTAAGTACTCGGCATATTTACTAAAGCTAAAACGTTACCGGCCACATATTTGCTTTACGTAGTTCTTGAATTGTCCCATTGCGCCTGACAGATCACCCATATTCCAAAAAATATTTTTGGTTTTCAAAATAACCGAATATTTTTTTGAAATGCTCCTAGCATGCACTTTTAATTTGCAGAAAAAATACATATGAACGGTATTCATATATGGATATGGAATCGCAAAAATAATTCTGAAGCGATTAACCCAAAATTAAATGTTTATTGTCTTTCCTAGAAAATCCAGTAATGAGAAAGGTTCATATAACTTTTTCGATAATTTCGTTTAATGTGTTGACAAGTTTAATAGATTTACATTTATAAATTGATTCAGATTTGTTACGTTTTGGTGCTAAATCTGAACATCGAATTGAACAGGAATACGTTCAATCTTCAGTTTGAAAAACAAACGACATCCTTGATATTTGTGAATAGAGGAGTATATCGGGAAACACTTAAATGCAGACAAGCATTTGTATATCAGATGAGTAATCCCATAACCCTCATTACAATATTGTCAAAGCTGTTTAACAACTGGGCAAAAGAGCGTCTCGTCGAGAAATGTCAGGTCATAGAATTCCCCGATCAATGATGTTAGGGCGTTATTATTTCTGCTTTAAAAGAAAAGAATTGAAGTGAAAGTTTGTTTTAATATGGAACCGAATTTGATAGACATATTCATTTAAAAGAAATAACCCAGAATTTGCCAACTAGGTAAAGAAAATCAAATTGTCGACAATTACTTAGGCTTCAATCTATACTTAGCAAAACAAGAAACTTTACATACTTCCAGGTCTGTTTTAGATGGCTTACAATGAGTGTATGCCAACTTTTTTAACATGTACTAATCTGGGCTTTATATATTTATCAAAGCAACTCTACAGCCCTCAAAAAACATGTCCCCGACGGCGACACTCATTCTTTCCGACTAATTGTCTCTCACCAATGGGTTGATAATCGTAGACCTATATGAGATAGCAGCTGTATGCTAGGTAAGGATGTGGTGGTTGTACTGGTGAGAGAAATACAAGGAAACCATCGTAAGGTGCTCCAGCCGCCATGAAATAACTTGAAAAATGTTGAAAGTGGCGTTAAACTCCGTTCAATCAATCAACCAATCAAAAAACATGGATAGTTTTTAAGTCTTGTATAAAATTCTATAACAAAATTCTGTATCAAAATTCTGTATCATTTAATTATAAAACATTGTTATGAAAAATCTCGATAAAAGTCCCAAATTTATAATATGCAGAGATAAAATGATGGACCAAAATCAAAGATGCCGTAGGGAGTCAGCAGAGCTGGCAGTCAAAAAAGTGGATCCGAGTTAGAAATCCAAATTTAGGTCTTAGTTAAGAATGCAAGCCCGAGCAGAAAATTCGAAAATGCAAAGCATTTGAACAATTCCGGAACTTTTCGAGGGATTTCTGAGCGATTTTTTAAAGCTACGAATAAGTGTTTGGAATGTAACAAATCGAGCGATGAGTGAGTAATCCTAACTGAAGCATTCATTTTATGCGGCAAACATTCAATAATGCGGTGTCTATACCTGTATATAATATGAACTATTTATTACACCCCCCTTCTGTGAAGAAGTGAGAGGTGTGTTGGTTTATCCCGTCTGTCTGTGAGTTCGTTCGTCCGTTCGTCCGTCGTTTCCAGACTCTTACTCAAGAACGAGGTGACCTAGAATCGAGAAACTTAACACAATTGTTGCCCATCACATAAGGAGGTACACTTTTGTTTTGAGGTCACGAAGGTCAGGGTAACAGTTAAATTTTGTTCAAAAAACATTTACATTACTTGGACAAAGCGCCGGTGGGGTATAAGTCCGCTTCGTGGCAGATCTAGTTTAAGACTGCAAGGCTCGTGTTAGTTTTATACTTTCTCCGTAACGACAACTCGGGTGAAGGGATGTACAATTCACCGTATCATGAAATAGACGAGATGATTGACAAGGTGAATGACTTTGGAATGGTTTTAGAACGAAATTGAATGGGTGCGTTTTGAGTGAGAAGACAAACTGATGTAAATGGCAGTCGAGAATAAAAGCCCGAGTAGGAACTCTAAAAGTTACAGGCAGTCAAAAATGCAAGCCAGAGAATATAAATCCAAAAGTGGTTAGGTCAAGAAAGCTTGCTCAAGAAGAAGTTGGCAGTCAAGAGAGCAAGCCCGGGTAGGAAATCCAGAAGTAGTTGACAGTCAAGAAAGCAAGTCCGATGAGGAAATCCAAAAGTAGTTGTCAGTCAGGAAAGCAAGCACAAGGAGAAAATCCAAAAAAAATAAATATAAATTGTTTCAACCCGAGTAGGAAATCAAAAAGTTGTTGGTAGTCTAGAATGCAAGCCGAGTAGAAAATTCAGAAAAAGATGCTTTTCACTAAAGGAAATCTAAAAGAAGTTGGCAGTCAAGAATGCAAGCCCGAGTAGATCATTTGAAAGAAGTTGGCAGTCAAGAATACAAGCATGAGTAGACAAATCAAAAGAAGTTTGCATTCACGAAAGCAAGCCAGAGTTGGAAATCCAAAAGTAGCTGGAAGTCAAAAAGGCAAGCGTTAGCCAGAAATCAAAAAGAAGTTGGCAGATATAGAAGTCAACCCGAGAAGGAAATCAAAAAGAAGTTGGTAGTCAAGAAGGCTAGCCCGATTAGGAAATCCAAAAGTAACTGGCAGTCAAGAATGCAAGTCCAATAGAACATCCAAAAGTAGATGGAAGTAAAGAGTGAAAGCCCAGGCAGAAAATCTAAATGCCTTTGTAAGAAAGAATGCAGGCCCAGTAGACAACTCAATATTATTGACAGTCAAAATTGCAAGCGGGAGCAGATAAATCTAAAAGGTGTTAGGTCAAGGAAGCTTGCCCAAGTAATAAATCCAAAAGAAGTTGGCAGTGAAGAATGCAAGCCCGGGCAGGAAATCCAGGAATAATTGTTAGTCAAGAAAGCAAGTCCGATGAGGAAATCCTAAAGTAATTGGCAGTCAAGAGCAAGCCCGAGGAGAAAATCCAAAAAATTGATAAATATAAAGCCAACCCGAGTAGGTAATCCAAAAGTTGTTGGCAGTCAAGAATGTAAGCCGAGTAGAAAATCGAGAAAAAGTTGACATTCACGAAAGCAAGCCCGAGGAGAAAATGCAAAAAAATAGTTGGCAGTCATGAAAGCAAACCCGAGGAGGAAATCAAAAAGAAGTTGGTTGTCAAGAATGCAAGCCTGATGAGTGGTGGCTTTATTCAGTGACATTACACTACCAACACCACCTATCAAATTTAAATATACGCCATTAAAACCTTAAGAACGTAATATTCTGATGAAAGCATCAATTGATAGAAATAAGTATATTCTCCTCTGAGACTTATCAAGAGCAAAAATACATTACCAGTTTCTGCTTAATATTATCCTTCATAATGTGACATACGTTACATTTTCTTTAATTCTCTATTTCTCGGATAAAAACAATGCTTGTCGCTTCCTCTCAAATGTTTATCTATTTAGATAAGGGATTAATCTGGCTTTTGTCATAAAGGCAGTCCATTTTTTACCCAAAACTGTTGAGAAAATCTCTCTAGATAAACAAATATGCATGCAAAATACAAATAAACAGTGTGACCCTAGTTACGAGTAGTACATAAGAAAAGCGTCCTTTTGCTATTAAGTATGAAATTTAGTCCTTAATTGCAATAGATGAAATTCAATTTACTCTCATAAAATAAATAACATAAAAGCATAGGTTGGAAGTATAATTTGTGAATGTCTGCTGTTCAATTGGAGGGTAACGTATATAAAAGTTACACATAGAACATATATTTGACCCCTTCACTGCACTAGCTGTATATCCATTTACAGAACGGTATTATTAGAGTTATACGCAAATAATCTGAAAGTCAAAAGCTAAATAATTATGTGTGATACAATTTCTAAATGATTGCGTATGTAGGACAAAACAATGATGTGAAAACAATGAAATATATAACATGACAATTCTTTCAAGATTGAAAAAAAAAGAAATCAGCAAAATAATTTCTTTCAACAAGTGTTGTTCTCCCGAAACAGAGACGTTTTGAGGACTGATTTCATAAAGCAGAATGTCTTATAAGTAATTTACATATGTTAGCCCTCTGAAAATGGTGACATTATCATGTAAAACTTCCGTTCAGTGCACTTTTTGTAATATTTACATGAATATTTGTATAAATATATAGATTGAAATGTAATATGATTTACTTTTTCTCAAATGATCAAATGCGGTTTTTTTTTCTTTTTAAACACAGCAAGCAGTCAAAACAGTTGAGCCTGACACCAAAGAAAGAATTTGAATTGAATTGGGGTTTTACGTCGCTTTCAACAATCTTTCAGTTATATCGCGACGACTGGAGCACCTAACGATGGATTCCTGGTATTTCTCACACCAGTACTACCACCACATCCCTTTCCTAGCCTCCAGTTGCTATTCCACATAGGTGTACGATTATCTACCCATTGTCGGAAGACAAATGTCGGAAAGGATAAGTGCCGCGGCCGGGTATTGACCCGTGCGAATATAGACCCCTGGATTAGAAGTCCGGCGCGCTACCAACTGCGCTATTGCCGCGGCACCAAAGAAAGGAAATTGTCTTCCTGTTATGTTATATACGTACAATTCCACGTTTGTCTATGTCAGAAATATCCGCCAAAATGGTGAGGTAAGCCTCAGATAAGTTAGCAGAAAACCATACAGATGCTTGTTGAAGCTCATGGAATCGGTTTTTAATTTATATTTGAAAAATTAATATTGAAACCGAATGTTTATACAGATAAAACTGCATTAGTGATTATATTCCTTTCATAATCATGTTAAAGGTAACGCATATATGGTAACACTATACCAATCATCATATGTGTTATGATTTGCTGATGTAAACAATGCAAATCTTTTACCAATGACAAATTATTTTGCTAAGCAACAACTTTTTAGCTAGATATCTTGTGAGTATTTTGAGACATGTAAGCTATCACATTTTTTTCCTTTCTTTCTTGTGAAATTGCTTAGTTTTTCTTGCCCGTGCTATAAAAAACACATATGATATGAAAATATCATAACACAAAATTTTGAATTGGAAGAATTGGTTCCAAGATACTGATCAAAGTTAGTATATTGTCGAAAAATAAAGAATGTTTTTCCCAAACATTAAATGCGTTATAATGTTTTATTCTATATTTGTTCTTTTGCGTCTTATTTTCTCTTTGTCATATTTTCTATAAACCAACCACGTGTTTAGTTCCGGACTATAAAAAGTGTATTCATTTTCGTCTTGACTTGCAGACTTCTATCTGCCGTAAAAGACCAATATACAGGTTTAAATAAGAAGTTTAGGCAAACCCCATGTTTTTTAGAAGCACATGGTTTAAACCTATTTATTTTATATCTATTGGGAAGCAAGCCCTTACGACTTAGATTAATCCCCCTCGCCAAAAGTGTTGACCAATGAAAGAACCAAGATCAATAGCCGTTCCAGGGAATCAAACTAAGGACCTTTTTGCCAAGGCCGACGCTCTACCTCTAGACGACACTACACCTTTGAAGCACAGGCTGGACATAATAACTTTCTTTCTGTCGGGGTGTAGCTGGAAATCTGATGGTATCTTTGTGACTACATTGGCTTCAATTCATTTTGCTTTCCCGTATGATCGGCTGATGAAATCCAGCGGTTTTCCCTTATACTGGTAGATCATTTTCAGTCTATTACTCCATGTTGCTTAAAGCATCATTTTTGGCTCTCTGTAAATAGTTTGCTAGCCCTTTCCTGCTTTACATTATTTACCAAAGTTAATAGATATCGGTTTAAGTAGATCACTTGTCCGAAAAGATTAGTGAATCATTGCAAGACATTTGGATCTGGAATATCGCAAACCGTCACCATTCAATAGCTCGGAGATCTTAAATATGAATTTGTGAGTGAATCTTCTGAATTAAGCATTAATATTCGGATTACAAAATATATAATTGTATTTCTATGATTTTTCCCCCCGCTTATATGGCTGTAGAAAATACTAGATACATTCAAAAGTGGTAATTCAAGTTGCAAAACTAAATCATGATCGCAAAAGTTACGTATGTAATAGTCAAATACGGGAAATAAATGCCGCAAGTAAACCATGTTTTCAACATAAAAATTGAAAAATGCATTGAAGTTAAGAAAGAAGACAATAAGATAACATAAAGTTAGATAAGAATAAGATAAAAACACCCCCCTACCCCCCACAAACACACACACAAAAAAATTTTTTCTTTTAGTTTTTTATTTATCATAAATTTGATTTCGTCAGAGCTAACAGTACTGATTTCGCAAACTCAATTCAGATGTTTTACATGTCAGTGAGAGATAGGCAGTGACTTATACCCTTTGCTAAAAAGTCTTTTTTAGAAAAAGGAAACACACGACACCCGAGTGTTGATGCTTGAACCTGTAAAATTCAGATCAGCAGTGAAGCACAAAATCATTAGACAATCAAGGGAGTTTAAGCATTTTTTATGATTCATCTTTTTCTCATGTAAACTATTCTCATGTAAACTAAAATATTTGCCTAAAATAAATGTCAGGGGCTGCTTATCAGTTGCCAGTAATAACATTGTATTATACGATAGCAGAGGAAGGATTGTATTTGAGGTGGAACTTGAAACTCAAAATGTTTGTTTTCACAAAAGGAACATTATCTTTATAAAGATTATTACAGAAGTTATCATCAATAAACTTTTTCTTGGTATCAGGTCGCGTAAAAAGATGCGTCAAACTGGTTGTATTGAGGAGTATCAATCATTAACCAAAAACTTCTCAAACGGTAACATGTTACGATAAAATTTGTGCCCGTCAAATGCCATAAGATCGAGGACCCTTATCTTGTCTTATCCCATGTCTTGTAAGTGACATGTCGAATGTAAGCAAAAGTAAGGTATTTTGCAGTCAAACATAAATTTTTGTTCTAATTTCAATTTCACATTCACACTAAAGTTATGGTAAAAGATTCGAAGAAATTACATTGTAGTTAATACATTTAAATGTAAAAGGTTAGATAAGTACACACAATAAAATTGTCAATCTGTGTACCATATTTTTTTTTGTAAACTTGCTTTACAAAACATTTTTTTACAAAAAACAATATAAACAGCTAGAAACGAACCCCATAAAAAAGTTCAAACTTGGTATTTTCATGTCTATGAATACTGTTTAATAGTGTTTTTTTCAACTTATAAAAGGTAACTTATGTTATTTATTTTTTTTGTCACTCTGCTAAGATACCACTTTCGGAGGCCTTACGTGTTTTATTTTGTAGCTTAGATATTGCTGTATTGAGAAATAATTGTGACCAATACTCGCCCTAGGGTAAAGTAGAACATCTTAAAAAGAATGCAATCCTGAGTTAAATAACCAAAAGTCGATGGCAGTCAAGAATGGAAGCTTTAGTAGTAAATGTAAAAGAACTGGCATAAAAGAAAGCAAGCTTGAGTAGAAAATCAAAAAGGAGTTTGTAGTCAAGATTACAAGCCTGAGTATAAATCTAAAATCGTTGGTAGGCAAAATGAAATCCCGAGTCGAAAATCTAAAACCGTAGGAAGGTAAGAAAGAAGCTCGGATAAAATATTTAAAATGATTGGTTTTATTGATCGAATTCGGTTTTACGCCGCTTCCAATAATTTTTCTCAGATATATCGCGACGGCTGGAGCACCTAACGATGGTTGTAAAGAATGCAAGCCTGAGGAGAACAAATTAAAGTAGTTGGCAGTCAAGAATGCAAGCCTGGGTAAAAAAAATAAAATAAATTGGCATTGAAGAACGCAAGCTTAGGTAGAAAATCAAACAAAAAATATTTGAAATTATGAAGCTGGACCAGGAAATCCAAAATAAATAGCAGTCAAGAATGCAAACCTGGGTAGGAAATACATTGTAACAAAAGTACTTATCTTAAGTCAATGAGAACCTATTTAAATGACAATAAAATTAACAAATTGGCGTTCGTTCTATTTTAAAGAGTCACAGCCTTTAAATTCTAACTCAATTCACAAGAAAACGTATGTTTTATTAAAAGAAATAATCCAATGCATTTTACCGGTTTCAGTTAAGATTTTACAACTAACAGGAAACGTTATGTACTTCAGAGAATCAAGTGGGAAAGTAAAGGGAAAAAGACAATTTCTTATTTTTAATCAAATGTTTTCTTCAAGAATTTTCAAACTCTCTTAAATTTGAATGCATCTTCAATTACTGTCTATAGAAATTATTTGAAATGGGATTTATTTATTCGCATTGATATAATCTTGCTAAGACATCGGGAAATGGGATGGAAACAAAAACAATTGAATTCAAATGGTTTTAAATTTTTCTTAAGTATTGTAAATGTGCAGCATCAATCGACAACACTGTACCGGAACGAGAGCGACAAAACTAGAATTTCAGAAACGTCGGTGTTAATAATTGAGAACATTTAAATCATACGGGATGTTTAATTCAGAAAACTAGATTTCCAATAAACAATAGTATATCAATGGATGGATAAGATACTGTGTTATAATAAGGTTGTATATGTACAGATACTTAATACAATCTTGCACTTAAACTCTAAATTTTAAGATCATTTAAAAAAAAATATACTCACAAAAAAAACGGTTGTTAAGAATTCTAGTCTATCCAAATACATGTATATTTATAAGTTATGTACCTGACTGGACTGACAGAAAAACGGACACGGTAAAATTTATGGAACGAGTTGTATAATATGACCACCTTCGTAGGAGTGAAAAAAACACCGTTGAATATTTTTATAATAAACGGGCGTTATAACACTAGTGGAATAATTATGCAAAATATCATAGAACTTACACATACAAGGTAATAAGGTTATATTTTGGTTGTGACAATCACGTGATAACAAATAACTCGAATCGATAAATGTTCTCGAATTTATCGAAAAATTCTTGTCATATTTTAAATGGAATATCAAATTGGAGACAAAAATTGCCGAGTTTAATAAAGTCGTCATCTCAAGCAGATAAAAACTCGACAAATTCTCGTTTTTATCTGTTTATAGATGACTCGTTTAACAAATTCGGTATTCAACTACCACTCATTAAATATCCACTGATAAAATTATACCAACTCTGTGTCTAAAAGGGGCTTTCAAAAATCGCCTACTTTCCAAATTCATTTAAATTATGGAGTAACATGCATATACATATGCTAGCGATTTATGCTAGATGAATTTAATAAACATTTCAATATCACACAAAATATAATTATGCTTCCTCTAATTGAAAACTTTGCCTCACGAATTCAGTGCCACCTTTTGCCGAATCCACCGAATGTAGTTGTACACCCTTGTATATACCCCAGGTGATCGCACATCTGAAAAGGGAAAAAATTAAAATGAGATCAGCTTAGATTGGCCGTGGAAAATTGAAATCACAAATGATACTTTTTAAATTGGTCGATTTTCTCGGGAACTCAGCGCCAACACTTGTCGAATCCAGCAAATGAAGATGTATACCCTTGTATACTAGTATACCCCTGAAAAATTATCAATTGCTTTGTGTTCAAGATAATCTACAAAAGTTCAAAAATGGTGGCTCTCTTTGATAGTTAGGCAGGTTATAAAACAGGGGTAAGCCCGTAGAAATGTGAAAATCAATGAGACTGCGACTTAGGTCACACGGTTTAAATACCCGATTTCATTTGATTAAGTGACAAAACCAACGGTCGGGTCGCCACACTTACATGTATTATTATCATTTTGTTTGTTTGTTTCATGTACACATTCATATGTTTTCTAATACCAATTTTAATGTCTGACACAATGCTGACACAATGCTGATTGATATCAAGGCACATGCACTGCGCTCCATTTTTTCCTGGCACAGTTAAGAACATCGTGAAATTGACAACCATCTCGATCAAAGCGATTCAAATCACTCGCTCAGCACTCCATTCATTCATTCATTCATTCAAACACTCACACTACTTACTCAAAACATTCAGTAACTGTTCAAAAAAAACACTTCGAAATAAGTCAAAACGTTCAACTAATAGAAAACAAAACTGATCAAATAATTCTATGATTTAATTGGCTGGTGTTGATTTTTAAGTCACTGGTTTTCCCCAAAGACACATAAATCAGAAAGGTTCGTAGATTTTATTAAAGGGAGATAAAGAAATACCACAACTTAGACGAAGTTAACGGTTATGCATTACTTCTTTAAATAATCATTCCAACTATGCATATCACACTCATTCAATTTTATTGCAAATAATTCAACTTGTCAATTTATAATGTTCCTTACTGTTTCACTAGAAAGTTTCCATGTAAACCAATTTCTATTTTTCCACTTTGCGATCTTAAAGTGACACCACGTCTAATCGGATTTACAACGCGTTATTGTTCATCAAATTTTGATAGTCTTAAAATAATTTCGTTCTGTTATATACTAGTCTGCTTGTTTGAACGTTTTTTCACGAGTTAATATTTTTAAATAGGATTGTTTCAGTTGAGTTGGGTTTAGATGCCTTTAAATTATGTAAAGAGCAAATCTGCACATGATACTTTAATATCGATTCATACTTTTCCCATGACATTCATGCATCTCCCCATTTAAATGTCAGTGTCTGGTATCGAAGTACCTGTATGCCGCAAATCATTGCTTGAGTGTCTCCCTAGAATCTGATTAAATTCTCCCTGTACACATCGAATTTCATTTTGTTTGATGCCATTAACGATGTTGTATATTTCTAATATATGAGAGCAACAAATTAATATACTGTGTTTAGATTGTTTGTGATATGTTTCTGTAGAGTCTTTTTTTGCGATTTATTATAAATCGATACTCACTCCACTTTTTTTCTTTTTTACTTTGAAGCAGTCTGTCTCAAAGGTTTTCAAACAATATCAAAGTACAACACAGACAAGTTTAACTGAGATGAGACTTAACGATTGCGCAGACTGTCCTTAGACTAGCGCATCTGACAAAACTTTATGTAAAGCAGGAAGGCAAATGTCGTGAACAGCAGATAAAATATCTAAATATTAAATTGTACCTGCGCATCCTGACCCAAAAGACGTTATTCCTTGTATACTCCATACGCCATTGTCTTTTACCACAAACGGTCCTCCGCTGTCTCCCTGAAATTACACCATTTGAGCCCGTGCGCGACTCTCCAACAATTCACATGTGCGTGAGGTACAAATGTTGGGAAGCGATATCAACGACATAATGCAAAATAACATATGCTGACTGCATGAAGATGGATTAAGACCTTATCTATCTATAGAGCGCAAAATAAAGATTCTGGTCAGAATGTGCGGTTGCACAGGCTGACCAGGAGCTTTGCTTTGCGCACATTTGAAATTGTTGGAAATGTGACACACAGGCTCAGTTGTGAGTTGTCATAAAATTTTGTTTTATGAGTTTCGTAAGTATAATATAATTTATGATTTTCGTCCTGGCAGGGCGGAGCCTAAGTAACGGGTCGTTGCACTTAAGGTTAAGGTATATCAGCTTTTATTTATAATGACTTACTTCAATAAATAGTCGACATAAATAAGTTGAAACTTCAAATGATAGGCTGGTAATCAGTCCCCCTGAAGTAACGAGGGTCTTGTAACCAAACGATGAAGTGTGCTCATTTTCTCTAAGCACGAGCATCCTTTCAGTTTTTGGATACAGTTATTTGCACATTTAACCGAAAAAATAACACACAAACTTTTGAAAGAAACGAAACTATTTAAAAGTAAACTCGCCGAATTACGTCACGGCTAAGCCACACCCTGTCGGTTCAATAATTACGCATAATACGCAATGTTTAAAGAAATATGTTGTCATTATATTTTTTCTGTTTACACATAATCCATTTATTTTTCAGATCTACTACATGTATCAATAATGATAATTTATATACATATGGTCTGTGGTGAGATTTTGTTTGAGACAGCCTTATCTTAACATTCTGAAACAGTACACATGAAGAAATAGAACACAGTTTATTTTAAGGATCCACCGAATATCTTACGAAACATTGAATGAGTGTCTGTCTAAACAGAGCAAAGAGAATACATTGACCTGTCTGTTGGATAAACCAGTCATTCTTTTTACTTAGCACGTTTATGTAATATTGTTGGATACTTGTAAAGCCAAATCAAATTGACAATTGGTATACTTGAAATCTTGCTCGCGTGTCTGCGACAAGGGTCAGTACGCTTTGTTAGTACTACAAATAATTAATGATTTCTTAACTTCTTTAGAATGGTCGTGGTGGTCTTTACGGAAATAATTTTATTCTATTTTGCTACTAAAGAATTCGTTCAATTTGATTGGCTGCAAATTGTTCCGTGTTTAAGAATTGGGCGTATGCAGTTTATCTAGACATAAACAAGAATTAGTTGGAATGTCATTTTTTGTCCATGAAATTAAAGATACTGATTAGAACTTTTGTTTCACACATCAGTGAAACCTAACAATTATTTCTCCAATTGTTACATGCAGATGCTAAGCGAGACTGAAGATATGGAATTAAGGCAATTATTCTCAAATACTATGATCTCTGACTCATAAAACGTTTCAAAAATTTTCATTTTATGCTATTGACGTATGCGTTGCTGTGGTAACGCCATTTTCAGAGCAAATAATTACATACGATACGAACTAAAAATATGACAAACTCACGCTATATATAACCTGTAATCAGTACGCAATAAATTGAAGAGTATCTAAAAATGATTAACGTTATAAACTGGCTGTTGTAATAAAACAAAAGATGACAGGGATTGCAATTATATTCGGAATAGGACAAACAACGAATGTAGAAAATATATATATATATTTCTTACTAGATCTGCGGATTTACATCTTATCTAGCACATAAAGTCTACACGCCTTGCTTTTTTGAAGTTTGAGAATAATCTGAGAACAAATAGAGCACAGACATTGGCCCTGCAATAGACCAAGAAAATGTTTTCGACCATTCTGTAGTATTAAAATGGTCATGAGGTTGATATGACCTCAGTGGAAAAGGAAAGAATGTAATGGTTGTACTGGTGCGAAAAATATCATCAAACCATTGTTAGGTTCTCCAGCATGTCGAATACAATTCTACGCGCCAATCCAACCTTATGTTTTAAACCATAAGGTTGAATATGCGCCTAGAATATCGGATTTAATCATACGCATCTATTCAACCTGGTGGTTTCAATCATAAGGTTGAATATGTGCGTATAATTGTATTCAAAGTGTTAAGGGTTATACTTTTTTTAACAGCAGAAGAATTTCATCATCATTACCTGACATGCGTCAACACCTCCTTGCTCATATCCGGCACAAAACATGTCGTCTGTCACTTGGTTACCAAGGTGATCCGGCTGATTACATAACGTATTGTTGATCACCGGAAGTTCTGCTTGTTTTAAAACACCTGGACAACAAGTAGCTGAAAGGAAATTGAAATTGAATGTTACAGTTTTGTTTTCTAGAAAAACTTTAGAAAAAAATACAACAGTTAATATACTACCAACACTATGATTTATTATCATTACGCGTACATTGATTTCTGTTTTTAAAAGACCATGTTGCATTATTTGTCTTATTTTGTTATGAATTTTCTTCATTTGGTAAAATGTTTTATTTTTCTTTAAAACCTGTGATATCAAAAGGTGTTGGAAACGCATAACCGATCAAAGTTTGCATATCTCTAATTAACAGTCAATGATCAATGAGTGCAAAATATTACTAGTTTCCAAAATATACTTAGCAAAAAAAGGAAACTATACATACTTCTTGGTCTGTTTTGAATGACTTACAGTGGCTTACGCTACATTTCCTGACTTGTGCTAGTCTGGCTAACTACAGAGACTACACAGACGCAGGTTTTTTGCGCATTTGAAGCGAGCCCGGGCAAGCGCGACTGTCACTTCCGGTTTTGGTCACATATAACGTGTTGAATTACACAAAGATCATTTTGAGTGGTTTTACTAACCAGTCATACTCATGCCGTAGCATTGGCACGAAAGAACACAAATGATTGCACATCTCCATTGACACGGGTATGCAACAACAACCGAAAAAAGGCAGAAATCAGACTACAGGTATGCATAGAGCGTGCATGTCTGTTAATAACGCCAATCTTAAATATGGCTCCTCGGGACAGGCTATTCACATTTTAACATCTTCGTTTAGAACATCCAAGCCCGGCTAGGACAGTCTGCAATGCGTCTGGGTTTCAATTATGGGGTTGTTTGTTTGATCTCGGGCTCGGCCATCTTCAGTCCATATTTGCCCAATGTCATTGTGTTAAGTGCCATTTGTCTCCCACAGGATGGGGGAGTGAGACGCCAAAGGTGAGTGGTGGCTCAGATGAACAGTTTTAGACGTGTCGTGAGAAACTATGGATAGGTGCACAAGCCGTTGAATTTTAAATGTTAAACTATTGAAAGCGACTTTTTAAACCCTTTATTATTTAACCAAAATATCGGTTTGCAAACCACTGGATGTGTCGCTCGAGGGAACATAGGCCCCCTGTGACGTTATCTAGGCATTGATACCATCGCATATTTTCTAATCGATTCATTAAAGGAAAGATAACTGCAAGACAGTTATGGATGTTAAGTTTAGGCGTTGGTCACTAGTGAAATTGGACCGACCTTAAGCACGAAAACTTCGAAGAAAGCAACTGAAAACATCAACGATACACTTCTCCCATTTCTATGATTTTTGAAATCGACCCATTTGTCCTTTGACCACCAAAAACCCCTCATTTTACAGACATCCGGTGTCGAACCTTCCATAAACCGACGGGTAATTCTTCCAAGTTTCATGTAATAGTAACATTTTCATTTTATATGGTTTCACAGCAACACTACAGCCCTCATTAAATCGTATAAAGTTTTTTGTTTTTTTTTGCTAAGTATATAAGTGCATTTCTGGAGTATATTCAATTTTTGCCTGCAGTCCATGTATTTAAGCCCACCTTAGCATTTTGTACGTTTTGAAATTATAGAATCTACGCATTGAGCCATCCGGCATCCAAAAGTTTAGTGTAAACGAGAGACAGTTTTGTCTCAATATTGATGATTAGATTATATGTTAATCAGGTGAGTCATTTTGAAATTTGTCACATTCCAACAAATAAGGGAAAAGAAATCTGGATGACAACTAATTTGTTACCACCAGAGTCAACAGATTAGGTTCAATCTATAAGAAATTCAGAATGTTGTTTTTTTTCAGGTCATAAAGCTCAAGCACTATCAAAAAAAGGGATAAAAGTCATAAAGGAAACGATGGAAGAGACTTTCATGACGCTATTTTGCATACACTCTAATACACTCTAGTAGTTACCAATAAGAAACCGTTTTGATGGAACTTTTCCCTCAATTTTTATTTCTTTGTGTAAACGCTATAGGTATTTTTTGAGAGCTAAAAGCAGCACAGCTGTATGTACCCTGTACGGATATAGCCCATACAACAGTGGTGTGTTAAACACTCGATTTGGAATCAACCTTGAGGAAACAAACTTGCCAGAAATGATCACTTTTTGACCCTTCTCAAAATTTGTTAATGATACTATGATTGACCCCAAAATATGGACGTTTCAGCGCAAGCCTGTTGTCCCCCTCCCTTCCCCGAAAGCTTTACGCATCTTCTTCTCTGTTACCTACTAGCCAATTTTAACCAATTTTTGATAAAGTAAATCCTTAGTAGACGCTCCTCAAACTTGTTAGCGAAACTATGTTTGCTTCCTAAATATGGGCGTTCTGATTCGCAGAAAAGGTTGAAGGACATTTTTTTACTGGCTTATAATATATTCAGTATTTAAAATTCGTACTTTCGATATATCCCCAACCAGTCACAAACCCATATTTCCCGGCGAGAAGCGGTTTTGACGGCAAGCACACTTTATCCACATATCTGCTAAGACGGAAAGGGTTGGAAACTTTAACGAGAGCAATGTCATTTACAGATGACAGGAAATTATAGTGTGGATGAACTATTATTGTATCCACATTCCTCTGTTGAATGGTTGGCTCTTGTTTTATCTCCGAGTGTCGCCCGGCATCTATTGTCCAATCAATGCTTCTTCGGTGCCTAAAATATCAGAGAAAAAAAAAACAATTACTTACGGTTACTTACCGTCTTCAGACAATGGTAAGCTTGTAGCTTCTTTCGATCCTCCATTTTCCTGATACTTTAAACTGATGTTTGTTGTGTGCGCAGAGAAGCTTGGATGATTTTTACAGGGTAATTTTTCCAAAGTTTGTTTAAATTACTTTTGAAGTCGTTTAAACTTGTTTATAATATGACCTACGTCGCGGGAGTGAAATAACCCCGTTGAATATTTTTGATATTACACGGGTGTTATTACAATAGTGGAGTAATTATGCAAATGAGCACAGAGCTAATAGCAACGCTATTTTGTAACCGCGAAAATGACGTCATAAGGTACATATTGTGACGGCAGTTTTGAACGGCGTTATAAGTTTGGCGAAAAATATAAATGTTGAATTTCAAGAATTTTGACAATTTTTTCGCGAAAAATCTGGGTCATTTTATAAATAGAATATAAAATTTGTGATCATGAAATACAGAATTTATTAAACTCGTCATCTAAAACAGATAAAAACTCGGCGCAGCCTCATTTTTTATCTTTTTTTAGATGACTCGTTTAATAAATTCGGTATTCAATGACCACTCATTCAGTATTCTCTATTTACACTTCTTATTTTATCAATACATAACAGGACGTTAAGGTTACATGTATAATGTATCACCTGCCCTACATGTATGGTGACAAAACGATGCAAACTGTTTGCAAATTATATCTCGTGCGGTGCGTGTAATTACGTGCAAAGCGGGATGTAATTTGCAAATGGTTTGCAATGTTTTGTCATCCTGAAAGCAGGTCTGTTTACTTGAAGATAATGATCAGCGACGAAACAACGATCTTGAAAAATCGCAATATAGATTCGGCCGATACTACGATCAGTCGCCGACTAGTAGGATACTATTAGCCGATTGAATCACCTATTTCACAAAGGCCATTGTCGCGTCGGAGCATTTATTTGACAGTAGCTCAACACTCCTCTCTTCGGGTAATAATAAAGACTATACGTGTGCTACCTTTCAAAGCAATGTGCTGCAGTTATGACCCAGTGCTCATCTATGATAGCTGCTCCACATTGATGTGATCCATTCACTCTGATTGACACCATCCACGGCCAACTGTTAGGTATAGCCTCACGGCCACCTACAATCTTATAGTTGGACTCGATAGGCGTAATAGTTGGTTTACCGCATGCGTCATCTTCTGTTAAATAGTATATCAAATTATTTGATTTTTACAATAAATTTGTGGGTCATGATGGCTATACTTGCCAAAATCTGTTGTTTGTACTTCCATTTGGTATCCTAAATATCACTAAAATCTAATGACTTCGTTAATATTGTGTTTATTTATATTAATCATATAAACCAATGATTTTCCAATAAAGTTATATCTGTTCTACTCAAGAGAGCTAAGAGATTTTTTTTAAGAACGCATGTCTTTTGTTTTATTTTCACAAGTGAAAGTATCGTTATATATAGATATTTTAATCTAGTATACCTGCGTTTTCGTGCTGCTTAATTCAACATAGTATAAAAATTATTAATTGTATGATGAAATATTTTGAAACATTGTGATATATTTACTACAAATGACTTCATCTGTTTTATCATGACACTCTGTAATTCTGTTACAAACCATCTGCTCTAGTATGCAACTTCCATCGGCACATTCATACATAGAACAGCGACCTGTGGAAAAATGTTTTAACGTGACGACGGTTCTTCTTTTAACAACCGTTACAAAATAAGAACAGAGAAGAACATATGTTTTATTTTCATTCAAGTACAATAACATACAATATGGACAATATGCAGCAATAATTTCAGTTACTTTTCAGATAACTGTAGTAGTTCCACTAAAACAAGTAGATGAATGAGTGGAGCGAGCAAATTAAAGACCTATTCGAGGGCTCGAAACACTGTTATAAAGTTGTAGTGAATACAGAACAGAACAAAACGTATCTTTTATATCAATCCAAGTACCATGAGGTACAACGTGGACAATATACAGCAACATGTTGTAATTTTATTTAAGTAATTATGTATTCACAAGACATGTAACAGAAATAGTGATGGATTAATGAAATATTTATGGGGATATAATCAACTATCTCTCTTCTGAAAGCACACCTTCTCTTACTCGACAAAATATTTTTCTTCTTGATACTGGATCTATTTACTACAACTTAATTGTAGTTCCGGTGTTTCTTTAGCTAAGATGAGTCTAAAATTTACCCGTTCCGATCATTCTTCTATTTGTTTTGCCGGTTGAATCCCTAGATCCTGAATAACATTGATTTTTAATGATACTGAGCAAAAACTAAAACTTAACTCCTCAAAAATCTCCTACAAAATTGTTCATTCCGTTTTTACAGAATCATTTTCTTAATTTATTTAAGGCCATAGACCACTTTGGCACAGTTTGAAACCAGAAAATGTCACACTGGTAAATCTTTTTTGACAAATAACTTAATAGAGCCGATTTACCATCAAAAACTGTTGTCACAAAATTTACAAAAAATGCACTTTGTGTTACTTGGTGGTGAATTGACGGCTCGAATAAGCGATTTCACGCATATTGAAATAGTTTCAATCTAACAAGACATCTCTTTACTAAAAACGTTGATGTAAAAATCTTTCTAAAAAGTTTCCGTAATATTATTACTGGACCGTTTCGAAGTGCCGTCTATGGCTCGTTTTGCAAAAAAACTCCCACATTTCGCTATGAATCGCTGCAACACCTGCGATTGAATGTCTTTCAAAACATGATGTCATCGAAAAACCGTTTTTAGACCTACAAAATAAAAACTTCTCCAAAACGTGTTCTCATTTTCATTTGAAAGTGACGACAAGTTCTCAATTATGTCAAGTTGAAAATTCAAAAAAGGTTTTTCTTGTTATCCCATGTACTCAGGTAAACCTATGCTAAGCGTTTGTGAGATGAAAAATACCAATTATGGTGTACATGGGACGTCAATGTTTTCCATATTCGGGAGCTACACATTGACGCAAATCAAGTGGCCTTCAAATTTAACAAAATGCATTAATTCATATCGATTGTCCTTAATATGACACGTTTTGAACTACATATGTATTTGAACATTATCATTTGATTATTTGAAAAATAGGAAAGTCAAAAGTATCAAGTTTTCATTTTTACTCAGTGCATTACATTGATGACAAAAAACACATGCCTGATAAACGTCCTTTATAAGATGGGATCTTAATGTATTCGATCATTTTATTCTTGACACTCAATTGGGTATTCTTATCCGCTGATAATTTCACTGATTAGCTAAATTAGTAGAAATTTATCAATCCTTTCATCTGTGAAAATATGAATAAAGTTTTATGATTACTGGAGGATAGATTGGTGTAGCCTAAATTGTTGTTAAAAACGTAACGATTTTTTTATTTAAATTCTATGGTTTTGTTGTGTTACATGTACGTTTATATAAACATGTACATTTATTGTGAATTATTGAATGCGTTTCGTTTAAGCAAACCTGACAAAATGTAAAATGTTTCTTATTATCTTAATAAGAAAAGTCCTGTCCATTTTGCCTTTTGGTTTTTCCCCCATGAAGCTTTAGATTTAGAAGAGAGTGTTTTGAAAATATTGCTTAGCAATTTCGGCCCGATCTTCAAAACACAGGAACTAATTTTACCAGAAATGGGTCACAAATGACGTTGAAATAGACGTTATGACGTTTATGACGATTTAACCTTTACATGCTGCAAACGACATAGCATAGTAAAGTGTTGCTTTAAATATTAAAATATTAAAAATATGGTAAAAATTAGTTGCCTTTCAGAAACGTTATTTAATTTTATCACTGAAAGATCTTACTGTCTACTTTACAATAATGCTTCATCTACTGATACTCTATTTCGTATAAAAAATGTCTAATTTGCATATTCGCGAAGCCGGACAAGACTTTTGTCCTTAAGTGTAAAGAGACCAGGAATTATTGCTACACCCGATTGGGAATATTAATATAGACATTTGTTAAGTGTCATTATTTATTAGCGGTATAATACAAAAAATACTATTTTCAACTTATTTCTAATCCAAATAGTATTTGCAGTAAACATGTCTCTGCACAGTTCGTATTTAGTGCATTAACACAATTAACGACACTGCGATAACTTGCCTATAAAAGTTCGTTGTTTAACCGTTTATTGTGTTACTGGTAGATCTACATGTACTAGAATCATGGAGACGGTGTTGCTTTTTATCTTTCCATATTTTTACTGTTCTCGTCAACAAATATTTGAAACTAAAGAGGGATATATTTGGGCGTCGGAATAATTTTTTTCTTTGTGTAGAATTAAGTTACGTAGTAATCGTAAACGTAACCCTGACATGTGTTTAGAATTACTCATTGTCTGCGAATCCCAAATACATGTATATAGAAGTCTTAATTGCCTTACAAACGTATTTTATCTATGTGTCCAGAGGAATGTGCTTGCAAGTATCGAATTATCCTGAACAATTTCATTTTTTGATATACTTTTACCTGTTGGTGTCTTGAACTTGTATGTCAAATTAAATCCGGTCCCTCCCATATCTGGGTCTGACATAAAGGATATGAATAAAGTGTTTCCTATAGAAACGATGTCGTCCGGAAATTGCAGTCCACACAAATACAGCACTAACGGTGCACTGATAGAGGGACCGTCATAAACCTTCACATAGTCATACGTACAACCGGATATAGCTTCTGTCAAAAAGTCCTGAAATGTATAGTCTTATTTAAGGAATGAATATATATAATACGTACTTAGTGTTTTGTATGAAAAAAAATATCTAACGAGGTTGGGAGAATTGATCATTGTCGACGCTCTGTCGCGACAATTATCAATTCCCACAACCGAGTTAGATATTTTTTCATACAATAACCTAAGTACGTATTATAATTATCTTACAACCTCTAATTGCCTTGTTTTCGCACATATTTGTAACAGAAATGCAAGTTTTTAAAAATAACCGCATTATATCATTATTCTAAAAATAACTGTGTGATATCATAAAAAAATATCATACGGAATGTTATCACACGGATATTTGTATAGTTGTATAGTATTATTATAAGATAAAACACTTCAAGGAGGATATTTATAATTGTGTGATATTTTGCTTAGATTCATATTTTTCTTTGTATCATTACGCATAACAGTACAAATCAAGCTGGGACAACTTTTCTAACAAAACAATATTGTAAATATATTTACGGACAAAGAATTCTTTTCGATACGGAATTACATGTTTTTATCTAATCGAAGTCAATTCTTGGTCGGCACAAAAAAAGATTCAAATTTATAAAATTTCAATATTGACTCTTATTTCCATGTTTTTATCAGTCAGCTTAAAAATGTTTGTCTGTTTGAATGGAGTCTAACGCCGTTTTGAATAAAATTTCAGATATCTCCGAAGAATATTGAACTAACCAGTGACTTTTTTTCTTCTCTCATGAATGCAACTATAACATAAATCGCAAGCAGAGCCATTAAATGTACACAGGAATTCTACAATATGCAAATGCTTGCTAGATAAATCATTTGCTTATCAAAGCAAAATAAAAGTTTTTAGTATAATGCAACTTGTATTTCAAAGACACTTCTTAATATGTTGGGTTGAATTGTTGTATTGCACTTCTACATATAACTTGTTGACGTAAACCGAATAAAAGTTAATGCTTACCAATAGCATAGCTCCCATTACGCAATTTACGCAAGTGCGTAATAGAAATAATCCTCTGTTTAAAAAATATCGTTGATGAATGATCATAACATCGAAACTACAGCTTATTCAAGCTGTAGTTACGATTTTTTATTATTCACCAACGCTCAATCCATCAAATGGGGGCAGACGGAGGGCATTAATCTTTTGTCACAGTCCTCATATCGCATTTATCCTATATATTCTTTAGTTGTCGCCTATTGGGACTGCGTAAAAATTCCAAAGTCCTAGATACGCCTATGCTTACCCTAAATTTTAGATTAATGACCTCTCCTACGGGAGCCTCGATAAGCCAGTTACAGTTTAGATCTGGTTCATACGGGGTTAAACCGTCATATCCAGGTGACGATATGTATCCTTCTGATCTGTTTACATATTTGTAATGACCATTGCAACCTTCGTAAGTGTAAACTGGCTTCGTTGGTGCTAGGAAATGACGAAAACAGTTGCTGTAATCTATGGTCCTCAAACGTGGTCGTTTAATTCTGATTCATTAGTATCATAAAGTTGACAATTGGAATGATTTTGGAATGGTGCTGAATGGGTGTGAGACTTGATTTAAACGAGAAACAGATTTTGTTATTTTATGGAACTAAGCTGTTAGTATTTCAATAAGGATAAAATCATCAAATTCTTTTGTTTTTCTGCTTTTCACACCTAGGTTTAGAAGCAGCAGAATACTGCCAGCGTGCTCGCGGACATTTTGACCCTATATATAGTAGTCCTTAACACAGTTAGTTATTTAGAAAGTGAAAGAATTGTCCTTACAGAAGAGTTTAAATAAAAGAACAAGTACAAGACGCCGCAACGAAATAAGCTTGTACATTTCAGAATATGATTTAGTTCGACCTATCCTTTAATCTGGAAAATATGTGGATAATAAAATAAGTTTAGGATATATACCAGTCTGCGTGACTGCTTCGTAGGTAATATTAAAACCTTGCTCTCCTCCGACCGAGTCAGTGTAGAAGAATATGACCATTTCATTTCCAGTGGATGTTTCGTCAGCCGGAAGCACGTGACCACAGTATTGCCCTAATACATCTGAGAATGAATCGTACCCGTCAAAAAGAGTCACGTGGTCCCCATAGCACCGCCTAGTATTCTGTAAACTAAGAATACAAAAGATGGAATATGCTTCTGTAAGGAGCTATTTTGAAGAATGAACAATTTTCGTAAATTCACGTTAATTCCATTCACTAGAATATGTATATTCATTATTCATGATCTTATAAGATATCAGACTTATACTTTATTTACCTTTCAAAGGACGAATTGTTCAGTTATGATAATAGATAACATATCGGTGACGTGAATACATGTATCAAATGCTTAATATCGTATGGTTATTTGTTGAATGAAATGTTGTTGTCAGAAAACTCAGCAATGTGTCGTCCGGATAAATTTTACCAAAAAAAAAAATCTTTTCTTTGAAAGTGTTCTTTATACAATTAATTGAAATCCATTAGCTATGTCTTTACATATACATTTTCTTTTTTAACAGTACAATTCTAATAATACGTTCTTCATTTAAAGTCATTGAGATGTGCTTATTCTACAGACAGAAAAGGAAAGCAGTATTGAATAAAGGTCTAATTGAAGATGTGCTATTGCGTGCTTAACGAGCGCTATCTCTGCCATAAAATTTGTAATTACTCAAACAGGGGTCGTAAAGACAAATGAAGGTGAAAATTATGTCATTAGCAAGACTTTTGATGTTACTCCTTCGTTAGAGCTAATTGTATATCCGACTGAAATGAATCTAATTGGCTATAACTCCCCAATGCGATTAGCGTCTTATATTTATGTTTTCAGTTTTATTTGTTGTTACAAGCAAGGTAGGTGCTTCATTAGGTAGCCCTTTCGCCTCTCTGCTTCGAATGTTTATGCCAAGAAGATTTTTTTTGGATATAAGCGGCATGTTTTAAGTCCACCCAAACTTGGGCAGTTCAAGGTCTACTTTCAAGGTAACACCATAGATAAATATTTTAAGTTGAAAATCAAAAAATACACGTGTATGTAGTAATCGCTAAATAAAAAACAACAATACATGTCTAATTAACATCGCTTGCAAAATATTTACCCTATTTTTTGGTCAAAACGCAATTGTTCAGTCATCATGAGGTTGATGATACCCCGGCCCTGCGTTCAGGATCACAAAACGGTAAACGGTTTGTCAATTATATCCAGCTTTACACGCACAATTGCGTGCAAAGCGGTGTATAATTGGAAAACTGTTTGTACTGTTTGGTCATCCTGAACGTTGGGCTGGTTTCTCCCAACCGAACACTCTATAGAGAAGGTCAAATAACTTCACTTTCGGCTGTGACGTTCATTAAAATATCAAATACCTATGCACACAGTTGTTCAAGACAATATGATTTGTTTAGCTAATCTAAGCGCAGTTTGAACGATCATCGCGGTTTTATTGACTTGAATCTGAACCCTGCTATTTAGATGAATAACGGCCTCATTATTCCTACTCGGCTTTTCACGTGCTTTCATAGAAATGGATAACAAACGGTATTGAATGTAATGTCTATTTTGTTAATTGATAAAATATGTCGGTAATTGATATTTAAGCATTTTTTCCATAGAGGTCATATTCGGGTCAAATAAACCAAGGTATACATCAATAAAAAGATTATTTAAATAATTTCTCTGAAACTTTCAGGCCAACCAGGATGACACTTGAAAGGCATATCTCTTCGGCGAAGCTTTACTTTTTTTCAAATCATCGAAATCCTTCATTACTTTAGTTGTTTTCACGGCAACGAAAGGAGTTAAAAAACTTTGAATGACAAACACTTCCTCAAAATCTAGACGGCAGGCCTAGTAGGTGTTTTGATGGCTTGTTGATAAAAAGGACCTCTACCAATTTGGTCAAACTTTGCTAGGTCATTTTTGTACAGGCCTACCTTTTTGACAAAAGACAGAAAAGTGGCGTTAAAGTATTTCTCTGATAGTTTACGGGTACGAGACACAACGTCATCAATGATTATATCCAGTAAATTTGGGCATAAGTTGATTTCAGAGACGTGAATAGATGCGGAATAAATGTTATATTTTATGAAATCAGAAAGTAACAGGCTCTTACTTTTGGTATGAAGTACAATCTGACTTTCTGTCGATCCCCCCCCCTTTTTTTTTGTCGTGTTGATGCCCTTTGGGTTATTTGGGCTGTGCTTAGATATATCAAATTCTTATTGAGCCTGTGCGTGAGTTTCCAACAATTTCAATTGTGTACAAAGCAAAGTCTCTGGTCAGTCTGTGCATCCGGTCTCAAAGTAAATGTAGATAGATAGGCAATCTTCTAATTGCACTATGTAACTTTCAGGGCTACTAAATGTTTGCATCTCATGCAGGTGTCAAATGTTTGAAATATCGCGTACAGACTCAATTAGAAACAAAGAATGACACTTTCTTGCTTGAAGTCGTAAGTTTTTTTTAACAAATGGCGATAAAGCATATTTTGTTATGGGTATGAACCTCAAATCTTAATCAGTCTTGTGTATCTGTTTCACTTATTCATACAATGTGATTAGGTTTAGAAATCGAGTTCTCATCCATAACAAATCTCTTCATATTTTGCCTGAAACTTTCAAAACGATAGCTTTTACTTGAAGAAGCATTTGACATTCATCATAAAATTAAAGTATAGACTTAATTTTTACATAATCTTATGTATACTTTTACAAAACCAAATAAATCATGATTAATTTGAAAATGCTTTTAAACTGTTTCGGTCGGCATTAAACCACAAAAATAACAAATATTTACGAGTTTGTTGGAATAAATATGTCTATTCCACGTTCGTATTCCATGGACGATCTCTACGATTTGTAGACTAAACTAAATTGGTTTTTGTCGCCCCATCGCGTGTTATTGAGACATTCGAAAAGATATATCATTTAATGGCCATGATATGAATCTGCACTGGATAATCGATGCTGACAGTTGACTGTTCTATGGTAAAGACGCTTGAATAAAACATTCAACTTATTTCAAACTAGTTTAAAATGTTCGCTCTATTTTTGTTGTTGTTTGTGGTGTTGGTAGTGGTGGTTGTGGTGGTGGTTATAGTTTGATTATTTTTTATTGTTCTTGTCATAGAAAAGAGGAAATGTCGACAAGATTAATTACTTCGAATAGCTATTCTGCCTTTTGATTAAACCCATTGAATGAGGTGCAGTGCTTTGGGTAAATTCTATAATTACTGTATTACCATAATTTTACAAGTCCAAGCTTTTAGATTTTCCAGTGAATTCAGCCTACGCGAAATTTATGACGCCGGTTGTAAATTTTCCGTTTTACTTTCCTTACAAAGATACCTACGAAATCGACACCACTTTCATTGGTTTTATGGTTAGAGGACAGCGTTTATCTTATAACTATACAAATATCCGTGTCTGTGTAACATCCCCTATGATATTTTTTATGATATCACATATTTATTTTTATAACAAATATACAATGCGGTTATTTTTAGAAACTTGCATTTCAGTTCGAAACAGTGACCAAAACAAGGCAAATAGAGGTTATAAGATAAATATAATACGTATCTAGTGTATTGTATGAAAAAACATCTAACTCGATTGTGGGAATTGATAATTGTCTCGGCAGACCCTCGACAATGATAAATTCTCCCAACCTCGTTAGATATTTTTTTCTCATACAAAACACTAAATTCGTATTATATATATAACACTCATGAAAGCAAGTATTATCGTCACCTTTCTCATTATTCAATAGAAGGAGAGGAACATTAATTTCTTTGTGTTTTGGTGTCTCTTTTCGAAACATGTTTGGTGAGAGTATAAGATTCATCGAAGTGCGCAACACTTACTCAAAACTGTTGAAATGAACGCGAATGTTCTGACCAACTCCAGTTACAAGGTGCCAAGTACAAATCATATTGGCAGGGTAGTTAGAAATGCCAAAGTTCTCAGATGTAATATATCCGCTAGCAGTGACATTTATCGTGTACTGGCAAGGTTTGTCAACTGAAAAGAAACAACAACTGAGAATTAGATGATATTGAATGAGTGACCACGACATTACGAATTTATAATACTTGTACAGTTAACAACATCGCAAAGTTGACAAGATGAATGATTTTGGAATGAAATTGAATGAGTGTGTGGAGCGAGTTTTGAATGGATTTAATGGGAGGTAATCCAATATCGCCAATTTTGTTCGGGATGAATAAAATTAGCGATGTTTATTACCTCCCTTTAATAAAATATGCATACCCAGTCTGTAAATAGCTTCCTACATTTGTATTTCTTCAAGAACCTATCAGAAGCTTACAATTTGAAATATGTCAGTAAAAACACTATTTTTTTTCTAGCTTTATTTATTTTGAATGTCGTTGTTGAATTTTTTTCTGCGAGTTTAGATCGTTTTTGAACGGTTTGGACGAGTGTTTGGAATGAATCAATGGGGCGCTGATCGAGTGATTTTGAATGGATTTGAGTGAGATGATTGTCAATTTCACGATGTTGTTAACTGTAATCTATAAACTGATAACGAGAGTACCGTTGACACAAGATACGCCGCCAAAAGGCTAATCGTTATAATGAAAGCCCCTTTACTGTGATGTTGAATGAAATGTGGAAATGTGTTCCTTTTTAAAGGATGAAAATTAAAAAAACCTTTGAAAGTATCAACTAAATCAATACTTTAATGAAATGTTTCCCTTCATCCACATACAGATATACAAAAACATTGCCACGAAATCCCCCACGAAAGCCCCCTTTTCTCTGACATGGCAAAATTTCACAAAACCCCGGAAACATGCACAAGATCAGGTGACTACGAAATTTTGTGAAAGTTTCATTTAAATTGGCCAATAAAAGAAGTATCAGATTCCATCATAAGATATCTGAAATGAAGGCCCTTTTTTCAGTGAGCCAACTGAATTTCATCAAACCGCGATAACATACAGTCATGTGACTGTGAACATTTTATGAAAGCTTCATCAAAATCGGTCCTTAAATGAAGGGGGGGGGTTGCTTTCACAAAGCATTTTACATATAGACCCCTTTTTCCATTACGCGGCTGAATTTCACCAAACTGTGACAATATACGTGAGGTCAGGTGATAAGGGACATTTTGTGAAAGTTTTACCTAAATCGGCCCGAATATAAAAGAGGAGTTGCGTTCACAAGAAATTTGACAGGAAACTTCCCCTTTCCATGACGCGGCTGAATTTTCACAAAACTGCAATATGTGCAAGGTCAAGTTACATGAAAAGTTTGAGAATGTTTCACCCAAAAAGGGTCGTAAATGAAGGGGGGAATAGCGCTCAGAATGAATTTTACTTGAAGGCCTCTCTTTCCATGACGCGGCTGAATTTCACCAAACTGCGACAATATGCTCAAAGTCAGGTGACAAAAACATTTTAGAAAGTTTCATACAACTCGGTCATTTGAAGGGGGTGCGTTTACAAGAAATTTGACAAAAAGACGCCTTTTTCTATCACGCGGCTGAAGTGTCACCCAAATCGTTCCCAAAACGAAGGAGGAGTTGCGTTCACATGAAATTTGACTAGAAGTCCCATTTTTCACCAAACTGCGACAATATGCGAAAGGTCAGATGACAAGTAACATTTTTGAAGTTTCATCCGAATTAAAACATTACTGAAGTGGAGTTGCGTTCACAAGAAATTTGACATAAAGGCCCCTTTCTCCACTACGTTGCTGAAGTGTCTCCTAAATCGGACCTAAAATGTAGGAGGAGTTGCGTTCACATGAAATTTGACACAAAGGTCCATTTTTCACCAAACTGCGACAATATGCGCAAGGTCAGGTGACATTGAACATTTTTGAATATTCATCCGTTTTTGAAAATAAATGAAGGGGAGTTGCGTTTCACAAGAACTTTGACATGAAGGCCCCTTTTTCCTCTACGTGACTGAAGTGTCGCCCAAATCGGTCTAAAAATGAAGGAGAAGTTGCGTTCACTAGAAATTTGACTTGAATGCACCTTTTTTCATGGCTCGGTATGATTTTATCAAAGTGCAGTAATATGCACTAGGTCAGGTGGCTAGGAACATGCTGTGAAAGTTTCATCCAAATCGGTCCATTAATGTAGGAGCAGTTGAATTCACAAAAAATGTGACACGAAGGTCCCCTTTTCCGTGACGCAGCTGAATTTCATCAAATTGCGATAAAATGCGCAAGGTAATGTGACTAGAAACATTTTGTTAAAGTTTCATCTAAATCGGTCCATAGATGTGTTGCCTTCACAAGATTTGGACAACGTTCGTACCGACGTTCTTGCATAGGGACGGACGGACAGACGGAGATGATACTTACATAAGTCTACCTTGGCGGTGTATAAAAATGAGAGTTTCCCGAGTTTTTATGAATTACTGTTTTGAAACATCTTGACGCCAATTTTACGTCAGTTTTTCCCGTGACCAACCACATATATGCTAAAAAAATGGAATTTGTAAATGTTTACCGAGACAACTTTAAGCCTTTATAAGTTCTCGGTGTTTAATTATTGTAACATTTATAGAAAAATACTTATTTCCTTCGTTGTGGAAACGGTCTTAAAGATCAAAACTATATAAAGTAAAGAATATGCTCACCTATTAAACGTTTGTTGGACCTTTTTGATGACTCTGTAATTCAGAAATAGATTATAGAAATTGCAACAGCTTCTCTCATTGTTTTCGATGGTTTAAACGGGAAAAACAGTAGATTATCATTTTAATCAACTCAAGACCTTACCAGTGGTATTACAAAAAACTTATACCCCGCTCTCATTCTTTTCATCCTATCTGTCGTCATCTAGGCCGTGGCCAAAAAGTGACGTCACATTGAACGTTGTATAGCAGTCACGTGCAAAATGACGCGCTTTAAGAAAATTCGCCCTAGAGTTTATACATTTTGTCAAATCTATGCACCAAAGAAATAGAAAAATCGGGGGGTTTTTTTCGAGTAAGTTCGATTGTTATTTCACTTCGTGAACAACATAAGCTATATTTTCACTCGTGAAAATATAGCTTTTGTTGTTCACTTAATGAAATATAAATAGATCTTGCTTTAAAACTAAAATTATCCTCTATGTATTCTTGAAATGGTCTTGGAATCAAGCTCAGATTAATATATAAAAAAAGTCATATCTATTTGTTGAATCTGTTTGTCTGTTTTTTCTCTCGCTCCTTAGATTTGTCTTTCTGTAAAAGTAGAGGCGATATCATCCTACGTCAACTGTTTTTGCATATGGGTGCACGTGCAAATCACGATAGCCTTAGTAAAACGTTTCGCTAATGAGTTAACCCTGATCGCCGGGTTATTCAAAATTCACACGGACCACAATATATGTATAAATTAAGAAGTCGACAGAGAATTGATTGACGTTGATTGATTGATTGAATGGAATTTAACGCCGCTTTCAACATTTTTTCAGTTATTTCGCGGCTGGAGCACCTAAAAATTGTTGCCTGGTATTTCTCTCGCCAGTACAACCACCACATTCTTTCCTAGGCTCAAGCTGCTATCTCACGTAGATCTCTGATTATCAACCCATTGGTGAGAGACAAATAGTTGGAAAGAATGAGTGCCGCCGCGGGGATCGAACCCGGGACCTTTAGATTGACAGTCCGACGCGCTACCAACTGCGCTACGACGGTGGCTTTGATTGACGTTGAGCTTCAGATAAAAACAATAATAAGAGATTATATTTCTAACATTTTGTATAATTTTCGGAATTACAACTAATTGGACGATTAAAATGGTCTACGATTCATCAAAAATGCCTTTGGTGTACTATTTTGTTAGCAGACTGTTGATTCCATGTCCGAGGTAAGGGCGGTTACTCTGAAAGAAGAAAAACATACATTCAAACAGAGTAACACATCTTACATTCCAAAGACATGGAAATCAACAATCCGAGAGAATGCATTTGATTAGAATAGAGTTTTCGGAGACAATTTGAATGCATGTACTTACAAAATACTAATTCGTAATTCACTACAATTATTTATATCGTAATAGCCGAATTTGGTTAAGGTAGTTGACCCGCAATAGTTCCGCAACATTTCTGCACTCATGAACTTTCACAATGTTGACCGAGGTTTACTAATGAAAATCAATAGGAAACCTCGGTTAACACTGTTACAGTTTATTACTTCCGATACATTGCGGAACTATTACGGTTCCACTACCTTAAAACGAAGCTTAATTCTTAAAATGGCTTTCGTCGGGACGGAACGAACTTTCACAAACGTCGTTTATCGACTTAAGCGAGATCGTTTTTTAAGAGGTATTAAGCATTGCTTACAAAACACCCAATATATTCTATCCAATCATTAGTTGTAATGTCTATATGTCAAGCGGTTTTATCATATGTGTTTCATATATCGTTTTTAAAACTGTTATTACTTAGAGCGCCACACCTGAATTAAAAAATCGGGGTTGGAATGAAAACCTCTCAAAAAGCTACTTTATTCTTAAATACGTAATCCTTTAAAAACACATTAGGTTAGAATCATTTTTTTTATATATGTGACCATCTGGGCAGTGAGCAAAGTGTTAATCCTAGTCAGACTGAGCGTATTATACCACAATTGAAACAAGGAAAGGTGTTTGATATTCGAAGCACGTTCAACCTATATTTGGACCAATCACTTTTTCGAATATTTATTTTCGGTGTTCAAGGAAACAGGTCACAACGGGTCAAATACAGTTAAGAACATCGTAAGGTTGACAAATCAAGGATTTGGGAATGATATTGGTTTGACATTGATTGGGTGTGTGGATCGAAATTTTGAATAAATTTTACGGAGATAATAATTTATCTTATAACTATACAAATATCTGTGTGGTGTCCGTGGTCTAGAGGTAGAGCGTCGGCCTCTTGACCCAAAGGTCCTGAGTTCGATTCCCGGGAGCGGCTATCGATCTTGGTTCTTTCATTGGCCCACACATTCGGCGCGAGTACTGGTGAATTTTCCAGGAAGCAGAATCGAGAGGGATTAGTCTAAGTTGTAAGAACTTGTTTCCCAATCGATGTAAAATAAATAGGTTTAAACCAAACCATCTGTGTGATAACAACCCGTATGATATTTTTTATGATATCACATAGTTATTTTTAGAACAATAATATCATGCAGTTATTTTTAGAAACTTGCATTTCAGATAGAAACACCGACGAAAACAAGACGAATATAGGTTATAAGATAAATATAATACATTCTTAGTGTATTGTATGAAAAAAATATCAAACTCGGTTGTGAGAATTAATAATTGTCTCGGCATAGCCTCGACAATGATCAATTCTCCCAACCTCGTTAGATATTTTTTTTCATATAATACACTAAGTATGTATTATATATTTATCGCTAATTTCGTCCCTTTAAAATAATTTCCGTTTTCATTATATTTTTGTGTCTTCGCGTACAAATCAGACTTTGTTAAATCCATACAAGGCTATAAAAATCATGGAATTATTTATTTGATGTCAATAAAAGGTTTCGAGGCGTTTTAAGAGATTTGAGCGAGTGCTTGGAATGAATGAATGAATGAATGAATGAATGAATGAATGAATGAATGAATGAATGAATGAATGAATGAATGAATGAATGAATGAATGAATGAATGAATGAATGAATGAATGAATGAATGAATGAATGAATGGAGCACTGAGTGAGCGATTTAGAATGGTTTTCAACAAGGTGGATGTAAATATACCGATGTTCTTAACTATATTTAAATGGAATACTCCAAAATCTTACTGCACATCAAAGAAGGTACAATTATACCATTAAAATTTAGATCAGCAATCTCGTTAGATTCTGAACCCAAGCACTTTTTTGATATTATGATACAATTCTTGTTGATGTTTATTACTTTTGGTTATCCTTAATATTCTTTATTTTTAGCATAAGTAATAAAATCCCACCTATGGCTTTCCATGTAAGACTGAATCCCGAGTACTCGTCGGAGCTATCGGAGTCAAATTCAACAAAGGCGTGGTCACTCGGTATAGTAAATGTTCCAGGGGAAATATCGCCACAGAAAGGTCCTGTAATTGTACAATTAAACATAGCGTGATGTTGGCGCTTATCCGACTAAAACAATATTTCGTTCAACATCCGTTTACTCCATTTATACCACCCTCTCAAATCGTTCAAAATGCATTGAACTCGCTCAGAGCGCTCCAAATTTCCATTAAAAATGCCCAAGATATACATGATTTTATTGACAAGCGTAAATTTGGAAGCGTCCAGTGTGCCCGTCTAAAAATCTTTTCATAAATAAGAAAATATGTTATCAAAGGAAGATGATGGATATACGTCAATTCGTTTATGTTTTGTTCATTCTTTTCAAAATGATTGGCCTGGTAAATGTTACGATGTTCTCAAATGTAGCACGAAAAGTATTAAACAGACGTATTTCGGTACCTTAATTTTAGAAACTTCCGAAAGACTTAACTCAATATTGATTAAATCTAAAGTGGTTTTTTTTTTTGTTTGTTGGTTTTTTTTTAAAAAAAAAAAGGTGTATACACGGAAGCCAGGTCGGTACAAATGCAAAATTATAAAGTTACTGGTCCATACATAACCTCATTATCTGTGCAGACTTTCGATTTCATATCGGCTAATAAGCCTGGAGTTACGTTAAATGACAAATTATATAGACAATATATTATGTTATAGAAGAATATTTAGTTTAAAACCTACCATGTTTGAATGAGTTGCCATCAGTATACACAACAACGTAATCAAAATCACATGTACTGTCGGGTTCAATGTGGAAATTTGTGTTGAATGAAAACGACAAGGACTGAAAAAAGAATTTAGACTTCATTTAAAACAATATAAATCAAGACTTTCGCAAACCTTAAGCATTAGTTGTTAGAATGACCTTTTTTTTATCTGCATTGGTTAAGAGTTGCAAGCAAATAGTTGAAAATTACAGTCATAGACTTAACAGACCGATTTTATCTTGCGTCTTAACGGTCATTCAATACTGAAAAAAATATAATCTTTAAACGAACCATCACTCTTTTAAGTTAACGTACATTTTGAATATCCTTTTAACCAAAACAAATAGTTCCAATATCCCAACCCTATTTTATTAAACAACACATCGATGCCGGTGCGCTTAACCCATTCCCAATAAAACGCACTCTTTGACAACCAAGAGGAAAAATGCATCGAAAAACATTGTGAAGATTGAAGTAATAGCTTATTCCAAACAATTTCTTCGCTGTTCATTATATTTTATTCCCATAAAGACATAGACTATTTAGAAATCTATGATGAAATCAGCATTGAATATTTTCGTTTCAATTTTCCTCGAAGATGGGCTAGTCTAACCTTTCAAATAACGGGCAAAGGTAAAGGTACCCTAAACTTACTTTTGCAGATGGAGCTGATACTAGATAGATACAATGAGCACTACTTGGATAGTGGTTTGGGTAGCCTGGGCTTGTTAGGGTACCAGAAGTGCCAGTTTGATTTCTCTCGCCGCAAACAGCAACTTAAATGGAAGACAAAATACTTCATATATTTAACCATCGAAAGCAAATACCTAGACTTGTATCAGTCCGTTAAATAGAGCATAGTATCATTAACATTTATTTTATACGTTAATTATTTTATACTATCCTGTAAGTTTCTATCAACCGAGAGTCTGATTTTTTTTTAAGAGAAGTAAATTTATCTTTATTTTAGTAATGTTTAGCCGGGTTACCTACCTTGTTTGAAACCTTGTTAGCAAAATTCTTCTAAACAGGGCCTGAATCCCAGGCTACAAAATACGGTATGTTTTGAATGTGACCCTTCACGCTAAAAGGGGTCATCTGGGACCTCAGTAAAATAAATATTAAAAAAGAGACTGCTTCCAGCATAGGTCTACCAGAGGTCGCAATTTGAAACATTATTTCACAGGATGGTAGATTGATCATTCTAGATTCAGAAAATAAGCAAAGTGCGAAAAGTTTCGGTCCTATTCAGCCTGTGCGATCAGTGCAGTCGAACTAGGATCTACACTTAACGCACTACCGAGATGGTCCCTTTCGCATGACGGGTCACAAATGTATTTCAGATTTATAATTAAAACTCATTTTTCAACAACAACAACAAAAAATTAAGCTACATGTCCTCTGAAATGGAAGTCAATGAAATTGAAATTAAGTTGGTGAAAACAAAAAATGTGAGAAAATTGAACATTGATCACTCAACTTGTACATTTGTATGTAGGAAGCAGTCACCACAATGGAAATAATGAGGATGTTTGCCATTGTTGCCATCTCAACAGCAGAATTTGTAGTAAAAACTTTGGTTGCTCTTGATTAAGAAGATTAAGGCTTAATTTTGCAGTAACCGTGCACGAGTTCTATGGAAGTAAAGCCTCGTTTACATTTGGCCTACGGAGCCCGTACGGCTCGGCGCCCGTATCTCGCCGTAATCATAAAATCGTGCGGTGCCCGTGCGGTAACATACGGTGCCCTTGCGATCATCGCACGGTCTTACGGGCACACAGACACCTGCGATCTCGTTTAAAAAAATGTTATACAATGTATACATCTTTAAAAATCGCAAGCCCGTAACCTTATGCGGACTTCGCACTGTCGCCGCACGGACATCGCACGGAAGCCTTGCGATAATCGCCCGGAAATCGTACGATATCTGAACTATCAAACATCCAAAATAAAACCCGTAGAATCGTGCAATGACCGCACGGCATCCTTTCGATATCCGTACGGAACCCGTACGATCTCCGCACGGGAATCTCACGATTACATTGCGATATCGCACGGGACCCGTACGGTCTCATTAAGGTAGGTTCCCCCTCAAATATTTTTAAATTTGCACGGCCACCGTGTGGCATTGTGAAGACATACGCCGCAGACCGTAGCTGTCTGCGATGTCTAAAAAATTGTAAGAAAAATCGCAGGCTGCGATATCGTACGGCTACCGTGGCAAATGTAAACTAGACTTAATGTACATGTAGGAAGACCATACTGTCACGTACGAGCTGTCCCCAAACAAAGCATAGCTGAAAAATATTCGACGTGAGCCGGTGTCGAACCCACGCGGACAACAATATTCTTTGGCTCAGTGAGTGTGTATTGCCGTTTATTTATCGTCGCTACCGTAGCACATGCCCATATGAGCGACGCCGCCAGAAGACGGTTATTTGTTACGAGGTATAGTGCAAGGATAAATGACGTTACTACCGCTGAGATCCGCCATGGTTCTTTCATGTGCTCGGTGTAAAGCACTGTCTCACGGGACCTCGGTTTAAAGTCTCACCCGAAAGACAATAAGTTTTGTTAGTGTAAAAGCCCGGGAATCGAACCTACGCCGTTGAACTCCAATGGTTTTGAAGTCCGTTGCTCTACCAACTGAGCTAATCGGGGTGGTCAATTTGGCTCAGTGGTAAGCGTATTGGCCTTTTAAATCAGAAATTTGAATATTACTTGTCCGCGTTGGTTCGACACCGGCTCATGTCGGATACTTTTGAGCTATACTTCGATTGAGGACAGTTCGTACGTAACACATACCACTGTGACAATTATCCGGCAGTTCGTCACTGTTATCGTTACAATCATCGTCACCGTCACATAGCCAGTCCTTTAACACACATTGTCTGTTGGCACACTGGAACTCATCAGCGTCACAGCCTATAATAGATGGGGGGTTTTTTAGGTCAAGGGTCAATGTCACCTTTCCAGGTCAAATTAAAATACAGTTAACAACATCGTGAAATGACAAGGTGAATGCTTTTGATTTTTTTTTTTATGTATATATTTTATTCAATCAAGTTTACATAATCAGTAATATACAAAGTAATATTTTTTGTTTTTGAAATGATTTTGGAGTAAAATTGAATGAGTACGTGGGGCGAGTTTTGAGTGAGTTTTATGGGAGGTAAACCAATATTGCAAATTATGTTCAGGATGAACAAAATTAGCGATGTTCATTATCTCCCTTAAATAAAATATGCAAACAAGTTCTATAAATAGCTTCCTATTTCCTCAAGAATCTATCAGACGCTTACAAATTGAAATTTGTAAGTGTAATCGCGATTTTCGTCAAGCTTTATTTTAAAACTTTATCTTTTTCAGTGATTTTCGGGTGATTTTGAATTATTTGAGAGAGTGTTTGGAATGAATGAATGGAGCGTTGAATGAGCGATTTAGAATGGTATTAATTGAGATGAATGTCAATTTCACGATGTAATTAACTCTATTTGAATTATAGCAAAGCTGTCTAGACAACAATTATGTATGATTTTATTGGATGTTGTTAAGATAAATTGATTCCCCAAATGATCTAATATAGTATCAAAAATATGTGTAAATTCCAAAGGCTGAGGTCCGTTACAGTTAGTCACAATGTTGACATTGACATTCATCCAAATCGCTCACTCATCGCTCAATACATCCATTCCTAACACGAAACCAAACCATTCAAAAACGCTCAAAATGATTTAAAAGGATAAGATCCACAACTACATTAAAATGAATTTAGCTTGAAATAAATCTCCATTTCAATATCATATTGAAATAGTAAGCGTCTGATTGATTCTTGAAGAAAAGGGAATTTATTTATAGACCTTATGTGCATATTTTATTCAAGGGAGGTAATTAATATCGCTAATTTTGTTCATTTTGAAATAATAGCGATATTGGATCACCTCCCTTAAATTTCACTCAAAACTCGCTCCTCTCACTCATTCAATATCATGCGAAAATCATTCCTAAATCATTCACCTTGTCAATTTCACGATGTCATTAACTTTATCAAGATAAAAATAGAGTAAGGATGAAAAAATTAAAAACTAGTAAGAAAGTTTGCTTATCATTGGCTAAAACGGCGTTATCTATCCTTTTACACAATATTTGACCTTAGCCTTTGCATGGCCTTTACCAGTTTAACGCGGTATCAACAACAATGATTATCAAAAAAAACTTTATTTCATGTATTTTGTAAAGCCCCATCACTTATGATTCAAACGTCGTTAGGCAATCAAAACCTGATAACTACAGTTTTGCTTACGTTGTTTTGGTCTAACGATAAAATGACATTCAGATTGAACCTGAAAGTTGACCATGACCTCGCCTAATGACTTTGACGTACAATCCATATATTATTTTACATTTTTAACATATGTGACCCGTCACACGAAAAGGGACCATCTGGGTAGCGCGTAAAGTGTCGACTCTATTCAGACTGCGCAGGTTGCGCAGACTGACTAGGGTCGAAACTCTTCGCAATGTGCTTATTTTCTGAACCTAGAATCTACCTTCCAGTGAAAGCATTTTTGAAATAGACCTCTGGTTGTCCTGCACTAGAATTAATCTCTTTTTCAAATATTTATATAAAGGAGTTCCCAGATGGTCCGTTTTTGCGTGACGGATCACATATATCTAAACATATACTATCTATAATATAAAATATTTTGTAAAGTAACACGTTATTTTTGTATAACACAAATACCCCTAGAATCTGCAATTTGTACCAATTTGACCTTGGTTAGTGACCTTGACCTTGACATGGGATCTTGGTAATTATAAAAAAGACAACAGAATATGCGCATCATTGAGATGAACCTTCAGACCAAATTTGAACATCCTACATGAAATGCCTTGAAAGTCATTTGAAAAAATGTTGTTTGGCATAGGTAAAGCTGTTGAAAGACAGATGGACAGACAATAAAAAGGTGTATGAAAAGACACACAGGCTGGTAGAAGGACACATACAATTACATTAACCAACTTTGTATTGTTGTGGGGGTAAAAAAAGTTTCATATTAAAAACTTTTGTTTAAATACTGTAGATAAAATACGAATTTATAAACGGGAGGTAGCACTTTACGATACAGAGTCAAGTCTATCAACAACGAAATAAAATTTATTTGGGTACCGCAATATTCTATTTTTGATTTTTGCTCATTGGAAGGTGTTCTATAAGAAGATAAATCATACATATATCTATCTGGTTGCGTAATTGAGAGATCGCTGTGTAAAAAATGACTATCTTTAACTAGAATGGCACACTGAAAACTCCGAAAAATGATAAAAAAAATGGTAAAAGCTGTGATAATTATTTCCTTTTGTCCTGATTAATGTTTCCATTTGAAAAATCAGTATTTGATAAATAATAGTGAATCTACTTTTGAGATTGATGACTTAAATTGCAATACACAATATTTTCATAACTTCTAAAATTTACCTTTATCTCGTAGTCTCCGTTGAAACAAAATGCAAATTATGAAATTAAGTTTGCTAAAATAGTAAGGTTTGATGTTAACTGCCCATTATTAAAGCAAAAAAAAAACCTCCATTTTTTTTATTGTCGATGATTGATGATTCGTGTCAAAGTCTCTTAAGTAGTATATAGAAATCAAGTACGTACTGCCTGAACCTCCCCCTACACTTCCACCACTAGAAGTACAATTCATCTCATCACTGTCGTCACCGCAATCGTCATCATTATCACAGCGAAATGTATTACTGACACACTTTCCATTAGCACATAGGAACTCGGATCTGTGAGACTCATCTAAAACAAAATAAAAATGTTATCACAGCGGAATGTATTACAGACACACTTCCCATTAGCACACAGGAACTCGGATCTGTGACACTCATCTAAAACAAAATAAAAATGTTATCACAGCGGAATGTATTACTGACACACTTTCCATTAGCACATAGGTATTCGGATCTGCAACACCTACCTGAAATAAATACATTATACACATTATCACAGCGAAATGTATAACTTACACACGTTTTGTTAGCACATAGGAATTCGGATCTGTGACACTTATCTGAATATATACAATATAGATAATGTATTACTGACACACGTCCCGTGAGCACATGGAAATTAGGATCTGTGACCCTTATCTAAAAACATACATTATAAATGTTATCACAGCAAAATGTTTTACTGATACATGTCCCGTTAGCACATAGGAATATTTACATTGTATATACACTTACTACAGTCTTGTACCGAACCAACGAGATGTAAATTTGGTTGATATGTGACACTCTTTTTTAAAAGAACAAAATGCAAATACAACACTACATAAAAAGATTGAATAAGCATATATGAAGAGCTTTGGCAGTTATATTATTCAAATTCAAATACGATTATAATGGATTGTGTTTCTAACACAATTTCCATCGGCACATGTCATGTTGACTTGGATCTGTGACAACCATCTGAATTATAACTTAATAGTTATCACACTAGGATGAATGCCTCAATCAGTTACATTCATAAAGTGTTGATTTTGAAAATGTGAATTATCTCTGCGATAATAGAACACACAGCGTATGTCAGATCAAAATGCGACTCTTCAGGTTAAAAGGCAGCATCTGCACTACGAAAAAATAAGTATAAAAGAAAGGAATAATTCTACTAAATGGTCATTCGGAGGTAGCGTTTAAAAGATTTTTATATCGGAGTGTAGAATGATCATTCAAGATTCAGAAAATCATCCAAGAGCGAAAAGCTTGATCTTAGTCACCCTTTACGGAAGAGTACAATATGAATAGAGTCGACACTTTACGCAGTACCAAGATATCCATTTTTTCCCTTTTCGTTATAGATTTACCTAATAGTTCTTTAAACATACTACTTACGGATAATGGTATTCGTAAAGTTGTAAAACATGCTAAATCCGCTGAGCTGGGTATCATCATCTGTTACAAACTTGAGCGTCATTATGTTGCCAGTAGAAGATATAGGATTGAATCTACTACCACAGAACTTGCCAAGGCTTGGAGCACTTGGGCCATCACCATCAAACAGCTCCAGGTAATCATACGCGCACCTGTCAAGTGATACACAATTGTCAGTGAGAGTCAGTGCAATTTACAGTTAACAACATCGTGAAATTGACAAGATGAATCATTTTGGAATGATATTGGAACGAAGTTGAATGAATATGTGGAGCGACTTTTGAGTGAATTTAATGGGAGGTAATCCAGTATTGCAAATTTTGTTCAGGATGAACAAAATTAGCAATATTGATTACCTCCCTTTAATAAGATATACATAAAAGTTCTGTAAATTATTTCCTATTTTTTCAAGAACCAATCAGACGCTAATAATTTCAATTATGTCAATGAAATCGCGATTTTTTTCCATTTGTTTTTATTTTGAATGTAGCTGTTGGTTGTATACTTTTTAGTCATTTGGAGCGTTTTTTGTCGATTTGAATGAATGTTTGGAATGAATGAATGGAGCGCTGAGTGAGCGATTTAGAATGGTTTTGATTGAGTTAAATGTCAATTTCACGATGTAACTAACTGTAACTACAGTATTGGGTTGATCCACCGATCTTCTAAATAAGCTTTAAAATTTCCAAAGAACGTTATCAAAAAAAAAAAAAAATAGAGAAAGATAGTTGAAATATTATATAGGTAGCCTTGCTTTTGATGCAAAGAAAGGATGATACAACGAAGAAATTATTCAATGTAAAGAGATATATTTTAAGGTTACGAGGCCACAATGACATTTGCGGGTAGAATGGAGGACGAAGGAGGTCCAAACTCGACTAAAATGTGGTTATCTAGTATGCAAAAATGAAAAATCAAAGTATTATTTACTTATTGGGTTAGCAAAACGGCGTAACTAAAACCTTTACCAAGCTGCAGTTATGAAATTTGGCATTCCTACTAGAAAGTAGAAAAAATAATCAAACTATAATGCTTACGCAGTATCGTCTTCCACGTTAAATGACTGTGCCACCAGTTCTACATATTGCCCTTTAGGTGCCTCTACTTTCCACATACAGTTAAGATTCTTGCCATAATTATGACCGGCATCATAGCCCGAATGAGACTTGATAACACCGTTGTTTGATGTAAGGTAGTCCGATCCACCACAGGAAAAGGCTCGAGGTACTAAGTATAAACATAAACGTTGGTTTAATAAAGCAAGATTCTTTTACCTGCCTTTCTAAAAAAATACAGCCAATCTTGCAAGAGCGACCACGTCTATTAAGCAACCATTTTTATTAAGCGACCACTTTGAAAATCCCCTTCTTTTAATCCAAATATTCTAAAAAGTAGAAATTGTTTGTCTTAAATTTATTGAAAATGAATCCTATATTGTTATAACTCAACAGAATCGTCTCAATGAGACGATTCTTTTAAGTTATAACATCATAGGATTTTGAGAATTTCGCTATAGTTCAATCAAAAAGCATGTTTCCTATTTGTAAACAAAATGTGTATTAAGCGGCAATTTCTATAAACGACCGCTTTCAGGTGGTCCCTGTAGTGGTCGCTTAAAACGAGTTTGACTGTATTGCAATTAATATCCGTTTCATAGCAGAATAATGCATCATAGATTTATTACAACTTAGGTTAAACTTAAATGTAAATTATGGCGTTCAATTTCAGCATATTTCTAAATACACGTAATTAAAAAGAAATTCAGAACAAAATTTTAAATCTTGATTCTTGAATCCATCCTTAGTAAAAAGTATCAGATATGTGTATAAGCGCTTCCTAAAGTAAACGAAAATTAAATGTACCCAAGATTGGATCTAACAATAAAATGCAATACGAATTCTATAAATGTATTTACTATAAAAGGCGCCCGGCATTAGCAGAAAATGTTTCCAACCAAACAACTGTAACAAAACATAACAAATCATTTCTTACAATCAAGGGATTTTCTAGATTATCAAATAAAAAACTCAAGAAAATCACGAATTCATTCGCATAATTTACTAGAAGAAATTGACCTTTTTCATTAAAATAGCTTACTAGATAAAGTATATTTTATCCTTGTCGAAGATTATGAATATCATTAAAATATGTATAAAATGAAAAGTAAATAAAATTTGAATTCCTTGACCATATGGCACTCTTTCATGATGAAATGCACTTCATAGAGAATTTAGCAAATGCGTTTACAGGAGGAAAGATTTTACACATAGGGTAAAAATAGCCTTCAACTTAAAAAACACTACATACCTCTAGAAGCATTAGCACTTGCCAAACATACTACAACCAAAAATTTCCACATCTTTACAATACAGAAAACAGAAAGGAAAAGGGGAATGTACACACGACCAAATGTGGTCTTTAATCTTGAACAACAATTTAAGATAAGAGATAAGGAGAGCCCTTTAGTTAGGCATTGCACCAATATATTTTGACCTAAATTGGGGGTTTAAAGGACGCGTTGGCCGAAAAGTTAATAACATCGTGAAATTGACATGACGAATGATTTAGGAATGATTTTGGAATGAAATTGAATGAGTGCATGGAGCGAGTTTTGAGTGGAATTAAAGTGAGATTATCCCATATCGCTAATTTTGTTCAACAAAAAATGCATACAATTTCTATAAATAGCTTCCTTTTCTTTAAGTACCTATTAGACGCTTAGAATTTTATTTATGTCAGTGATATCGCGTTTTTTCTAGCTTTATTTATTCATTCATTTTATTTTCTTTAAAAAAGTTGTTGATTCTTTGTTTTGAGTTTGGAGCGTTTGTGAATGGTTTAAGTGAGTGTTTTGAATGAGATTATGGAGCGCTGAGCGGTTTTGATTGAGACGAATGTCAATTTTACATTGTTGTTAACTGTATGAATTAAATATGTACAGCACCGGTTTTGACGCCTTGAATAACATTTTCACCACGGGTTCCGTGAATTTCTTACACAAGTACTGCCTTAACCCTTTCCTGTTTTACAAAATTTTGGACCTGTCCAAATTCAAAGGTTTTGCAGACGAAAATTTAAAGTGTATTTAATTTGAAAAATAACCATTCAGTAGGGTAGAAAATAGTGTGCAAAAAGAAGAAATTGCTCCATGCACTCATTCAATTTCATTCCAAAATCATTACAAAATCACCCACCTTGTCAATTTCAGGATGTTGTTAACTGTACCCTACGAAAATGATGCTTTGACACGTATTCATTTTTTTCAAAAACATTTGTACATGTACCAAGGGCTTCTGTAACTTGAATCAAAGGCACAGTCAAATAAACATTTTTTCGTCAAGCAATGGCTATATGGATTTAAATTCTAAGATTCATCGTTTACAATGAAAATACATGGCATATCATTGTCTGACGATAAAAATAGGAGCCCTACCATTAGAAGTTCAATCACATGTGTTTGCAAAATAAAGATGCCGATTACAACCCATCATTATTGCTCTGGGTGGGCGGAGCCTTAGTATTCGGCCGTTGCACTTAAGGTTAAGGTAAATCAGCTTATATTAACAATTACTTATTGTTATAGATGGTCAACATAATTCACTTGCGAAAATCACAGCAAATAATCCTGGTAACCAAACGCAGCAAATTTCTTAATATTAAACAACGCAATTTATGAAATCTTCAAGATCTGTTAAATTTTGTTGCGACTTCAGAACTTGTAGTCCACATAGTTTAAACTTCCGGTTAATACTAGGTAATGTCTTTTGAATGACGACTCAGCACCTTCTGTTAATCTAAAGCATAGAAGATATTGAATGAGTAGTCATTGAATGCCGAATTTATTAAACGAGTCATCTAAAACAGATAAAAACGAGGCTGCGCCGAGTTTTTATCTGTTTAAGATGACGAGTTTAATAAATTCGGTATTTTATGAGCACCAATTTTATATTCTATTTATAATATGACCCTATTTTTTGCGAAAAATCGTCAAAATTATTAAAATTCAACATTTTAATTTTCCGCCAAACTGATAACGCCGTTTAAAACTGACGTCACAATATGTACATGACGTTATTTTCGCGGCTACAAAAAAGCGTTGCTTTTCGTTTTGATCTCATTTGCATAGTTATTCCACTAGTGTAATAACACCCGTGTAATATCAAAAATATTCAACGGGTTTATTTCACTCCCGCGACGTAGGTCATATTATAAACAATACTTTTAACTAGTCGTAAGCATGAGAAGTTCTATTACCATGTGCTGTAGCTGAGTCTAATGAAGATGTCTTAGATTGTTAACTGCTGGTAAAAAAATCGTAACTTTAAGCTAATCTTGTATTTTGTTTACAGATAATACTTTAATATCTTAATCGATCTCCAAGGAGGGAAGTAAAGGTCGAGGTAAACGATCCATCAATGGATGAAGAGTTCTATTAGAGCGCTGCAAAAGAAATAGGCTTAATCCAAGTGAGTCTAAATCAAGACTATGGAATTCAAACTCACAATATACAGTATGAACTGTCTAAAATTAAAAGAAGTTCATTTGAGGTAGTTGAGCCGTAATAATTCCGCAACATTTCGGAACTTATGATCTTTTTACAATTTTAACCGAGGTTTCCTAATGAAACCATGAGGAAACCTTAGTTGACACTGTTAAAGTTCATGGCTTCCAAAACGATGCGGAACTATTACGGGTCCACAAACTTAACGCTTAATATGTAGTCATGTAATTATCTCCATTTAATATATAGTTAATCGTTGTATTCACATGATTGGTGTTTTTCTGTATCTCAGTGACCGAAACTTGATCTTAATTGTGCTAGCTAAGATTTAGAAGTACAGTCAAACTGCATTAAAAAACATCTGTATTAAGCAAGCAACCCGTATTAGGCAAGCACCCAATAAGTTCCGAAATCAAGCAATTACACTGAAACTCGCCTGTATTCAGCGAGCATCCTGTTTCGAACAAAGGCTTGTTCAGTGCCCCATTTAGAACTAGCTTAAAGCAGAATTGACTCTTAAGCGAATATGTTCGATTAATATCGTATACAGAATATTAAGAATTCGAAGACAAGTAATTTTATGTTAAATTATTTTATTGGCACAACGACATTTACAAGTATACAAAATAATTTACAATATATGCAACAATTATGATAAACACTTTTTTGATTTGCATCACATGACTTTTTGGCATAATGCTTTTGACATTAACATTAACTTAATTGGATGACATTTAATTGCTAATGCACTGATGTATAAATAACATATGTATATTTTATGCACATCTCATTTCTTGGCACAATTTTCGCGGTTAGTGAAATCACGTCTTTACCACAAAGATAAGAAAAAACTCTCCTTATCTCACATTATAAAGCAAATCCTTTATTCATACATAATAAAATCATCAACTGGCGACAGAAAATTCGTGAATACAGCTTTGTAAAGCTGTATTCACGAATTTTAGTTGCCAATCGACGAAATGCTTATTCAGCGAGTTCGTTAACACTTTATGAAATACTCTAGTGTCCTTTAGGCTTAACTATAGTAGTTGGTGAACTCGGACTGGGTGTTGTCGAATGTAAGGAAGTTCTCCTGACTGGGGTTATCGTTGTAGTCCCCGTTCATGGTCATCTCGATCCACTTCTTGAAGAAAGACACCCTGGTATAGAGGGACTGGTAGTTGTCGCTACCACAGCCCATGGTCATGGACACGATACCGGTCACCCTCCAGTCTCCCTGAGGTCCTGTTGGGCACAACAACGCGCCGCCGCTATCACCCTGAAATAGAACGCAAAAGCTTTACTTTTTCAGATATCAATGATATTAAACTATTCTTATACGAACCTGTGCTAAGCATTTCCCAACAATTTAAAAATGTGCGTGGGGTGCAAAAATTGAGTTGCGTAGAAATCCGCATACTGCAAATATAAAGTTATCTGATAGTCTACAGATATTTTAAGACCTTATCTATTTACGAAAAGCATAGTAAAGACTCTGGACAGACTGGGCGGATACACAAACTGGCCAGAGTCTTTGCTATGCGCATATTTGAAATTGTTGAAAATGTCATGCACAGGCTCAATTAAAGTTACATGCTTGTAAAATTTTCACCCTCTTCGATCAAAAAAGCATTCTTATTCGCTCGCTCAACGCTACACTTAAAGATTTCCTACCACACACCCGATTCGTTCATAACACTTCGAAATCACTAAAAGATGCTCCAAACTTTCTTAAAATCGCTCAAATCAGTACATGCTTTTAGAAGATACATGTCCAAATGAAAGGTTTTAAGTCCTGCAAAAAGATCATATATAAAAGTCAATTGAAAAGTGAATATTATTTTTGGACAAAGTCCATTTTAACATAGTTTTATTTTAAATTGATTGAGTTTGCAATATAAGCCAATTAAATTTTATTTTGTAGTTTATTCATATGAATTTACAATTAATATAAATTTCAAATAGAGAAAAGATAAATGTTTAAGATCCGATATACCTTCCCCATAAATTCATCAAAAACGATTTGGCAATCCTTTTATATCTCGTAAATGTTTGAGACAGCAAATCAAATTCAAGACAGTCGAAAGGAAGCTTATTTTGTCGAAGCGATCTTAAAAAGAATTGAACTTGATACTTACAGCACAAGCGTCGTTGTTCTGATCCCTCATCTTGGACTGTTTGGCTGGGGGCATACCGGCACAGATGACGGAATCGTCAATGTAGAAGTTCATACCCATGTCCTCAGGGTCCAAGGCGCTGTATTGATCCCTGCAGTAGTCATTGTCCAAGATGTACACATCGGTCACCAAGGGAAGGTACATTCCCCATCCGTAGGGCTCTGGAAATATGTCAGTACAGTCGATATTTTGATATCTCAAGCGACCACTTCTATTACCCGACCAGTTTTATCAAGCGACCATCATATAAAGTTTCTCTATCGAAAACAAAATCGCAGAAAAAGAGGACATTCTTACAAGATTTTAAAAGTGCGGGAGAACATTTAGAGCGGTTCTAGCCAGATGGCAACTAATCAAATTTGCAAAACCTGTTTTTATTTTCTAACATTTTTTAATGAGACGATTCTAACCGCTTCGAACATCATATAGTTCACTTATACTTGTGCGACAAACTCTTTAAGCTATCAAAATCAAAATATTTTACGAAATATTGTACATATTGTGCATATTAAGTGACCATTCCCATAAGGTATAATAGCTAGCTGACTAGATATCATAATTGGTAGATGATATATGTCTTTATTAAAAAGCTTCTTTTGTAAGGTATAAAAATATATCGATTTGAATAAAACTAAAATTACAACATTTTGTCGCCCAACTACGAATCATTGTTTTATTAAGTTGGTATGATTTCACAAAACACTTCTTTTGTTAAACAGACAAAATATCGTCGCTGAACGACATTCACCTCGTTATTACATCCTTTTAAGTTATACTATAAACTATAATTACGAGGTTGTTGTGATCCTAAGAAGACATGCCAATTCAGGAAAGTGTACAAAAGCTAACTTACGTGGAGAGACCTGTCCCCATCCAGCTACAGTACAGTGAAGTCTGTTCATATCCTTCTGGTCATCCTCGTTGATTCCCATCAAACCGACATACTGGGAGATCTCGGCTTCTTCAGCCAGTTCCAACAAGGCAATATCGTTCAACAAGTTGTCTGATACAAAGATTAAAACATGTATATGTTAAAATAGCATAAAAAGGGAAATGAATCACTTGATATTTTTCATCTATTTATCCGACTTATTATATATATATATTTTTCCATTTTTGTCTCCATTTCAGTTTACTCTTATTTAGCGAATGCATTTTTTGCTAAACAAGCACACAAATTTTCAAAGTGAATGTTTCAGATCATTCAATATCATTAATAGTGAAAATAAGTAAGCATGTGCATGGACGAATGCTCGGAAATAAAAGCCTTTCGTTGACTTTAACAGTTTTTTTATATCTAGCGAAATTCATATTAATATAATTAATTTTTTTATCATGCAATGTTGGTTAAAAAAATGCAAACACTCAAACCCATCGACTGTAATCTTAAAGCGATCAGACATCGAAATGAAATATCATGAAAAAATATGTAATCACTTCTAGTTAACTCAATCTCTGCCAGGATAGAAAGAAGAGATACCAATAAAAACTTACCCAAATTACAAGATAGAATTTACCAATGTTTTGCTTAAACAGTTTAATAGTTGTTTCCGAATTCCGTTTAATAATTATAATGCATGACATCTGTTAGTGAGTCGATTCGTATATTGGCAGATAGAAAAAGTTACATTTCAAGCAGATTTATATTGGACCTACTTTGTCCGGCGTAGTCATACTGTGGGTGGATGTAGATTCCCATAATGTTCATGATCTGTTCACCGTCATCTTCCAAATACTGGTTGTACTCTCCCAATACGGCTCTCCAGTTGGAGGGGTTTCCGAATCCGGGGCGTGTAGAGTCACTAAATGAAACATAGGGAGTCATGTTAGTTACATCGTGAAATTGACATTCATCTCGACTAAAACCACTCAAAATAAAATCACTCGCTCAGCGCTCCATTTATTTATTTCAAACACTCACTCCAAACACTTAAAAAGCTTCGAAATATTTCATTACACTTGGAAATCAATTTCAAACGATCACCATTTCATTCAAATCGGTAAGATTAAAGCGCTTTTTATTAGCTGGCATGGATTCTAAAACGACCAATTGGTTGGTAAAGACACACAAATCAGATTTTACTGAAAGGAGGTAAAAGTTATCTTTAATTTCGGCCAATACGATTATGTATTACATCCCTTGAAAATCGTTAAAATTGCACTCCTCCCAAACATTCCAAAATTACTCAACTTGTTGTTAACTGTACAATGTTTTGAAAATTGAAAAAGACAACTTACTCGACGCAGTGGGCAGCAGTGAGGACCCATTTAGGGGCAATCAAGGTACCGCCGCACAAGTGGGACATCTGGGTCTTTTCGGTGAAGGGGGTGGACTCCATGTAGTGAAGGGACACGAGCCAGGGGTACTGGCCCTTCTGCATGTTTTTACCGTTAGTAATCCTCTTGAGGACGGAGCCTTCGGTCAGCGCCAAGAGGACGCACAATACTGGAACGAAAATACGATCTTTTAGCTACAGATAAAGCGATTATTTTGAATTTCAAATTAAATCATTTTAATGATATCTGCGCAAATCCTTTATTATGGGTACTCCTTGGAATCGTCTTGTCAAGACGATTCAAATGAGTACCCACAATATAGGGTTTAAATGAGAAATAAAGATTTTAGACTGGCATTAACCCCTCTTATCTGTATACCTGCTTTAAAAATGATCCCTTATTTTGCTGAACTTGAATTCCTGTCCTAACATTTTTTTCGTTTTTTTTTTTTTTTTTATTTTATTTTATTTTTTTTTTTCATTTATATTTCAACTAGTCTGGCTCATACTCATGAATGATCCTAAAAGATAAATCGAATTAAGGCACAATTTAGGAAAAGATGTTTGTCTGCTCTAAATTTTGCAATATCTAAATTATAGATTCAAGCTGTAAAAACATGTTCATATTTTTTCAGCATTTTACGTTACTTGTAAAAACTGATTTGCATTGCTGGCGCTTCCAAGGCGAATAGGTAATACCAATCTTAGTAAAATACTGCCAAACAAATGATTTTCACTTAATTATTGCTGCAGTAAAAGTCAGTAGTGGTTTCGACGCGAATTTAAGAAAAAGAAAAAAACGAGTCTCTCGCTCTGAGTTTTAAAATGGAGAGCAAGTTAAATTTTAGAATATGCATAAACAAAAGAAGTTGCATTTTTTTCCAAAGAGTCCATACATTATTTAGCAAATTGCAACCCAAGTAATTTTTTCAATAAAATCTATTATATACCTGCAAGTGTCTTGATCATCTTGTCAGCTTACGTGCCCAGTCCTGTATAGAAATGGTGAAGAGACACGGCACTGATCGGCTTATATACTAGTAACACGCCCGTAATTAGGCTTCTGACATTGTAAGATCTCCTTTTACATAAGAATTATGCGCATAGAAATTAGCCTGATATGCATGCCCTGACCTTTAGGATGTGAAATGTGCTGATATGTAATAAGAACCTACCCCTTTGTTCATTTATGTACAGTTAACAACATCGTGAAATTGACAAGGTGAATGATTTTGGAATGATTTCGGAATGAAATTGAATGGGGGTGTGGAGCGAGGTTTGAGTGAAATTAAAGAGAGATAATTCAATATTGCTAATTTTGTTCGGGATGAACAAAATTAGCAATATTAATTACCTCCCTTTAATAGAATAAGCGTACTTTTCTGTTTTGTGCGTCTCCGGGAGCCAATCAGACATTTTTAAAAGTCCACACCAGCTTAAAAAATCGTAGAATAAATAGATTGAATTGAACTTATTTTTGAAAGTCTTGGACGATTTTTAAATGTTTTCTAATGATTTCGAGGGGTTTTTGATCGATTTGAGTGAGTGTTTGGAATGAATGAATGGAGCGATGAGTGAATGGTTAAGAATGATTTTGATCGGATTGAGTTTCAATTTCACGATGTCTTTAACTGTAGGTCTAAGGAATGTACAATTTAAACAGGAATATTTATCGGTGTGTGAAAAGTAGAATCAAAAGATTGCGTTTAGAACAGATCGGTCAAGCGTTAGTGTACCCTTCTTGAAATCAACAATTTAAGTTATAAAGATAGACAGTGAGATCCTCCTATATAGCGCTCGTCTGGGATTTTAGTTTGAACAAAAATATGAAATCCTCCTCATTAATCTTACTTTTAATTCTTGCAGTGTCATGTCTAAGGCTAAATTTGTTCGCGTACATTTAACTGTGTTGTTCGTGGTACAGTGGTAGAGCTTCGTCTCTTGACCAAAGGTCCTGAGTTCGATTTCCGGAAACGGATATCGATCTTGGTTCTTTCAGTGCTCAACATATTCGGCAAGATTACTGGTGAATTTTCCAGGAAACAGAATATAGAGCGATTAATCTTAGTACATGTAGTAAGACCTTGTTTCCCAATCGATGTAAAATTAAAAGTTTTATTAAACCTATACCACATTGTTCCTTAAAGTGTAGTTTACTAACCTTAAAACCATATTGCACTAACAAAAATAAATTCATGTTGGAGCTTGACAATGACATGACTAAAATTATTTCGAAAGAAATTGTAATTTATACCCATTTTCCTATGCTGTCCAATAGAATACTTCTTTTTCATTGAGTACTTCTTCATGACACTTTAAATGTAATGACCAAGTTTCTAGAGGATAGCGCTAAATTAAGTGATCAAACATCTAAAATAAAGCATTCGAAGGAAGTTCGTTCGGCTTTCCCCCACTATCAAACTTCTCTTTAAGCGGTTTTTTTTTTTTTTTTTTTTTTTTTTTTTAGAAAGTTCTATTTTTTACGATTTTAAAAAGAAAAAGAAAATGGGTTAATTATTATTTTCTCAGTCCCCTATGAAAATAGGTACCAAAAACATTCAGTGCCCTTGAGTTCTTGTCATTATTTTTTTTTTCTAAATACATACTTGATTTGAAGTAATTATTTTCGGACAAATAAATGTTTAGAAAGCCATTGATTTATCTTTTTATTAAGAACGACAACCCATTCCACTTAATTTTTAACAAAATACCAAATTTTGAGGAAGCAAAGGAAAACTGACAACTTTATTCGGTTCTTAATGGAATGTTGAGGGCTACAATTAATAACATCGTGAAATTGATAAGATGAGTGTTTTTAGAAGGATTTTGGAATTATATTGAATAAGTGCGTGCAACGAGTTTTGAATGAAATTAAAGGGAGGTAATACAAAATCGCTGTTTTTGTTCCGGGTGAACAAAATTAGCATCATTTATTATCTTCTTTTATAAAATCTGCACACAAGTTCTATAAATAGCTTCCTGTTTCTTCAAGAACCAATCAGACGCTAACAATTCAATTATTTCAGTGAAATTTGGGTTTTTTCTAGCTATATTTATTTAAGTGATTATTTTGCGTTTTTGAATGATTTGAGTTAGTGTTTAGAATGAAAGAAATGAGCATTGGGTTAGCGATTTAGAATGGTTTTGATCGGAATGAAAGTCAGTCAACTGTATTGAAACATGCTTCACAGTAAAAAAAACATAGCTCTACTATTAAACTTTTTTCTTATATTCTCAATATCAATTTGTGACATAATGAAAAATATTTTGATATGAAAAAAATGGGTCCATAGTCTTATTTTTTAATATTCTGACACATTTTCCAAAATTGGAAATACAAATTTATTTTGTATTTTGGTTCAGATATATGAGGCAAGGGTCCTTTCTCCATTTTCTTAAAATTTAGCTTTCTCTCGGAAAAATTGGCAAGGGGTAATGTTCAGTTATTACTTGTCGTTTTCTCTAGTTACCTTAAATTCTGAATAAATACTACCAAAATGGTAAAAAAAATCATACAAATTTTTGCTTGTTTTGGCAACCTTAAATGTAGCCCCAAAAAGGAAGTTTGAATTTCGATTCATAGTTTTGACCCCCTCTCGTTTTCCCCCGTTACAAATGAAATCTTGTTCCAAATTGCGCTCATTTTCCTTCTTTCGATTTGATAACAAATCTTTCTAAGAACCATGGAGATGTGACGCAAATTTTGACCAATAGATTGTCAACAATTGGTATTAATGCTACCTTTTCATGTGTAACTGTTACAAATATCAAAATATCAAGAAGGATCATGAATTTGGTTAAGTTCTCTTTTAAGCTTATTAAAATTCGGTCAAAATTAATCACCTAAGAGTGTAAGCCTAAATATTCCTATTACATGTAATGTCCTTTCCTGTCGATTGTTACAATAACATCGTATAATTGACATTAACCTCGATCAAAAGCATTTTTAATCGCTGGCACAGCGCTTCATTCATTCATTCAAAACACTCACGCAGAGTATTCGAAAGCATTCCGAAAGTTTTTTTGTTTTTTTTTAAAAAAAAAAAACCTTATCGTTAAAAACGATCGATATTTCATACAACCGACCAAATCTTTCCATGATTTTATTGGCTGGTGTGGAATTGAAAGTGTCTTGTTTGTCTGTGAGGTAAGAAGAATATCTTATTGGAAGAAATTAGCGATATTGAATTACCCCTTGTTAATTACATTCAAAACTCGCTCCTCCCACCCATTCCATTTCGTCTTGAAAAAAATCAAAAATCATTAATTTTGTTCTTTTCACGATGTTTATTAACTGTTGCACCATGAAATAGACATGATGAATGATATTGGAATGAGAACGACTATCGCCTCGAAAACCAAAAGGCAAGTCCTGCGTTTAAGGTACAAAAAATGCAAACTTTGAAAAATCATACCCCGCGCGGTATGTGAGTACATGTGCAAAGCGGGGTACCGTTTTTTAAACATCATTTTGAACGCAGTGCTGATATCCATCTATAAATAGGCAAACTGATTATAAAGAAGAGTAGCGAGGTCATCAAACTTTCAAAAGTAGTAATTAAAAGAATTTTCTATTCCAGCTAACAACTATAACGCGACCAAATCCTCTGTAAAATAATTAAAAAGACCCACAAATTTGTGTCTGTTTGTTGTTGTTGTTTTTGTCCTTCTTTCATCTTGCTAGTTTTTTTTTTTTTTTTTTTTTTTTTGTGAAAAAGCAAATTTTGAATTCTTGAATAAAAAAATACAGGAGAACATTAAGACACAGCATCCTCGGATACCCCGAGGGTCTCCCTTTTTGCTACGCTATCCTCGGATATCCCGGGTTTCCCTACTTAGTTTATACTAATTTATTTTAGTTCGATTGCGACGAAAGCTTTAGCTTATAGAACCGCTCTCGAACACTCAATCCTGATGTTTTCACGTCCCTGAGAGAGAGGCAGTGGTTTAAACCCACTGCTACCCATTTTTACAGCTGGGTGAACTGAGGCTGGCTATTAAGTGTTTTGCCCATAAACACACCCCGGCGACAGTGGGGCTCGAACCACGGACCTCCAGGTCACGGGTCGAGTACATTTACCACTAGACCACCGAGGCAGTCATCCCTACTTACTACGCTATCCTCTGATACCACGGTGTCTCCCTATTTGCTACGCTATCCTCGGATACCCCGGTGTCTCCCTATTTGCTACGCTATCCTCGGATACCCCGGGGTCTCCCTATTTGCTACGCTATCCTCGGATACCCCGGGGTCTCCCTATTTGCTACGCTATCCTCGGATACCCCGGTGTCTCCCTATTTGCTACGCTATCCTCGGATACCCCGGGGTCTCCCTATTTGCTACGCTATCCTCGGATACCCCGGGGTCTCCCTATTTGCTATGCTATCCTCGGATAACCCGGGGTCTCCCTATTTGCCACGCTATCCTCGGATACCCCGGGGTCTCCCTATTTGCTACGCTATCCTCGAATAACCCGGGTCTCCCTATTTACTTCGCTATCCTCGGATACCCCGGGGTCTCCCTATTTGCTACCCTATCCTCGGATTCCACGGGTCTCCCTACTTGCTACGCTATCCTCTGATACCCCGGGGTCTCCCTTTTTGCTAAGCCATCCTCAGATACCCCGGGGTCTCCCTATTTACTACGCTATGTCGACGATATATAGCGTAGTAAATAGGGATACCCCGGGGTATTCGAGGATGCAAACACTGCCTATGAAGCCTTATTACCGTTACAATAGTCAGGAATAAAGGATTCTACATGGGCGATTTCTTTAGAGATTTATTCTGTATTATGTTAATGAGGTAACATTTATAAGCGTAATTATAAATGACGACAGTTAAGCATTCTTGCAAAAAAAGGAACATTTTGCTAATGGTGACCAAAATATTGTAACTACATCTTAACCAAGCTAGTATTTATATGTTTTCGTCGCACATTAACGATTTATGTATTGGAAGCTTGATAAATATCAATTAAATAGTTTTAATACGAAATGAAATGATAGGATTATATAGATGTTCACTTTTGAGTAAGTGTCAAAGGTCAATTTTATATCTAGACAGACAGACCAAAAGAATAAATATGTATAATTAATTATAACATTGGCGAATTTATAAATCCATGAAATAAATTACGTTTGACCGTTTTTTTTTATATATATATATTTATTTGCCGGTTTTTCATTCATTCATTCATTTATTCATTCGTTCATTCGCACGTTCATTCATTCATTCATTCGTTCAATCATTCATTCATGCAAAGTATGCTCATTTTGTTAAAAAACGACACTTTTTCGAAAGGTGCTTAACTAGAAGTAAGACTTTACCAAATAAAAAAAGTACTTGCCTTGCATGATTGTTTTCATTGAGTGCGATGAGTGAGGTTTGAATGAATTTAAAGAGAGGCAATTTTTATCAAATCGTGTTCAAGATGAACCAATTAGCTATATTTATTACTTGCCTTTAATAAGATGTAAAAAAAGGTTCTAAATCTCTATATGTTCTTGAAAAAATCGCACGCTTTCAAATCGCACAAAGTCAGTGAAATCATAGATTTATTTCTTTCAATTTATATTTTTAATTCAGTTGTTGATATTTAGTGATTTTTGAACATTTTTGAATGGTTCGAGTGGGTGTTTGGACTGAAGGAAACGTTGAGCGAACGATTAAGAATGGTTTTGATCTGAACGAGAGTCAATTTCACGATGTTCTTAACGTGACTTGATATTGACGAAATCGAGTTTTATTTCATCGATTTCCATCCCACTCAAATGATATTCGAAAATGCACATCGATTTAGAGTGAATACTAATTTGTAAACCATCCGGCTAGCTCTTCGAAAAAAGCAATCGCCTAGTAAGCGAGAGATTCAATCCTAGGACTGGGACCCACTGCAGTGCCAGAACAGCAAAGATTAACGGACAACAGACGCAGAAATAGACATCAGTCAAATAATAGTTCAGTCAACAGCGGCGAAACAGTCCGTTAAGGTACCCCGACACAATTTGACACTTGTTCCAATCCTTATTAAATTGATATATTTCGTAGAGTGTACTTTTACGATAATTTGACAAAAAAATCAGCATAGCTTTCCGTGCATTTTTCGGAGAAAATTGGAATTTTTGAAACACCATATTTTCTGGCAAAAATTCTGAGAAACGGACGATAAGAAGCTGAATGATGACCTTCAATGTCAGTGAGTTGGTTTACATGGTTTATTGAATGCAAGGAATTGTAAAATATTGGATAAGTAACATTTACAGGACGAAAATGCAGGAAAAAAACGTTCTCGAAAAATACTCTTTTATTCACCGAAATCTAATTTTTCATTTTAAAATCAACAATAATAAAACACCCGCATTTAATACAGTTGAAAGTATATGATAGAAAATTAGTTTAACATTAGAAGATATAGGGAAGGGAGAATAAAATAGGTGTATCCAGGCGTTTTTGGCTACTTTGCTTTCCATGAAACCACCAACCCTCCAAATTCAGACGCTCACCTATCTTCTTATTCTGGTTATAATTATCCATAAGACAAGAGTTTGATCACATTTGCTGTAATACAAAGCATGTACCTCATTGATATTTATGTAACTGCTATTTAAGTTTCAATTACTGATAATCCAGGTGCGTAAGAAGCAATTTAGGGGGATGGTGGGTTAGATGAAGACTCGATTCTTTGGGGTTCGTCTTTCATTAAAAGACAAAATAAATTTCGATTTCTACACCGGTTATAATTACTGAGAAGGAAGAGGCTTCTTCCTCTATACTTTTACCAATCAAAATACATATACAAGAAAAAATATATTCATAATCAGCCCAATCATCATGCATATCAGTCGTAAGATAATGCATTTCAGGAAACAAACTTGAAGCAACCGTGACATACTAAATATCTAAATGGCATCTGTTGAATTTGCTAGAAAAATTATTCAAATGACAAAATACAGCTGAAAGGTAATGCAGTGGCAGAGAAAGTTCAGGTTATAACATTATCAGAAAAGAAAAAAAAGACTTGCTAACAACCGAGTCCTCTCACTTTCCAACGAAATATCCCGATTTTTCATGACGTACGCAATGAAAGAAATAAACGTTCCCCATTCAAACTTCTTTGGCAATGTTAACTACCAAATTTTATTCCAACTGACCCTGTCGGAACAAGTTCTTGTAACGTTGGAAAGGAAAAAATCTGGTGAATCTATATTACACAATTTTCGAGAGGGTTTACAATTTTACCTCAGTATAAAATAATTTTCAGTTCATTGCTACATGATTTCAAAACAAAATAACAATCAACTTAGAATACCAAAAGGAACGAACCTTCAATATAAAAAATTGCGAAAGGGATAAACTTTTATTAAAGGGAGGTAATATGTTGTCGTAAATTCGAGTTCAGGTTTCCAATGGTGTCCGATAGCCTTAAATGAACACAATGTATGATGTGTTTCTTTCTCCTATCACTCTATTTCGAGACTTGAAAACAAAACGATCCCGTTGAATTCACTGAGCTACAGTTAAATACATCGTTAAATTGACACTCGTTCCGATCAAAAGCATTCTTAATCACTCACTCAGCGCTTCATTCACTCATTCGAAACATTCACTCAAATCGACCAAAAACGCTCCATAATCAATTGAAATCATTTCGAAATCATTCAATAGAATTTATATTCAATTCAAATCGATCAAGTTCATATTCTTCTATTTTTATTTGATGGTGTGGATTTTAAAGTGGCTTATTGGTCCATGAAGACAAACAAATAAAGCTTTATATGAATTTAAATAAAGGGAGGTAACAAATATAGCTAATTTTGTTCATCTAGCCATATTAGTTACCTCCCTTTAATTTCACCCAAAACTCTCTCCACACACTCATTCAATTTTATTCCAATGTAACGGTTTTAAGGGAGGTAACTTGCATGGGATATGCAAATGAGAGAGACCTACCCTTAGTTAAATGGCTATTTGAAGCCTCTGTAGACGTTTAGGGTTACCGATCTTTATCTCTGAATGGATCACGTCTGTCTAGTTGCTCGGTCGTTACAAGTGGTGGCAGCGGTGGGATAATGACAACTGCAAGACCGGAGTTGCCTTACCAACGGGTCTTCCAGGCCAAGACTCGGGACGAGTCTTTTCGGAGGGGAGAGTAATGCAACGGTTTAAAGAGGGGTAATTTGCATTGGTTATACAAATGAGAGAGACCTGTCCTTAGTTAAATGGCATTTTGAAGCCTATATAGACAGAGTCGACCCATTTAGGGTTGCCGATCCTTTTCTCAGGATGGATCATGTCTGTCTAGTTGCTCGGTTCATTACCAAAATCATTCCGAAATCATTCACCTAGTCAATTTCACGATGTAGTTAACTGTACGAAACAAGAAACCTTATAAAGTGCGAAACTGATTCATACATAGGTGTGATAGCGTTTTGTTTCGCATAGCCACGTGAAATCACAAAAAAAAACATTCATTTCTTATACAGCTAATCACATCATGAAATTGAAAATCATTCCAAACAAAGCCATTCAAAATCACTCGCTAAGTGCTCGATTCATTCATTCCTCACACTCACTCCAATCACTCAAAAACGCCTCCCACTCATTCAATTTAAATCCTAAATCATTCAAAAATCAATCAAATTGTCTATTCACGATGTTCCTCACTGTATATCTTAACCCTTTCCCGTTTTACAAAATTTTAGACCTGTCCAAATTCAAAGGTTTTGCAGACGAAACTTTAACGTGGATTTAATTTGAAAAATAACCATTCAGTAGGGTAGAAAATAGTGTGGAAAAAAGAAGAAATTGCTTGCCAGGAGCAATTTCCTCTTTTTTCACAATGTTTTCTCAATCATAAAATCACAGGCACATAAAAGGCAGGGATTGAACAGCAAAGGGTTAAGTCATAAGTCAAACTAGAAAAGAGTTCGCTACTTATGAAAATTGAAACACAAGTGGGACAGCAACTGGAGGCTAGGAAAGGTTGTAATGCATAGGCGTATCGAGGACTTTGAAATATATACGCACTCAGAAGGCGACAACCACTGAATATATGGGATAAAGGCGATGTGAGAGCTGTGACAAAAGACGAATACCCTCCGTACGCTCCCTTTCATCATTTGAGCGTTGGTGAATAATCAGAACAACGTAATTACAGCTTGAATAAGCTGTCGTTTCGATGTTATGATCATTCATAAACGAAATTTTTCAATAGATGATTATTTCCTTTACGCTCTTGCGTAAATTGCGTAATGGGAGTTACGCCCTTGTAATGATAGACAATTACCTTGTGAAGGTATCCGAGGAATATTCCTACATTTCTAGGTGCCTCAGTCGTCGCGACATGACTAAAAAATATTTTAAGAAGGTTTTACCACCATCATGAAACAAACAATATATTTCAGCAAGCTACGTCCCTGTAAAGGTAGTAGATCCATTATAGTATCGCAACGTTTCGGAAGTTATGTTCTTTATCAGTGTGAACCGAGGTTTCTACATGTACTGAAATCATTAGGAAACTTCGGTTAACGCTGTGAAAGATCATGAATACCGAAATGTTTGGGAACTATTACGGATCCACTACCTTAAGCATAGCTCTCAGTTTCATCGCGTTGTGCAAGGGTTGTCACTGACACATAATATCAATAGTCAATACCTTGATCAAATGGCTATGACGTCATTGTCTATAAATAGATATGAATGCACGAACGGAATTCCCCAGTCATATTTGTTTATATTTTTGTTTTGTATCCATAACTTATAAATATTACCTTGAAAAGCCTTTTTATTCCATATAGTGATAGTTATTCGATCGACAGGGGCAGAGAAGAAGTGGAATATCATTCTATAAAAGAAAAGGTAGGTGAAAAGTAGACATTTAATAAATATTTTCTTCAAACCGTAGCGAAGTATTATACCTATTTGCTTCAGTGAATTCTCTAAAGGACCCACCCTTTATTTAATAATCAACCTAACTAAACCCTTTCTATTTACCACGCTTTTCGACCTTTCTAACATGAAAGGGATTGAAGTCAAATATGAGGAGTTGGATCTATTCGAAATAAAACCATACAATTTTCAGGATTGGAGAAATATTGTTGGAAAAGGTAAGACAAATGCCTATCCCACACAATGATAAATGACAAACCTTGTGATACGTTTAAAATCAAGGAGATATAAAATTCATTGACGACACAGAAAAGAGATCAATTCAGATTATATCCCTTAAATTTGTTGTTTCTTTCTAATAATTAAAATGTAACCACGCAAGCCTACAGTTAACAATAGGTTCTTAATAGCCTCGAAATAAAGTGGTACCCATTTAGGTTCAATTTTATATTTCTCAAGACTTTTTCTTCTCAAGATCGCTGTTTTTTGTGATTGCGTGATTCTTAATAATATGAAGGCGATGAAAATTCCGTTTAAATAAAAAGAAGTAACGGTTTCTTTATCGGGCGAATGAATGATCCTCATTGGCAATAACTTAGTATTGGTAAGTGATAGACCTTTCATATTTCAGGTGTCTGCATGTATTGCTTGTGACAAGATCTTTTTGTAGACACAAATTTAAAGGCCATTGCGTAAGGTCAGGGGCCTTTTACAAGGTCAAATCTGTGTTTAATTAAAATTTAACATTGCTCATAACATTGCAAAAGTAGGTGCTATAGCATTCATATTTTACGCGTGCATTAGTTTTGGCAAGGCCTATCAGTGGATGACAAGGCCAGTGTCACCAGTCAATGACAGGGTCATTTTGTGAGGGTAACTAATTTTGAAATAGAAAATTAATTGAACACTGGCTATATATGTAATACGTACTTAGTGTATAATATGACAAAAAATATCTAACGAGGTTGTGAGAATTGATAATTGTCGAGGCTCTGCCGAGACAATTATCAATTCTCACAACCGAGATAGATATTTTTCATACTATACACTTAGTACGTATTAAAATTATTATTAACCTCTATTTGTATTGTATTTTTCGTTGATGTTTCTATCTGAAATGCAAGTTTCTAAAGATAAACGCATTATATCATTGTTCTAAAAATAACTATGTGATATCATAAAAATATCACACGGGATGTTATCACACGGATATTTGTATAGTTAAAAGATAAATCGTCCTATGGTATGAGATAGAGTTTTGATTTATCACATGTGCATTCACGTGACGCATTGCATTTCAGAAAATGGCGACTTGCAGTCTTCGATCGTGTGATAAAGGAGTTGTGGACTCGAAGACCGGAAAAGTCGATGTTCGAGGATTTCAAGTGTCCAAACAAGAAACTACTGGGTTACAGGTTAGTGTGGTTACTATTTAAAATAAAACTTATCCTTTAATGTTAAGGAACGACATTATTTTATTTTATTTTTCTTTTTTTTTCTTTACCTTTATTATTCTCTTAAATAGTCAGTAATACAGTCATGTTGTAAGGAAAGGGTTATTCGTATACATATTCCTTGGAACAAATAATCTTCCAACGACAAACAAACGACATTTTTTTCAGTGTCAGTATCTAATTGAATAGCTATCATGTTCAATAAAAGTTGTAAAGTTTAAAGAAAGGAGAGTTTTAAATGTTTCAAAACACTTCCTCTTTCCCTGTAAACCACTCACCTAAATGGGATAACATGTATTTGAGAACGATGCATCTTTTGAGGACTATATAAAATACGAAGCAAAATTTTGATAATCTTTATGCATTATTTTGTTCCTTTGACACGTATCACATATATGACCCCCCAAGCGAAAATGGACCATCTGCGCAGACTGATAGGGTCGAAACTTTTCGCAAGTTGAAAAAAATAAATCTCAAAGCATTATTTTATATGGGTTATTATATAAATCCTATATGACAAAAAAAGATTATGAAACAATTACTTTTCTCGCAAATTTACATTGTTATAAGAAAAAAAATATCGAACATAGTTGAAAAGACACACTTGCATGTAACAATATTACAGTGCTTGACATAGGCGTAACTAGGATTTTGAAATTTATACGCACTCAGACGGCGACCAACAAAGAATATATAGGATGAAGGTGTCAAAATATGAATATCCTCCGTCCGCTCCCCCTTTCTATGATTTCAAATAGCTTGAATAAGCTGTAGTTTCGATGTTATGATCATTCACCAACGACTTTTTTTTCGAAAATGGGTTTATGTTTTACTCAATTGCGTAATGTGCATAATGGGAGCTACGATCTTTCTTGACCATTCTGACTTTTTCATGTCAGGCAAACTGGACAGAGAATGGCAACGCCGTGTTCCACCAAGAATGTTGGCGACAAATTAGAACGCTACAGAAAGACGGCAAACTGAAGGAAATAGAGGAAAAGCTCGTGAAAGAATCTAAGAAACATGCGGAAATCCATGACTCGGACGGTCAGGTGAAATCCGAGGCCAGGAGAATTGTTCAAATGATACGAGATTCCAGCTACTGTATTGCTTTTACAGGTAAATAATTGCAATCAAATAAGATAAAAAAATCTGATTGGTTTAAATCGCATCACGTGGGAAAATCCATTGCACTTTATTTCTGTATAAAATGCAATAGGTCTTTCGGGAAACCCCCGAAATTCGATCTGCAAGTCCTGAGTTGTAGGAACTCGAATTAACCTAATTCCCGATCATCAACGCAACATTGCTATTCAATCTATTATAAAATCAATATATTTTCGATAGAATGTAGGATAACAAACATGCAGTTCTGATTCTGAGCCGACCTAAACCGTTAAAAAACAGCGAATCGACGAAGACCTTCAAGCAACCCTCTCAACTAAGACCGACCACACCGTTTTCGTTTAAAAATACAGACTAACTTGGCAGAAACAAGCTTTTTTGTCATAACTACCTCTTCGAATTTTAATGTTGTCTTTTATTTGTGTATCATTTGTTTTACTATATGACATTTTACTTCGATCGCGAGATAAACAATACACGATCTACAAATAGAATATGTAATTTATACGCGCAGAAAGTAGACTTGAAGCTTCCATGTTTGGCTGAGTATTTAATAGTTTCTTCGATCTAGATGATTGCAATTATAAGGGACGAGTGTCTTTTTCACAGCGTTTATTGGAGATAAAGTGCAATTGCCTTAGCACATGGCTTAATCATAATGCCCTACGGGCGTTATTTGCCATTTGCTAAGGCAATTGCACGTTATACCCTAATAAACGCAGTGAAAAAGACACTCATCCCTATAATGCATGTATGTAAAGTCAATCAGCGACCACGTCTATTAAGCGTCCAATTTTTATCAAATGACCGTTTTGAAAATCTCCTTTCGTATATCAAAATATCCCACAAAGTAGATATTATTGATCTAAAATTATCGTTAGTTAATCATAAGTCTTTAAAACTCAATAGGGTTGTCTCTTTCGGACGATTCTCATGAGTTAGTACAATATATGATCATTTAGTAATTTTCAATAATATACACAAGTGGTTACCTACAGTTAGTTACATCGTGAAATTGACATTCACCTCATTCAAAACCATACTAAATCGCTGACGCAGCGCTCCATTCATTCATTCCAAACACTCACTCAATCCATTCAAAAACGCTCAAACCCGCTGAAAAATATAGAATCAATATTGTCATTCCAAATAAATTTTGATAGAGAAAAAACGCGGTTTCACTGACATAATTCAAATTGATAGCGTCTATTAGGTTCTCGAAGAAATAAGAAGCTATTTATATAACTTCTATGGACTTTTTATTAAAGGGAGGTAATCAAAATCGCTAATTTTGTTTATCATAAACAAAATTTGCGATATAGGATTACTTCCCATTTAATTCACTCAAATTTCGCTCCACACACTCATTCAATTTCACTCTTAAATCATTTCCAAATTATTCACCTCGTCAATTTCACGATGCTGTTAACTGTAATACACGTTTTACTGTACACTTGCTGTAATCGTGTCAATCAAGGTGTGATCACTCTGATTGATTGCAACTGAAAATGGGTTTCAGTCCTCGATATAAAAAAGTTGTAAATACAATGCAGTCATGAAGTCTTAAAGTTAAATTCCTGTAAGGTCACTCATTTCACCATAGGCGTAACTAGGATTTTGAAATTTACATGCATTCATAAGGCCACCACCAAAGAATATTTAGGTTAAAGCCGACATGTGGAGTTTGACACAAGGTAATTGTCCTCCACCTGCTCTCCCTTTTTTATGATTTGAGAGTTGGTGAATTGATCATTTATAAACAATATTTTTCGAAAGAGGATTCATTGATATTACGCATTTGCGTAATGTGAGTACTGGTAGTTACGCTCTTATCCTTTACAGCTGTAAATGTAAATGCATCTGAATTTTAAATAGTTTTATCGTGCAAGCTTCGTTGTCTTTTCTCTATATATGCTACGCCTTTTCTGTCTTTTCTATATATTTTTTAATTCGTTACCAAACAGGTGCCGGGATTTCAACAGCGGCTGGGATTGGAGACTTTAGAGGGATAGATGGTAAATGGACACAGAACGATAAAGTGAAAGAATACGGTAAGATATGATTTTTTTGTTGATTTGATCAAATCAATTTTCATTCGACATGTATTAGCATATACACGTAGATAGATATCTTAGACCAGCAGAGATAGTTTTAAAAGAGCTACACCGGACTAAATGTTTCCTGCCGATGAAGCCGCTGCCAGAGCGCAGTTGATAGCGCGTCGGATTGTCAATGCCTCGGATTCGATCCCCGACGGCGGCACTCATCCTTTCCGACTTTTAGTCTCCCACTAATGGGTTGATAATCGCAGATCTATGTGGGATAACAGCTCGGGGCTAGGAAAGGATGTGATGGTGGAACTGGTGTCAGCAATACCAGGAATCGATTGTTAGGTGCTTCAGCCGTCGCGACATGACTGAAATTATGTTGAAAGCGATTTAAAATCCCATTCAAACAAACATACAAATCCTTCTGAAGAAACCAAAGTTTTTGAGAACTTTTTTGAATCGCCTCGAGCGATAATTTTGCTTCTTATTACATGACCAACAGCACTTTTCTCTCCGCTCTGATTACATGTTTGATTTAAAATGGTTAAGTTACATGTATTTAGTTGCAAGAATGTGAACTACGTAGTTCACGTTTTGTTGACTAGGGATCAAATCGTCGTAACAACAGTTATATCTTTTAATTTACCTCGAAACGTTTCTATTTTCGTATTGTAGGAGCTAAAGGTACTTCAAAGACAAGCAGGAACAGAGGGTTATCTGATCTTCGTCCAACATATACTCATGAGGCGATAAACAAACTGATAGACATGGGACTTTTGAAATATTTAATCAGTCAAAATACAGATGGTCTTCATCGACTGTCGGGTATTCCGGCGGCGAAGATTTCCGAACTTCACGGAAACGCTTTCGCGGAAAAGTGCGAGAAATGTGAAAGACGATATGACCTACCGAATAGTTACCGGTCGGACCCGAGGAGGAGAGAAAGTGTCCCGCCGAAGAAATGCGAACGTTGCCGAATAAATCACAGAACTGGTGGAAGGTGTCAAGTCAAGGTACGTTAACTGGATATTGTTGATGTGGCCGGATTTGGATTTTCTCAACTATTGGATTTGTCATCAGCTCACAGAAAGTCAAAATTTAAATTTTTAATAGATCTCGTACAGTTATATTTGTTGATGGTCGGCATAAAACAAAATTTGATATTGCAGTATTGGACAAATCCAACATTTTCACTGCGCTTAATGTAAGGCAGTCATGGTGAAGGACCGTCGGTCATGTCCGACAAAAATCCCCTCGGTCAGGTAAATTTTACCATATCAACAGTCAGACACTATTTTCTGGGCAAATAAGCTGTTTTAACAGTAACACATTTCTTTAACTTATGAAAACACTGTTTTGGTCAACTTTCTCACGAAAACAAACAATGATCTTAAACTTTCCATAGGACTACACAAGTGACCGTAACCTGTCTTGAAAAGACATTTTATTTTTTTTCTTAACTTTGTATTAGTCGGAATCTGTGCTCTTACATCAAAGCACTGGAAACACTGACAGATTGAGAAGACTTTGACAACCTGGTAAGGCCTACATGTACATAATAATTTTATTGCTACTAATTTCCTAGGTTTTCTCTCTCAATGAGGAAAGAAAACAAAGGTGATATTATTTGCCCCCGCCCCCTCCCTAAAATGTTCGGTCTGACAGGTCTGATTTTGGTCCAACAGTTAATCAAGGGCTTTCAGACCGACTGTCTGACTTTTTTCTGGGTCATTCGCCATGTCTTGTAGTGTATCTACAGTCTTATATGTACGAGATGGAAACTGATCTAATGTAGGCTTATCATTTAGTTGACAATATGAGTATTCTTATTGAGGTACATGGTTGTACAGGCTGCTAATGCTATGTGCTTTTTGCACTTGTGAAATTGTTGGAAAGGTGATGCATGGGCTTATTTTATACCTGATACATATATAATACGTACTAAGTGTATTGTATGAAAAAAATACCTAAGGAGGTTGGGAGAATTGATAATTGTCTAGGCTCTGCCGAGACAATTATTAAATTTACCGAAACCACGTAAGATATTTTTCATAGAATACATCTAAGTACGTATTATATTTATCTAATAACCCTTTTTTGTTTTGTTTTTGTCGAATTTTCTAACAGTAATGCATTTTTTTTAAAATAACCGAAATAATTTTGTCATTGTTCTAAAAATATCCATGTGATATCATAAAAATATCATATGGGATGTTATCACACGGATATTCGTAAAGTTTTAAGATAAAATCAAAACAAGTATGGACTCTCAATACTGATCGCTAGACTATCCGTTGACCAATGATCCTGATTATGTAGTTAAACGGGAAATAGCATTTGCGTAGAAAAAATTGTAGTTGCTATATATTACAGTAACTCTCGTGATATAACTGAAGTACACTTGTTCTCAAGATAGTAGACCCGCAAGAGCTTTGCAACATCTCAGAAGTAATGAACTTTAACAGTGTTACCCGAGGTTTCCTAATGATTTTCAATAGGAAACCTCGGTTAACAATGTAAAAGAACATGTGGTCCGAAATGTTGTGGAACTATTACGGGTCCACTACCTTGATATGCAAGTCAAACTCATATCATTATACAAGTAGAATTAAACAATACACTCAAACTTGGCTGTATGTAATTTCAGGGTTGCGGCGGTTATCTAATGAACACTATCATCAATTTCGGAGATTATCTAGAAGAGCCGGTCATTAACAGTGCAACAGAGAACGCCAGAAGAGCCGACGCTGTATTGTGTCTTGGTACAACACTTATGGTGTCACCGGCTAACAGTCTGGTTATGATGGGAAAACAACCGGTCAGACTTATCTTATGTAACAGGTAGGCATGATAATTTTTTTTACTTTTTTCCCTAAGCCAAGGATGACGAAATTGTGGAATAATGTTTGCAAATAATACCCCGCTTTGCACGTGCACTTGTGTGCAAACCGGGGTATTAATTTCAAACAGATTGCACCGTTTAAGAATTATTTACTGTGATAGTTTACGGAGTTGACCCCTTTTTGCATGACGGATCGCATATGTGAACAAGGTGGCAAATTGTCACAAGATACTCCTATTACACTGCCGGATGCCCATATTTGAAAATCAAACAGGGGAATAACTCAAAAATTAAGCTAGCTAGGGTTACGGTTCTTGTGCACCGCACTCCTTATTCATGATATGAATACAATTGCCAAGTTTCGAGGAAATCAGACAGTAATGCTCAGAATAAAGAAGTGAACGTCGCCCGCCCATCGGACGCCATAGATGATCACATATTACATCTCCTCTTTCAACAGGCGTATAAAATGTTCTTGGCAATTTTTCATGATCCTAGTCAGCCCGATTAACTCAGACGATAGACCACCGAACTTCAAAATCATTGAAGTTCGATCACGATGATTCGATTTGGCATACTAAAAACAAATTTTCTTTCATATGAAATGTTAAACAGAGGCCCCGTGAGACGTTGCTTTAAACCGAACACGTTAAAGAACCATGACGGATCTCTGCAGAAGTTTCGTCATGTATCCTTGCACTATCCCCCGTAACGACTAACCGTATTCTTGGAGCGTCGCTCGTACGGGCATAGGCTACGGTGGCGACGATGAATAAACGGAAATAAATAAAATAAAAATTCATGATCCTAATTTTGTTCGTATCTTACAGACAATCAACACCGTATGACGACTACTGTACAGCAGTGGACGCAAATAATGTCCCTTTTGGAGCTCGAGTATTTGGGGACTGTGATAAACTAATGAGGGAAGTGATGCTGGGAATTCTGGGTAAAGATGGCCTCGAGGATTGGGAGGACGGACGGGAGAACAGACTTCGAGAATATGATGCTAGAAGAAAATGAACAGCAGCCACTTAGAATAGAATTAAAAGATGACAATTGCAAATCTGCGGCCCGGAAATTCAGTGCAATAAGTTCTTTTTTTCACTTAATGTAAATTGATTTTCCAAACTAGTAAAAAAATGAAAATAGACCGGGGCACTTGCCTTTCAAGTGCATATTTATACTTAACTCCAAAAGAAATGCCCACAAATGAATATTCTCTTAATAACCTAACCGATTATGACTTTATTGCATTTTTATCTTATAACCTGTCAAAACGACTTTCTATTGACTGTTAGGTTCAATGTTCCTTTCCGTAGCAACACATTTTGGTTAACTAGTCCCCTAAGCTTGCGGTATCTGATGCATGAAGGCTTGATAAAAATTCAAATGAAGATTGAAAAACATTTTTGCACCTAGCAATAAACCGTTAAAAAATCTTTCAAGCTTTGCTGACGTCAGAAACTATGTAATAACGGTATGAGCCAAAATTAGGTCTACGGAGGCAAGCCATTAAAATTAGGCGTAGTGTTATCAATGCAAACTCGAAAGTGTTCCTATCACTTGAAAGGTGTTTTTGTGTTGGCATGCCGGTTAAGAGCTCACTTGGGAAATGGGTACTCTTTTCCATTATGGACATTTTCATCCGTGTCACCTTTTATTTGATGGTATTGTCAACCTAAGCGAGGTGTATCTGTTTAATAACTGTCTCGGTTATTATCATTTTTTTCATTCTATGTATGCGGCTGTATGGTTGTTTTTCCAAAAGTAGCAAAGAAAGATTAACATTCGTATAAAGATTTTTAATTATTTAAATTTTTGTTTTATGAACGTTTCTTTTGGAGCTAAGCATACATTCATGCCGAGAATTGGCGATGCACTCATTTAAGGGATAGTGATATTTTTATTCTGTTTTAATGAGACATAAGACTAGAAAACAATTATTTAATATACGCATTAAACATGCCTAACACCCGCCTCCGTTCAGAATAACGAAGCGACAAAGAGCGCCTCACATCTGGGGCCCTGTCTTTCACTACATCACGATTAAGGTCGTAGACCCGTAATAGTTCCGCAGTATTTCTGAACTCATGATCTTTCACAATGTTAACCGAGATTTCCTTATGATTTAGGAAACCTCGGTTAATACTGTCAAAGTTCATTACTTCCGAAACGTTGCAGAACTATTATGGGTCCACTACCTTAAACAGCGCGTTCCCAGCCAGAGGCGCTATTGATGACTTCCCTATTCTGAATGCAGGTTAGATTTTGGACAAAGCTTTTGTCCTTTAATTTTTGAATGTTCAGTTTGATTCGAGAGATAGCATTTAGACAACAAACTTAGCTTATGTCGAATGTCAAATTAATGTTTACAAATATTTGATGGTTACGCACAGTTAAGACCCATGTCACTTGATTCTATTCAATCTGAATAGATGTTCCATTTTTCGCTTTGTGCAAATTTATTGTATCGGGCTTAAAATTAGCGTTATTGTAACCAGCATACTTTTATTTTTATGTTTTATACTTTTATACGAGGCACTTGTAGAAAGCACACTTTTCTGTCATAAATTTTGCACCTATTAAATGTCAAATCATTTTTTATTATCATTTCTTGTAAAAAGAAATCCATACAAATGAATACCAACAACAGATGGATTTCAGGGGTAAAATAGAGTTTCTTTATCCTGGTGCATAAAATCGAAAGAAAATTATTTGACTTAAATAGTACTTAGTCAAATTGTTGAATTATTGTTATTATGTGTAACGTCTTTAATGCAAAAAAAGGAAGTAGAAATTGTTACTGAGTAAATTGACAGAAGCAATTTTTTCAAGATCTGATTGGTTGTTATACAAGACTTATACTTTAATCTATCAAACAAACAAAATCAGACCTTCAAAAAACTGCATGTGTAGATTAATCCTTTTCTTCAGATTCATTCCAAACATTCAAAGCAATTTAAACTCAAACATATAAAGATCTATTAGAGCTCGCTAAGGCCTCATGGCCATAATGTTTACAGTAATTCCAGTCGTATCATTGACTCTCATCTCGATCAAAACCATTCAAAATCATTCCATCATCGCCTCCATAGCTCCTTCCAAACTCAAACTCCAGCCACTCAAAAACGCTCCGAAATTGTTCAAAATCGATTCGAATACGTTCAAAATGACCAACATTTCAATCAAATCGATCAAATATTTGCATGATATTATCGGCTGGTGTTGACTTTTAAGCGTCACTTTTGTTCGTTAAGACGCAAAATCAGAAAATTACGTAGATTTTATTAAAGGGAGGTAAAAAGTTATCGCAAATTCGTTCAATTGGACGAAAATAGCGATTATGTTTTGCCTCCGTTAAAGATAATTCAAAACCCGCTCATCACACTCATTCAATTTCATTCCAAAAGCATTCAACCTATCAAGTTCACGATGTTTCTAACTATATGAATTGTGATGACGCAAATGTATATCGATTGCTCAGTGCGAAACAGTTGTAATTGCCTATAAATATATTGGCAGTTACATCTGTTTCGCGCTGGGCCATCGATATATTGTCTTTAATCTTCTTTTTACTTGTGTTTGTTCAGCCATATCCAGTTTGTTGTTTTGTTTTCGAATAAAAATTGCCCTTATCATCATAAAGAGCTTTACATTAAAAGGAAGGAAAATAGTTATTTGTTCTTGATTTATCCAAGTCACGTTTGATAATGCAATAAAATTTGGGAAACGTGCATCCGCACAGTCTGACCAGATTTTTCACTATACATTAATTAGCTAGATAAGGTCTTAAAGGATTTGTACACTATCGGGTTACTTTGTATTTACACTATGTGCCTCAAGCACATATTAAAATTATTGAAAATGTCAAGCACAAGCTCATATTTTTTTAATCGAAACTGTGATTGACAGCAAACGCTAAACTGTTCGCACATGTATAATAACTGTTCGTGTCCAAGCATTACCGTCAATGGGCGACTTATCTTTCGTAAATACATCTTTGCTTAAAATGGTGTCCCACTGACTAATTATCACTGTTAAAAAGTTTTCACAGTACACGTATTTTTAGGTTTCCCAAATTTAGGTAGGAATTTCCAAAAATAAATCAAGCATCTTGCCAAGAATATCAAGACATTGCGAAAGCTTAATTTCGATACAGTGCGTATATCCAACGCAATGCAGACGAAGAAGTTAACATAATTCTATTTTAATCATAAATTCGTTAATCATGTAAAAGGAATAATGGACAACTGCGCACAGGTGAACAAACAGCTGCTCATGTCGCCTGGCAAAGCCAACGACCTTGGAATAATAATGGAGAAACCAAAATATCCTGGGTACGCTGTGCGGTCAAAGAGAGAAGATTCCTTCAAGAATTGGCCTGCCTATATGCCTATAAAGCCGATGGATCTTATTGAAGCAGGGCTCGTGTACACAGGTAAAATACATATTTGACCCGTCAAGCGAACAGGGACCATCTTGAAAGTCTGTTAAATGAATATTTGAAAAAAAGATTGGTTCTAGTACAGGCCAACCAGAGGTCGCATTTCAAAAATTCTTTCTCGGGAAGGTAGATCGATCATTTAGGATTTAGAAAATAAGTAAAGTGCGAAAAGTTTAGATCCTAGTCAGCCTGCGCAGTTTGCACAGTCTCACTAGGTCGACACTTTACGCAGTATCCAGATGGTCACTTTTCGCGGGACGATTTATATATATATATGAATACCAAAATATGATCCGTCACTGGAAACTTGGTACTGTGAAATATCGACCCTGGTCATCCCCCGGGGTTCGTTCAGAATGATTTTGGTTGAAACTGTTTCTGTCGATGAATCTTATGAATCTTGATTGCTCATACTACCTTACCAATTTGTGATCGCGTTAGTTATCCATTACATGAGATAGTTTTATTTTACTCATCTATGTTTTGTCATAGCGAGTACTAAATTCATACGTCCAGCCCCCCTCCCCCTTAATTATATCTATTTTGTGAGGCTCTGCGAATGTCCTTCCGTTCTATCATTCGTATTATCCATGATTAATGCCCTGGCAGGGCGAAGCTTAAGTAACGGGTCGTTGCACTTAAGGTTAAGGGAAATCGCGGCTTTTATCTAAAATAACCTACTTCTAAAGAGAGTCGACATAAATAACTAAAGACCTCAAATCGAAGATTGGTAACAAAATCCTCGTAACTTCAGCTTAATCAAGCTGAAGATAAGAGGCCTTGGTAACCAAACGATGAAATGTGTTCACTCTCTAAAAGCACGTGGATCCTTTAGGTTTTAGGATACAGTTATTTGCAAGCGTTAACGAGGATTACCGACAAAAATTTGAAAGAACCCAAACTATTGAAAATTTAACTCGCCTAATTACGTCACGGTTAAGCCCCGCCCTACCAGTTCATTAATTACGCAGAATATATAGGGCAAACATTAGTTTATATTTATTCTGCGTTATTAATGAACTGGCAGGGCGGGGCTTAACCGTGACGTAATTTGGCGAGTTTACTTTTCAAAACTTTAGATTCTTTATTGTTAACGCGTGCAAATAACTGTGATTAACCTAGAGGATTCACGTGCTTAGAGAGAGTGAATGCATTTCAACGTTTGATTACCAAAGCCTCGTAACTTCAGCTTGATTAAGCTGAAGTTACGAGGATTTGGTTACCAATTTACGATTTTAGGATTCGAGTTATTTTTGTCGACTCTGTAGAAGTAAGTTGCTTCAAATAAAATCTGATTAACCTTAACCTTAAATGCAATGAACCGTTACTTAGGCCCCGCCCTGCCAGGGCATTAATCATGGATAATACATGTAGCCATTGCATAATACTATGTCAGAGAAATAGATTTCAATAAAGAAGGATAACCAGGTGATTCTTTGAAATTATATTCGTAATTGGATAATTTCCCTTTAAATATAAAGCAGAAGAAATTTCCTAAAGAGAAAGACAAAATTAGCCTGTTGCAAGGGTATCGATTGCTATATGTAAATAAACTTATTGTTATTATCATTATCATTTTTATTTTTCATTTTTATTATAAACCTCTGTAATTCTAATCTATGGCATATTTCGAAACACGGTTCAAGCTGTGCCCCTTCCTCAAGATATTGGGTTCACTTCTTTAAAAAAATATCCGTCTCTAGTCAACACGTTAACCAAATTACTCATGTTGTTGCAGTTAAACAATATTGTTGTTTTTACGTAACCCGCCTGGCAAACGGGAATCATCTGTACTCTTCGAACGATCGACTCTAGTTTTATTGAAACGTATGTTACATCTTCTTTTTTAAAAAAATGTCCTTCCTAAGTCAATAGGTTTAATAACTCACTGTTCTATTATCTAGATATAGTAAAAAAAATAATGTTTTACTGTGACCCGCCATGCAAACGGGCAACATCCGTGCTGAGCGTAAATAACGGCTCCAGTCAGACTGCACGGATCGCACAGGATGACCATTTATCTTATAACTATACAAATATTCGTGTGATAACATCCCGTATGATATTTTTCATGATATCACATAGTTATTTTCAGAACAATGATATAATGCGGTTTATTTTAGAAACTTGCATTTCTGTTAGAAAAATCGACGAAAACTAGACAAATAGATGTTATAAGATAAATATAATACGTACGTAGTGTATTGTATGAAAAAAATGTAACTCCTCGACAATGATCAATTCTCCCAACCTTAATAGATATTTTTTTTTCATACAATACACGTTCCAATCCGGAAGTCGTGGGTTCGAACCCCGGTGGTGCCAAATATCCTTTCCGACTTTTGTCTCTCACCAATGGGTAGATAATCGTAAACCTATGTGAGATAGCAGTCGGAGGCTAGGAAAGGGTGTAATGGTAGTACAGGTGAAAGAAATACCAGGAATCTATTGTTAGGTGCTCCGACCGCCGCGATATAACTGCGAAATTGTTGAAAGCGGCGTAAAACCCATTCAAACAAAACAAACAAATTCATACAATACACAAAGTACGTATTATATATCTAGGAATTTTTCATTTTCATACCATGCTGATTTTCCGAGTCTTTAATGATCATACTACATTTTTAAAGAAGAATTTTAGCAAAGCGACCTCTGGTTAATCCGATCGCTTTTTCAAATATTTATTTCACGGAGTTCCCAGATGGCCCCTTTCACACTTTCATGTGCAAATACAAATGCGACTTACCACAAGAAATCCTTCATGCGTTCAGGATGTCAGAACGGTACAAACTGTTTGCGAATTATGCCCCACTTTGGACGTTTACCTAATTGCACGCGGGGTATGATTTTTAAGCAGTTTGCATCGTTTGTCATCCTTCACGGAGGGCTGGCCTTTTATGAAATCCGTGAATTCAATACTTGAAACGAAGATCGGGTCCAAGGAGTTGAACAATATGTCTGTATTCCAAAGACATGCCTATCATAACAAGAGAACCATGCTGGTCCTTTATCGCTCAACTTCGTCTCCTTGACTCCTACCTTATATTACGCAAATGATAAATTTAAAGACAACAATTGAAGGCCCATTTTCAGCAAAATCGTCATTGTTAACTATTGCTCTAAAACATTGCAACTTCTTGTTTAATATTTCGGCAAGTTCCCTTACAAAGAAACAATACACAGAAATGTTATAATTAAAATTTACTTTTATACATTCTTACTGTGCAGCCATATTGAAAAAATGCCTTGAATTTTATGAAACCTTTTATATGTACGTACATCAGTCAAATGATTCAAAGGACTTTGTTATTACATCTTTTTTAGCTCACCTGAGCACGAAGTGCTCAAGGTGAGCGATTGTTGTTAGGTGGATGTCCGTCGTCCGTCGTCCGACGTGCGTCGTACGTCGTGCGACGTCCGTCGTCAACATTTGCCTTGCATGCACTCTAGAGGCTAATATCTTTTGGCCCGATTAACCTGAAACTTTGTCAGAATAATTGTCTTGATAAGAACTCGAACGAGTTCAAAATTGGGTTAACTGGGGTCGAAAAAAAAAAAAAAAGGGCACGGGGTCAAATCTTGGAAAATTCTTGAATGCACTCTAGAGGCCACATTTTTATGTCCGATAAACCATAAATTTGTCAGAATGAATGTCTTGATAAAATCTCGGACGAGTTCGAAATTGGGTCGACTGGGTTCAAAAACTAGGTCACGGGATCAAACCTTAGAAAAACCTTATATGCACTCTAGAGGTCACATTTTTTGCCCGATCAACCTGAAATTTGGTCAGAATGATTGTCTTGATAAAATCTCGGACGAGTTTGAAATTGGGTCAACTGGGGTCAAAAACTAGGTTACATGGACAAATCTTAGAAAAACCTTTCAAGCACTCTTGTGGCCACATTTTTGCCCGCCCACCTTGAAATTTGGTCATAATGATTGAATTGATACAATTCTTGATGAGTTTGAATTTGGGTCAACTAGGGTCAAAAACAAGGTCACGGAGTCAAATCATAGAAAAACCTGAAAAACCCGAAAATTGTAAACAAGGGATTCTCAAGTTTTATATAAGCAACAGCATTATTTAGCTTAGTGACATCCATTCATCGGTCTCTTTCTAAACCTACTTTTGATAATTTTAGACAGTTCATTCAGGTGAGCGATTTAGGGCCACTATGGCCCTCTTGTTTTCTCTAGAGACCTTACTTTTTTCCCCCTTATTAACCTGTCTGATTGATTGTTATGATTGAATCTTACACAAAATTCATATCGGGTCAGGTGAGGACAAAATTAGGTCTCCAAACCAAATAAAGAGGAAGTTTCGTTGAAAGACCTCGAGCTTTTGTCATTGTCCTTGAGACTCCTTTTCCTACCTGGGATTGCAACCAAAATCAAAAGGGTCCTTCCATATGACCAGTCAAACAATTTCAGTAAGTTAGAAAATTTTGTGCCTAAATGATGGTCTCTAATATGGCGCGAAAGAAATGGTCCATAAGGCTCCTTTTTCCATGGCATACCTTAAAATGCATCACAAATCAATATGGTCCTTCCTTATGACAAGGCGAACACACTGAGCAAGTCTGAGAAAGATTGAGCTAAAATTGTGAACTCTTGAATGGTAATAAGGACTTTGTCTATAAGAAACTTTTTCTTGTGACACACATTAATGCAATCAAAATCAATAGTGTTCTTCATTATTACTTGACAAACATCCTGAGCACGTTTGAGAAAGATTGGACCAAAATGTGATTTCTAGAGTGGTTACAAGAAAATTGTCTATTAGGTTCTTTTTCACGTGAAACTCAACAGGGTCCTTTCTTATGACTAGACAAGCATCCTGAGCAAGTGTAAAAAAATTTGAGCCAAAGTTGAGACCTCTATAGTAGTAACAAGACATTTGCCCTTGTCGGATCGCGACCAATATCAATTTGGATCTTTTTTAAGCCTGGAAGGACATCATGAGCACGTTTGAGATAGATTGAGCGAAAAACTGTGACCTCTAGCGCATAAATAAGATTTTATCTTTTTATCCATTTTAACCCAATTTTGATCCTTTTTGACCTTTTGGGTATTTTTTAAAATGCATGACCCAAGAATGATATCTGTGACGTTTGGTTAAATTTATAAAAAATTAGTTTCAGAGACAAAGATTATTTAAGGATTTGACCTTTTAAACTTTCTTTTACCCTATATGTGGCCCCATTATATCCCCGATTTAAAATGTTTAAGATATTTTGAAAAATTCATATTTGTGAAGTTTGGTTAAATTCTGTCCTTTAGTTACAGAGGAGAAGATATTTTTAGATTTCATCTTTTAACCCCTTTTGATCCCGTTTTACCCCGTTTCATAATCTTTGGAGTATTTTGAAAATAAAAAATCTAAGGATACTTTTTTTAAGTTTGGTAGAATTCTGTCCAGTGGTATAAGGGTGGGGCGAGACTTTTTCTTGTAATTGTTGATAGGCGGACGGACAGACAGACAGGCGGACATTTGATCGATCACAATACTTTGAGCATGTCTTGCTAAAATGGTAGAATTGTCGGTCTGCGTTCAAAAAAGAATATATATATATATGCATATGTGACCTGTGACGCGAAAAAGGACAATCTGGGTAGTGCGTAAAGTGTCGACCCTTGTCAGACTGCATGCACTGCGCAGACTGACTAGGATCGAAACGTTTTTCACCGTGTCTATTTTCTGAATCAAGAATGATTTATCTACCTTCCAGTGAAAGAATTTTTGAAATACGACTTATGGTTGACCTATGCTGGATCAAATCTTTTTTTCAATAATTCATTTTACTGAATTCCCGGATGGTCCCTTTTGGCGTCATGGGTCACATATATAAAATAGCTATGACATTGGTCAGTCTGCGTAGTCTCAGGAGGGGGGGGAGGGGTACTTTTATCCCATCCCAGATGGTGGAATTTCGCGACTTGATTTATTTATAGATACAAGATGTTAAGTTAAATAAACTTACATCGTGCTTACAAATGTTAATCCCCCCCTTCCGACACATACACACACTAACACACAAAACCCACAACCAAGTCCCTCAAAAATCCCAAGAATTTTAGAAAGCGACTAAAAAAAGTTATTGGCCGATTGATCGATATATATATTTTTTTAAATAAAAGTTGTGTCGTAAAGGGTAGAACGAGTCTTATCTTAAACTTTCAGCAGATTAAACTTTTCAGTTTAATGAAATTCACGACGGCTTATGCCGAGTTTCCCGTTAATCGCCAGTACTAACTGACCCCCATTTATCAGACATAAATTTTTTAAGACAACATAGGTAAATAATAGTTATTTGGGGTTTTTTTTGTTGTTGTGTGTTGTTGTTGTTTGTTTGTTAATTTGAATAGGGTTTTTCGTCGCTTTCAACAATCTTTCAGTTATATCGTGGCGGCTGGAACACCTAACAATGGATTCCTGCAATTTGTCACACCGGTATTACAATTGCATCCTTTCATAGCCTCCAACTGCTATCCCACATAGGTCTAAGACTATATACCCATTAGTGGAAGACAAATGGTCAGACAGGAGAATAACACCGTGGGGAATCGAACCCAGGACCTAATAAAAAAGTCCGACGCGCTACTACTGCGCTATAACGACGGCTAATATATAATGGTAAGGGCTTACAAAAGAAAACGTGTGTGACATTTCCAATAATTTCATGTGTGCGCGTTTAATGGACATTGAGCAGCATAGACAATCACGCGATCCATCTGGGCGCAAGGCTATAAAGCTTTTCTCATTCTCAATTCAAAATTTTCTCAAATTTCAATTTGAGATTAAAGTCGTAATTCTGTTTAATACTCATTTTAATGTATACTCACAAAAGATAATATCAATAAGTTGTTATAAATAACAACTTATTAATATTATCTTTTATTTTCATACATTTGTTTAAATTTAAAATTTGAGAAAATTCTCAATTGAGCCTGAGAAAAGTTTTATCACCTCGAGCCCAGAAACCTCCTCTGGTTGTGAACAGAGACTATAGGTCGGAAGGTATATTATGTAGCTTTTCAGCGCGTAGTGGAGACTCAGATTAGACTGTGCGAAGGAGTATTTACTTCGCGCACATGTTAAATCGTTTTAAATGTTATGAACAGGCTCATTTATTCTTATTCCTAAATTATCACTCTCTTTTTTGGGGGAAGGGGGAGGGCTTCGGAAAATCCCCATATTTCTTCCGTGATTGTTACGTCCTATCACGCTCACTCTCGATAATCGATCTTAAGTGGATAGTGTTAGTGACCAAAAACCTCGTATCTTCAAACTATGTCAGATGTATTTAAGAGATTTCGTGGGCTAATCGATGTCGTCATGGTCACGAGTAATTGTGACTGTCACAATGACCTTTTTTTGTCAAGTGTAGCACATGGATTAACAGGATTCAAAAGCTTCCGGGTAAGATTCGTTATTATTACATTGTGAGTTTTTATGATTTGGGATTTTTTTCTTTATTTTATTTTATTTTATATATTCATGTATTTCTCTTTTTCGCGTGTGTTATTTGCGGGTTGGTTGAATTTGAACAAGTAATAACTGACAACTACTGACAATGTTAGTTTGGTTTCTACCTCTTTATTTTACATCAATTGGCAAACAAGTTATTACAACTTAGATGAATCCTTCTCGATTCTGCTTCCTGGAAAATTCAGCAGTACTCGCGCCGAGTGTGTGGGCCACAGTTAGTATTATTTAAAGTAATTCTTTCAATCCTGTAACAACCCGTTATTTCAAATCGCAATGATTTATAGGTTGTGAAAATATTGTGGAAAATTGAGAGATTCCATGAAACGAGCATTTTGCCGTTTTCATTCGTAATCCCTTTGAATTTGGACCAGTCTAAGATTTCGAAAAATGTGATCCTCAGTAGTTATGATGCTTCTGTTCAAGGATACGCTGTGAACGCATTATAAGCATCCCAGAGTTATCCCTTATAATTATCATTATAGTGACCCATGAAAAAGCAACGTCTGAGAACTCGATATACTAAATGATTAGAAAAGACATTGGTTTCCAAGAGAAGTCAACCAGATGGCGCACATATCAAATATTCTTTCGCCATAGGTAGAATGATCTTTCTAGAGTCAGACATTGAGCCTTGTGCGAAAAAGTATCGACTCTAGTCAGTCTGCGCAGTCCGCGCAGTCTGACTGGGGTCGACACTTTAGGCACTACTCAGATGGTCCCTTGTTCGCGAGACGGATCACAACTACAAAGTAAAAAAGGTTTTATTCATATTTGCCGAATAACAGATTAACGTGTAACAACATAGGCCTATTTTTCCGGTTTAGGATCTGCATTGTATTATGTCCCATGATAGAAATTTGTTTTTGGTTCAATATCTCTTTCACCTGTAGGTCAGTTAAACTCTGTCATTGGGCAAAGCACAGAAGACGTGTTGTTTTCTGCTGGTCATGCTGGTTATCCGCAAGAATGTTGTATGCCAAAGTTAAATATAAAATAAGGTTAGACAGATGCCTATTCACAAACACCTCCAATTGTATAAATAATACATATCGATGACTCAGCGTGAAACAGTTGTAACTGCCTTTATGGTATAGGCAGTTACAACTGTTTCACGCTGAGCCATCATTATGTGTGTAGACAGGATCAATATACGTGTTTAATCAGCTACACATTTATTTAAGCCAGACATGCTGTTCTGTAACCTCTTCGGCGATATGCCTGGTAAAGAAATTTATGTCAAGTCAAACCTTTTGGAGCTTTTGGGAATCCCAAGATTGCGAAATCTTATTGTCCAGATCGGGGACTTACTCGGCCTTTCTCGTAATTTCGCCTGTCATAAATAGAAACCAATCAAAGACCGCTGAATTGCCTTGGCTTGTCGTTATCTTCCGATAGGTGGTATTTTTCAAATACTGACAATCTTAGGAGAATATGACATGCGCAGACAACGTTGACTTGTTGATACAAAACTGAACTGCTATATTTAGAAACTTACGTAATTTTTGAAAGATAAACAAGATGTCTCCAAAATTTCCGTCATTTTTCGAATATAGCCCGAAGACGCACGATCCAAGTTATATGGATAAAGATAATAATAACTCTATACTAGATTCTGACCGATGTCCTCAACTAGGTATCAGCACCACAAAACCAAAGTTTCCTCGTTATGCCGTCCGTTCTAAGAGAGAAGAGTCATTTAAAAACTGGCCAGTCTATTTACCTATCAAATCCGACGAAATGGTATACGCAGGGCTGGTTTATACAGGTTATATATGTTTATCATTTTTTTTACTTATCTTATTATTCTTCTTATTTCATTTTCCTTTAGGTTGTTTTGAATTGGGACCCTTATTTAAGATACAAACCAATGTATTGATATTTCTTAAACAGAAATATTTGGATTAGCCTTAAATTCCATAAATGAAAGTGCTGACGAAGGTATTTTTTCGATTTTCTTTTATATATATATATAAATTGTGATGGAGGCTAGGCGAAATCAGTGTCCTTGGAAAACAGTTCAACTTATGGTTGTATGCACAAAATGTCTTCATAATTGCGCGCATAATTAGGCCTTCTTTTGGCTGGAATCAATTTGATTCTAGGAATATTATAGTAAACATCGAAATTATTGGTTACCCCCCTTTCCATATGCAAATACTTAAATTGATCAGATTTACCAAACACATGTTTTATTTTGTATCAAAAAGTGCAAAAAATTACATATACTCTTTTTCACTGAAATTCTGTGTCTAAAATGTATTTTCTATCAATCGTGATTCAATTCAACCCATTCCTCTAAGCACGCCCCACTTTTTGAGACCAAGAACACTAAAACTATCCTAACCCTTTCCAAATGCCAATATGTTGGCCCTATTTCTTACTGGTATGAGCTTTCGAGTGACATTATCATAAGTAATTGAAATTTGGACCGGTCTTCAGTTTGTCGTTTGCAAACGGAATAAAAACTTGATGATGCTAAATATCAAATATGGAATCAGTTTGCCTTCGAGTTTCAGAGAAGAAGACATATATTCCCTTTTAGCTCACGAAGAACATTCGTACATAAGTTGGGTAATGCTTTTCGTTTTAAAGCACAAAAAATGGGGGGAAAATCATATGAGCCTGTGTGTGAGATTTCCAACAATTTCAAATATGCACAAAGCAAAGACTCTAACCAGCCTGTGCATCCGCACAGTCTGACCAGAGTCTTAACTATGCGTGAATTGATAAATAAGGTCTCAAAGTATCTGTAGACCATCAGGTTACTTTATATTAACAGTATGTGTCTTTCTACACTTATCAGTGTTTGCCCCTCAAAACATTTCAAATTGTTGGAAATGTCATGCACAGGCTCATATCTTATAAGTAAAAATCATGACATGAGACAAACACGTTAATATTTCTCCTTATTGATGCAGACTTATTATTACTTTGAGTTCAAGCCTACACAAAACTGCGTTCTTAAGAAAATTCATTGCAAAATAAAATCTTTTTTCAAACCAAGCAGAATGTACGAATCTTGGTAGACAAAATTTAAATAGGATTATTTCAGTCTTGGCGTGTAAAAAATAGCCATAATCTAATCGAATTTGCATTTTCCATTCAGGTGTTGGCGACTCCGTCAGATGTTACCACTGTGGCGGGGGATTACGCAACTGGGAGGCCGGCGACAAGCCTATGCTCGAGCATGCCAAATGGTACCCAAAATGTGCCCATGTATTGTTGGTGAAGGGGCAGGAATATATCGACGCTGCAGGACGAGGCGAGGACATGGACGTAATGCAAGCAGCCAACAAGATTCCGACAAATGAAAGGGTAAGAAGCTTACGTACGGTCTATTAACCTTTATCATTTCGGATTGTTTGAAACAAATTGCCACTGTTTGAGTCATTAAAGTAGACGGTGTAGGTTAAAATTAGACGACACTTCTGGGCAGGGTGATCTTAGTCCATGCGATCTGCCAAAACTTTATTTATAGCGAAATATGGTTAAATATGCGCCTTTGCGTGACAACCTCATACTTTAGATATAGAATTACTTAATGGTCTATAGATACATTGTAGTCTTATCTATCTACAAAACGCATAGGAAAGACTCTGGTCAGACTGAGCGGATGCACAGGCTGATCAGAGTCTTTGCTTTGCGCATATTCGAAAATGTTGGAAATCACACGCACAGGCTCATATATTATCTTCCGATGCAAAAGGAGAGCTATTGTGGCGTGTTTTTAGGACTCTTACATTTTGTTATTAATAAATCTGAGTTTACATAGACCTTTGTTATATTAATTTGCACATTTGTGAGTCGACATTCACTAATTTGACTATTTTTTTTTCTTTTACGGCACCGTTTTGCAAGAAGACTTGTCAAATGGATTAAATACTCTTGCTTTTATACATGTATAATGGTAAGAGGGTTGAATTCTAATCACACTTTTTTCCTCCTATGATCTTGATGCTTTATCAAAATTATGTCACCAAAGCAATACTGTCGATATTGCTCCAGCGACCACGTGTATTAAGCGACCAATTCTATTAAGCGACCACCATTAAATGTCCATTTCGTTAAGCAAAATTTCTGAAAAAGAGGACATCCTTTACGAGAAACTGGTTTTTATTGAATCATATGTTGTAAGAGCCCATTAGATCGTCTCATTAAGACGATTCTAATGAGTTCGAACATCATAGGATTAAGCATGACTTGACCGACAAACTGTAAATGCTATCAAAATGAACTGTCACATTATCATGATATTTTGTAATTAGCGACCATTCTCATAAACGACCGCTTTTTGGTGGCCCCCTTAGTGGTCGCTCAACACAAGTGTTACTGTACTAGCGCCAACTGAGTGATTTCAAACAAAATTTTGCTTTATTTCAGTCAAAACCTCTTTACAAACACGACATTAAATGCGTTGCCGCTCAGAGTTGTGTTGAAATGGGATACTCAATGAAAGCTGTACAGAGAGCGATGGAAATATTTTGTGATAAGCAAGGTAATTCAATGGACAAACGTAGCTAGTTTACTTTTTCCTTTTTAATTAGACTTTGATGCTCAATTTGAAAGGTACTGGCATATCCAGTTCTTTACATTCGGTAATGCAATATGTGACCTACACACGAAAACGGTCGTGGCAATTAATAGATAGGTGTTTCCAATAAAAGAAATCACTTACATGTACCACATAAAGGTCATTTGCAAACGATTTAGAAGTTTTGTTTTAATTTACGTCATTTTGGTCAATCGACATTAAGGTCTTCACCCAACGACTTGCTTTTATTATGCCCACGACGGCCTCTATTCAAAGGGATAGTGTTTTCAAGTTACTTATATCGATCGTCAGGGAGCACGACTAATTGTCATTCAATTTACCTCATCTTTTATGTCATCCGTAATCTGTTTTTTTTTATTATCGACTCATTTTAAAAAGTGGTAATCTGATAAGTCCAATATGTTAACTAATTTCTTTTCTTTTTTATCGTAGGACAAATCGATTTCAAAGCAAGAGATTTATTAGAAATTATAATGGACAATGAAGACACAGAACTAGCACCAGAAGGTGCAAGTAACGTTGTGGATAGTCGACCTGAGACGGTTGAACAAGAAAGCGACAGCGAAGATGAAGGTATGAATAAAACGGTATACTACGTGTTTGGGTCCCATTAATGTACAGATAATAACATCGTCGAATTGACTCGCATTCCGATCAAAACCATTCTACATCGATTACTCAGCGCTCCATCCATTCATTCATTCCAAACATTCACCCAACCCATTCAAAAACGCTCCAAAAACACTAAAAAGAAAACATCAACAACTACATTCAAAATAAAAAAAAAATCTGTACATAAAATCCACGATATCACTGTCATAATTTAATTTTATATGCGTATGATGTGTTTGTGAAGATACGTTAAGCTATTTATAGCATACGCATATTTTAGAAAGGGAGGTAATAAATATCGCTGATTTTGTTCATTTTGATCAAAATTAGCGATATTGGATTACCTCCCTCGAATTTCTCTGAAAACGCGCCCCACACACTCATTTAATTGTTTATTCCAAAATCATTCAAAAATGATTCATCTAGTCAATTTCATAATGTTCTTAATTGCAAATAATGCCATTTTTTGTCTTCTTTTGTTTTCTTATCTAAATGAGAAGGGGGGAAAAGCCATCCGTAGTCCTTAAGAAGAATGGTCTTTAGATACATTGTAAATCCACATATTAAGAAAATGCAGAAATCGGGCATCTAATGAATCAAAATATAAGGTCAAGTATTTCCGGGGTGACGTATATTGAAATGTGCAACCATCTTTTAAATTTATGTATTCAATGAAAATTGTGTATTTGCGGAAAACTACCCATCAACCATATTTTTTAACACTTAGATGTATATGATTTTTTTTTTAATTCTGAGGAGTGTAATGTATTCTGAATGTTAATTACGTTGTCAATTATCTTTTAAAATTCTTGCACGATTTCAGAAACTCTCCAGAGAATGTACGAGGAAAACAAACGAATTAGAGAGAGCCAGACTTGCAAAATATGTCTGGAAGATATGGCCGCCATTATTTTCCTCCCTTGCGGCCATCTCGTCGCATGTCCACAGTGTGCGCCGGCACTCCTGAAGTGCCCCGTATGTAGATTGGAGGTCAAAGGTCAAGTCAAGGCACGATTCAACTGAGAATCTTCAAGTTCGAAATGTCGACCGTTTAAAACTAACAGTACGATCTATTTTTGGAAGCGATCTGTCCCGGTGAAGCTAGTTTTAATCAATCGCTTAGTTGAAAACTAATTTATATTTATAAAATAAAATGTGACCCTTTGCGTTAAGGGACCATCTGTGGTAGTGCGTAAAGCGTCGACACTTGTCAGACAGCGCGAACAGCGCAGACTGACTTTGGTCGGTTATTTACGCACATGGTCAATTTCTTGAATCTAGAATACTCATTCTACCTTCCTGTAAAAACATCGTTGAAGTACGACCTCCGAATGATCTCGACTTGAACCAACCTCTTTTTCAAATATTCTTTTTACTGTGTTCAAAGATTGCCATCTTTTGCATGATAGGTCGCTCAGTTATGCCAGAACTACGTGTATGGTGCAAAACAAGTATCGGGAATTACTGCTAATTTTGCATGTTGACACTATTTCATTGGGTAAATGGCACAATAAAAACTCTGAAATACGTGTATTTACCAAAATAGTACTCTGTATTCTAAGAAACGGGTAAAGAAAGTGATTTGTGATATTGTCTCTTCTATATAAAAATCTACTTTGTCTTTCATCGTTGATTTTTGCATTTTAATGTTGTACTTCCGTTACGAAAAAAGTTTTTAATCGGCAAACGGAATTCGTTATTATTTGTTAAACGTACAACCATAATTGGAAAAGATAAATTATGATTGTCTTGAATACTGAGAATGTGCTATTACTAGTCTTTAGTTTATTGTTATTTTCTTTTTCTCCTCAAATACGGTTGTTAATCGAAAGCAAGCATATTTTTCTCATACGTGTATTATATTTTATATTCCCATATTAAGCAAACATTAGCTTTACATGTACGAGAAGTATGATTGCATTCATCAATTGAAATGAGTTACAATAGAATGTCTTATGTAATTATAGACCCGCAATTTAGAGTGAGTGATCAAAGGTCAATTTTGTCTATACAGGTATAGACAAATTTGACCTTTGATCACTCACTCAAACTTGTGGATCTATAACTTATAATCACTTGTTGTTTAGCTTCACAAGAACGCCAAAATGAACATTTCAAAGATTATGATATTTTTTTGCTACATGAAAGCGATGCCAATATTTATTTTGTTAATGTTGCGGTTGTACATTTAACTCAAGGCGGGTAGTCTCTAAAGTTCCTCATATTTGTTAATTTTGTTTGTTATTTCTGACCAGTCAGATGATACGGGTCCATCTGAATAATTATGAAATTGCTGACCATATTTAGACTGCAAAGACTGTGCATGTTTACTAGAGTTATCACGGTTAAACATACATGTATGTATATATTTTGTTTCCAGGTCCTGAGTTCCGGATTTAGAAATGTTTATCTCACGTGCAAAACGGGAGGACCTCTAAAAAATATCGTCTGATCGTAGGGACTCTTTGTTTTTCCGTCATGTTTTTCTAGTCATATATACTGCTGGGGCCCGTTTTACTAAACTTCTTACGAAAAAAATAATCGTAAGTCAAAACCGCAAATCGTACCTGGTGTTTTTATTAATTTTTAGATTCTGCCTTGCAATGAGATGATGCTTTGCATAATTCCATATTTAGTTACTATTCAAGAAGCATCTTTAAGTATTCTTTCGCAAAAGAAAAAAAAAAATATCTAAAAATGTTTAGTAAAACGGATATCCTTACGGATAGTGAAATGTTCATATGTACCAAAAGTTATATGTACCAAGCTTATTCAATAAGATACGTAATGTGTCACTTAATTTTGTTATTGGAATCCTATAACATTTTGACGTCACGCACGGTAATGCTTAACATTTTGTAACGTCGTTTTGCCATTTAGACGTTATAATCTCACTGTATTTTTCTGAAGCGATTCTTGTTTATCCCATGTAGATTTTGCCATGCGCATTTCAGTCTAATTTCTATATGAGTAATATACTAGATAAGACAGAGTTTGTTGTTGTTGTTTTTTTTCTGCTGGAAGCAATTTTATTATCAGTCGGCTGGTAATCACCTCTGTCTTTATAGATTGTTTTATAACGGGTAGCGCGCAATGTAATAAAGTGAGACGTTAAAAAATAAAACGTTTTTGAATAGTATATCGACACAGCTAAACCTTATTTTTTAATATTTTAAAATGAATCTGTACGAAAATTTTCCTGATGATTGTACAAAAAAAAAATCAAAAGTGTTTAATGATTCATTGTAATCATTTTGATAATGAACTGCGGTAGCAAAACATTTTAAAAACGGGCTATGATATTCGCTTGTGGATGAAATTTTGTCCACACACATTTTTTTCTGTATTTTTTATACTGTATATGATGTATTATTATTTTAAATCACATCTACGAAAACTAGAAAAAAAAAATATTTTTAAATTTTGCACAATTTAGTCAATTATTAATGTAGATATTGAGAAAACTTTGCCCTTTCACGCCAGTTTTTCGCTAAAATTTGACGTTTTACAACTTTCGAATTTTCAAATAAATCTTTATCAATTGTTTGTTATTCCACTGCCGGTAATTTTCGTTCACCAACTAATATACATGTATTATCACTTCTCGCGATAATCTTACAAATCGCTACATTTTTCATGAACTATTTAACGCATTTTAGGGGTCTTGGGGATATGTACCCACACATAATTTGTTACAATTTACATACGTAATTTAAGAGTTTTGGTGACAAAAAACTTAATTAAACGTGAATTTGATTTTCCTCAATCCACTTAACAAATATTATGTAAAAGGATGCTTTCTTGTGCTTCATTTGGTATAAAGAACATATCCATTGACTAATAGGTTTAGAAAAAATAGCAGATGGAACTTAACGGTAGACGTGCGATTTCAAATTTGAGCTTTCACATCTGCTATGTAGTATTATCCAGTAGACATCTGCCAATTTGCTCACATATTATCACAGGGGCATATTTGGACTTCGCCCGGTCGCAATCCATTTTCAATAAAAACAAAGAAGGAAATGTTCAAAAATATTTTTCATTGAAATCAGGAGGCATACAGCTTTTTAATAGGCATGTGACATCATCTATATAGACTTAGTGGTCCCTTATAAAGTTTGATCATGTCATGCAGCTTGCGTAAATTTTGACTACGCCCTGGCGCTACCTTTTTTCAAAGAAACCTAATAAAATCTTCATTATTTGACATTACTTGTCGTGCATTGTTTGAGTGACCGATTAGAAGTTGGTTTAAGTTGATATTTCAACTTTGTAATTTTTTATGAGTCTAGTTTATTGTTGAATAAAAATTAGTTTAAAAGTATCAAACTTCATTCGTGTTTTATCTTCTTTTATTTGTCTCTGTATTCACTTAAAAAACAGTTTAAAAAGAAAGATTGAATTCAGAATTATATACACGAGAATATACAAAGTGATTATGAAGTTCAGATTCATGAGATGTTGTCGCTTTGCAGAAAGATAGGAAACCCGTCACGCGAAAAGGGATCATCTGGGAACTCAGTAAAATAAATATTGGAAAAAGAGATTCGGTCCAACAAAGGTCAACAAGAGCTAGCATCTCAATACTCACAGGAAGGTAGATTGAGTATTCTAGATTCAGAAAATAAGCTAAGTGCAAAAGGTTTCGATCCTAGTCAGTCTGCGCAATCCGCACTTTACGCACGCTACCCAGTTTGTGCCTTTTTGAGTGACGGATCACAATAAGAAATTGTGCTTCTAGTGTGGATGATCTCCCTCTTCTTCGGTCATTAGGAAAAGACTTTAAACAGGTACCCCGTCTCCGTTTGACCTTAATTGATGAGTGCGTCGTTTGTAATGCCCCATACAAAACAACATTGGCTCTCAAAAAATGAGTATTGGTGGATTGTATACTCTAAACGGCTTTATATTGGCGGTGTCCACATTTAGCGATTTTTTTGGCGAATCTTACATGTTACGCTAAAATAAAACGCCTTATCCTTTTTTTTTTCATTTTTGGTGAACGAATGTCGTTCAACAGTGTTATACTATGTCAGGAAAATCCTGTTGGATGTTAATACATTTGAAATAAAGTAGCGCCTCTTAAAATTCAATTTATTATCTTTCAATATTTTTCTCCGCAAAATCACCGTTTTTTTCTTTAATGGCGTGATACTAGTATTCTTCATCAAGTGAAGATAATGAAAATTCGACTTGAAAAACACAAAATGATCTTGCAATGTTTATCAAGGGAATTTTTGATCGGCGTAAGCTTGTCGAGAGTTTAAAGCAAAAACAAAGTTTGTGTCCAAACATCGTAGAGACAGATACTATGTTTTTGACCCAAGCCTTCGCTGGTGCAACTTGTAGTAATTAGCCGGAAATACGTGTTTATTTAGGTCATGTCCTCTTGAACTTAAATTCGGCAATACTCGGGTGATCTCCGAAGGCTCCGATTTAAATGTAGGTTACAGGAATCGGCCGAGTTGAGACAAATGACACATCAAGACACCTTGTATCATTAGAAACGGTGACGCGGTTTTACATAACTTTTCAACTAGCGACAGTCAGTCTCGAGACGGGTTTTAAGAATGATTCGACATGTGTTTTACATTATACAACCTTTCTTGTACCTTTTATTTGAATAGGGATGAACGCCGCTTTTAAGATTTTTCTGTAAAATTGCGTTGGCTGAAGTAGGACTTAAAAGATACACAGTGTAAAGATACACTCGAATATTCGGTGAGCTTATTCCCAGCGAAAACGTTTCGTATTCGTCTGTCTCAGAAGCGAATATTGCCGAATACCAAATGCGACAGGCACGGAAGATATTTCATTGGGGCCATTCTTCTTTGTATTTTTTCAATCTGTAAAACCATATCAATTCAAAATTCTATTTGAAAATAAATAAATGATAGCTAAATATTCAACCCAAGATACCACTCCAATTGACGAGTAGATATTGCCGTGGTCAAGGGGGGGGGGGGGGGGGGGGGCAGATCCGTCATGCACTTGTTTACAATTCGACAGGCGGGTTTAGTTGTAAAATTATTCTGGAAAAGTCATTGCGTTTTTTACAGAAATCATAAAAATCTTGAATAAAAACTGGCTCCATCCTTCCCAAAATACCTTTAGAATTGGTTAACTACAGTTTAAGCAAATACTAGCTCCGAGCAGAAAAGTCTAATATCAGCCGCAATACTGTAATAAGATATCGATAGTGAGTGATTTTACAAGCATCCAAACTCTTGAAGGTAAACAATAGGTTCTCGTGCAAGAATAAACCGACAATTGTAAGGATTCTCAATTCTTATTGGGAAGAAAGTCGGGAGGAAAAAAACATAGTCATAGACATAGTCATGCCATTATTACCTACCTTTAAAAAAATGAACTGCTTAAATAAGATTCTTATTCGCTTTTGATGTAGAAATTACGTTACAAAAAGACTTTTAGTATGCAATTTACTATGAAGCAATTGTTTAATATAAAAAGTTATACTTTAATTTCTAAACCTTAAACAGAAATTATCTATGAATTATAGTAATAGGACACTAGACCTCCTATTACCTATACCTAAATATTTCTCATCCTGCAGTGTTATAAAATTGAATAACGACATAAGTGTCAACCACGGAAGTGGTTTGGCTTCAGATATGATGAAAATGTATCTCTCAGGTTATGGTTCAAAATGATATTAATAAGTTAACAATTCATAACTTTAAATAATGAGTACAGTTCAGGACTGACTGATATTCATAGGTGTTTCTTTGGTTGGTACTCAAAGACCTTTTCATCCTCTGAGAAGAAACAAAGATAGATAAAAAAAAAGTTAAAACAAATACAACAAATTTACTTGAAATAAGCTTAAACATGATAACAATTACTTTTGTAAAAACAAACACCATATATATCTTAACTTCCGGTCAAGAGTAAACATGACTGATGGACAGTGATATTTTGCGAAAATATAGTTTATTGTAAACAGTGAGAAATCAGTTTTACAAGGATTTATTTTGTGAATGTTCATCGGACTTACATGTGGGATCTGAAATAAGTGAATTTTGATTTTGAAGTATTTGCATTTTTTCATTATCTCACATAATCGAAGCTATTTTTAGTAACAGTATTGACTTATAATCAGTAAAATCAGCTAAAGTATTCACGAGCGGGATATAGTGGTAAATTCGTCACGCTTGAGAGTACCACGTGCTATAAGTGAACTCTGTTTGAATGATACGCTCTATTGACAGTTTATAGCTCGTCTATTCTCAATCATGGCTGGGGCAACAGACGATGCCAAGGATTATGTGGAATCAATAATGAGCACGCAGCCGGTTCCTGTTAATATTTATACTTGTACTCCTGACAATCATCGTAAAAGACATTTATCGGACCCGTCTTGTGGACACTGCAGCACAGTAAAAAAGGCACGTAATACAGGAAATAGTATACCCACTACCGATACCAATCCGTCCAATTTAACCAACAATCATTTGTCTAGTATTGATTTATGCAGTGAGCCTCCAGAGAGTCATGAGAGTCCCACAGGTACTCTTTCAAAAGAAAACCAATATATCGAACAGCTCATCCTTAAATTATCAGCAGACGTTCTCGCAATGCAAAAGGCTGTATCAGATCGTATTGATAAACTTGAATCTGGCCTCGAACAAAAAATTATCAACAAAGTGTCTCAAATATTAGATAAACGAGTGAATACAGAGATGTCACGAGTCAAGAAAGATGTTGAAACAAAATTGGTGGAATTGAAATCAGATATACAGGCTGAAGTTACTGCTGAATTTGATGTTATTAATGAAAAACTATCATCATTTGATAAAGCAATCAATAGTGAAACGACTGATCTCAGATGTAACATAGTTATTCGAAACCTACCAGAATCTAACAATGAAAATACGTTACAAAAGGTCAATGCTTTAATTCGGGAAGGCCTAAAACTGCGCAGTGTGTCTGTTCTGTCAGCTGACCGTAAAGTTTCAAATAATGTGAACAATCCAGGTGTCATAGTAGCTTCTTGTAGAAATGAAAATGATAAAAGCCAGATCATGACTTATAAGAGGAGCTTAAAGTCATCTAGACAATACTCAAATGTGTATATAGAACATGATCAACCCAAATCTGAACGACTCATTGCTAGTAATTTTAGAGCTATTCTGACAGCAATTAGACGTCGTGATACAACTGTCAGAATGCACGGTGCTAAGATTGTTGTGCAAAATTCCGTGGAAAATACACGTACTACGGGCACTACAGGCGATGGTGAAAACAGAAAGTCTGGTAATAATCAGAACGGTCAGTTTAGAAACCAGTCTAATGATGGGCGATACAAGAACAATAGAAATGACAATTCGCAAAGAAATGGTAACCGAGGTCGTGGTCGAGGTCGCGGTCGAGGTCATTACAGAAACTAGGTCAACATAGGTTTTTGGAATGTCCGTGGTTGGAATAAAGATAATGAGCATATGAATAGTATTTTACGGTCATCCTGCATTCTAAGTAATGACTTTGACATCGTAGGAATAGCAGAAACACACCTTCGCAGTGATGAAAAAATAACTTTACCTGGTTATACTTGGATTGGGCACAATCGTATGAACTTGCATAAAAACGCTAAAAATGGTTCTGGTGGCGTTGGTTTCTTCATAAAAAATGAGATTTATGATGATTTTTCAATAACAATTTTAGATAAGTCGACTGAAGGTATTTTGTGGTTAAAATTTGTTCATAAAAGAAAAGAATTTGTATTTATGAGCTGTGTTTGCTACCTACCTCCAGAAAACTCTTCCAGATCATTTGATGTCAGTAATTTCTTTGAAACGTTGACAACAAACATATATGAATTTCAAAATGATGGGTTATTATTCATTTGTGGGGATTTCAATAGTCGTTGTGGGGCACTAGAAGATTTTATAAGTGGTGTAGATGATGTTCCACATCGAGATGTTATAGATTTCAAATATAACAAGTATGGTGAACTATTGATTGACTTTTTGACTAGTACTAATATGTGTATGTTAAATGGGAGGAATAGTATTACGAATGATTTTACGTCAGTTTCAACTAAAGGGTTATCTGTCGTGGACTACTGTTTTACGAGCCACGATGATCTTTGCAAATTTAGTAACTTTTCTGTTAAAAGACCCCTAATCTTATTACAAGAGTGTACAAATGCTGGTGCATTTGCTGACGCAAGTGCACCAGACCATTCACTACTCTCTTGGACAATCAATTTACCGTTTACATTAGTTAATAATGAAGATGATATTGAATATGATATCAAAGTAGAACGCAAGTATAAGTTTGATAATGTGCCACATGACTTTTTAAAATCTGCTGATACATTGAACGAGGTAAACAATTTACTAGACAACTTGGAGCACGGTCTACAGTTGCAAGCTGACATTGATTCAATTTACAATAATTGGGTAAATTTGATAAATTCAAATATTCACGAGAATTTACCGTATAAAACTATCTCATTCAGTAAATCGTGTAATAAACGTCGTAGACCAGGAAAGCCCTGGTGGAATGAGGAGTTATCAAATTTATGGTCTGAAGTTTGTAAAGCTGAGAGACTATGGGTCTCATGTAAGCAATTTGGGTTGAAGAAACTTTTAAAAACTGAGTTTATCAGAACACGAAAGCTTTTTGACAGGAATGTCCAAAAATATAAACGTCTGTATTGGTATAACCAACAAAAGGATATATTAAATGAATGTATTTCAGGGAATACGGATTTTTGGAAATCAATTGGACGAATAGGTATAAATAAGACTAAAAGTAATTTTATTCCTTTTGAAGTTATTTTAGAAGATGGATTAATATCGTCTAGCATACCGGATGTACTGAATAAATGGAAAAATGATTTCCAAACATTATACAATGGTGATATTATTAACGATGATAGCGAGCAACGCTTTGACAATGAAGACCATAACATTACTGAAGCTTTATTTAACGAGAATTTCACTATCTTAGAAATCAAGGCTGCAATTGATAATGCAAAGATTGGCAAAGCAAGTGGAATTGATAGCATCCCTGTTGAAGTTTTGAAAAATGACACCTCTGTTTTATTTCTTCATACATTATTTAACGTTTGTTTTGACAAAGGCATAGTTCCTTTAATGTGGGGGAAGTGTATAATTAGTCCGATACCTAAATCGAATTCCGAAGATCCAAGAAATCCTTTATCATATAGAGGAATATCCTTGTCAAATTCTATGTATAAATTATATTGTTCGGTGCTAAATAACCGTCTTCTAAAATGGGCCGAGGAAAATGTAAAAATAGTAGATGAACAAAATGGTTTCAGAAAAGGCCGAAATACTATTGACCATTTAGCATCACTCACTAATATAATAGAATCTAGGAAAAAGATCAAAAAATCTACTTTCTGTGCATTCATTGATTTCAAAAAAGCATATGATCTAATTGATAGAGTTAATTTATGGAACAAGTTACGTGACATAGGGGTTTCTGGTAAATTGTTCAAAGCCGTTAGATCTATATATAAATCAATTTCTACATGCGTAAGAATAAACGGATTACATACTGATTGGTTTGAAGTAAAACGTGGATTAAGACAAGGGTGTGGTTTATCTCCCCTTCTTTTCAATTTGTTTATTAATGATCTAGCTCTATATTTGAAATCATTAGGATGCGGTATCGAACTTGGTGATGAGAAAGTTTGCATATTACTTTATGCTGATGATATTGTTTTATTAGCAGAAAGCGCTGAAGATTTACAAATTATGTTAAATGAGTTAGATTCTTGGTGCGTTTCAAATCACATGATAATAAACCCTATTAAAAGTAACATTGTTCATTTTAGACCAAATTGTATATCAAGAACAGGCTTTACATTTAGCTGTGGTAACTCTATTTTAAAGTGTGTAGATCGTTATACCTACCTCGGTCTTGTCCTTAATGAGTACCTAGATTTTAATGTCACTGCAAAAGCAGTTGCGTTGAAAGCAAATCGTGCTCTCGGTCTCTTGATAGCAAAATGTAAATGCATTGGTGGTTTTACTTACGAAGTCTTTACAAAGCTTTATGATACTCTAGTTTGGCCGGTTATTGAATATGGATCAGCAATTTGGGGAGTCAAGTCTTTTTCATGTATAAATGCCATCCAAAATAAGGCAATGAGATTTTTTCTTGGCGTAGGAAAATATACACCCAATGCTGCAGTAGCAGGTGAAATGGGTTGGTACCCACCTATTGTCCATCAATGGAAGTCCATTAGCAATTTGTGGTGTAGATTATCCGCTCAGTCAAATACAAGAATTAACAAACGTATTGGTCTGTGGGCTCAACGCTCCTCTGGTCCAAAATGTAAAAATTGGTTTTATATAGTCAAGGAGAAACTCTTAAACTTAGAGTGCTCAGACTTTCAATCAATAAATAGTAGCAATGATAAAACAAAATTGTATGCCAAAGTAAAATGCGGGTTAATTCAAGAATTCTTACAAGAATGGAATAATTCTCTCTCCAGACAAAGTGGAAGGAATAATATTGGTCGAAATAAGCTAAGAAACTATTCCCTTTTTAAATTTAATTTTACAACAGAATATTATTGCACAATGATTTTACCTTTACACCATCGTTCGGCATATAGTAAATTTCGATGTGGTGTCGCACCATTGAGAATAGAAACCGGAAGATATGAAAATGTAGACCTGATTGATAGGAAATGTTCTTTTTGTAACGCAATAGAAGACGAATGTCACGTACTATTCAAATGCAATACATACAAAGAGTTTCAACTAAACCTTTTTGAAAAAGCTATTAGCGAATATCCGACTTTCATGAATCTTACCGATATTGATAAATTAAAAATCCTGTTTTCCAACCAAAACTTGATCAGAATTACAGCAAAAACCTGCTATTTAATCTTACATAAAAGATCCTTACTTTTGTGTAAATGATCAACAGATTTGTTTAATATCTATAAATATGTCTTTCAATTAATATTTGGATATATTTATAGTTACTCTAAAGAATCAGATGCTAAAGGTGGATACATTACTATATATGAAAATAACTATTTATTTATCTATAAAATTAACACATCAATCTTTATTAAAGAGAACCTCTTTCTTCCTTTATGTTATTTTCTTCCCCTATGGGTACACAATGTACTACGAATTAGAAATATCCTTTTCCTTAATTTAGCAACTGACTCTTTACCATATTTTACCTAATCTAGTTATATATTGTATAGTTGTACATACTTTAGTTGTACATATGAATATATATATGTGTGTGTGTGTGTGTGTGTGTGTGTGTGTAAACGCTTGATGTTCAGAGATAATTTCTCTTCTTTTAATAGAATAGTCTCTTATAATTCTTTTTTTGAATGGTCATGTACTTTTATATTTGTAAATTGTTTTAAATGTATTGTAATTTTGTATGTACATGAATGAGACTGAAATAAACAATAAAAACACCATTGGATATAGGTTGAAGACAGTTTTAGATTGGATTAAATCGTTTTCTCCAATTATGTTTAATTAATAAATGTACCTATTTCAAGTGTGTAAAAGAAATTTTCACAGACAAACAACTCATTTTCTAACAAATATTTTTCTAACAGAATTTTTCCTCCCTTTCCCTTTCTTTGAATTTGCAGTGAAATTTCCGAATAACGGAAATTTTGTCGAGACAATTCCTACCCCTTTTTTTACATTCACAATTTCTCTTTTCTAATTGAATTCAATATATCACTCTAGAATGCCATCAGGTTCGTTCACCATCAGTACTATCAGTGCTTTGATTACGACAGTATTTGAAAGGCAATTTTCTAGAGATATGTCAACTTTCTACAAAATAAACTATAGTTCGGTTCCACACCTTTCGTTACAGTTATAATTTGTGTATAAGTTTTCACCAACTTAGATCTGGAATCTTGAAATCTGTTTTTAGACATTTACAAATCGAAGAATCAGTGCAATACTATTGTAAGTGCCTGTAATATATAGGCACTTACAATAGTATTGCGCTTCTTCATCGAAATGTTAACGTTGTCAGAAAATTTTCTTATTCCAATTTAAATAAGAATATAAAGTTAATTAACATTGACTAAATGTACATCACGAAAGATTACATTTACCGCATCCTAATGAAAGAATTTCTCATATTAAAATTACAAATATTGGCGGTGGATTAATTTTCCAGCATCATAGCTTGACCCCAATACAGCAAAAATAAAACCATCGTCGCTTATAGTACATTTTTAGACTTGATTTGCTTCTTTTGATTTCTTTTGATATCGTATAGAGAATATCATACAAGTTTAAGTTTCATCTCTGTGCTTCTTCTCTAGGATCAAGAGGTGAAAATCGAAATCTTACGTCGAAATCTGACAACGGGAATACTCTCAACGATTTTTTCTGCCTTTTGTATGGTTGGACAATAAATCTGATTGTTTTTGAAAGAATTGTGTGTATTTGCGAAAGCTGACGGCTTTTAGGTGCATATAAAACGCCTTTGCGTAAAGATCGGTACGTTACAAAAGAAGATACGATGATAGACTTTTGCCACTGTCAACTATCATTTTTTGAAGTCGTCGGTTGTATAAGGCTAATTCGATGATAGAAAGATCATGGGCCTTATCAGGGCTCGTGTTTGACCCTTTCACCAGGGTTTTGACCCCCCAAAATTCCATTTTGACCCTCAAAGATTTTCTGCAGGAGGTCATTTGACCCACTGAATTTCCAGTGGTGCAACCTAAGCAATATAAAAAGATCTTTATAAATGATACAACATGAACAATAAAGTGTGTGTACACTTTATTGTTTATGTTGTTTCACATAAATATATTTTAATAAAGACTGATAAGCTTTCATGTATTGCTCTTTTTCGACCCCTTCAAAACCAGTTTTGACCCCCAGAACCGTTTATGGTCAAGGGGTCAATGACTCACTAATTTAAAGAGCTAGCTCAAGCCCTGCCTTACGTATTGTGTTTTAAAAGAACATCGTAACTCGGGGGATGAATCTCCGAGAGATGATTCCAAATTCTACACACAGGAGGCCGGTCAGTCCGTCTGCGACACCGTAGCCTTCTCTCTAATACGCTGATGAAGAATCTCTCCATCAGTATATCGGAGAGAGGGTTACGTTACCTATCAGCTCGAATAAGCCATTTTACCTCCGTTGATACGATGCGCATCAAATCACGCAATTTGGCATCCAACGTCGTTAAATTCAGCTAGCTATGCCACTGATCACTTTATCATTGTTCGAAAAGATTTTAAAGTATAACTAAATCTAGTGGAAGAGATATTTCATCACAAAATTAAGAATCAAGTTACGAGCGATCAAAAAAAAAAAAAAAACGCAAATGAAGAAGACGTCGATATAAAGTGTTAACGCAATTACCGTAAAATATTGTTTTCGTGCAGGCTTTGTTTCTTCGTCAAGTCATTCTGTAGTGCCTAGTACGCTGTTACTTGAGATAACGTATTGTTTGAGCTCGAATTATGAATTGTAATGTTCGGCTTAGCAAAACGCCAAACAATCAAAAGAAATTATCAAAGAGTCGACGACACCAGTTCAAATAGCCAATTATTCGTAATTTTTAATGGGGCATAATGGGACATGCGATACAACTCTCTCGTACACGACAAACTGACTCCCACAGTCTGTAGGGTTTTCCAAAGATACAAATGTAAAAGTGGATCTGCGGAACCGGAAGATTTGAAGTCTACCATGATCGTATGAAGAATGGTGTCCGCCAATAAAAATCAGGCTAGGATCTTACATGTGAAATTTGGTAGAAACGTATTATTTAGTTTCGGAAAAATAGTTTTCACAGATTACACTATGTACTTATACTATATACAAATTATCTCGCCCCCCCCCCCCCCCCAAACAAAAAGACACATTTTTCATGAAATCACTATTTTTGTCGTCTGATACGAGAATCACCCAATCATATCAATTGAAATTTGGTTGATATCCACAAGTTAGCCGGATTTTGAGAGAATGCTTTTCAAATTTCACACTTAATAACATATAAAACAACACTTTGGGCCCAGAAGGGCCAATGGCATAGCTCAACTGAATTTTGAACCAGGGAAATCATTAGAATTGTTAATTTGCTTTAAATAAAAAAAACTGTTTGTATAGTGTTCAGGAACGACTATTAGGATCGATGGTTTTCGTCCGTCCAAGAACACATGCAAAATATCTTCTCAACATCGTGTCGATTTCATCATCCATTAAATCTTACAGGAATGATTCCTAAATAAGCGCTTGCAGAAACTTCAGAACTCTGGTTGCCATGTCAACACAACTTAAAAAAACTTTAAAAAATCTTCTCCTCTTGTACCGTAAGGACAAAGCTTTCATATTCGGTACTATGTATTGCATAATCCTTGCCTCCAAAAATGCTTCAAAAGAATCGCTCTACTCTGAAAATTAGCCCTGTGTTGTTGGATTCTCGATTTCACGTGTTGTGGTCTGGATTATTGGCCTGGTTTAGCAGGCCATATGAAAAAAAACTGTCTCCTGAAATTTGTTCAAGAAAAGAATAATCCAGTCAAAAACCGAACAACGTGTGTACTACGTAGCTTTTTTGTGCTCGTGCGCGAGCAGCAAATAAGTCTTATATACGTCATCAACTTTTGTGCGACACGAAGTGCTTTGTGTGTTCAACGCAGTGCTTGCATATCACTACCTTGTGCTAAAATCAAAGTACTGATTGTACTGAAAGCGATGGAACTGAATAGACGAAACAACACACGAGGTCAATTTCCTGGAATATGACCTTGATTACTCACCTTGTCCTTATCATGTATACCAGATATTTTCTTACATATCACTGCCAAAATCACTGCTGTGTTAAAGATACATAGCTTTTATATTTGATCTTGGCGGATGACCTTGATAATTGGGAAAAAAAGAAAATGCTGCTAACTCACACTTTCTCCTTTCTCCCTAATATTATCAACCCTTTCTGCTACAATTTTTACTAATTTGCCAACATATTGTATGTAATCTGCAGCACTTTACAATTTGGACCTGTCTAAATATTTGTTGTCTTGTAATGGATTAATCTCATTTAGAAAAATTTAAAAGCCTTGTCCCATCTTTAAACCCTTAAGCAGACGACAAAATTTTAGACTAGCCAACTTGGAACATGTTGCAGACAATAAATCAACATGAGTGTAATTTGATATACATGTACATCTAGGGTATAAATTAAAAAAATGGGGTATGAGTATAGGGTGGACCATATTGCGAGAAAGGGAGAAATTAACCCTATCAATTTCTTGTGTTCCCACAGTAAATTACTACTTCTTTGTGGAATTCAAATTCAATGTAAAAGAAAGAGCCGACGAGCTTGTGCCCCTAGAAAAACAGCATTACTACGATTGTTAGACGGAATGATCGAATGGATAAATTGACTGACTAGTAGCAAACCAATAAATTCAACTAAAATTATAAAAAACGCGAGTTGCGCCTGTCTACAAAGCGGTATCGAGCGTAGTAATCTATACCTTGAAAATTAGTTGTTTTGGCGGTCTCGGCGCTATATAGTGAGCATACCATTCGACATTTTTCCTTTGAAGTGAGTTCGGATGTGGCTTACGATCCCTATAGGTAAATTGAACCTTTGGTTTCCCTCGCCTAAAACAGCCTTGCTAAAAAGATTCAAAAATTGGATTGCATGCCTTCAAAAGTCACCTTGCCTCTTTATAAACAAGGCCTTCAGCGCTTTTAGTGCTATGATTACATTTCCCTAACTTATGGTCAAAGGAAGACAACCAGGAATTCAAAATGAATAATTCATGATTATCTTGCTTACTTCCCTTGTTGTAACTTGGGCAGGGAATGTAATCTTTACTCAAATTATGTATGAAACAATATGCTTAAACTTTTGAAAATTAACCTTTTTTATGCTCATGTATAACCGTGGCATACTTATATTAAACATAAAAGATAAAGTGAAGGCACTAGATGCATTAATGGTGAGCAAATAGGGCCTACAATTTGAAAACAGAAATCTTGTAAAAAAAAAAAAAAAAAAAAAAAAGGAAAATCAGACAACATTATGTGAAGGCTGTTCTTTTTACCTCTTATCTTAATATTTCTGATTCAGCGTGACGTTTTTTTTTTTTTTTTTTTTTTTTTAAATTTTGTGTGAAATTATATTTGGGGTTATTGTTTTCTTTGTTTAATATTCATAGCCTTATTTGTTCTTCCAAATTAAGAATGTGATAGAAGTTATATTGAAAAAATTTCAACCTCTCACTATTTTAAATCGAAAGAACCCCTATAATTTAGTTGTGGCTACCTCAACATAAATAACATTAGAAAGTCTCATTTTCTAATCATGTTTTTACTATAAAGATATATATTGGCAAAATTCAAGTATTTTCATTCTCTCTTTTTTTAACTTGATTAAAATCTTTTATTCACAACTTCTTGAAAAATTTACCTGCCTGAAATTTATTTTTTAGCTGATATCTCTTCTTGAATAAATCAATCTAGACTAGTTGTTTTTTGTGTGTGTTTTCTTTAGGAGTTATTTTGTCGGTTTGAAACAAAAACATTCTAAATGCAGTCTCATAAAGCAGTACTAGGCCTCTACCAAATTTAGACATAAATGATATTGTAGCAGTAGTTCAATCAAGTCAGCCCTGCGTTTAGGATGACAAAACGGTGCAAACAGTTTGCCAATTACATCCCGCTTTGCACGCAAGTGCACGTGCAAGGCGGGGAATAATTGGAAAACTTTGCACCGTTTTATCATCCGATGGCTGAACGCAAGGCAGGTGAGCAATCCAGGGCCAATCCTCTTGATAAAGTAGGTCAAAGGTCATATTCAGTCAAAAGTGTCTTTAAAAAATACAAAATCAATTGATAAACCAACATCTTAGAAAATAAGTCAAAGGTCGGGGCAAATTTGGGTCTAATAAACATTTCAGGTAGGACCAAATCATCGGAGTGAACACCGGTAAATTTTGTGCAGGTAATATTTTGAAAACAAAACTGACCCTTTTTATTTTGTGTGTAAACTTAGTTTGTGCATTGACAAACAGGCATATCTAGTACATCCTTTCTATTAAGTTTCGAGTTGCCACTGGCACTAATTACTCTTGTCATTTTTAAGTGACAAAAAATTAAGGAGTGAGACAGAATCGGAGAAAAATTATCTACAGGTAAGTTGTATAATGACATTCATAGATCGACTGAGTCTGTCTAATAGCCTAATTAAGTAATCTCATTTTTATGCTTAATGAAATGAGCGTTTACAAAATAACATGTTTCCACTTCTCTATCAATCCAGGATTTCACTATTAAAAAGGGGTTCGAACATACAAGGGGGAAGGGGTAGGGGCTAGTACTGTATTCCTGGTATGGTTGATATGCCTAAAACCGTGGGTTGTCTTTTATCCGTGGCTATAAAAAGGATATTGAACGAAGATAGAAAACATTAAATTCTTTCACAGATTATTCCAAGAAAGTATTTTTCATATGTTTTGATCAAATTTGCTTTGATAAATGAGATTGGTCCATCAAAATTCAACATAATTGATCTTTTATCTAAAATTTTCGGAATTTCTGAGTTTTAAAATGGTAGTCTTCTAAACTGAACAGATTCGAGCATTTATATTTACATTTTTAAAGTCCTAGTTTAAGGACAAGATTTACGACAAACTATGCATGTGTAGCATCCAATTTCTTCAGGTGACATCCAAGTAATCTTCTTAATTTGACCTACTTTTTTCACAGGCCACGGATAAAGGAAAACAAAGTTTTTCATTTGTTATGTATAGTTCCTTATCAAATTATTCAATTATTCCTAAAGCAAGGAAGTCACACATAAGTAGACTGTGTCAACACAAACACAAAATGAGCAAGGTATTTCCTAGCTCCAAATTTCTTTGTTTTGATGATGTCATCACAGTTGTCTGGAGCTATTTTTAGAAATACCCACGGAATTAGGCAAATATAGCATATTATAGGCTATACAATTACTGTTAATATATACAATTTTGCCTGAATTTTGACATAAAATTGAGCATGTGGGTGACCTTTCTAACAATTTGAAATGTGTGTGAGGTGCAAACATAGACAGCCACCTACTGTGAATATATAGTTACCTGAATGTCTTCACATTGAGACATTATCTATTTTCAAAACACATATTAGTAAAGCCTCTGGTCAGACTGTGGGGATACGGATGCACAGGCTCGTCAGAGTCTATGCCCATAATTGAAATTGTTGGAAATGTTGCCTACAGGCTCAAATTAAATAATTAGGTTGCAGTAGGCCCCGGTTCATTTGAACACCCAGAAAATTTTTCTAGATCTGCCCATGCAAAATACTCATGACCACTTTAAGTCATTTAGCACATGCCATGTGCATGTACAGTATCTGCCATGCAGGCAAAAAGATAATGGGGGCCCCATGGCTTCTGTTTTCTTTCGAATATGCCCTAACCCTTTTTAGCTTGGCTTTTATTGCGAAAAACCTCAATGCCTTGGTGCCATTTATGTAACTTATTTTATTGATGTAGGTGTTGGTGTGACAAACTTTTACCTTGGTTATATCTCTGTTGTTATTGAAGATATCAGAAAACTTGGCATGTGTGTTCGCCATCACAGGAGCTATCCAGACTATCAAGGGAATTACTCTGAAAATCATTTTTTTCATGAGTGGTGACCCTTTTAGACTTAGAAGTTCTGCATAATCCAGCACCTTCAGCCAAGCGTTTGCACCTGTTGGTAGTACTGTAGGCACTTATGTGCAGGCTGATCTTGCAGGAATATTCTCGGCTCAGCATAGCAAGGGTTATAATCCTGCCAACTACTAGGCCTGTATTTAAGTAATACATGATTTGTTAATGACAATCCATAACACTAAATCCATGACTATGAAAAAACAAGAGTGCCATAGTCACAAATACGCCGCCACTTTGCTGCTGTTTCACAAAAATAATTGAAGACACTACTTATTTTGACAGAACCAAATTCAAAATGACCAAGTTTCATTTAAATCAAGACAAAAAGTTAGGAGTTGCCTTCACAAGGCTGCAATTTCAATAAGCCCCAGACACTAAGTTATAAGGGGGCATAATTCAGGGAAATAAATGAGCCATAAAATCCTTGATCCATGTACATCTACAAATTATGGTGATGACACTGACCAAGTTTCATTTAAATAAAGACAAAAAGTGAGGAGGAGTTGCGTTCAAAAGGCTGCAATTTCAATAAGCCCCAGATACTAAGTATTAAGGGGTCATAATTTAGGTTAAAATTAATGAACCATAAAATCCTTACTTCATGCTTATCTACCAATTTCGGTTATAACATCTACCAAGTTTCATTTAGATCCAGCCAGAAACTTAGGAAGAGTTGCATTCACAAGGCTGCAATTTCAATAAGCCCCAGAGACTAAATTTTAAGGGGGCATAACTGAGGCAATAAGCCCGAGAGACTAAGTTTTGAAGAGGCATAACTCAGGCAAATATCAACAAACCATAAAATCCTTCCTTCATGCACATCTACCAATTGAGTTGATGACATTAACCAAGTTTCAAGAAGATCCATGCAGAAACTTAGGAGGAGTTGCGTTGACAAGAAAAGTGAACAGACATTAAGCCCCAGAGACTAAGTTTTAAGGGGCATAACTCAGGCAAAAATCAACGAACCATTAAATCCTTCCTTCATGCACATCTACCAATTGAGGTGATAACATTGACCAAGTTTCAAGAAGATCCAGCCAGAAACTTAGGAGGAGTTGCGTTGACAAGAAAAGTGAACAGACATTAAGCCCCAGAGACTAAGTTTTTAAGGGGCATAACTCAGGCAAAAATCAAAGAACCATAAAATCCTTCCTTCATGCACATCTACCAATTGAGGTGATAACATTGACCAAGTTTCAAGAAGATCCAGCCAGAAACTAAGGAGGAGTTGCGTTGACAAGAAAAGTGGACGGACGGACAGACAGACGGAGAAGATGACGCCAATATACGTCCGCCTCTGGACTAGATATTAAATTTGGTTAGTGACTCATGGTACCTAGCTTTAAATTGTTTCCCCTGCACTCCTTTTCAAAAAGGCCCCCAAAATTTCCAAATTTTGTTGAAAAAAAAAAATATCAACTTATTATCTCAAGACATTTGGAAGCATGTCCTCAATTTTAAGATCGAATGCTGAAGTCCCGCAAGTTTTTAACATGGGCCATGGCATTGTGTAATTCATGTGTGTGTGTGTGTGTGTGTGTGCCTATACTTTTCTTTTAAGATCTTCACTCTCAAACCATTAGGTCAATTTCAATAAATACTGACTCACAAACAACCAGTCATTTCTCCATACTGAACTTTCAGCAATTTTCCCAGGGTTTTTATCGAGCATACAGGGTTTAGTCTGATATCAACCCAATTTGGTCCAAAGGACTAGATGATTGGGACTTTAGGGGTATTTTCTTAAATTTTGGGAGTCCCTGCTGTTTCTTTTAGGCTATATGCTTGTAGTATGTACAAACAGAGCTGTTCCCTAGTTGGAGTTACAGAAATTGATTGAAGTATATGAACCCTTGTCATGTTGAACCCGCAATATTCCTGCTTTAGCAGGAGCTATAGACAAACATCAGCTTGCACATATGAGCAGCCTGATGTTAGTCTTCACCACCTGTTTCTCACTTTGAAACCAGAATTGTCAATTGATTTTTTTTTTTAAATTAAAATAAACCTACAGTTAATTGGTACTTTCAGTGCTTCTTGCCCTTTGATTTTGATGAAAATTATAGCCAAAATTTTTTCAGCATGACAAGGGTTAACATTTGAGCTCTTCAGAAATTATTGAATACTGTTTAAACTGTTTTAAACAATCTTCAACACAATTTTCTGGAGCTGATCACTAGAGAGTCTTTAGGATTCACATTACATAGTTCTGAGAGTCCTGGCTACTTTTTTCTGTGTCTCAGATGCACAAAACCTGCATCCAGGGATAATTTTTGGGTGAGATATTGAGAGATTCTCTCATTTTTCTGCCAGAAATCTCATTTATTGCGGCTTAATAAGAGAAAATTCTCAAAGCAAAGTTTTATTTTATTTTAAGTGAAGAATTTTGCTAGCTCTGCACAAAAAAGTTGTAACTGCCTATAATTATATAGGCAGTTACAACTGTTTTGTGCTGAGCAATTTCTTTGTCCAAAGTTCTCTCACAAAATTCTTGAATCTCTCATGAGATTCATCTAAATGAGATGTTTTTGCAGTTTGCACATGCTATTCTGAGCCAGAATTATCCCTGCTGCATCCCTTAAAAGCCTGGCATAACAAGAAGTTTGATAAAGCTACCTGAGTGTGCCCCTATTCCTGCAGTCTTTTTATTTTATTATGACCTGAATTATGATTGCCTTTGGCTTTGAAAATAAATTTGAAGCTGTCAATACTGTAATAACCCTTATCTTTATTGGATCAGTTTATGTGTCTAATTGGTTTTGTTGTGAAAGATTTCCTCATCAAAATGATTTTACATATTTTAATAAGTAGTTGATAGACAGAAATACTGTAAAACAATGTCAGTGACTAACCAAAGAAGCTACCATATACAACAGAATCAAGCAATCTTTATACTGTAGTTTATTTTTAGTATAATCAATTTTATTGTTATGATCCCTTCAACAGCAGTTTTGACCCCTAGAAATTCAGAGCCAAAGGGTCAATTTAATGACTCTCAAAATTGAGAGGCTTTAAGCACAAGCCCTGTTTGAAGCTATAATTATCTATGATCCAATAGCTCCACATCAACAATAATTTCTGTCTAACACAGTCTCCTGTGGCCTATGGTTTCAAATATTTTGAAAGTAAACTGTTGTCATGCTGAATAAAACTTTTGGTAAAATTGCACTTAACCCTTGTCATGCTGAATAAATTTAGGCTAAAAATTTCATCAAAATCAAAGGGCAAAAATCACTGAAAGTACCAACTGTAGGTCAATTTTTATTTGAAAAACTAAATCTATGGACATTTCTGGTTTGAAAGTGAGAAACAGGTGGTGTAGACTAATATCAGATTGCACTTTTGTGCAGGCTGATGTTTGTCTATAGCTCCTGCCAAAGCAGGAATATTCCGGGTTGAGCATGACAAGGGTTTAGTTAAAGTACTGAAGGCACTGAATGCCCTAATTGTGAGTTAGTATAATGTATTCATTTGAAAATGCACTTTTTGAATCATTTCTGGCTCAGAAAAAAGATCAGGTGGTAAAAACTAAGATCAGACTGCACATATGTGCAGACTGATCTTTGTCTATACCTCCTGCCAAAGCAGGAATATTCTAGACTATAGGCATGATAAGGGTTAAGGGGTAATAATTATTATTGACAGTCCAGATCTTGTCAAAATTAAATAATATTTCCTTTTAAAGATTTTTATCACCATATATCGCACATCATACAATATTGTTTATTTGGTTTGTTATAGTTGAAGGTAGAGGATTATAATTTATTTTCTAGGTAATGTCTGCCTTTTCAATATATCTTTTGCTGATTTGGGATTTTGGTATGTTAACACAGGATTCATTTTCAGGTAGCATCAATCTGTTTTAAATGCCAATTGATTGTTCATTAGACTCTTTTGCTTTCTGCCATTGCATCAGGCATTCCAAACACCCTAACTTAATTGACACTAGGTAACTTAGAAACATTTCTTATTTCCACATCCCTGTCATGTTCATATTTCTAATTAACATTCAGTAAAAAAGAATATCATCATGAAAGATAATAATTTTATTCAATAATATTTTAATTAAAAATATAATAAATTCAACCAGATAATGACATTGAATTTCATAAGACAATCAATAGTTTTATACATGTATGTCAATAAGCCAACATTTTAACCTTGATACTTTAAGGACAAAATTTGCCAAGTTTTGAGGGGGCACATTTGGAAATAGTACTTGTTTTACAGTGTGTGTTTTTACTGGTTGGTTTATATTTAAAATTCAATATTGCATATTATATAGAAATTCAATATCTTCAATACATGAATTGAGGATTTTGTAGGCTGTTGATATTTGCATAATTATATATCATTTGTGTCAGAGTTGCATAATATATTTCGATAAAAATGGTTTTTATCAACTATGTTATCTTTGATCATTGTCATGCTGAATGAGGAATATTCCTGCTGATAACCCTTAATATGAACAAGGCAATTCCAAAATGGAAGTGTCACAATTTATAATTGCTGAAGCCGAAAGTTCATTTTGACCCCCTCTATCTGTAGCTCTTACTTAGGGATTAGTTTGTTGTTGTTTTCAAATTTTGCTGCTGTACAAAGAAAACCATACATTATTTTACCTGACTGTCCATTTATGTAAACTTAGATTACTGATAAAATATGGATGAAAATTGCTTTATATATACCGTACAATATGAGCCTATTTGAAAGTGACTAGTGGATGGATGTTTTTTAGCTCACCTGAGCACATCGTGCTTAAGGTGAGGTTTTGTTATCATTGAATGTCCGTCGTGCGTTGTGTGTCGTCCGGCGTCCGACATCAACAATTTAAGTGTTTATACTCTAGAGGCCACAAATATCATCCAATCTTCATGAAACTTGGTCAGAATATTGGCCAGGTCACAAGGATGGACCCTTTTGAAAATGGGAAGGATCCATGCCATATCATAGGAAAAGGGGCCTTAATGACAATTTTTTTGTTTACACTATAGAGGCCACAAATATGGCCTGGTCATAATGTTTGTCAGGTCACAAGGATGAACACTATTGAAAATGGGAGGGATCCATGCCATATCATGGGAAAAGGGGCCTTATTGACCATTTACTTGTTTGCACCTTAGAGGCCACAAATATGGCCCAATCTTAATGAAACTTGGTCATAATGTTGGCAAGGTCACAAGGATGAACCCTATTGAAAATGGGAAGGATCCATGCCATATCATGGGAAAAGGGGCTTAAGGATAATTTTCTTTTTTAAGCTCTAAAGGCCACAAATATGGTCCAATCTTCGTGAAACTTGGTCAGAATGTTGGTCAGGTCACAAGGCAGAACCCTATTGAAAATGGGAAGAATCCATGATATATCACGGGAAAGGGGCCTTAGTGATATTTTTCTTGTTTACCTTCTTGAAGCCACAAATATGGCCCAATCTTCATGAAAATGGGTCATAATGTTTGTCAGGTCACAAGGATGACTGTATTGAAAATGGGAAGGATCCATGCCATATCACAGGAAAAGGGGTCTTACTGATTAATTTCTTTTTTACACTCTAGGAGCCACAATTTTGGCCCAAACTTCATGAAACTTGGTTTTATGTAGAAATTATCTCCTTTTTGACATCTGCCTATTTAATTGATGTGATGTCTTAAGGGTCAAAGAGACTCAGGTGAGCGATCTAGGACCATCATGGTCCTCTTGTTATTATTAAACCACATAATTCTAATTATTGATAAGTCCTTGAAGAATTATGATAGAGAAATGTTGCAAAAATGGATGGTCTGACTGTTTGGAGCAAGCAATTCCCCTCTTGAAGCAATGTTTTATTCCCTAACTGGCACTGGAAATATATTTCATCTGCTACTTGAAATTAACACCAGTCTAAGATGTTGACTGGTAAGAGTTTCAGTACTCAAAGGTCATAGGACTGAATTATTGTGAAAAAAGAATCTTCGAGCATAACTTATTGTACCGGTATGTCACGATTTTAGTATTCAGTGAACTGTAACATTACTTTACATAAGTTATACCCGTATAAATCACATGAGATATAGACTGGTATCTATTTTCGTATGTATGTCAATGTTAGGACGTCGGATAGTGTGGCTAATTTTGATTGAAATATTTCAATCATATTCTCTCAACCCTGTGTTGTAGATACTTTTCAGACAAGGCTTCATGATATGTTTCTTTGAGGTATCCAAAACATGGAGTTTTCTTGAGAAATGAAAAAAAATCATTTTCCCTCATTGACTGTCAACCAAAATGTAAATAGTGCAGTCTTGGTTGATTGTTTTTTATTGCTACGTTTAATAGCTGGGATTAAGACAAGGTAATTGTTTTTCTCTATCCTGAGTGATCTATAGAATTTAAAGAACCTTATTAATTTGCAAATTCCTTTTATCTATACACTAACAATCAGACACAAATCAATTTTTTTATCAAGATTAAAGGTGCTGGATTTTCTATTCACCATGTTGGGAAACAACAAGACATGGTTGTGGAAATACAGATTTTGTCCACTTGTCCCTGGACAAGTGTGGTTATCTAACTGTCCTTGATCAAAATGGACTTGTTCGCTTAAAAAGAGAATAGATAAATTTTGAGAAAATGTTGTTTTTAAAGAAGAAAATGCTGGAACTCAGCATTTTCTTCAACAAAAACAATGTTTTCTACCCATGGACACAAACATGATTTACCGGTTACATTACGCTAATTTATCTCTTCTATCTATTAAGTACTATTCCAAGATTTGACCTTGGTATTTGCTTGTCAAAGGACAAGTAGCCTTGAAAATGTGCTTGTCCACGGGTAGCAAAGCCAGTAGAAAAGCCCGTATCAGGCAAGTTGGGCATGGGAATTCCACACCCCTGCAACAAGTTATCACTAATGCAAGTAAATAATAGAAAAGTAGAATTATAGATTTAAGGAATTTCTATCTTAAAAAAAGTCTGCATGCACTATCTGCACTGCAAAGGTCCTCCCTTTTCTGCTACAGCTAACAACAATGTGAAATCCAGAAGGTGAATGATTTTGGAAGGATTTCTGAATGAACGGAAGGAGTGAATTTTGAATGAAATTTAAGAACTGTAATCTATTATCACTATATTTTTCCGATTACTTCCCTTTATCAAAATCTAGGTTATTTTGCGATTGTGTGTCTTCACATACCTATCAGATACTTTGAAACCCATATCAGCCTATAAAATTGTGGAAAGGTTTTATCCAATTGATTGAAAAGACAATTGTTGATGAACAATTTCAAATGTTTTGGATGATTTTATTAGTGTCAAAATTTGAATGATATTGAATTGAAATAATAACGTCAATGCACTTTTTGCGGGCGTTAACATTTGCAGAGACCCTCAAAGTGCTTCAATGCCCTTGTGCTTTGCACTTGAGCGTTAAACCAATTTTTGGGTCTCTGCAAATGTTAGCGCTCTCAAAAACGTGAATTACAGCTAACCCTAAATTATAATCATACATGTAACAGTTGCATGGCTGTTATAGACATGCACATTTTTGCCATAATTATGGCAATACATGTACTATGCACCTTTACGAGTATAGATGATGTAATTTATTTCTCATGGAAATAATCCAGTAGTCAGTACTGTCATATTTGTATTGTAAATGACACACAAAAGTTGTTAATTTCATTTACAGGAATCCATAAGTCAGACCGATGTTGTTAGTGTTTATGAACAGTTAGAGACTGGGAAACCATGGAGATGTGGAGTTTGTTGTACAGCTTTGTGATTCTTTGGACAATTGTTACAGGTAACACAATTATCCCTTACCTGAGGAAATAATAAGACTTATTTCAAAATAAAATGCAGTCAATAAATCTACAGTACTTAGCTAATTAAATTAAAGAAAGTTTTGGTATATCAAGGGCTTACTGCAAAATGGTTGTGACTCCCTATAAATATATAGGGAGTTACAACTGTTTTGCGCTGAGCCATCAATATCTTGCTTGAAAATGCACTGTATTATATACAGGGCTTGTGGTAGTGATTGAAATTTAAGATGCCATTGTCCTTAAGAATGGTTATGAGTAAAATTTTGCAAACCTGTTGAAGTGTTAATTGATCTTTCCTTGTACATATATGAAATTAAGCAATTATTGTATCATTTTGAACAGTATGTATTTAGATTCAACATTTGACATTTGAGGGGGAAAAAAAAACAGTTTTGACCCAGACCTGGTGTAATTGTAATATTTAATATTTAAGTTGATCAAAATGACTCCTTAGGAGAAATTTTTAGGGTCATTTCAGGAAATTTTTAGATTTTGGTAGGTCCAAACCCTTGTTTAAGAGTCCAACTTATGTCAACTTAAGATTATTAGCTTAGAAGGTCAGAAGAGGTCTAGTGATGCATGGTTCTTGTCCATCTGTCTGTCTGTCAGTAAACAATTCTAATTTACACAATATAAAGTTCACAAATATTATTGTATTTCCTTGAAACATTCGGAGTGATTGTGGAGTTTAATAAAGTCCACAAATGATATTTTAATTCTTTTAGATCTTAACAGGATGATTGTAGGGTCTTAAGGAAGATACCTTTTGAGAAATTTGATTTATTGGTAAAAAATCACAGGAAAAGGGGACTTATAGATTTTCCCTGATAAAATTCTTGTTTACACAAAATAGAGTTAAACAATATTGTTAGATTGCCTTGAAATGATCTCAGGGTCTCTATAAGATCATTAAAAAGCTACCCTTTGAAAATGCGAAGGATCCTTTTGAAGATCAATGTCCAAAATATTATCGAATTCTATTGAAGCTTTAACAGGATGACATAAGGGAAGATCTGTGTGAACATTTAATGAAAACACCAAAAGGAATCCTTTTGTTTATTTCAAAAACAAATTGAACAGACAATTTTTCGAAGACTTTTATCTTTGGGGGAGGGGGCATTAACCCTTTTCCCGTTGAATTTAGACTTGTTTCAACCAACTGTTATTCTTTGGCCATATTTACGAAGTTTTTCCCCTAAAATTCAGTAAGCATTAGGTAGTTTAATCCAGGATCAGACTGCACACTGTCAGGCTTTGTATATAGTTTTAATATGCTGTGAAAAGGTCTAGAAAGGTCTTGGTGTAGAAACTGGCTATATCAATTGATGTACACTCACCAGACAACTAAATTTTGAACCAGGGTTTTAGTCTGACTTCAACAAAATTGGGTCCAAGGGAATCAATCATTGGAATCTTAACGAATAAAAAGCTCTCTTCTTGAGATAAATACTTTTAATAATAATATTTTGTTTATAGGATTCACCTGATGATGGCGGCTGTGTCGCTGAAAGCTTGTGTATAAATAAAATGTTATTATTGGAATCTTAGGTGCCTATTCTTAAATTTTGGAAGTCCCTACTTTAGGTATATACATGTACTATTTCTTTTAGGTTATGATCTTGTATTTTGTACATTTAGAGCTATTCCCTGGTTAAAGGTAAAGAAATTGATAGTAGTATATTAATGTTTGGGGCTCAACTATAGGAAAGAATTGAAGACTGTTTCAAGCAGTCTTCAATTCTCTTCTGAAGTTGAGCCCAACAGAGTCTATAGGACTCCCATCACATAGTTTGGAGGGTCCCGGCTACTTATTTTTGCGTCTCCAATCTGCAAAACTTAAGTCCCTTAAAACCTTGTTGAACTATTCAGAATCGAAAAGATTGCAGTGCAAAAAGAAGGCATTGCTTTATGCAATGCAATTTCTTCTATTCTTCATACTTTTAATTTAATTTCTTTTCAGTAAGTTGAAAATAGGGAATTGTGTGTGATGGTTAAGAAATAATATGATAGAACAAATTTTTGACTCTATTAAAGAAAATGTCGGTCTTTCATAATTTCATAGCAAAAACAGAATTTCTCTGAACAAGCAATAACAATTTTTCAGGTGCATTATTCTTTTCAGTAAATTGATCAGAAATTCTATCTAAATTCTAACATTTATGATGATTTAATTTCAAGTTAATGGTATTGCCGTGGTAACGACATCTTCCCAGACATTTGAGGTTTCAGTAAATGGTTCTGTACAGTTGCCCTGTGATGTTTTGAATAAAGGAGAAGAAGATACGGTAAAATTTGATAGGATTTAATATATCTATCTTAACTTTTTGAAAATAAAAGTAAATTCTTGATTGAATTGAGACAGGCTTTCAGTCATCTGCCATGTGCTCAGAATACAAAAAATATTTGCAAACTTTTATAAATCGATGCATCAGTGAGGAACACTTGTAACTGCCTATAATTATATAGGCAGTTAAAACTGTTTTGTGCTGAGCCATCAAAGTGGTATTTTGCTTTGCAAGTGTTTTGTTACATGAAAATTTTCATCCTTATAATTGCAAGGCAGCTAAAGGGTTTAATGGTCAGAATTGTATGTTCAGAAATATTTCCAGAAATAAATTATTCATCATTCTTTTCTTTCAATAATTTTGCCTAAAACCCTAAGAAGTTTCAGTAAATTGTCACTTGGTAATTTCTCTGTCAAACTAGTGAATTAGACAATAAATTATGTCCTGCTTTTTATTCATTTCGGTCTTTTTGAAGTAATCTATCTTTTTGAAGTTATGGCTTCATTATAGCCATGAAATCATGACATAACCTAGTAAAGACATGATACAAAATGACATTGTTCAACAGACTTTATCCTAAATTTTTTGTCTAATTTGATTTCTAAAGAAATAGAATTATGGTTTGTTTTTCATGTATGGTTGTTAAACATTGCATTTTGAAAACAGCAATAGCTATAACTATCAATTATGGCTTTGCCTCTCATAAGAATAAAACTTTTGTGTTTTACTGAATGAAGATAGATTGATCTTACACTGAATCAAACAATTATCTCAATTTCTTATATATTTCAGGTGATATGGCACTTTGTAGATCATAATTTGACCATTTCTACTGGTACAGATATTAGAGTTAAAGGGGGGTATCTCAGTAAATACGAGATCTATAGTCAAGGTATGGTATTAATAGCCTTAGATATAAGTATTCTAAACTTCCAATACTGTAAAATCTAATAGAATTCCGGTGTTTTATTAGAATCATCACATTTTGATTAGAAAGGGATTGGCTTTTATAAGAGGCTATGCTAAATATCCATGGATTGGTGTGAAACAGTTGTAACAGCCTATAAACATATAGGCAGTTACAATTGTTTCTTGCTGAACCATCAATCTTTGTGAAAAAAAAGGCCTAAAATAAATGTAAACATCTGAAGGTGCATAAAACAGCTGTAGAATTTTTAGTGACTTTGATTTTGTAGGTATTGGCCTTTATAAGAGAATTCAAGATTTTTGTTAAATCACCTCAAAATGGTCAATTTCAACTTGCGAAAAGGGGAATGGGGTTTTATAAGAGCATCTGATAAGGCTCTATTAGAATTTTGTGGTGACATGGCCACCACCTCATGTTGGTTATTTATGAAGTATGCCAAGCATTGCCAGGAATTAAATATTCTACTCTAATCTAGCTGGTACTGCATGGTAGTTCTCCCATTATTTATTACCTGGCTATGTTGATTACCATATTTCTCCTAATAATTTCTCCTGGAAGCTATACATAAAATGGTCAAGGGGCTTGTATATAGTATGCATTTTTGGATTTGAAAAATCAATAAAATTGATATCTTTTAGGCCATTGCCCCCTTAATTTGAGGGAATTTGCTCTAAACAATTATACAAAAGATTGTTTAGAGAAAATTAATCTCCAATTTGATTAGAAGTTCAAAAAGTTCCTAAAACTTAGGTATTTGAAGTGGGTTTCTTAGTAAAAAATGTAGGGGCGCTTTTATTAGAGGAAATACAGTATTTTATTGCTAACATAATGAGGGTTAATAAAATAGGTATTGCATAAATGATGAGGTCCATAATATGAAACCATTCTTTGTTATGGATTTTTTTTTTAAAAAAGGAGAGATTGCAAGAATACTTTATAAAGTTCAGCCGGAAGACGGTGCATTGAATTGGCATAAGATTGCTACTTAGACTCACAAGACTAGAGTACTTGATAACCGACTTAGTTTCAGTTTAATCAATGGATCACTGGTCTAAACACAGGACCTTCAACATTACTGACTTACTCAGATTTTTAAGCATTCCTATATGCTTTTCGTTCATAATTTAGAAATAATAGTAGTTTATCGTTTGAAAAACTCACCAACTATCCAAAACTTATACACCCCTTTCGTTCATTTCGCCCTATCTGACATAATCTAAGAGGAGCTCAAAAATTAATATCATCATTGTTGCATAGCATCCCCTTGCAAAAAGACCCCACATGAGAAAATTTGTCAAAAAGTTTTCACATTTTGTCTCATTTTTGCATTAAAGAAATAGAATAATTGTTTGTTTTTAGCTCACCTGAGCACAAAGTGCTCAAGGTGAGCTATTGTGAAAGTACAATATCCGTCATGTGTCGTCAGTTGTGCTTCGTCAGTTGTGCTGCGTCCGTCGTCCCCAATTTCTTTAAACATCTTCTCTTCCTAAACCAGTGGACAAATCTTGATGAAACTTGGCAGGGATGATGTTCCTTGGGTCAAGCTCTACCAAAGTTGTTCAAATAAATGAAATCAACCCTTAACTTCCCTTTACCCTTAAAAAAAGGGTGAAAATATGAAAATCTTCAAAAATCTCCTTCTTTGAAACCAGAAGTCAGACAGCTTTCATAATTGGTATGTAGCATGATCTAGTGGACCTCTACCAAGTTTGTTTATATCAAGACCCTTGGGTCATATTTGGGCTTTGCTCGGGCGCAACCCTTTTTACACAGAATCAAAGAGCGAAAATCTTTGAAAATCTTCTGCTCTGAAACCAGAAGGCAGACAGCTTTCATATTTGGTATGTAGCATCATCTTGTGGGCCTCTACCAAGTTTGTTCATATCAAGACCCTGGGGTCATATTTGGGCTACACCCGGGCACATCCTTTTTAGCTCATCTGAGCAAAATGGTTGAAAAAAGGATAATCTTCAGAAATCTTCTTCTCTGAAACCAGAAAGCAGGCAGCTTTCAATGTTTGTATGTAGCATCATCTAGTGGACCTCTGCCAAGTTTGTTCACATCAAGACCCTGTGGTCACATTTGGGCTCCACTTGGGTGCATCCCTTTTTACATAGAATCAATGAGCAAAAAGGCATATTCTTCTTGCTCTTGGCTCAAAATATTCCGTGGTATTGATGATATGTAGAAATTATCTCTTTGTTAACATTTGCTTATTTAATTAATGTGATGTCCCAGGGATCAAAGAGACTCAGGTGAGCGATCTAGGACCATCATGGTCCTCTTGTTTAAATAATATTGCTTGATATCTCATTTCTTGAACAACAAAAGCTAAATCTCTATTCAATCATGGCTCTGCAACTTATGAAAATATAGCTTTTGTTGTTCACTCGATGAAATACAAATTGAGCCTACACTGAAACAAACTGTTATCCTCTGTTTTTTGATTGTCTATAAAGTATTCAGTTGTGGGCATAAAAAAATCGAATCATTTGGTTGACGACCTAAATGTTGTTATGATAGCTGTTGTTATTACATCCAATATTCCCATTAAGGTAGTGGATCTGTAATAGTTCCACAAATTTTCAGAAGTAATGAACTTTAAAAGTGTTAACAGAGGTTTCCTTATGATTTCCATTAGGAAACCTCAGTCAACACTGGGAAAGTTCATGAGTTCCAAAATGTTGCAGAACTATAAAGGTTCCACTACCTTAATGAACATTTTTAAAACAAGTTAGAAAAAATTGATTGAGGTAAATAGAGCAGTCCTTTCTACTTTTATATTTCAATTTTGTAAATCATGATTGAATCAACTGGACCATTATCTTGGTAGTAAGTTTTGTGTGCACCTCTTTTTTTCAGAGGCAGGTTCCAGTCTTCAGTGGAATCTAGGTATCAACAATGTACAATATGAGGACCATGGTACATACATATGCTCTGTAACTGGAGACGATGAAAGACATGACAATAAAGTTTCACACACAATTAGAGTGGAAGGTAAGGCTTTGTTGTAAAACACACAAGCCTGTGTGTGACATTTTCAACAATTTGAAATGTTAGTGAGGTGCAAACATTGGGTAGCGTATACATCCACATTCTGTAAATATAAAGTTACCTGATGGTCTTAAGATATTTTGAGACCTTATCTATCCACTAAGTGCTTAGTGAGGACTCTGGTCAGAATGTGCCGATGTACAGGCTGGTCAGAGTATTTGCTTTGGTCATATTTGAAATTGTTGGAAATATCAAGCACAGGCTCATATTCAACACATTTGTCCCTCCTTCACAAGGAAGGGGTTGCAGTCTACATGATATAAGAATGAATTAATTGAGCTGATATTTCACCCAAATTCGGAATATCCGCATACGTTTGCAAATTCTTTTTATTTGGAATATTAGCTTATGTTTGTACAAATATTCGAATATTAATCACTCTAAATCTCAATTCCAAATTTGCCATTTTGTGTTTTGTAAGCGCATGTCTAATAAAGGGTTGAACATTTTCTGTTTACGCATACAAAAACTCAACTTGAGAAAACTTAATGTTTGACATACAAGGAGAACTCCATAATCGAATAAAGTGTTTCCTGAAGAATCCAATTCTAAATGATACAACATGTCTCAGGACCATGGTTCATATAGATTCTCTGTTTCACACAATGCTAGAGTGGAAGGTAAGTTTATGATGCAAATTACACTCAGCATTTAAACCATAGTATTATACCATATTTCCTCTAATAACCACATCCTCCCTAAAAGCAGCTTCCCCTTCACTATTTGCCAAGGAAAAACTTTATAGTTGATTGAAATACCTAAATTGCAAAAAAAATCCAGTTTTTTTTTCTATAATTTGAGATTGAGTTCCTTTTTATTATTTCAATGATTGTTTAGGGGAAACTTACCTCAAATTGATTGGGAAAACCCTGAAGGGCATTTATTGTAGGTATTCAGTATTAGAAGATTTGTACCATACAAGAGGTCCATGTCCATGTTTTGTGTAGCCTCTTGGAGCATTTATTAGGATAAATTCAGTAAAATGACAATCTTGCTCGAGAGACTATGTCTATTAAGGGACTATTTTCATTTTTTTTAAAATCAAAATATCGATAAAAGTAGATGTCACCGGTTTAAAAATTGTTGTAAAAATTAATCATATGTTGTTAGAACTCATCAGAATAGTCTCTATGAGATGATTCTATTGAGTTTTAACAACATATGATTATTGATAATGTCACAATAACATACACAGTCAATCAAAATTATGATTCTTATTTGTAAATGAAACATGTATTAAACAACTATTTTCTTCAATAACTGCATTTTGGCTATACAGTTTGTGGTCACTTTATACAAGTGTTACTGTAATTGTTCTGTTACTGGGAATGATAAAACACAGAAAAATGATAAAATAAAGAGTAGCTTATAATTAAAAAATTGCTCAAAAAAATTAGAAATCTAAATGAAACATTTCAGGTGCACCCAGTAGACCATCACCTCCAACAGCAAATGTTTTGCGTAAGTATATTTATCTTGTGGTTATGATAATTTTATTTTGGTTGTTCCAATTAGTTTATGTGCATTCTGATTGGTTTCTGATTAGTTTCATTCCCCATGGAAATAATTTTGAGAATGCAGCTATTTTATAAGCTTCTGCACAAATTAATCTCAAATTTGCATATTCAAAGAGTGTGATAAGGTTTCTAGTTTCTTACCTCCATGAAAACAATAAGTACTCTCTTCATCTCTTAAATATATGATTAACTATTGCTAAATCTAACCTTCTTACAAAAAATGATTCAGGTGAAATAACTGCTTCAAAATTCAAAAGTCTCATCTTTTTCTTCTTTGCAGAACATTTTTCCCTTGGATGATTCTGAAATTTTTGCTTGATACATTTGAGATCATCATATATAAGTATAAGATTTAGGGGTCTTGATAGAGGGAGTCATTTCACTTTAAAATTAACAAAAACAACGTAAATCGAAACCTCTGTTGTAGTTATTCATAAATAGTCTCACCAAGATGGTTCCAGCGAGTTCCCACAACATACTGGTTGGAGACCAATTCTCGCCATGTACCAGTTCTCGCCAACTGAGCATTTTCACAGTAAAGACGCAATATTCATTAATAACAAGTTATTTCCTGAAAAGAAGAAATTGTTGTCAGCATAACTTGTAAATTTAGAAGGGTTTTCTTTTTGTCTTTACTGTCAACCAGGATAGTTCGCGAGTAGTGGTCTCTAATTAGTAGTGTTTGAATCAGAAAAATACAATTTAGACTGTTGTCACTATCTCTAATCTCTAGTTTTAGAGGTTAGAACAAAACTATTGTAATACATGTAGTTTGTAAATGAGGCTACATGTGCATGACATTTCTAACAATTTCACATAAGCCCAAAGCAAAGATTCTGGCCAGCACATGCGTGACATTTCCAACAATTTTACATAAGCACAAAGCAAAGATTCTGGCCACCCTTTGCGTGAGTTTTCCAACAATTTCACATAACTGCAAAGCAAAGATTCTGGTCAGCCTGTGCATCCGCACAGACTGGCCAGTTTCTTTGCTGTGCTAGACTATGGATAGATAAGGTCGTAAAGTTGAATTGTGTGCTTGTCTATGTTGCCCAAATGTTTATGATCACATTCATGTAAAATTTGTTGAAAATCTCATGCACAGGCTCAAATGTCTACATGCTCACAACGGTTTTGCTCTTACAAAAGGAAATGCTTAAAATCTCCACACAAGCTTCTGTATAGAACCCTTCTGTATATTGTCAATTAAATTCTAAAACCATGTAACAACAAGTTTAGACCTAAAATAACAATGTTCTTTTCTCTAGCATGTTGCAAAGCAAAGAACCTAGATCCATGTATTTACCCATTGTGTGATAGAGGGAATGCAGACCCTGCAGCCTTCATCAATGTACTTACGAACGATACATGCGTGAACAATAATTTGATACAGCTTTTAGAGTGTGGACAAGGTAAGGTAATAATTATGACCTTTCACACCAAAAAATGACCATTACTGGTTGAAGACTAATTCTTGCCGAGTACCAGTTCTTGCCAACTGATCATTTTCACTAAAAAGATGCAATATCTATTCACAACAAATTATTTTCTAATTAAAGAAGCACTTTTCAACATAACTTGTAAATGTAACGCACTTTCCAGATGGTCCCTTTTGTCTGACGTGTCAAATTTATTTCATACAGTAAAACATGTAATAAAGGACAACATATGGGACTATCAAAAAGCAGTCATTGAAGAATATTGCCTCTTAGTTAATGTCTTGCAAAACAAATTAGAAACATTATTTTGATTGAATATTTATGTTATTTGGAATTTTTCTATAATCTTATGTTGTTAAATCTTACAAGAATCAACTCATGGAGACGATTCTATTGAGTTTTATCAACATGGGATTGATTTGTAATATATTTCAGACCAATAGTACCTACTTTTTAAGATATTTTAATTTAAAAATTGGAATTTTGAAAATGGTTACTTAAAAAAATGGTCGCTTAGTAGATGTGCATTCAGAACACCACTTGGCCAATCTTACGATCAACCTCGGATGTACATAGACAGACTATTTTTAAAAATTAAGGAAAACCCTTGGGAAAACTTAATGATGTCAGATAAAATGGCGATAGCCCTCGAAACTTTGAGTGAAAACATTCGACGTCACCAACGCTACTTGCTCAAGTCACTGACGTGAAACAATCCTATCCTTATATAAATATCTTTAGATTCTTAAAAAAAGGCTGAAAAATCTTAATTTCTGAGAAAATAAGATTTATCAGCGGTTATTTACTGCAAAAGATATAAATCTAAAGATAGCGCCAGTTGTTTCCACCTAACAAAATGCACAATTTTGTTACATACACATCCACCTTATATACATCGGAGGTCTGTTGCAGTTTACGGAAATGGCCGCGTGATGTTCGGAATGTGTAGACATGGTCGCTTGAGCAAGATTGACTGTACTAGTTTAATTTTATACAGCTTTTTAAGTATGTTCAAGGTTTGTATATACAGTCAAACTTCGGTCTCTCGAACAGGGGTAATCTCGAACACTAGGGAAAATTCGAACAAGGATCTCAGTCCCGGCAGAATTCGCTCATAATTCATAGTGTTCGACCTCGGAAAACTCGTACACCAGGCCGGTCGAACTCTCGAACAAATTCTTCAGTCCGGAAGTTAAAAATGCTTTATATTTCACTTGGAAAAATTCGAACAAAGGGTCCATCGCTAATAACAAGATGTCATATTTAGGTGATTTTCACACTTTTCAAATCGTAATCCTTTGACACCGTATTGTCAATAACGCAACATGCGTCATAATTACCCATTCCGTGAAAAATACACTGTTTTATATTAATTGAATTTACTTGTTGATATGCCATCTGCTGTTTACATTCATCACTATACATTGTCTCTTTGTGATATTTCGGCGACTAGTTATCTTAGCGATGTCAAAAAACATACAGACATGTGACGTCTGCTTGAAAGTATGACAAGAATGGTCCGAGCGATTGACTAGAATTTTGGGGTTTAAATTTAGATTGATCTATATTTTCTCAAAGACTGAAGTAAATTTATATTCTCGAAAACGTTTGAGGTTCAACATTTGAACGGTGTTTAAATTTGAATTTAATTATTTTTTTTTCACTTGTTATTGAGGCCGCGCACGTTACAGGATTGAATAGTAATACGGAAGCGGCTTTTTTTTGGAAACAAAGGGAATGCAACAATAAGACTCTCTAGTCGAAAGTTATTTCATCATTTTTTTTTTACTTTATTCTTTTTCAAGCACAAATTCCGTGGATCAATCGTTAGAAACCTAAAAATAAACACTGAATTAAAAAGTAGAATTGAAGAATCAAATAAGTATACGTACCTTTATAGTTTTTTTGGATTGGTCGAACAACCGATCTCTCGAACAAATGATCAAGTCCCCAAGGTGTTCGAGCTACCGAAGTTTAACTGTATTTACTTATAGATACTTATGACCTAGTCAGGGTTAAAGGACTAAATGGGATATTTTAATACAATGACTTTCTTTAGGGGTAGAACCTGACACAAGTAAAATACTGGATTCATTGATTCAAGTTAACAAAAGAATTGTTTGAAATGTAAAAAAATTGCATTTTGTTTGAAACAAGAAATATATTTAGCAGGATAAGGTTTAAAAGGATCAGGAAATAGTGGATATTGAATGAGAGGTCATTGAATACCAAATTTACTAAACAAGTCATCTAAAAAGAGATAAAATGTGGCTGTGCCGAGTTTATATCTGTTTTAGATGACAAGTTGAATGAATTCAGTATTTTATGAGCACAAATTTGATATTCTAATCTACTTATAATATGACCTGAACATTGCAAAAAATTGTCAAAGTTCTTGAAATTCAATATTTCAATTTTCCCCGAAACTTATAAAGCTGTTTATTATTGATGTCACGATTTATACATTATGACATCAATTTTGCAGTTACAAAATATTATGGCTTTTCGCTTGCTATTTGCTTTGAGTTCATTTGCATAGTTATTCCACTTGTGTAAAAACACAGATGTAATATCAAAAATATTCAACAGGGTTACTTTATTCCCTTGATGTAGTCCATATTATGAAATATGTTATTTCTTGTGTCAAATATAATTGTAGGTGGTAGAAATGTTCTTGGTTGTTGTATTCGGAGTGGAGTATCGGACCTTTGTCAAACCCTGTGTGAAGGCTGGGGTGTTGCAGATGGTACTAGTTATAGGGAATGTGTGGGAGCACTGGCTTTGACAATTGCAGTATGTTATGACGAGGGACAAGGTATTTTATCACCATATAATTGCAATCCAAAAAAATAAAGAAATTTGATAGGTTTGAATTGCATCACATAGGGAAATCAAGGGCATATATCCCAATACGCAATTTAAGCAAATGTGTAAAAGAAATAAGCTGTAGTTACGATGTTTTGATTATTCACCAAAGCTCAAATCATAAAAAGGGAGCAGACCGAGGGCAATTAACATTTTGGTGCAGTCCACATATCACCTTAGTTTGTCCTATATATTCTTTGGTTGTTGGTTATGCCTTCTGAGTGCGTATAAATTTCAAAGTCCTAGATAAGCCTATGTAAATCTGTTACGCTTAATTTCTGTAAAAAATTTAATATGTATTTTGGGAAAAAACCCAACCATCGATCTTCAAGTCCAGTGTTGTGGGAACTCGAAAATCCCTTATTTCTCTTCCATAACCTTTCTCCCCTATTTCATAGGTTAAGAATTAAAATATTTTCAAAAGAATTTTTTATTAAAAGCATGCAGATGTAATTCCAAGTCAACAGTAAGAGCAATTCAACGAAGCAACCCCCTCATCCAAGCTTGATCACACAGATATTGTTTGAAAATGGAGACATACATTTGGAAATAATTTTCTGAACATAAATACCTGTAGAAATATCCAAATTGTCGTCTATATGTGCCCCTGGGGTCCGTACAACTAAATATCTTCTGCAAATAATAATCATAAGTCAAAATAACATATCGTACCTGATGTTTTCATTGATTAGTAGATTCGGCCTTGCAATTGCAACTTCGCATCGGAATTGTCTTTAGAAGAAGATTCCAATAAGATGATGCATGGCAGAATTCCATATTTAGTTATTAATCTAGAGGAAACTTTAGTTTTTGACTTACGCAAAAAATGATCGTAAGAAGTTTAGTAAAACGGGTCCCTGATTTGTAAAGATTGTTTGTCAACACACTTTTATAACTAGCCAGGGGTTGACACTAACTCCTGAGATTAAGGAGTCGATTGGCCTCTTAACACATGAAAACAAGGAGTCCAAGCCTAAAGTAAGGAGTCCTAATTTCGTAATGGGAGAACATTGTGGAAAAGAAGAAATTGCTTGTATTAAGCAATTTCTTCTTTTCCACAATTCTCTTCCAAAGAAGAGTTTTTTTGTCAAAACACTACAGGATGCAAATATTTTCTTCAACAACTTTTGTAGTGAAAAGATCTGCATTTTTGGCAAGTGTTAGAAATGACACTGCTCTATATGTTTGTTTTTGAAGATATTCTCATATGGTCCTTTGAGTCCATCTGACTCCTTACTGGCAAATGGAAGGAGTCCCAACTGGTAAACAGGGAGTCTCGGATTCCCTGACTTCCCTTAGTGTCAAACCCTGATAGCTAACAATACCTTAGCTACGGGTGTTATTTGCCATGTGCTGAGGCAATTGCACTTAATACTCCAATAAACGCAGTGAAAAATACTATCATCCCTATATTGTATCATCTGTATTGGTAAAGCGACCAATGTACAAGAATGATGTTGCACATATATCAAGGGTTCAGTGCAAGACCCTACCAAGTGTATATACAATGTGGTCATTTAGTAAGTCTTGCACTGAACCCTCCTTAAACCGCAGCAAGGTTAAACCCTTTAACACACTAGAATTTATATCAAAGAGTAGAAAACATTGTGTTTAATGAAGAAAATGCTTGGTTCCAGCATACTCTTCATTTAAAATAATGTTTTCTAAAAATTTATCTGTTTTAGTTTACTTATTTGTGGAAAAGTATTCTTGGACAAATGGAGAATAATCATTAACTTATTCAGGGATAAGTGGTGAAAATCTTAATTTCAACACCCCTGTATATTTTATACATTTAAGCAAATCTACCAGACAAGCCTACACTTATTTCGGCAATTTCATCTAGGTTGAAAGATACACACCAATATACTACTGTAAGTCAGAGCTACAGATAGAGGGGTGTTTTGGATTTCAAATCAAATTGTTTCAACATTACTTCCACAAATCCATTATTTCATCATGTGCTTTATTTCGTACATTTTAGCATATCTACCAGGCCAGCCTACAGCTATTTCCGCAATTTCATCTAGTTCTGGGTTTATAGCAAGTTGGCAGCCACCTCTTGAGAATGCAGAGAGTGTCACAAAGTACAGCGTCCAGTACAGGTTGAAAGATACACAACATTATACTACTGTGAGTACTTTTAATTGTATAACTATACAAATATCCGTGTGATTACATCCCAAATGATATTTTGTATGACATCACATGCATTTTTAGAAACTTGCATTTCTGTTAGAAATATAGACGTCAACAAGGCAAATAGAGGTTTTAAGATAGATATAATAGATACTTAGAAGTATTGTATGAAAAAATATCTTACTCGGTTGTGGGAATTGATAATTGTCTTGGCAGAGCCGGAGGCCTACATTCAGTTGATAACATAGTGAAATTAACAAAGTTAATCAATTTGGAATGGAATTGATTGGGATTAATGAATGAGTTTTGAATATGATACACTTAAAATGCAGGATAGAGTCTGTCTGGGTAATTCTGTAAGGTTTTGGATAGTTGCGATTATTTTGAGAACATCTCTTTTATGACAATCATAATAGCGTACCTTCCTTTATATATTATATTTCTTCTGGCAAATACAACTTATATTACTTTGAAAATGTATGATATTTAATAAAAGATGACAATAAAGCCCAGTAGCTGAAACTGGCTAATTCCATACATAAGCTGGTAAATCCATACATGCCACCGAGAAATTCCGTAATGCCTCATGGGTGAAAAAATTATAGGATTGTTTGTTGGATGGGGCATTTTCATTAATTTGGCTTATAAATACTCGAAAAAGACATGAATTCTTAGAACTAAGGGTGTCAAGCATATCATTCATGAGAAAAAAAGGGACACCCTTATGTTCGAGGGGTTTGCACATCCATAAAAAAAACTCTTAAAACATCAGTACACAATCAAAACTTCTTAACTACAACTGTTTCTTAAAGAAATATAATTTGGTGGGGACCAAGGCTAACCCATGTTACGCACGTTACTTATTCAATCTGCATTTAAAATAAACACCAACAAATGTTTAATACTAGTCTGAATTTGCTTTTTCTTTATGTGTAGCCTGTAATGCTTCATTCTATGAAGTTAACCTTGTCTGATATTTGTACACATATATGTGTTGGCTAACTCCGTACAGTTTGAAATTTCTAAATTTATCTACAAAAGACTCTGTTTCTTGAAAAAGTCTCACTATGTCCCTGAAAAAAGTCCTATTCATCAGTTGGTTTAACTGTAAAACACAAATCATGCATGCATTGAATACTTGTACAAACTTTTTGGCAGATGGTACTGAATGACGTTTTCTCACTAATCTGGCTGGGTAATAGAGAATAGGGTTGCACATGAAAAAGTGCCTCTTCAAATCAGCGACAAGCAAAATATTGCGTCACGATAACATCATAATTATCTGATAAATTGTTTACGGAAAATTTAATTTTTTAAAGCAGGTTTATTTCTAAATCAACTTGATATGCATTTTGATAGAAATACGTTATCACTTTCAATTGTACAGAATTTCCCACATGTACTGAATTGCCCGGGTCTACTCTAAATATTAATAAAAATCATTCTCATGTATTAAATGGCATGAATATTTCCTATTATAACCAATTTAATTGCCATTGTTGAGCCCTCAAACAGATTTAATATTTAAATGGGGCTATTTAATCTGCTGCCTTTTAGTAACACTAACACCATTACTTTATTTTCATTGAAATAAGTTTCCAAAAAATAAAGGGATTCAAATAAAACTAAGGGTCATTATTTATTTTGTCTTGAATGGTTTTGAGTAATGAGATTTAAATAGATTTTTCATAGTTGAAATGATGGCAGAATAATGGTAGTTGCTGCAGTAGTGATTGCAATGAAGTGATACTTTCACAGTTAATTCCATAGCTTATAACTCTTTGTACAGTAAAACTTGAGTTAAGCGACCACTAGGGGGACCAATTAAAAGTGGTCATTTATGGAAATAGTCGCTTAAAACTATATTTGATGATAAAAAGGCATGTTTTTTGATAGCATATAGAGATTGTCACATTATTCTGACTGAAGCCTATCATGTTCGAACCCATAAGAATCGTCTCAAATAGACGGTTCTAATGGGTTCTTACGTCCTAAGATCCAATGATAAACTTTTTTACGTTTTTACTTACGGTGAAGGGACCTTTTGCGATGGTCGCTTAATAAAAGTGGTTGCTTAATAAACGTGGTCGCTCTAGCAAGATTGACTGTATTTTGTCTCTGTCATATATGTGAATTTGTACTTTTTTTAAGGTATTTTGAAATGGCTCATGAAATAGGAAACTCTTTTAATTATCTTCAGGTTTACACTCAAGATGCCACTGAATTAATGTTACCAATATTAGACTTGTTGGAGAACAGTATTTACGAATTCCAAGTTGTTTCAATTGGTGGAACAGGTGCCAGTAGACCTTCATATTCTGTGGACATTGCTGTGAAAGGTAACATTTTAGCTGTGTTCTTAAGAACAAATCATCAAGGTATTACCAGCACCTTGGGGTTGTTTGCATCTGTGTTGGCATAACAAACTTTACCTTTGTCATATCTCTATGATCACTGAAGGTTATTATTTGAATCATGGTATGTATACTCACTATCACAAGAGCTATCCAGACTGTCAAGGGGGATAACTCTGGAAGTGTTGTTGTAAGAATTAAGCTCATTTTAGACTTTTTCAGCTCACCTGAGCATGAGCTCAAGGAGAGCTTTTAGGATCGCCCTAAGTCCATCATGTGTCTTTAACAATCTTAAAAACTTCTTCTTGCCCTTAACCACTGGGCAAATTTCAATCGAACTTTACCAGAATATTCCTTGGTCGGCATTTTTCAAAAAGAGTATGCAAAATTTTGACAGGCTCATAAAAATAAGCGTGGCGGTGGGGGGGGGGGGAGCATTATTTCCTTTTGCAATCTTTAAACAACATCTCCTCCTGAACCACATGGCCCATTTCAATGAACTTTACCAGAATGTTCTTTGGGTGACTCTTTTCAAAAATTGTTTGCAAATTCGGATTGGCCCATAGATATGGGCTTGACAGTGCAGGGCTTATTTTGAGTCTCCTCAGTAATAAATTGTTGGGTAGGGTCTATTATCACTTTGAATTCTTGGAATTACATCTCCTCTTCAACAATTGGGCAGATGTGAATGAAACTTTGCTAGAAAGTTACTTGGATGAAATCCACTACACCAATTAAGTTCAGGTGAGCGGTTTAGTGCCATTCTGGCCCTCTTGTTAAAAATTTGAAGCACCTGTTGTGCAATGTGTCATGCCCTATCCTTAGGTTTCTATTTATTCAATTTTCTTTGTTTTTCAGGTGCTATTCCTCCAAATACTATTACTCAAACAATCTATGGTAAGTTTGTTATTTCTTTAAATCAGTGCTAATGCTGATGTTTGCAAATTTAGCCCCTGGCTTTAATTTACAAAAAATTAGTAAAAAAATTCTATCAGCAAATATGCTTGCTAAAGGATAAATATCATTTTGTGGAGTCCATGAATCTATAGAAAAGGGAAATCAAAACAAGGTCTGATGGGTAGAAAATGAATAGATAAATTTAAGAGATGATCCTTCGCAACCTTAATTGGCCTGTTGACATTATAAGATCGTCAGTAGCAATTGGACTATGCATTCTTTTAATTGATGCTATTTAAAGGCTGTAATGATTTTTTAATAATCTTCTATAGAGGAACGCTTTTGAATACATTTTGCCCACAGAGAAAATTTTAAACTGCAAGATAGCTGGCTTTAGTTGTTGTTGTCTAAATAGATATAGTGGAAACATCAAATATTGACAAATGTTTTATTTGACTTCAAACAGCTTCATATTTTCAGCTCAGCTGTTTTCAGAGAAAATCTGAGGTATTGCTATGGCTGCGGCCTCATCGTTGTAGTTGCACTTTGTTAAAGACAAAGAACAGGCCATAGACCTGCTCTTAGAGGGGTGCATAAATGTTGTACAAATATCTCTTGTTTATTATGGAATAATGTATAATGATCGCTTTTTGTGGCCACTTGACACATGTTTTGATGTATAGCTGTTGCATTGTGTGCTTGTCTAGACTGCATTATATATGTCCATCACATACACATATATGTAAAATTTGAAATTCAGTCAAATATCTTTCCATCAAATGTCCATAAGATGAAGTTATCTCTAAGTCGAAGTATTTTTCAAGTCCCGATCTATTTACACTTTATTTCTATGTATTTCAACCTCCATACGTCGTTATCTATTGCTCAAATTTTTTCCGTACGTCGAACCAATTTCAAGGTCCCATCACTATTGTTTGTGTGCATTCACACCTTTACGACGAACCCCAACCTTGATTGATGAAAATTGCAATTGAGGTAGTTTTTCAAACATTCGACCTGTCAACCATAGTAACTGAGTCGCGCGATCTCATTATTGGATATCGATTGTTTACCTTATTGTGTTTGCTTGTTTACATTGACCAACATGACATTCCCAAGGAAGGACTGGGTAACCAATCCGAGAATGATTTGTCCAGGAAATTGTATATGCAGAAATCATTATCAAATATGTTTTTGCTTGAGAAACGCGAAATGTAAACCTCTAACACAAAAGTCATTGTCTCATAGATCGAATAGTACATGTAAGCACATGTTAATTTGTAAATAAAAGGCTTATTTGAAATTGTTTTTACTTTGTGATTTAAATGTATATTTTATATGATGTTTATAAACAAAGAAAGATGTAAATAAAAATAAGTATCATCTTACATTCGATTAATTCAGCATGATAATCAAATACGTCTGTTATTTTGCCACCAGTTTCGGTCATGCCTAAGTGTGATAATGGTCGCATATGTCTTCGTCCCGAAGATCTCCTTTTATCTCTTCGTCGAACTTCCTATACGTCTTTTTTTTGGTGAGTCCCCCGAAGTTCGACATATTGATATTCCACTGTATCACACATGGGATTCAGTATATAATTGGTACTGCAGTTTGGACACTTTGAGTAGGGGTATCATCTACAGTGCCTTGTTTTCTAGATAGAAAAAAAGGATAAAAAATCTTTTTAATTTTGGTATTATTATATGCCTGTCGAAATATGGGAGACATAATGTGATCACCCATTTGTCCAGGCATCTTGGTGTTTGGTGGACTGTTTCCAGTTCTTGGTCCAAAGCATAACTCTAGAGTCAAATTGACTTGGAACTGGGGCGTTATGTTTCTTTCATAATTATGGAGTGCAGTGTACATGAACCATGACTTACTTCACTTGATATTTAGCTTAGCTCTTTTTTGGAGAAAACCCTGAGGTATTGCTATAGCCCTTGCATCATTATCATTGTTGCAATTGTGCATAAATCTTTTGTGACATCTCGGTTTCTACTTTAGGCATTCACTTGAAACTTGGCAAACATGTTCACCGTCAAAATAGCAACCTATACTATTAAGGGGTATAACTCTAGATGAATTTTTTACCCCTTTTTGACTTGATTTTGTCCACCATCCAACACTCAACAGCCAAGTATAGCATAGGCGCCCATAGGCGGTGCTCTTGTTTAGTTATTTCCTTTTTTATACTTGGACATTCAGTAGTGCAACAGGCATGTCTTGTGACAATTTGCCATTTTGTTACATCATTATTTATTTCTTATTCATTTGCAGATTGCTGTGTGTCTAAAGACGTAAGCACAGACTGTGTTGGGTACTGCAGTGCTGACACCTTAAGCAGGGGAGGTCACCCAGCTGCCGTGTATCCTTGTTATGAGGACCTTGATGATATGTACAAATGTCTAGCCTGTAAGTTGGTTATTCAACCTTTATAAAATAATCTTTGTCATGGTATTGAAATAACCCAGTTGAATTTTTGATTTTACAAATTTGAGCTCATAAAATAACAAACTTATTAAACTCGTCATCTATAAACAGATAAAAACTTGGCACAGCATTGTTTTTATCTGTTTATTGATGACACATTTAATAAATGTGGTATCCCATGACTACTCATTCAATATCTTCTATTCTTACGCAGTTGATGAAACAATGCTACAGAGATAATGCATGATCTTACTCCACACTTTCTGCCTTTTGCTCAGTCATTATTGACAAAACTTGAGCCAGAACAGGGTTGGACACTAACTACTTTTTGCAACCAACCTTAAGGAGCTAGTAGGCCTAAATTTTACAAGTCTCCCTGATTTAAACAGGTCCTCCAAAGAAACTTTGGATATTATTCAGCATTATTGTTTTTCCAAAACATTTGATTCCTATGATTTTTTCCATAAATATTTTCAGACTTACTTTAAAGGTTCTCAGGATGAATGAAGGGTCATAAGGAAGGTACCTTTTTGAAAAATTGATTCATCAGAAAACTCAGGAAAATGAGCCCTATTGATTTTTCTCTTGAAATATTCTAGTTTGCGAGATAAAGCCCATAAATATTTGCAAATTTATTTTGAAATATTCTCAGGATATTTTTATAGTTTTAAGTAAGGTTCTGTGTACACATTTGATTAAACACAAGAAAAGGGAACCTGAGGATTATTGTAAAAAAAAAAAAAAACGAATTAAAGAGGAGAAAGATGCTTAGTCATTGTCATGTGACCTGCATATGGCACCTTTTTGTGTAACAAGTAACATATTTGACATTTCCAACAATTTGAAATGTTCATTACATGTAAACTTTGAGAAGCCTAGCCACCAACTGTAAATAGAAAGTTACCTGATTGTCTACAGATATTTTTAGACCTTATCTTTCTACTAAGTGCATAGTAAAGACTATTGTCAGACTGTGCAGTTGCTCAGGCTGGTAAAGAGTCTTTGCTTTGTGCATGTTTGAAATTGTTGGAAATCTCACATGTAGGCTCATTTACATGTTTTATTTTGTCTATTTCTAGTTCAAGGGAACCACACTGCGTGTTGTTCAAGGGTAAATGTTCCCAGTAACTGTCTGCCACTGTGTGAAGGAAAGTTTAACATCAACTACAACAATTCTTTGTGCTTTATTCATATGCCACTCATAGCTGCATGTATTTTAGAGGGCTCAGGTAAGTGTTGAATTGACTTAGATATTGAGATTTCGGGGTGAATAAGTTCTTTTAAAATGCCTATACAATTTGTCTTTAAATTCTTCAACTAATCTCTCAAACCTACATACTCTTTTTATCATTTAACCATTTCCTGACGAGTTTGTGGGTTTTACAACCTTATGATTATATATTTGATATAATATAGTAGAAAAGAAGAAATTGCTTACAACAAGCAATTTATCATTTTCCTACAATATTTCCCACGTCACAAATTGTTTTCAATTTGAATTGCACCCACTTTCACAGTCATCTTTATCCTCTTTCACATATTACTCTGTGGTCTGAATTTTTTCTAAGGTTGGGAACGACTACTTGATTAATCGAATACTCAATCCAATATGTGAGTATTTATTACCAATTTTACTAACCCATTAATCTGAAAGAAAATTAAAATCATAAAAATAATCTTTATCAAACTCATTTATAAGTTCTTTGTACCCTTTGAAGTTTGATACCTTGATTAGGGCTGACGTATTTGAGTTGCATGTCCACTAGATTTCCCTTTGATTTGATTGAACTAGATCTCTTTGGAATGCTGCGTTGTCATTCCAAAACCTGATTACTTCAGCTTATTGATGCTCTTGTTACTTGATTTGGTCTAAGAAGATGAAAACAACAAATAACAGCAAGAACTATCAAGAAGTGACACTCTCAATACATATTTATTTTACAATTTTCCAGTTCTTCCAGTAGCTAAGTGACTAAATGTCATCTCAACTGTTATTTCAACTGGAGTTAGGCTGTTATGACCGTATATTAATATGTTTGAACCTCTTAGTCAATAATCATAAATTGTCAATTCTATCTGAGTATGTGAGTACTTGATCAGAAAGGTTTTACCCAGTACTTAGTAAAGTTGTCACTTGTTACCATCCCTAATATTTTCATGTATGCTCAACAATACTTAGTTTACAAATAAATGGTAACATTTGGTATGAAGCTAGCTAAAAAATATCAAAGTAAGGTGTTTTTTATCTTCAAAGTCGAGGGAAAAATGTTATAAACTTAACTTAAAGATATAATAAAAAAAATGAATAAAAATCCTGCAAATTAAAATCTATTCTTATTAAGTGTAACATTATGTAATACAATTCAAGTAATAAACCTGCATAAGTTAAGACATTGACTTATTAGTATGCCACTGCTATGATATTCTTAAGATTATCAGATAATGCAGGGTCATCTATCAAGATTGAAGTTAAAAGAAAACTCAATAAATGTGGCATTTAACAGAGTTTTGCAAACTTGTCTTATTTTTCTGTGAGAAAGTGAATTTTCTGCCCAAATTCCCCTTGAGATATTAAGGGTTAAGTGCAAGATTGTATTAAGTGTATATACAGTGTATATACACTTAGTACAGTCTTGCACTTAACCCTCTATATGCTACCTTAATCTGATGATATTATAATATGTTTAAGTTAAAAAGCTTGCCATAACCTGCTAAAGATAGACTCTTCAATTACACTATTCTTATATAAGTTTGTCCCATAGAAAAGCTAACATCAAATTTTATTTACAGAATTGCTGCCATCTCCCCCATACAACACTCGAGTAGTTCCAGGAAGTGTGACATCAGACTCGGTATCGGTGGCCTGGGACAACCCTCCAGACTTTCAAGAGGGATATTTCTATGTCGTAGCTTGGAGACTTCATAGAGTCAATGGGCTAGCCGAGTGGAATACTGTAAGTTAAATATACTTTGAAGATGTTTTAGCCATTATATTATTGGTTTGTGAAAAAATATTTGATGATGTCGTTGTTGTTGTTGTTGTTTGAAAACTTTAACATTTTGTGATTTCTCTGGTTCTACTGTAGGCACTCACTTGAAACTTGGCACACATTTTCACCATCAAAAAAGCAACCTATACTATCAAGGGGGTAAATCAAGAAGCATTTTGTGCAAATCATGCCCTTTTTTACTTAGATTTTTTCCACCATCCAGCACTGTAGGGGGTGCTCTTGTTTAAAGTTTCACCACCTAAATTTGTTGTCTGCAAATTCTTTCAACCATTTTGTCAGTCTTATAATGGTTTGAGGGTATGTTTTGTGAAACCATAGGAAATATTACTACCTTATAAATGTTCAAATTTCATCAGTTAATCTTGGAAAATTATTGAGAAAAAGTGCATAAAAAAGCAATTGGGTGAACTCATTTAAAGTTTGTCTTCAATTGACAGGTTTCAGAATATGTTGGAAACTCATACACTATAACTGATCTTGAGCCTGCAGAGATTTATGATGTAGTTGTGGCCACAGAGAATGGAAATGGTTCCAGTCTACCTGAGTTAACCCTTATTGTTGTTACAGAAGGTAAACTTATTTTGATGTAGCTTTTGCAAAGTATTTTCTGTGCATTTACCCAGAGCTTTAGTGAAATGAAAAATTTCACCTTTAATCGTTCAAATCCCACCTACAACTTTTTGGATGATGAATAAATGTGACCCGTCACGCGAAAAGGGACCAATCAGGAATTCTGTTAAATGAATTATTGAAAAAGAGATTTGATCCAGGATAGGTCAACAAGAAGTCGCATTTCAAATATTCTTTCACTGGAAGGTAGATTGATCATTTAATATTCAGAAAATAAGCACGTTGCAAACAGTTTCAATCCTTGTCAGTCTGCTCAGTTCGCACAGTCTGACACTTTACGCACTACCCAGATGGTCCCTTTTAAAGGTGAAGAGTCACATATAAAATGTTTAGATTGTCATTATTCTCTCATCAGGATCTTGATTTGCACCCCATTATTAACATAACTTATGTGAGAAAATATATGGATTTATTAAATATTTTGTGAAAAGAAACAAAAAATTCTGGTAACCAGTATTACTACCCTCTTAATTTTTTCTGCAATAATATCATTTCTTTCGGATACAAGTTAGCCTTGTTGGATATGAGTGGCTTGTAGTTGATCTGTTTGTTTTGTTATACTTGCAGTACATGTATATCAAGGGCTTAGTGCAACACTGTCTAAAGTCAGGTTTTAGTTAGACTTCAACAAAATGGAGTAAACGATGTAGACTTTTTTGTTTCAGAATTTATTTTGTTTTTGGTGATTTTAAGAGCTTTTCCCTGGATATAGGTAAAGAATGTGTTGGATATATATGAATATTTGGGTCTCAACTTAAGGGAAGAATTGAAGACTGTTTAAAACAGTCTTGAATTCTATTCTAAAGTTGATCCCCAGAGGGTCCAAGGGACTAGCATCAGATAGTTTGGAAGGTCCTGAATACTTATTTGTGAATCTCAGTCTTTTGAGTCCTTAAGTCTTTTAAGTGCCTGTATTTACTAGAGTGTTGAGCAAAGCCCCTGATATCTGCTTTTATAATTGATACATTTAAGGGGAAAACAACTTGTTAAAAGATTTGGATGTAAGTTCTGATACTAAGATAAAATCACTATATCACTTTTCGTAAGAGGTGGATGAACAATATGACACTTATAAGGATGCAAGATATTGGTAGTCAATAATTTTTTCAGTCAAAACACTATTCTTGATTAGATCTTTTATTGTTTTTTGCAGGTGTAAATTTTAATTATCAGCCACCATATAATGAAACAGGTTAGTCCTTTATTTCAACTATTGTCATGCTGAATAAATCCTTTACAAAATGGCATTAAAATTATAGTGCTGCAAGCAATGAATGTACTTCTTGTCAGTATTTATTTAAAAAAAAAATTCAATCTTTCCAAGTTTGTAAGGAAAATCAGGTGGTGTGGAATAAGATCAATTTGCATATATGTACAGGCTGATTTTTGTCTGTATCTCCTGTCAAAGCAGGAATATTTTGGGCTGATAGCATGACAAGTAATAACAGTATCCCTTGGTTATTTCTGCTAAATCCTTTCAAACACTCTAAAACACACAGAAGTTCAAAGTGTTCCCTACAGACAAGTTCAAGAACTCTTGAAAGCTTTAGGCTACTTTGCTTTACACCCATATTGCTTGAAAGGTATTAGATGTAAGATATATTTGACTGACTGTCTTCAAAATATATTGCAGACATTCTCCTTATATTTGGTAGAATGATATTTCTTTTCATTACACATCTACTTGTAAGAAGGTCAAGGTTTTTATACTCACCTAAGCTATGTTAGGGGGGCATGTAGGAGTCAGCTTGTCAGTTGGTCGGTTGGTCCACCTTTCGGTCAGTTGGTCTGTCCGTCCGTCGGTCTATAGCTTTTTCATGTCCACTCAATTTCTCTGCAACTAATTGGTAGATTTCATTCAAACTTGACAGATGTGATCAGTATCTAGTAGAGATGTGCAAGTGATATTTTGGTTTCGATCAATTTACTTTTGACAGAGTTACAGCCCTTTGATGTAAAATGGCTTTTCATTATTGACAAGCACTTGTAGGGGGGGGGGGGGTATAAGGCTGTTTTGCAACAGTCTAGTTTGACTAGAATAAGGTCATCTATTAAGGTCAAACCTCTGAACTATTTGCCCTCTCAGGGGTATTCATGTTTCACAAACACATCTTATTTTCATCTTTACAGAATGTTGCATGAACAAAGGTGTGACTGGTGACTGTCTACAACTGTGTAGTCACACCTTTAGACTGACCCCAGAGTCTGTTGCCCTGGTACTCCTGTCTTGTAATGAGTCAGTAACACCAATGATACAGTGTGCTTCAGGTAAGGTTTTTTGATAAAGGTGTGACTGGTGACTGTCTACAACTGTGTAGTCACACCTTTAGACTGACCCCAGAGTCTGTTGCCCTGGTACTCCTGTCTTGTAATGAGTCAGTAACACCAATGATACAGTGTGCTTCAGGTAAGACTTATTGATAAAGGTGTGTGAAGAAAAAGAGGTGATGGGAGAGAGAGAGTATAACTGAGTATTTAAACATTGAGACTGACCCCAGAGTATGTTGCCCTGTCCTTGTTGTTTTGTAACACAAGTTTTCATAAAACACAAGTTTGTGCCATCAATTCATTATTCAGTGAGCTAGTGGCAAAATACATAGATTAAGGTTGGACAAGAAAAAGCAATCAAATACGAGTGTAGGACAAAATCACTCCCTGGACAAAAGCCCTCCTGGACATAATCCCATCCAGACAAAAGCCCTCCTGGACAAAATACCTCTCCATTATATTATACACATGATGGAAGAGTTGCGTCTTAAAATTTGTAGGAAAAGATAAGAATGGCACAAATTCATTTTGTTCACACAGAATTTTCTCAAATAACAACAAATCATCCTAGTATTATGCTTTAGTTGGCATCAAACAATGTTTATTATAACAGTGTTTGATTTATTAGTGGATAATATCAATTTTACAACTCATGCAGATCAAGTTATTTCAAACCCTTAACTAAAGATCATTTATCTAGGGGTTAGTGCAATGCTGTTGTAAGTGCCTATAAATATATATGCACTTACAATAGTGTTGCACTGACCCATCGTTAAATGCGCTTGATAATTGGTAATTTGACACTCCTGGTTAACAGAATCAAAATTTTTCAACCAGATTTTTAGATCATAAGAAATAAGAATGTAAGGTCTTTGAAAAAGCATATCAATCTCCAAATAAAAAAGTTGCAGACTTAACAGATGCTGTCTATTTCTCCAAATGGCACAAAAGTATATTGTTGGATTTTTTCTTGATGAAATGTAAGACTTTGATGAAACAACTACTTATCTTGTGATATTACTACTCAGCTACGTGATTAATGGCCATTATTTTCCTCTCTCTTGTAGATGGAAGAGACCACACAGAATGTTGTATAAGAGAAGGGTTACCAGATGACTGTCTAGGGCTGTGTAGCTTACATCCAGAAGAGGTACCTCTGGAGGCATTTATCCCATGTGCAATATACAAGAACCAGCTTAGTACCTGCTTTAATGAGGGCAAAGGTAGATTATTTTCATTCTTCGAAAGATTAAAGATTTTACCCTTAAAGGACAAAGGTTTTCATAAAACTGCACAAATTATAGATTGCTACAGACAACCATATATTATTTCACCAAGCAAAACATTTAAAAGATGAAGAGAATATTTGTTGATTTCATTAGGGTTTGAGTCTAAAACCACAATCACACTGTATTAATGCAAAGCAGATTCAGAGATGAGTGTGATTAGGTTTGTAGTTTCATACAGCCATGAAATCAACAAATACTATCTTCATATCTTTTGATTTAATATCATGAAGTGATATGTAAAGATTTCAAATGAGACAGAATTCTAATAGTACTTATACTTTGTGTTGAAGCAAACAAAAATAATGCAGTCTAAATTGTCTTCATGAATGAAACAATTTTTCACCCAAATTAAATGAACAATTGGAGATAGACTCAACAAAAATTGAATTATTTATCTATGAAAGGATAACTAATGGCCTCCGACATTTAAGACCATTTTGAATCCAAAACTTTCTTTGATTGGTGACTTAAGGTAGTAGACCCGTAATATTTCTGCAACATTTCGGAAGAAATAAACTTCAACAGTGTTGACCGTTTTCTAAGGATTTTAATTAGGAAACCTCGGTCAACATTGTGAAAGATCATGTGTTCCACAATGTCGTTGAACTATCATGAGTCCACTACCTTAAATTTTGTAACAATCTATTGTTTTGACATGTAAGCCTTCAACCAATGATTTGCTCAAATAAAGACTCATTCCCTATTTGAGACATCAACATTAAACTTAGTATTAGATATTCGGACAAAATCCAAGTCTTGTCTGTGTTACATACACGACTTCTTGTGTTTGCTTAGAGGGACAAGGCCAGTGCTCTATGTATAGGATAGAAAATGTGTGCCGTTGTGTATAGGAAATAGACACGAGCCTCATCAAGTGTCTATTTCCCATATACTATGGCATGAGATTTCTATCTGACTTAAACCATGCTTTTTTTCCATTAGCTGTATTTTTACCTGAACCTCTAAACAATAAAAAAGAGTAAAACTCGCACTGATATTTTTGTATTTATGCTGAAATTACTTATAAAAATACTTCCCTTACTTATTGCAGACCTTTTGCATTTTTGCATCTATAGAAAGTCTTATGGGCTTTGCAAATAAAAACTCCTTCTTCTGATATTCATATCTAATATTGTATGCCTACAAAGTTCAAAATAAACAATTACTCTTAGCAGATTCAATATACTGTGAATCTGCTTGTTTGGGATTAATGTAGATCCTATCATTATGCATCTGCAAAACTGAATTCAAATTAAAAGCTCTTTCAATGATTGAACTTGTGTTTTACAAACATGTCTTGTTTTCTTTCCTTTGTAGAAGTTTTACCTCTACCTCCAATTGGGGTAACAGTGAAGAGTATCCAGACACATGCTATGACTATAGATTGGCAACCCCCAAATGGTCCTAGTGTAACAAAATATACCACACAGTATACAATGACTAAAGATGTATGGACGCAGGTAGGTAGATCTAGAATATACAAAGCCCCAGAATTGCGGTGTGCCCTTGGCATTCCTGCAAAAGATGTCCCTCAGATTCTGAATTTCAGCTCCTGTGCGCTACAAAAACACACTTTCAGTCAATGTAGCCACTCAGCAAATAGATCTATCATTACAAAAAGAAATGATGAATTGCATTGGCCTTTTGAATTACAACATTAAAAACTAAACAAAGTCTATCCAATCCTAATTTTGGTGCCAATCTAATTTCGTAAATCCATCACTAATGCCTAATTAAGTGTACATGTACTGAGCTATGATTTAATCAAGTCTTTTCTAGAATTGAAAAGTTAAGGAGTGTGCCAAATCAGTCTCAATTTCATTTCTATTTTTGACTCGGTTTAGACTAGCTTGTCTCAAACAAAAATAGGGACCAAGGTTATAAAACTTTTTTAATTCTCAACTGAGAATTTTCTCAAACTTAGAATTGAAATAACTGTATGAGCATGAGAGATAATTTTAATAAGTTGCTATTCATTTATTTTTTATTTATTTATCTATTTATTTAACTTATTACTATTATCTTAGATATTCACACATTTATTATAATATAATTATAGAATTACAGCCTTAAACTAAATTTGCAATTTGAGTTAATTCTGGTTTGAGAATGAGAAAAGTTTCTATAACCTTGGACCCAGATCCTTAATATTTTCTCTGTCTATAGCTCTGTCCATTTCTCTATTTGAAGGTTCAGTCTAAGGAATCCCAAGAAAGTTATGTCACCATTGATAGTTTGATGCCGGACACACAGTATTATGTCCGAGTCTTTGCAACAAATATGAACGGAACAAGTCTGCCGTCTGAAGTCATTCTGGGATACACCCTGCAAGGTAGGTTTCTGTTAAAGAAATCACAAAATTGAGAAGTTTAAAGATTTTGGAATGATATTGTATGAGTGTTGAGCAAGTTTTGAATGAATTTAAAGGGAAGTAATACAATATCCCTAATTTTGTCCAAATTGGACAAAATTATTGATAATTCATTACCTCCATTTGAATCAAATTGAGTTCTTTTCTATAAAAAGATGTTTGTGTCTTTTTGAGGGCTTCCATATTGATGGCAGCTTATGAAATTAAGATATGATTTGTTAGATTTGAATAAAGTAGCAAAGTATTGTTAACAATCCTGGTATATTTTCAAATTGTCCAGGTTTAAGTGTGAATTGACCTTTTGTTGTAAATATATATAGGGAAAAATTGTTAGTAGAATTCTTTCTAAAAAGTATACAAGATACATCATTGAAAATTCCTGAGGGCCAAATCTCTGGTTTAAGGGTCAAACACAAGCCCTGCTTTTGACCATATACACCACACCAGCTTGAACTGGTCAAATACTGTATATTATGGGTTAGAAATGATCCATTTAATTCATAAAGCATATTGACTAGAATATATATGTTATAAATAACATCCAATACGTTAAAAAATGTCTATCATTGTGTTCAATGTGCATAAGAGAAGAGCAACCAATATGCAGACTGTTTTATTTCTAAATTGATACAAAGAACATTTAAGTAACTTAAGAGTCACATATAATCAAGAATTCTGAATAACTTTAATTAGTTACACATCTTTTCCTTATATATGTGAACATTTGAAATTAAAAAGAGTTTTGAAAAACAAAGTAAAATATAGACATTTCTTTAATGTTGTTTCAGTGCTTTATTGAGAAAAAGCAGTATATTATCACTTGAAAATGTTACCGCCAAATCAGTGAAATTATGAAAATACATTAGCCTGCTATTGTTTATTTCTCCCTATATGATATTATTTGAGCAGGCTCAAATAAACTTATTTAAATGATAATGTTGCCTAGTAATCAAACACAAAATTACACTTTTAGAAAATTTGTTCCAAAATTTTCACATTTAGTATCATTTTTGCCTTGAATAAATCTCGTATTTTCGTGTAAGGTTGACAAATCTTTCATATCATGAACAAGAAAAGCTATATCTTCTCTTGTGGCTTTGTTACTCCTGAAAATATAGTTTTTGTTATTCACTCAATGAAAGGTTAATTGATCTTTAACTGAAGAAAAAAAAATATGAATATATCCTCTAATTATCTTTTTTTTTCAGTTCAAGTTGACACCAATACAACCTACGACTGGGATGAAGTCTGGCAAAACAGATCAGGTATATTTTGATTGCATTAATTTGATATCCTATAGGTGAAAGAGTAAAAAAAAGAAGGAATTTGTAATGAAAATTAATGCCTATGAATTTCTAAAATTCAGCTTTTGTAAAGTGTTTTTTTCTTTGGTATGACAAAGCAGACTGACTGCTGTCTGAAACTTCTCTTTTTGTCATATTCTTAGCATCTATAAATAGAGAAGATCATCAAATACAGGATTTATGCAACAAGTCATATCTATAAACAGATAAAAATGAGGCCGCGCTGAGTTTGTATCTGTTTTATATGATGCGTTTGATTAATTTGGTATTTTATGATCACAAATTTGATATTCTACTTATAATATGACTTGAATTCCTAAGAACAATCTAGGAAATTACAGAAAATTATTGCTTCAAGTTATTTTGCGAATAACGCCGTTTTTAAATTAACGTCAGCAAATGCACCAATGATGTCATTTTCACAATGAAAATATAATGTTGCTTTACGTTCTTAGCTCCTTTGCATAGTTAAATGCAATATTAAATATTCAACGGGTTTATTTCATTTTACCAAATTCCTGGATCTTTTGTTTTTTAAATGCCAGGTCACATGAATATATTACAGATTGTTGTCAAAAGAGTGGTATATCAGAGGAATGTATTGCTGGTTGTGTAAATGGTGATGTCCTGGACCCCACCAAATGTCTTCTAGACTTTCCACAAATAGTGGCTTGTGGTGCAGGTAAAATTTACTGGTTTATGTTCAGGATGCCAAAACGGTGTGAACTGTTTTCAAATTATGCCCCTCTTTGAATGTAAGTGTACATGCAAAGCAAAGTATAATTGGCAAATAGCAGGGTTTAATCATTCTGAACTCATGGCTGATTAATGTCAATTTGATTGATTGGTTGCTTCTATAGGAGGAATTTAAAGATTGATGTGTCATTGGAGATGTCCAGGGGCCTTTATTACTGAACATCTTATGATCATTTTTTGCGAAAGTCAAAATTCTACATTGCTGCTACTGTAGTAACAAAATATGGAATTCTGCTATGCATCACCTCATCGGAATCATCTTCTTAAGATGATTCCAATGAGATATTGCAAAGCAGAATCTAACAAGGAATGAACACACTAGATATGATTTGTGATTTTGACTAACGATTAATTTTTCCTTAAGAAAACAAACCAAATGTCTTCTAGACTTTTCACAGATAGTAGCGAATGGAGCAGGCAAGAAATACGGAATGATATAAACTTAATTGATTAATCTTTGGCCATTCAGGTTACCTCTGATAAGACCGATGGTCTCAGATATCAAACTCTATCTGTTTGGTAAAATTTTGTTTGGGAGACTACATGTTTTAATTTTGTATCTATCCAAATTATTTGTATTTGTCCAAAAGTGCAATAAAAATATATCTGGGCTTTTTATAATAAATGTTTGTGGATGATCAGTATATCATAATTCTTGATTGAAGGCTGTAGTTATGATCTTCAATTTAATAATAAAAATATTTTACAATATTGTTCGGGACAGCCCAAGGTAAATATTATGCATTCAGATAGTGTAACAAATTATGCTGGTCATTCCGTGTTTTGATTGGCTGCACTGAATTACCAATTGGGACCAATAGAGACCAACATTCTCTTGAGCTGTATATGTATTAAACTGTTAAGGATTTATGTTTCATACATCAATAAATTAAAAAAAAGTATTATCTTAACTGGGAAAAAAAGCAGGAATAACATATCAAATATCAAAATCTAAAATAAAGTATGTTTACACACATACTATTTTTTTGCTCTAAGCCCTTGAAATATTGAGAAATTGTCCAAGACACTCAGCATCAATTTGAATCATAGCCACCAAGTTACTGCATATACATATTATTTCATATAATCAATGTTTTCGGGTCTTAATAGGCCTATGTTAACGGACAAAACCTGGGCTTAAACAGGAGAAACTGGATTAATAAGTAAATTCATGTGCCATAAATATCTTTCTTTATTTTTAACTTAAATATCCTCAGTCAGGGCTTATACACTTTATAGGTTACTATGTCAAACATAGAAATAGAGCGAAAAAATAAAAATGTTGAGCCTTTCCGCATTAAAATTTTGTGATGTCATAAATTTATCAAGCAATGTCAGTATAAATAAAATGAAGGTGAAATACGTAAATCGATTTTCCGGCACTTAAGTGGGTTAGGAGCTAGTTTTAAAGTGTTCCTGTGAATCCTTGTGTAATCTGTGAATAAATACTATAGGCTTTCTTTTTTATGCAATATTAGCGCAAATTCACTTTTTAGGGCTTTTACATTTGCTAAGACCCTCAAAATGCTTTAAAGCCCTGGTTCTTCACACTTGGGTGTAAAACTATGTTTTGGGCTCTGCAAATGTTAATGTCCACTAAAACATGAATAAACCTTATATTAACCTTCTGTTCTTACTTTACATAATATTATAGATGGTAGGGATCATGTTAGATGCTGTATGAGATTACCAGACTTCCCGACCGTTTGTGAGCCACTGTGTGCAGGACAGGTCCCAGATGATAACGTCACTGCTGGCCTCTGCATCTCTTACTCAAGAGATATATACAGCTGTTTTGCCGAGGGTCAAGGTATTGATTGATGTAAATTAATAACTTATTAATGACCCTGTGTGAGATTTCCAACAATTTTAAATATGTGCAAAGCAAAGACTCAGACCAGCCTGTGCATCTGCACAGTCTGGCCATTGTCTTCACTTTGAACTTTGTAGATAGAAAAGGTCTCAAAGTATCAGAAGACCATCAGGTAACTTTATATTTACAGTATGTGGATGTCTACTCTTGTCAACGTTTGCACCTGATGAACATTTCAAACAGGTGGAAATATCATGCACAGGCTCAAATAAATTTAAAAGAAAATATCAGCACAAAATGAGTGCTTTAAGTCCTTTGACAAATGTACTGGCTTAACTTAATCTAAACAAATTACAATGCCCCCTTTGAAGAACAGGGTGTATATTGCTTTGCACTTGTCTGTCCGTTGGTCAGTTGGTCCATCTATAGACTAAGAAGATTTGCAAGCCAGATTCATGAAGCTTCATATGTTGATAAATCTCATTGAGGTGAAGTGCATTGCACAAGAACCATAACTCTACTAATTATATTTTTGAGTTATTGCCTTTTGTTAATTGACAAAGAATATGCAACTGACCTGCTCTTATGGGGTTGCATAGATGTTTTACAATCATCTCTTGTTTTTCTTTGAATAAGAATGTTTTTTTGTTTCATTTTGAAAGCAAATTTTGCTCCCTCTATCTTGAACTCTGATGGTTAATCATTCTTTCATCAATACACTTTTATTACCATTTCTTACCGCCCTTGAAATCTATATCAGGTAATTTCTGCCTTTGTTAATGCTTTTTGACACATATTTAAATGACAAAGTCAAGGTCATCTGTTAAGGTAATGGGTATCAATGTCAAATTTACATTCGACAAGTTTTCTGTCTATATTTTGTGACTTGTCAGCTGAAAAAGGACAATCTTTGATCTGTGTTAAATAAGTATTTAAAAAATGCTGGGTTCCATTAGAGGTCAACTAGAAGTCACTTTTTTTTCAAAAAGTCTTTATACAGGAAAGTAGAATGATTATTCCAGATTCAGAAAATCATGTAGGTGTAAAAATTTCAACCCAAGTTATTATGTGTAGCCAACACAGTCTGAGTAGGGTTAACTCTATAATACCTACTTGGATGGTCCCTTTTTGAGTGACGGATCACATTTCTATACAGGTCATCTGCCAAGCCCACCAGATCAGCTAAGAGTGCAGAGCTATTCACATAACCAGATTATAATTGAGTGGAATAAACCGATGAGTAATTGTGACACTAATTGTGCTTATACTGTCATGATTTGGACGGATGAAAAAAATATAAAAGAATTCGTAAGTAGCCTTTCAGTCTATCAATGTAAAGGATTGAGTAAGTGATCATAGATTAGCCCTTCTCATGGTGTTCATGATATATTCTTGCTGTTCACAAAGCTTGAACAGATTGTGTAGGCTAAGATCAGCCTGCACTGAAGTGCCTGCTGTATAATTAATCATTGTGGGTAAAAATACTGGTTGAAATTTACCCGAGACTGGCAATTTGTTTGTTAAAACTATATTTAAATTCAGCAGAATGAGGGTTTATTCTACATTGAAAATGAAAGGTGAAAACAATGTTTTTAGACTCTCTTATTCATCTTTCATGTTTTGGTATACATAATATGGATGTCTAAAGTGTAGGCTAGTCAAAGAGAAATAGTTAAGGACAATACAATGCACATGGATTAAGAAAACAACAACCAATTAGGATTAAAATCTTTGAAACAGGTCATCTGAAAGAAAATAGAAATAAAGATAAAGAATTATAAACAAAGTTGAAAATAAAAATAAAAAATTAAAGAGAAGTTACTTGTGATAAGCCAATTCTCTTTTTCCCACAATTTTTTTCATTGTTCTTTGGGCTACTAGAATTTTGTTCGGAGGATAAGGTTGAAATGATCATCAATTCTTTTCACAGGCTGTCAAAAGCAGTTTTACCTATACATTTTCCAATCTAAAGCCTCAGACAGAGTATCGTATATCTGCCCTGGCATCCAATGGTAATGGTACGAGTTTACCTTCACCGTACCTCATAGTGAGGACAAATGTTCATCGTAAGTTACATTTCTTGTCAAGCCCTTGTTTTTGGTTACTGAGAAGAAGGGGTCATAGAGACAGAATATCGTATATCTGCCCTGGCATCCAATGGTAATGGTACGAGTTTACCTTCACCGTACCTTATAGTGAGGACAAATGTTCATTGTAAGTAACCTTTCATGTCAAGCCCTTGTTTTTGGTTACTGAGAAGAAGGGGTCATAGAGCCAGAATATTGTTTATCTTAAAACTATACAAATATCCATGTGATAACATCCCGTATGATATTTTTTTATGATATCACATAGTTATTTTTAGAACAATGATATAATGCTGTTATTTTAGAAACTTGCATTTCTGCTAGAAACATAGACGAAAGGAAGACAAAAAGAGGTTTTAAGATAAATATAATACATACTTGGTGTATTGTATGAAAAATATATCTAACTCGGTCGTGAGAATTGAGCCTCGACAATTTTCAATTCTCCCAAACTCTTTACATATTTTATTTCATATAAAACACTAAATACGTATTATAAATATATCTGCCCTGGCATCCAATGGTAATGGTACAAGTTTACCCTCACCGTACCTTATAGTGAGGACAAATGTTCATCGTAAGTTACCTTTCTTGCTGGTCCTGGTTCTAGTTATTGGAAAATAGATACTGTATTTCTCCTAATAAACACTCCTGGGAGCTATACAAAACACGGTCCTGGAGCTTTTGTTTCAAAGTATGCATTTTCTGATTTTTTAAAAAAAATCATTGAAATTGATGTCTTTTATGCCAATTTCCCTGTAATTTGAAGTGAATTTCCTCTAAACAATCATTTAAATGATTGTTTAGAGGAAATTTATCTCAAATTAGAGAACAGGTCTCAAAAAGTTCCTGAAATTAAGGCTTTAAAGTGGGTTTTCTTAGTATAAAAATGTAGGGGTGCTACTGAGGAAGGGCTCAATTATTAGAGAAAATACGGTATCAAAGGATATGTCTGTGTATGACTCATAAAATAAGTGTGTTTGTTAATCCATCTGTCTCACTATGACTGCCATAATTACTAAGCATTATTAGTAATTGACTCATGACGGGAAGGTCTATTGTGTTTGCTCTGCCTTCAAAGAGTTGTATTAATGAAAAAAAAAACATTTAATAGCCAGCATCAGTCAAACCAGATGTAGAATTGATAGTCAGTTTAAACCATTTCTTAATTTTTGGTATATGAAAATATCTTGATTGGGTGTTCTAGAACAACTCTATTTTTAATATTTTGAGGGTTCAGTGCAAGGCTGTGCTAAGTGTATATACAATGTACATGTGTATACACTTGGTACAGTCTTGCACTGAACCCTCGATAATCATTCTAAATGATGATTCATGAACGAAGTGTCAGGTATGATAATAAATTTTTGCATTTTTGAGGATTTTGTTCAATATTTAATGATCATTTCAATATCAATTTCAACTTAATAAGTTTATAGCAAAATTTCAATGATAAGACTTGCAATAATCTATTATTTTTCATTTCTTTCAGCAAACAATGGTTTGATAGTAAATCAGAGTCCAGGTGGCATCATAAGCATAGGAGATTCAGTACAGCTAGAGTGTACAGCATATGGTAGATTTACCTCCCTTAATTGGATAAAGAATAAACAGACAATAATGAACAACAATGTGTACCGTATTGAGTCAGTGACCAAAGAGGACGAAGGGATGTATTTCTGTAATTCAACATTCGAAAATGGAATGAAAAACTCGAAACAGATATTCCTGAATGTGAAATGTAAGTGACAATTTGTCTGATGTTTGTTAATCCTACTACAAAATAATACATGTCTGAAATGTGTGAGACATTACTTTGATTGAATGTAATAGGATTTGTTGCCTTTGCCCTCTTTGAATTTGGAGGAGCTTAGACTTTTAGAATGGGGCAAAATATGGATATATATTGATTTCATCTTCCTCCGTATGTGAGTATATACTTCAAAACTTCTTTACATTTACTTCATATGAACACTTCTCCTTCATTTATGCATGGATTTGCAAGAAACCTTCAGAGAATGTTCTTCAGCATGTAAGTTTTGGCATATTGTCAGGTTTTTTGCTGTATCACAGAAAAGGGGGCATTGGTTGGAATTTCATATTGGGACATGTAATACGACAATAGATGTATGTTTCTCAAGATAAATGTGTTTGATACTGGTTTACTTCAGATCAGCCTCATGCAGACAGTATAACAGAAAAGTCAGTTTTACCTGGTGTAAACCAGGTGGCCCTGATCACCTGTTCCTTCAAGGGATTTCCCAACACTGTCTCATGGCACAAACAAGGGATTGCTCTGACAAACCTCACCAAATATCTTGTTGAACCTTTTATACCTGATTTAATGACCGGTAAATCTACTGCTGTACTCAGAATTCGAGATGTTGTGTTTGAGGATTTTGGAAGTTATGCTTGTACAGGAGAAAATGAATTTGGTAATGACACTATTACAGGAGAACTCAAAAGTAAGTGACTAATACAGTTTACTAAATACAAAAAATGCTATATTAGTAATTGATTTGTTGAATATGAATTTAAATGATGACATACAGCCTGTTACGATAGTTTTGTAGATTTAGAATTTTCAGTATTTGCTATACTGCATGCTTTAGGCTGTTCTGAAAATGGAGCCTTTCCTTGTTTTTCATGCATTTTTTTAACCTTTCTACTATTCATGGGATATTCCTATTATATACTGCAAACAGTTTATACTAAGATCAGTCTACACAGATATACAGTCTAATCTTAGCATTACATACTTTCTATTTTACTTTTGTGGGAAATCTTTAGTCTAATTGGTAGATATGTCAAAATAATGGAAACTTTTATGACATGAAATTTATATTAAGTGCAGGATATAGGTTAAATGTCACACACATGCCCATAAATATCAGGAAGGGTATCTTAAGACTGAACTTAAAGTGATGCATCTGAGATAATGTTTATATTCACTTTATTTCAGATTTGATCCCCACTGAACCCATTCTTCCACCTTCAGAGAATATAACTGTTAGAGGTAATGGTTGTTTTGATCTTTCAGAAGTACAGAAAGAGGGAATGTTTTGGACTTCTAATCGGATCATTTTAACAATACTTGCACAAATCCTATATTGTGGGTAGCCATTTGAATCGTCTTGATGAGTCGATTTAAATGAGTATCCACAATGTAGGGTTTCAATGAGAAATACAGACTTAAACCTGGCAATGCCCCCTCTTATCGGCACCCCTGTCTTTATTCCTTTACCATTGAAGTTTGCTTTAAATATATAAGAATATTGCTTTATTGCAGCTGAAAAAAAAAGATACAGCAAATTCTTGATAATTTTTCTCTGGTAATGGAAAAAATATATCTTTTTTTAAGCTGCCAAAGATGGATGTATATTGGTATCATGTTTTAAGTCCTTCCCTCTGTCTGTCTGTCCATACATATATTTATTAACAGATTTGGATAAAATTTCAAAAACTGTTCCAAATCACCTGACCTAATAGGCATATTATCAGGGTTTGGTGATTTGCTCCCAGACATTTATCTGGCAGCATATAATGTGACACTGGCGTTTTTGAATTTGAAAATGTTTTTATTATATCTTATTTCTACAGAACTAACATGCAACCCATTCACTATCCTTTTTTTGTTGCCATTGAAGAAAAGCACTTCAAAAATATGCTGGGAAATGAAGACATTTCTTGTAACAAGCAATGTCTTCATTTCCCAAAATGTTTTCCCCCAAAAGATAGACTATTAAACATCCATCAAATATAAATTACCATCTAAAACTTCATAACTAAAAGAATTTTGGTCAGTATAAATTTTGTTGTAAAGAAATTGGTTAAGTATATTTTTCTCTGAATTTAATCATCTGAAAATGTCTCATAATTTGGACCAACTATTGTTGTCAGATCTAGTTCAATGTTTTCTAAAACCTGTCTTCTATTTCAATATTTTCCAGAATGCTGTGATAGGAGAAACGTGTCTTCCCTGTGTGCTTCCAACATCTGTACATTCTCCCTGGATTTGAATGCCATTATTTACGACACATCCCTATTGAGCTGTCTACTTTACTTTGAAGATTACATTGCATGTGGAACAGGTATTTCAATTGTTTTTTTTCCAGAATTTTGTAATGGTATTTGCTTCTTTTCTGTTTTGTGAAAATTTGAAAGAAGATGCTTTTTGATCCTATCTTGTACAATCGCTTAATCTACATGTATGTCCTTTTGATTTTATACTTGATAAAAGCAATTCTTCCTTTTCTACAATATCGTTTTAAGTGCACCCACTATTCATTGTCATCCATTGAATAATTCAATTTAAATTTGGCACAAAAACAGGAAATGGTTAAAATAATATTTTGATGATAATTTCGAGTGATCAAAGAAAATAATGAATGAAAAAAATAAGCAAAAAAACACACACAAAAACCTGCATACAACAAATGGTGTATATAGGAATAAATTGCTGCCTCTACAACTTGCAATGAGCCTGTGCGTGAGATTTCCATAAATTTGAAACATTTGTGAGGGGCAAAAAATTAGCAGCTTAGCCAGTAACACAATGCAATTTGAAGTTGTGCTGTCTGTCAAAGAGGCTCCCGCCCCTCATATCTAAAAGGTGCTAAACCAAGACTCTGGACAGTCTGTGTTGATGCACATACTGACCAAAATTGTTTTTCTTGGTGGAATTTGAATTTGTTGGAAATGTCATGTACAGGCTCAATTGATATTTGAATTCAATGACACTAACCTGACGAGTTTTATATGAAAAATGCTATTTTCTATAAGGAGTCCAAGAAAAATTCAAAGACTACTATAATTGTTTGGTTGTCTCTACTTATCCTTTATTTAACTTACAGTTATTTCTATGGAAGAAAAACAAACAGAAAAAACATTGTCACTACCTATATCTATTTATATATTTTAATGATAAAAGCATCCTCTGATCATCATCTTTTCCAGATGGCAAAGACCATAGTCAGTGCTGTAGGAGTAATGGAGTCCAAGATCTTTGTCTGGGATTCTGTGCTGGTAGTCTGCCTCAGTTTGAGGATTCCTGGGAACTGTACCCGTGCTTGGCTCATGTGGACTCTATTGGAAATTGCCTGACAGAAGGACAGAGTGAGTTACCTGTTTAAACTCTTATATAACCTAAAGGGATATTAGAATCATCATGTTGCTATTGCAGCAATGGGGTTTATTAGGGGTTTATTAGAGGTTACATTTGATAAGACGTAGAAAATGGCCAAAAATGCTACTGTATTTTACCCATTCTTCTACGTCTTCATGACTGTAAATCTCTAGTATTGAATACAGGCATTATTAATAATTTATGGTACATTACACTTGAAAAGTCAAAGAAAAACTGAAAAGCAAATCATTTGGTTAAGCACTGAATTAGCATAAAATCTTAATATTTATTGGAAGAATTACATATATTCTTCGTTGTGATCAATTTGGTAGGGTTCGGTGCTTATTAGAGGCTTTAAGTTTACTGAAAATCATACAAAAATGGCCATTCCTGACGTTGGACAAATTGGGATGGGGTTATATTTGATCATTGAGCTCTATTTGAACTTTTTTAGTATCTAAAAACCTTTTTCTTGTATTTAGTTGTAAAATATCTTGATGTACATAAGGCAAAATAAATTAAATTTAATTCACCTAATTTTCATGAGATTTTGTGATTCAAACAGCCATTTTGAAAATCATTATCTGTGGTGAAAATGTCTAGGGTATAGTTTGTATTGATCATTTAAACATGTAAGCAAGTAAAGTGCTGACTGTATATCAGGTTGGAATTTTACCTTACTTTGAAACCGTTATAGGCATTGATGATTATAGGTACAATGTATTGTTTTTATTGATGTTATATGAGGGTTGTGAGCAACTGTTTATCATTATTTTTCTTGCTGTTGTTTTTTTCTTTAGACAATATCCCAACACCACCACAAAATCTGGGAGTTATACTGTTATATGACCAAATCTCTGTCACTTGGGGCCTCCCAGCACAAAATGCAGACAAGTTGAATAAATATGATATTTACTACCAGGTGAATCAAGAACAGCCTAAAAAAGAATCAGTGGTGAGTTTTGATGTTTGAAATATATGTGACCCGTCACACAAAAAGGGACTATCCAAAATTCTGTAAAATGAATTATTGGCAAAGAGATTTGATCAAGCAAAGGTCAACCAGAAATCGTATTTTAAAAGTTCTTACACATGAAGGTAGATTGATCATTCTAGATTCAGAAAATAAGCAGGGTGCAGAAAGTTTTGACTAGGGTTGACACTTTACACACTAGCCAGATGGTCCCTTTTTGCATGATGGGTCACATAAATGCAACATTAAGTTTCAGGCTTCTATCTCAGAAAAAGTGTCATTGTGTGACTAAAACCTTGTAACTACAGCTTGAATAATACTTAATAGTTACTAGGCTTTAGTTACCCTACAACAATAACATAATAAATTAAATAAACATTTTTACTGAAAGGTGAGTAAACTTCTGATGATTTGATATTTATGCAACATATTGCTAGCTCAGTGCAAAATTGTTGTTACTGCCTATTTATTTGTAGTCAGTGTGAACTGTTTCCCAATGAATCATCAATAAGGTTCTAGGATATCAAATCTGTGATATATATAGGCCCTTTGATCACTGTATATTTTCACTGGGGGAAAACCAAATCCTGTAACTAAAGCTTGAGAAAAAGTTGTAGTTACAAGTTTTTTGGGGGGCCCAACAACACTGATATGGAAAATCGAAATATGTGTGTTAACTATAATAAGGTGGATGAATGTTTGGAATGTTTATTCAATACAAATTTTGTTTTATATTCAATCAGAGAATAGCAGATCCCATAAGGCTCTGTCAGTAATCCTTTGGGCCAACTTTCATCTGACATTTGACAGAATTCTTTAAGAAACTAGTAATTCCATTCCATTCCTATCAATGCAGGTATTATAATTAGTACGTCTAAGTGGGTTGAGCAGCTAGTAGCTCAATGGAAATACTGTGGGTATTGGTTTGAATGACAGGATAATATACCTTAAACATTGTTGAAAGTGGCATTTAGACCAAAGTCTATCAATAATGCAATCATTGATCACTTACTGCCATTACGATGAGACATTAACTGTGTGACGGTCCTTTGTGTTGAGTTTGCGAAAAGAAGGTCTTAGGAGGATCTCATCAGTGGTTTCATATGGTATCTTTGTACCATCCCTTGGAACATAATAATATATATGAGCCTGTGAGTGACATTTCCAACAACTTGAAGTTTGTGTGAGGTGCAATGATTGAGTTACCTAGATAGTAATGCAGTATAATTAGAAGGTTGCCTTACTGTCTAAAGATTCTTTGAGACCTTTATCTTTCTACCAAGCACATTGTAAAGACTGTACACAGACTGTGCGGATGCACAGGCTGGCCATGCACATTTGAAATAGTTGGAAATGTCACACACAGGCTCATGTGTCCTATTCGGATTTCTCTTATGGGCAAGGGAAATAATAGGGATTATGAACAAATGGAAATAGTTACACACATAAAGGATTAAGGTAATAAACCCAAAATAGTTCCGCAATGTTTTGGAAGTCATGAAATTTAACAGTGTTAGCCGAGTATTCCAAATGAATTCATAAGGAAACCTCTGTGAACATTGTGAAAGATCATGATTTCCAAAAATAGCAGTTATTGTGAGTCCATTACCTTAAATTTTTAGAAATAACATCCTTATCATATTTATATTGCAGAGCAAAAGTAAGAAGCAATACTACCTTCCAGAGGCTACCAAAGGTAAAACTTACACAATATGGGGAAGGGCAGTGAACAACTTTGGTCAGAGTGTAGAGTCAGAAAGAAAGCAGATTTACGTAAATAGTAAGTGTGTCACCATAGATAATTCATAATATAGTAGCCCATTTGCCAACAATTCTGCTTTCAGATGCCAGATTGAAAATATGCTTTGGAAAACAGTGTTCAAAAAGGAAGAAATTACTTGTTACATAGAGGATAATCTTTTGTTTCAGTGTAAAATTGATTGATTTTTCATTGAGTGAACAACACAAGCTATATTTATACCCCCCACCTACGAAGTAGAGGGGGGTATATTGGTTTCCATCCGTCCGTCCATCCGTAGACCTTTTCGTTTCCAGACTCTAACTCGAGAACCAAGTGACCTAGAATCATGAAACTTTATACAATTGTTGCTTATGACCCAAGGAAGTGCCCTGTTGTTTTGGATCACATAGGTCAAAGGTCAAGGTCACAGTGAGCCTTTGTTCAATTTTCGTTTCCGGACTCTAACTCGAGAACCAAGCGACCTACAATCCTGAAACTTTATGCAAATGTTGCTTTTGACCTAAGGATGTGCCCTATTGTTTCGGTCATAGCCATTTTTTGTTCAATTTTTGTTTCCGGACTCTAACTCAAAAACCAAGGAACCCAGGAACCTAGAATCATGAAACTTTATGCAAATACTGCTAATGACTCAAGGAAGTGCCCTATTGTTTTGGGGTCACAAAGGTCAAGGTCGCAGTGAGCCTTTGTTCAGTTTTTGTTACCGGACCCTAACTAAAGAACCAAGCGACTTACAATCATGAAACTTCATGCAATTGCTGCATATGACCTCAATATCTGTTACAAACACATCCTGCACTAATAGCACTTGCATTTTGACAGAGTGCTTGTGGGGGGTATAAGTCCGCTCTGTGACAGTTCTAGTTTCTTTTGTAGTGGAGCCACGAGTGAAAATGAAACTTTTGTTGCTCATGATTTTTGAAATGAAACATCAATAGATCTTATTCAAAAAACAAACAGTTATTCTATATTTAATGCATGAATGAGACAAAATGTGAAATTTTAGGACTCAATTTATTGAAGCCTGTCATTTTGAATGTGATTGCTATGCAACATTCATGATGACATCAACTTTTGGGCTCCACTTTGCCTTGTTTCATCTGACATTTTACAAAAGCCATTGTGATATATGTTATATGTCTGCCACTGTTGAGAGAATACAAAAGTGATATTTGAGCCTGTGCGTGACATTTTCAACAATTTCACATGTGAACAAAGCAAAGCTTCTGGCCAGCCTGTGCAGCCGCACAGTCTGACCAGAGTTTTCACTATGCACTATATTGATAGGTAAGGTTTTAATTGCTCCTCAGGCGGTCAGCAAGTATACCTTTGCATTGTGTCGTTGTCTAAGTTGCTCAAAGATTGTACCTCATGCACATGTGACATTGTTGGAAATGTCACGCACATGCTCATTTCAAAGTTGCATTGGCAGCTTGTTGTGACATTGGTTGTACTGGTGTAAGAAAGGCTAGGAAATAACAGGTAGGTGTACAAGCCACCATAATATATCAGAAATACAGTTTGAAATTACTTTAAACCCAATACAAACAAACAATAAAAACCCCCACTTAATTATAGCATTTCTACCATACTTTTGTTATATTAAAAAAACCTCCAAAATTGCTTAAAACACTTCGAAACTTCAATTTAATCACCCCATGCCTTTCATGATTTTTTAGAACAAAATAATTATAAAGTGTTTAATTCATTAATGAATTGACAGAAAAAATAGAATTTTGACAGTATCTAATTGGTCCATTCTGATGCACAAATGTATTTATTGAACACCATGTTTATTAATTATAGGGGAGTTATATTGTATTATACATTCCGTTTAGTCAAATAATACATTCTGTTTAGTCAAATAAAATGATTGATTATCTTTAAATCCTTTTGAAACATTTAAAACATGCTCATGATCATTCAACTCTTTCAGTTTAATCCCAAAATCCTTTACCTTGTCAATTTCCTGATGTACATGGCTGTACCCTGTATTTTTCAGAGCTTACACCAAGAAAGCCAACAAATATTCGAGCGGAGATTGTGGCTGAGATTCACATCAGTGTAAAATGGTCACCTCCTCGTCAATCCTATGTTAGCATCACAGGGTACAAGATTATTTACTGGCAGACTAATATGGGAAGGTCAACTTCTGTATCTGTAAGTTGGTATTATTATCCCCCGCCGTTTTCGGCGAGGGGATATAGTAATGCTCTCCGTCCGTCATTCCGTCACTCCGTCATTCTGTCATTCCATCATTCCATCCTTCCGAGGTTCAGTCACTAAACTTGTCCGGAGCATATCTCCTAAAGTATAATAGCTATCAACTGGAAACTTTATGGGTGGATAGATCTCATGGAGGAGAAGTGCAGTGCACAAGAACTACAACTCCTGCTTGCATAATTTTGGAGTTATAGCCCTTTGTTATTTTTAAGACTTAGATTTTGTCCGAGCATATCTCCTAAAGTATTAAAGCTATCAATTTGAAACTTTATGGGTGGATAGATCTCATGGAGGAGAAGTGCAGTGCACAAGAACTACAACTCTTGCTTGCATAATTTTGGAGTTATTGCCCTTTGTTATTTTTAGCTCACCTGAGCACGAAGTGCTCAAGGGAGCTATTGTGATCGATCGTTGTCCGGCATCCGTCTGTCCATCTGTCTGTCTGTCCGTCACGGCGTCAACTTTTTCTTTAAACGACATTTCCTCCAAAACTTATGGGTCAAAATCAACCAAACTTGGCAGAAATATTCCTTGGGTGGTCCCTTATGAAAATTGCTCAAATGGAAAGGATCTGTGCCATATCACGGGAAAAGGGGCCTTAATGACAAATTTCTTGTTTTCACTCTAGAAGCCATAAATATTGTCCAATCTTCATGAAACGTGGTCAGAATGTTTGTTAGGTCATGAGGATGAAGTCTATTGAAAATGGGAAGGATCTGTTCCATTTCACAGAAAAAGGCGCCTTAATGACAATTTTGTCATCAATATTTTTAAACAACATCTCCTCCTAAACTTATGGGGTCAAAATCAACCAAACTTGGCAGAAATATTCCTTGGGTGGTTCCTTATGAAAATTGCTCAAACGGAAAGGATCACTGCCATATCACGGGAAAAGGGGCCTTAATGACAAATTTCTTGTTTTCACTCTAGAAGCCACAAATATGGTCGAATCTTCATGAAACTTGGTCAGAATGTTTGTTAGGTCATGAGGATGAAGTCTTTTGAAAATGGGAAGGATCTGTTCCATTTCACAGAAAAAGGCGCCTTAATGACAATTTTGTCAACAATATCTTTAAACGACATTTCCTCCTAAACTTATGGGTCAAAATCAACCAAACTTGGCAGAAATATTCCTTGGGAGGTCCCTTATGAAAATTGCTCAAATGGAAAGGATCTGTGCCATATCACGGGAAAAGGGGGCTTAATGACAATTTCTTGATTAGACTCTAGAAGCCACAAAAATGGTCCAATTTTCATGAAACTTGGTCAGAATGTTTGTTAGGTCATGAGGATGAAGTCTATTGAAAATGGGAAAGATTGGTGCCATATCACAGGAAAAGGCGTCTTAATGACAATTTTTTTGTTTACTCTCTAGAAGCCACAAATATGGTCCAATCATCATGAAACTTTGTCAGAATGTTTGTTAGGTCATGAGGATGAACTCATTTGAAAATGGGAAGTATATGTGCCATTTCACGGGAAAAGGGGCCTTAATGACAATTTTCTCCTAAGAGCTCCAAACGCCACAAATATAGTCCAATCTTCATGAAACTTGATCAAAATGTTTGCCAGGTCACAAGAATGAACTCTGTTGAAAATGGAAAGGTTCATGCCATATCATAGGAAATGGGGTCTTAATGATAATTTACTTGAAATATCAGGTGAGCGATTTAGGGCCCTCAGGGTCCTCTTGTTAAGACTTGATTTTGTCCGGAGCATATCTGCTAAAGTATTAAAGCTATCAACTTGAAACTTTATGGGAGGATAGATCTCATGGAGGAGAAGTGCAGTGCACAAGAACTATAACTCTGGCTTGTATAATTTTGGAGTAATTGCCCTTTGTTATTTTTAAGACTTAGATTTTGTCCTTGGCATATATCCAAAAGTATTAAAGCTATCAACTTGAAACTTTATGGGTGGATAGATCTCATGGAAGAGGAGTGCAGTGCACAAGAACTATAACTCTGGCTTGCATAATTTTGGAGTTATTGCCCTTTGTTATTTTAAAGACTTAGATTTTGTAGGGGCTTAATTTCTTAAAGTAGAACCCTCAATCTATTAGGCTTCAGTTTACTATCAAGCTTTCTCGGCGGGGGATGGCCATGTCGACATGGCTCTTGTTATAATGAAATAAAAGACGTCCAAATAGGTGACGGACACCTGTCAATATTCCATTAATAAACCACAATGGGTGACAAAATAGCAAGCAGTTTTGGAATTATATGCGTGCAAAACAGGGTTAATTTGGCAAACAGTTTGCACAATTTTGTCATGGCAGGGCTGGCAACACTACTGCAAGATCAACCATTAATCAGCCATGAAAAATTCATGGCTTGAGCCATTAACCTCACCCATTAAAAGCGACATTATGCTGGGCATTAATAAACCATCAAGATGACATGAATTTAACACTAAATTATTTTAATGGGAGAGTTATGGCCATTAAAGAAGTCATTCATGGCCATAAATGGAGAAAGGACACCATTAGATTTTCAGGAGTAATTACTGGGGAATTAATGACCATTACAAAAATGAATTATTGATGGGCATTGATTTTTTAATGGTAGCCATTATTAATATTAATGGTAGCCATGAATTTGTATGATTGCTAAATTCATGACCCATTAATATTTTTCATGGCCGATTTTAATGGACAGTGGCCATTAAAAGCGACATTGTGCTGGGCATGAATTTAGATTAATGGGCAAGAATTTTATTTTCACTGCTATACCATGCCCATTATTCATAAACCCTGAAATAAATGTAATGGGCATTAAAAATAAAATGACAAATTAATGGTCAAAATATCTGCAAAGTAATGGCCATGAAAAAGTACTTAACTTTTTTTAATAGACAAATCATGACCATTAAAGTTTACCCATTAAATGTAAATGGGCATTAATTTTCTAATGGCCAAACAATGGGGAGAAAATACCAGTCATGGACCAAAAATGATGGCCATGGAAAATTTTTATGCCTATTATTTTAATGCCCATTAATACAAATCATGCCCATTATTGTTTCCCCTTCAATGTTGGTCATCTTTAGTTTCCTATAGGGTTGACAATTCATAAGTACGAATCTACAAACATTAAACAAATTGACAGATCTTATTCATACAAGTCTTCTATAAGACTGATGCAATAATGTTTAATTGGGGTTTGAGTATTTTTGCACAAATGATTTATTTGTAAAATCTTAAAAAAAAATAAAATCTTATTTTCTTCAAATTTTGCAAATTCGAAGGCTTCATTTAAAATTTGTCTTATATTTTGTTAATCAATTGTTTTAAGTCCAACAGTACAAGATTCTATTTAAAATAATCAAATTTCAGTTTTTTACATACCTTCTGCTTGTTATTCTTCCCAATGTACAAGAGAATAAGGCAAAAACATTTTAACTTTAAATTTCGTTTGAAAACAGCAGCCATGTTGGATTTCCATAGACTTGATTCACGGTCACTTTTAGACTGGAACTCATGGCCATGACTTATTACTACTTATTCATGGCTTGTGTCATGGGCATGAATCAAAATGAAAGTAGTTAAAGTTTTAATTCTGTATTTAATTTCTCATTAATTAATACCCATTTCAAATAATGTAAAGGGCCATGAATAAACTGATTTTGAACTCAACAGCATATGAATGGCCAGAACTAATTGTCAGAATTTTTTCAATGCCATATAATGACTTGATTTTTTTTTTATTATGGCTATTATTTATTATATTTGGTATTTAATTATTATCATTTATATGGGTGATAAGCTTTAATAAATGTTCATGATAGTAACTGGCCATGAATCAAATGAAAAAGAAGTTAAAACTTTTCTGTATTCCTTTCATCCCCATTCAAACAAAGTTAATGATCATGAATTATCTGATTCATAATTGTATGATATATTAATGGCCATAAGTGATAGTCAAGATTTTTGTCATGCCAATGAGTTTTTTATAAAGGCCATTATTTGTTACTGTTTTGTATTTAATTGTCATCTTCAATGGTTGATTGATGGGCATGAATAAATGTTCATGGTAGTTAATGGGCATGATTCAAAATTCAAAGAGCAAATGGTTTTTAGGAATTTTTATAATGGCCATTATTTGTTAATGTTTGGTATTTAATGGCCATCTTCAGTGGATAATGTTGGGCATGAATAATTTTACTAATGGATATCAACCAATTTTTACATGAATGATCCTTGGGTGATCCTTTTTCAGTCTACAAAAAATTATTGTGATCGGATGAAAAATATGTATTTTATGGACGGAGGTCATTTCTCTTTATGTTATATAGTGGGATCTTTGAAAATCATTTTCTCAGAATGTAACTAATGGATATCAATCAAACTTCATTGGTATGATCCTTGGGTGATCTATTATCATGCAGCCAAAAATTATTGTGATTTGATGAAAAATATGTCTTTTAAGGGCGGAGGTCGTTTCTCTATATGTTATAATAATGGAAACTTTGAAAAACATTTCAACATCAGTGGGACTCAAAATATCTAAAAATCTAGTTAAAACTTAGATTTGCTATTACAAGAATTTCAAGCCTGTGGAGCGACACAAGCCATTCATGGCTTTCTAGTTATTTAATGCCCATCATTCATGGGTGATTGATGGGCATGAAAAAAATATTCATGGTAGTTGATGGGCATGAATAAAGCTAAAACAAGAAGTAATGGCCCATTACTTTTTTAATGTCAATACTTTTATGCTGGTCCATTATATTAATCTGCATTTCATGTTTTTTTAATGGTCAAATCGTGAATTAATGGCCATTAGTTAGCATTTTAATGGCTAAAAGTGTTACCCATTATTATTCTTTTACAAGGACTAATGGCTCATTTTAATGGTTTTCCTTGTTTTCATGGGCCATTAATGGTCTTTTAATGTAATTTTAATGGGACCCTTTTGCAGTAGTGCAAGGGGGTATCCACATCTTATCTTTTTTTTACCTACATTGTTTTAAGCTTTTCAGATCTTAATTATACTCTGTACATCTATGAATTAGAGGAGGGTATATTGCTTTTACCATTTCTGACTGTCTGTCCATCTGTCTGTCTCTTTGTCCAAATATTTTCATCTCAGATTCTAACTCTAGAACCTAGAATCATGAAACTTTAAACATTTGTTGCCAATGACCCAAGGGCTTTTTGGTCATGAAGGACAAAGGTATAGGTCACAATTGAATTTTATCTAAAAACTATTTCCCAAACTCGGACAAAGGGCTGGTGGAAGTATTAGACTGCTTTATGACAGATCTAGTTTATTTCAAATTTTCAGCAAATTTGTACTGTTTGAGAAGTAAGAAATAAAAACCAAAAAACACCATATTTATTCCTTTTTTCCAGGCCGGGGTAGGTAATGTGTACAACACACGGCTAACAAATCTCAGATCCAACACACTTTACAGTATTATTGTTGTGGCACAGAGTGAAGATGGCTATGGGCAGGAATCTGATATTAAAGTTGTGGCAACTGGCAAAGGTATAGTTGTTCTCTTTTCCTTCTATGTTCAGGATAATTCTTTGTTTCAATGAAAGCATTATAGAAATAAAGTTATTCTTTTATTTGTTAATTATAAATGAGCCAGTCCATGTCATTTTTACAAGATTGTTTGGGCATGTCATGTGTATTGACTAAGTCCAGTCTGAATATATACACAGTCCGATAAAAATGATCTTTTTGTACTTTTAAATATTGACTCCAAAGATTCTTCAGTCAATCATTAATCAAATGGTTTAATGTCCTAATGCAAAGCTCTTTCATTGTATAAAAAAGCCTATTCAAACTCAGATTGAAAATAATTTTTGACCAAAGATGATTTAATTATGGCCAGAGACATCATTTCCAACAATTGTCTCCCACCTATGGGGAAATAATCATAACCTTTGTTGGATAGCACATTGAGGCTTGAAAAGGATGTAATGTTAGTACTGGTGTGAGAAATGCCAGTTAGGTGCTCCAGACCCTAGGCTATGACTGAAAGATTGTTAAACGTGGCATTAAGCCCCTTTTATACAAACAAATATTACTTATAAACTTTGTTTTTCAGCACCAGAAGTTGTCACCCAGGGTCCAAAGGTGTCTGATAATCAAGGCAAAGTTGGTCTTGCTTTGGGTCTTGTGTTTGGATTTTTGTTCCTAATAGCAGTCGGAATTGTAGTTGTCATGTTTTATAGGTAAGATTTTAAAAAAAGAAATAAAAAAGAAAATATATGAATCACTAAATAGGGTGTAGGCAACTTTTTTCATGACCCATTTAGACAGTTGGGGATCAGGGGCCTGTTTTACTAAACATCTTAAGATGATTTTCTTCGGAAGTCAAAAATTTAAGTTGCTTCTACAGAAGTAACTAAATATGGAATTCTACCATGTACCATCTCATTGGAATTGTCTTCTAAAGACCATTCCAATGAGAAATAGCAAGACAGAATCTAACAATAAATGAAAAAAACAGGTATGATTTGTGATTTGGACTATCAATTTATTTCTCATAAGAAGTTTAATAAAATGGCCCCTAATAGCTGACTGTTGGCATTAATTTTGAAGGAAAGGCATTACAAAATTTTATTTTCACCATGACAGCAGTATGTCACATTGTAATATAAGACAAAATCTATAAATAGCCACCTTGAGAGTGACAGAAATCTTTTCTTGTGGCCATTTATAGATTTGTGACAGTTTTCCATCACAAGTTTTTGAATTTTGAAGAATTGGATTTTTTATAAAACCATGCTTATCTTTGAAAAAATGTGTGAAACATGGTATTGAGTTCAATCAACTTTTTTATGGAGTATTGACAAATTAATCTTGCCAAAAGGACTAGAAATGATCTAAGATAAAGATGCTTTACCAATCGTCTTCGGAAAAAATTTCGTTCATTGTTTCAACCTGTTTTAACCATTCAACTCAAAATAAAAAACTTAAAATTATCATTCAAGTTATTGAGATGAAAATGAACATTTCAGGCAAACCACATAAATATGAGATTGACGGTTTATAAATGGGAAAATTCTGGTGGATTTTTTCCCTAAAAATTTGCCATGTGACATCTACCATCTAAACAGAAGGTGACGGTTTGCCTTCAGATACTTAACTGTATAGACTTTATCAAAATAGATCTAGTCTGTGATAATTCAAATCTTTAAATATTTTGTAAGAACTTCCAAAGTTACAATTTTTTTCTTGATGATCAAAATAACTTGGTCAGTGGTCTTCAAAAAGTGCATTGAAAAAGAACCATTTGCTGTATTTTATTTATTAAAATTTCAGGAAAAAGTTCCATGGAAAGCCATTATCATCTAGAGCAGACTCTGTTGCCTTTGAAAATCCTTCTTTTGGAAATGTAAGTATTATGTTCAATTGATCAAAATCCCTCTATTCAATTAAACTACAGTTCAACATGTATCAAGCGGATATTTATGGGGCAACCAAAAAGTGGTAATTAAAGAGAATGGTCTCTAATACATGTTTTGCTTACAAATTAGAAACACAATTTTAACTGAAAACGTATGTTGTTGCAAATTTCTCAAAAATTCTATGTTGTTAAAACCCAATAGAATTGTCTCATTGAGGCAATTCTACTAAAAAAGGGGATTTGAAAACTGTTTTTTAAATAAGAATTGCCCTTTAATAGACTGTATAACTTGCTGAACTAGGCGCCCTCAATCTGTAATGCATTTGACTGTCAATCCTGGGGTCATTGGATAGAACCAACCTTCATTCAACATTTGACAAAATGTCAATGTGACACTTATCATTTATCTCCTACCAATGGGCAAAATTTTAGGGGTAAGCGCAACACTATAATAAGTGCCTATACATATATAGGCACTTACAATAGTGTTGCACTGGACCCTCCATATGATAAGTAGTATGCCTTAGTGGGATGAGCAGCTGGTGGCTCAGATGAAATATTGTGATTGTATTTGTATGAGAATTGACAAGAAACAATGTGTAGGTGCACTTGCTGTCGTGATATATCTGCAATAACATTGAAAGTAGTGATAAAAACCATTCAAGCAAATATTAAGCTATAACTTTCTTTAAGTTACCATCATTGAAATTCTTCTTCACATAAAAGTCTCTTGGAAGAAATTTACTTAGATCTAGATTTTTTCTCTATCAAGAACCTTCAGAAGATCTGTATTTTTTTTCAATTTAATCAGTCTGACATTAATAAATTGTCATAAAAATGGTATTTAATAACTATTTTCTTAAAGGATGGACTTTTTGGTCATCCCTTTGTTGGTCGATTTATACTTTGATAGGGCTAATAATATATAGAAAAATTTCAATACTGTATAAAAAATGGTAGGGTATTGATGCCAGTAGTTTACACTAAAATGAGGGGTCAAGGCAACACTATTGCAAGTGCCCATATTCTCATGGCTCTTTCATTAGTTTCACGCTGAACCCTTGATTTGTCAAGTTACTCCTCGGAAATACATGTGCTTTACACTATCTGATAAAAATCTTCACAAAATATTCTGTTGATATTATGGGAAAAATAGTGGGAAATAAAGAAACTGCTCTTACCTAAAAGACAAATAGTTTTGAAACATCATAAGCATGAATTTTGCATCTATGTCATTTTCCATTTTAGCAAACTCTTAAAATTGTCATCCGATAATGGAAATAGCTTACTATTTTATACTTTCTTGTAATTTTTTCAGGCACGCAGAAGTGGATTACCTGATGAAAACCCAGACGGAAATCAGTTTGGGTATTCCAACTTGAAGGAGGAAAGTGATCATGACCAAATCCATTTATCATTTAACAATCCAACTATAAATGTGTCTGGTGATAACCCGGCTATGCTAGATGTTACAGCGTAGTTGTACTTTGTGACCTTGTGATATGTTTTTATGCTTCCAGAAAGTAACTTTCGGGGAGTATTTGTTACAATTGAATCCTATTTATTCAGAGCTACTGATTAAGTTGGTTTTCTAGATTTTAGATCAAAGTATTTCAAGAATCAGGGATGTGTAATTCCCATGCCCGATTTGTCCCAACACAGGCTTTTTCACCTGTGGACAAGTACAATTTTTGAGACCACTTGTCCGGGGACAAGTTAATATACCAGGACAAATCTTTGAATGGCTCTATTTTATCTTAGAAATTAATCAGCCTAATGTTTTTTTAGAAAAGGATTAGAAGCATTTTTTTATTGAAGAAAATCAGCATTTTCTTCTTTGAAAACAATATTTTCTAAAATTTGAACGAGCTTTTTGGGGGGACAAGTTCATTTTGATCCTGGACAAGTAGAAAAAATATCCTATTTGTCACTGGACAAGTGGAGAAAATCTATATTTTCACACCCCTGGCTTCACACCTCATATTTGGATCTGAGCTTGTGTATAAGTAATAGATTTAAAAGAGAAATGGCTCCTCCTGGAGTTGCAATTTATAGGAAAACTATGGTGTGTGATTGATAGCTGGCTGCACACCTTCACCTCCAACTTCCGAAACTCCCCCCTCCCCTGGTATAGATAAGAGGGGGGGGGGGGGGGGGGGGAAAGCCAGTTTGAAATCTTTATTGAAGAGATTAAGACATTATTAGTTGATTTCATGGAACTTAAAACCTAATCACTCTGTATGGATGGATATGCAAAGTCGATTCATACATAAGTATGATGAGGTTTTTAGTTTCATACCTCCATAAAAACTACAAATAATGTCTTCCTATAGTTGAAATAATTTCTCCAAATTGAAACATATTTCTTTTGGGACTACTTTGTGTGGAAGCTTTCAAAATATGTGTATGAAAAATCATTTTCATTGAGAAATAAAAAAAATTGTTTTAGCCAATCATAATACATTAATTTTGATGGACAGAACTATAATTAAATTATTTCTCAATGAAATCCTATGTTGTGGATTTTCATTGGAATTGTCTTGAAGAGATGATTCCAATGAGAGCCAATGACATAGGGTTTGTGTTATTATTTATTGAAATACTTTGATCTAAAATCCAGAAAACATACCCTCTATCTGTAGTTCTGCAGCCTACTGATGGTCTATAGATCTGTCCTCTTTTTATAGAGGAGCCAATATGGTAATTGTTTTTTATTGTCTTGCATAGCCATGTTGGAATTCACTCTTGGTAAAATTCTGAAATCCACATGTCTGATATTCTTTGAGAGCAATAGCGCAAATGAACTCATGCACCATTGACTTTTACTGAGCAATGATAACTGACTCTAGTTTCAAAATTTTGAATTTGGGGATAGTCGCCTGTATGTGCCTATAATTATTCAATGGGTATGCCTACGGTGTCATTCCATTTCTCACAAATCAATAATTGGTTAGCATTTATTTTGGTATAAACTCTCTTCCAAACTTTAAATTACGGAAAAAATTATAGATCTAAAAAGTTATGTGATGCGTTATTTTTGTTGTTCAGGATAGTTATTTTTATTTTGCTTACCTTTTGGAAGGGATTGCGAGGTTTTATGAATCATTGTGGTGATATAGTTATGATTATGTAATTATGGGATTGAGCAATTCTATCTAAGAAATTATACCCAGTGGAGATGTCAGGCAAAGGGTCAAATTCTACAATCTTCTAACATTTCTACACATAGATGGCGCAGCACAAAACATTTGTAACTGCCTTTGAAACACTTTTTCCAGCTGAGCTAAAGATATAATTCCATCAAGGAAATTCTAGGTAACAAAAATGACTTAACTAAAAGCTTAATCCCAGAAAAACTTTCACAAAATATTTTTAAGTTTAAGAATTATAAAATGAAGGAAAATCACTTCATATTCTTAGATCCCGCCCTCCAGGTGATAAAATATCCCAACAAAACAAAAATCACAAGAATTTCAAAATAAATTCATAATAGTCAAGCTATTGGCAATTTTGTGTGCTATGCTTGTCACCTTGTGAGGTTGTTAGCTGATTATCGCAAACCCCCCTCCCCTGATAGTATATCAGGAAATTGCTCACTAATGTTCACAAGCACTTTGCTCTACTATCCATGAGGCTAAATCAACCAGTGACAGAGTTATAGCCCTTTGATGGAAAATGGCATTTCATTATTTACAAGCACTTATTGGGGGTTTTAGTCCACTTTGCGACAGTCTAGTTTGACTGAATTATGGGGATAATGTTGCAAATTAATCACACAGTAAAATACATATACTCAAGATAATTTATTTTTATAAAGTGTTTGTTAATTATTGTTTTTATCACTTGTTTGTTGCACTTGAAAATTTGTTTTTGTCTTGATGTATAATTATTTGTTCATGTGTTGTAAAATCACCCTGAGATTATTAGTTTTTGTTTTGCCATGAAAATGATGAGTAGATAATTTTTCTACTGAAGATGTTTATTATGAATGTTATAGTAACTCTTCTGAGATTCCACACACTTAGTGTAAAATCAGACACTTTACATTTTTTAGATGGTATACGTTGTATTTGAGCCTGTGCATGACATTTCCAACATTTTGACTCAAGGTGAGGTGCAAACATTTAGTTGTCTGGACAATTACAAGGTGTAATAAGAAAATTGCCTTACTGTCAACAAATACGTAAAGACATTATTTATCTACAAATAGCAAAGTGAAGACTCTGGCCTGTCTGTGCGGATGCACAGATAGGCCAGAGTTTTTGCTTTGCGCTCATTTGAAATTGTTGGAAATATCAGGCACAGGGGCATTTACAGGTTAAACTTTGTGCTGTTCACATAATATGTTCCTGTAGCTTTTGCAGACAACATACACAAAGATCAGCCTGTACAGACATGCAATCTGATCTTAGGCTACACTACATGCTTCCTTCTTCTTTCATTTTTTAGCTCCACTGGCCGAAAGCCTTTGGTTTAAATTTTTAAGTTTGACTAGTTGAAATAATTTTAATAAATTGATAATTTGTTTGAAATAAATTCAAGTTCAGCAGGAATAATAGAAGACTGGTTGCAAGCTGCATGAGTTGTTTAGGTCTTAAATTTTGCTTTCAAACTACTTTTTGGTATCTAATTTTTATTTTGGGAGTCTGAAACTAAGCATTAATGTCTTCATTCATTCATTTATGGTATATCAATTGATTACGATGGCACATATCATTTACCCTTGTGATAATTTTACATAAATAATGATATACATTCCATTTACAGCCCACAGTATTGTTTGCCCTGTAATTAGTAAAAATCATTTAATCAGGCCTTTCATATACATCAGTGAAAATACTGTAGATAATGTGAAATAAGAAATTGTCTATAAAAACATAAACATCATTAGCTACTTTTTGCTAGACAGGAAATTTTCATCAGTTTGCAATAATGCTTTCTACACATAATGACAGAAAAAATTAAATTTCATCTTTTTGAAATTTTGATTAGTATCTTCTTTTAATTTGGACCTAAAGAAAGATGGCTCAGTGCAAAACAGTTGTAACTGCCTATGTTTTTATAGGCAGTTACAACTATTTCGCTCTGAGCCATCAAGTCTGATGTCATCAATATTTCAATCAGATACAAACTGTAAGGTAAATTATTATTACAGCTAAAAGCGTGTAGAAAAAAGAACTTCTATCATTATTTACTTTTCCAGAGTGAATAAACTGAACTTATGATATGTGACCCTTCGTGTGAAAATGGATAACCTGGGTAGGGTGTAAAGTATCAGCCCTATTCAGACTGAACATATCAATGGCTCAGAGTGTAACAGTTGTAACTCCCTATAAACATATAGGGAGTTACAACTGTTTTGCACTGAGCCATTGATATAGCACAGCCTGACCAGAGTCAAGACTTTAAGTTTTCTTCTGATTTTCTAAATTTTGATTGATCATTCAACCTTCCTGTATTAGAACTCTTGAAATGCAACCATTGCTTGAACCAAACTTTTTCAAATCTATTTCACGGAGTTCCCAGATGGTCCTTTTTTGCTTGATGGATCACATATTTAAGTCACCAACTATGATTTGAGGTTAATCAATAGAAGTCCAGAAAGTTTATAATAAAAATAAACTTAGAAAAGCGAAAACGCTATCTCTTGGAATTATTTCCCATAACACAATGATTTATAAAGATGCTTGTGTTAGATTTAGTATAAATGAGATGTTATTTAAACATACATTTTATGCAGGTACATAAATATTAGACATAAAATGAGCCTGTGCATGACATTTCCAACAATATCACATGTGCACAAAGCAAAACTTCTGGCCAGCCTGTGCATCTGCACAGTCTGACCAGAATCTTCACTTTGCATTTAGTAGATAGCTAAGGTCTAAAAGTATCTGTAGGCCATCAGGTAACTTTATATGAACAGTATGTTGCTTTCTCAATGTTGTACCTCACAAAAATTTCAAATTGGTGGAAATGTTTATATGCACAGGCTCAAATCATATCATTAAACCATCTCTGACAGAGAAGGAGGGGAAGGTACTAAGAGGCTTACTTGAATCACCTATACTGAGTCTTTTTCGCAATGCAAACCAACTTCTTCCAAGTCATGGGAAAAAGAGTTGACATTGTTTCAACATACAAAAAATAAAATTAAATTACATGGTTTTCCCGTCATACTTTTTAATTTCAAGTGTATACCAAATAAACCGATTAAATACACCAGGCATGAATCCAAGCTCAAAACATTTTAGAAATAGTACCCTGTCCTGCATTCAGGATGATAAAACGATGCTAACAGTTTTCTAATTATACCCAGCTTAGAATGTGCACTTGCGTGCAAAGCAGGGTATAATTGGCAAACTGTTTGCATGTTTTATCATCCTGAATGCAGGGCAGCTTTGCATGTGTACAATAAAACATGCATGTATAAAACAAGCGGCCACTTTTTGGACTACCAAAAAAAGGGTCAATAAAGAGACTGGTCTCTTTGGACATGTTTTATTTACAAATAAGCGACATAATTTTGATTGATTTTATAGATTATTGCAAATTTCTCAATAATCCTATGTTATACAAACACATTAGAATCGTCTCAATAAGACGATTCTATTCAGTTTTAACAATATATGATTCATTTACAATGATTTTTAGTGCAATAATCCCTATATTTTAAGATATTTTTAAAAGAAGGGGATTTTTGAAAGGCTTGCTGTATAAAAATTGTTGCTAAATAGATATGCTTGCTCAGGCAATATGGACTGCATGCATGTTCAAAGCAGGGTATTCCTAAACATTCCCAAACCTTTTTGACCCCTTAAAGCATGGCAACCTACATTATTGCTCCACTCAGTGTAGATGTTTCAATCCCTGTGTTCAAGAAGACAAAACGGTGCAAACTGTTTTCAAATTGTACCCCACTTTGAACATACATTTGTGTGGTGTATAATTTGCAAACAGTTTGCACCATTTTGTCATGATTTAAGGGCAGGCTGCCTAAGGTTGAACTCTTAGTGATTGTTATATATTGCTTCATTTGTAAATTGACTCATTTGTCTTGGAGCAAGTATTATATTGATATGATCAAGGGCATTCTCTTTGACTGCTGGTTTGTCTGTCTTTTAAAATATAGCCAGTGCATGACATTTCCAACAATTTCACTCATGTGCAATGTACAAACATTGCATAGACAGCATAGACATTGACACAATGCAATAACAATATATGCTGACTTCTAGAAGAAGGATTTAGATCTTATCTCTTATATAGGGCATAGTGAAGACTCTGGTCACGCCGTGTGACTGCACAGGCTGGCCAGAAGCTTTGCTTTGCACACCAGTGAAACTGTTGGAAATGTCACACACTGGCAAGAGTTATGTGCCTAAATTAATATGATCAAGGGTATTCTCTTTGACCTTCCAGGTTGTCTATCTTTTAAAATTGAGCCTGTGTGTGACATTTTCAACAATGTCCCTTGTGGTGGAGGTACAAATGCATCATAGACAATGACACAAAGCAATAACAATATATGCTGACTGCCAGAAGAAGGATTAAGACCTTATCTCTTATATAGGGCATAGTGAAAACTCTGGTCAGACTGTGTGACTGCACAGGCTGGCCAGAAGCTTTGCTTTGCACACTTTTGAAATTGTTGGAAATGTCACACACTGGCTCAAATTTCCATTTTTGAGACTTTAGTGCTTCACAAATGCATGTTTAATGGTTGTTTTACTTCTATTTGAATGGTGAATGGTATTCTGGAATCTTGTGAGAATATTAACTTTGTGAATTTAGTGTTGTGTGATTTAGGATCTGAATTACAATTCTATTAGTTTTTAAGTGCTATGTTTCTAATATGTTTCAAATTTCTTTCCCAATTTTTTCTAATTGTTTGACAGCATCATAGATATATTGAGAGGGATACTTTTTGTGTACAACAAGTCTCCTAGAGGAACCTTTATAACCTAAAAGAATTTAATTTTGTTAGAATCATTCGAAAACTTTATTTAGGCTGAAAAATCTTTAGACAATATATGTTTAAGGATAAATATTTCAGTTTGATAGATAAGATACTTTCAATAAGTATCAAAATTACAAAAATTGAGTCTGTGCCTGACATTTTCAACAAATTCATATGTGCCCAACGTTTAGACTCAGATCAGTTTGTGCAGCCGCACAATCTGATTAGAGTCTTCACTATGCGCTCAATGGATGGCTTTGGATTTAAAGTCTCCGTTTACAACCTAAGAATGATTTTAATACACCATGTGAATATCCAGGCTGTTCAACGTCTGTCCATTATTCAGACACAAGATTGTGGGAAATGTTATGCACAGGCTCAATTGATCTTGGATTTTAGTTTAAGGTAGTGGACCCGTAATAGTTCCTCAACTTTTTGGAGCTCAGGAACGTTCACATGTTGACCAAGGTTTCCTAATGAAAATCATTAGGAAACCTTGGTTAACACTGTTAAAGTTTATTCCTTCAGAAACACTGTGCAACTATTACAGGTCAACTGCCTTAAGAAGTGGACAAATACAGAAACTTAAAAAATGATATAGAGGTTTATTTGGATAAAAACCCTTCCTTTGAGTTTTATCACTTTCATTTAATTTTGTGACATCATGTTATCAACTGATAGAAATGTGTCAAAAATAGGTCTTTAGCATAGCTATTTGTAGGATAGAGGGCTCTTCTGGTCAACCAGGCATTGTTGTTGGTGTCAGTGTAATACTTTGGTTAAGGTTTTAAGTGCAATTATGTCAAATCACTGTTTCTACTAAAGCTATTTGAAACTTTACACATGCTTCAATGACCATATGATCAGCCTCTAGACAAAGATTCTTTACTCTGATATTGAATTTATTGGAATTTTAACCCTTATGCTTGGAAACTTTGCACATGTTTCTGAGAACATCATTTCAGCTTTTTAGACAATGATTCATTATTCTGATATCTGAGTTTATTTGAATATAAACCCTTTTTGAACTTTGAAAGCTTGCTTACCTGCAGCTGATGTATATCCACAATATCTCTGTTCCTATTAAAACTATTGTTCGGAAACTTGCACATGCTTCTGTCTCCATCATTATTAGCCTCTTGATAAAGATTCATTACTCTGATATTGAATTTATTGGATTTTTTTTGTTCTATGTCGACATTGATTTACTTTTACTATCCAGCACTAGGAATGGTCAAGTTTTGCTGTCTTCAGCTCTTGTTTATGCGTTAAATCAAGTTTTTTTTTGGTTTTTTTTCTATAAGATAGAATAAACGATATTGGTACCATAATTATTCAGTTCAATTGACTTGAAATGTGGGTTGTTCTAGACATAAAGAATAAACCAAAAATGCATAAATACTGTAAACCTAGAAAGCTTTGCGGCTAGAAATGTTCGTGTTTTCATTTTTTGCGGCGATTTCAGTTTGCCAATTGTTCCTACCCTAGAATTCCGCAAAAGATAACATGTTACGGAAAATTTGCATGTTTTAGCCTTCTATCTATATGTTTATCACGGGTGAAAAGGTTTTGTCATCAAAACAAACAAATTAAACAGCTAATGAAAGCTGTAGTTTGGATCTTATGCTCGCCAAACAACGGGTTTATGTAATCAATCGATTTCAATAAAGCTATCGTTGAAATTCACACATAATACTTATGAATTTCAACAGTTTTTGACATTGTTTTGCAAAATTGACACCTTTTTGTAAACATTGTTGCCAAATAACTCTCGAAATGAAATAGCTATTTATTAGTGTTGTTTGATGGAAAGACTTAGCATGGAATTAAAGTATTCGGCCAAGAAATCATATTATGCAAAATTGATCACAACAGCTTTTTAAAAAAAACTTAAATTATAAAAAGATAGTATTAAAAGTCACTTGTATCACTCGGGATATCAATGACATCCTTTCATCAGTGCTTGGATTATACATGTATTATGTTGACTCCAGACATCTGCCAGAGGTCGTAAAATTTCAATCTCGATTTATAATTTGTCTACTTGTTAGTTTCTCAAAAGGAAACTTGCAAATACGATTAAAGTTCACGTTTTCATGAAGAATGGGCTATTCGGGGCGTTTAAAGTTAGCATTTTCATCCTTCCTGCATATCACGCAATTTTTAATGGCGCGAAATCATTTCTAGGTTTACAGTATTGATAATTTCTATTTGAAATAAACTTGTTTTGAAATATTTTATTGAGTAGCCCTAAGGCTTATTTGCATTGTTGTTAGATTATTGTATGACAAACATTTTAATCTTGGCCATATCTCAGTGTTCTCCATCACAAGAGCAACCCATAATATAAAGGGGGGCAACTCTAAATATCTTTTGTAGGAATTATGTCCCTTATTTTACTTTTTGATTTATTTGCTATCAATGCCCTGCAGCCTTGCATGACATCAGCTTGCATTGGTCTTGTCTTTTTTTCTTTTGTACATTGCATGTGAATACTCAATTTTTGAATCTCAATTTTGTTTTTTGTAGAGTTGTAGTTGAAATATTTCAAAATAGTTTTTGAGTTCCAAAAAGGTCTTGTATATTTAGTTATTGTTGGTTTCTCTGAGCCAGTAGTATGCCTATCATTCCATACATCGCTATTTTTTTATTTTTAATATAAAAAATTGAATTACAGATTTAATTTCTTAAAAAAATACACAATGATTGTACTTTTAAAAGAGAAACTCTTTACACAAAATCATGATTTTAAAATCCAGCTTGTGAATGTATTGTGAAAAATGAAGAGATTGCTTGTAACAAGCAATGTCTCTATTTTCCACAATGTTTACTATTCAATGAGAGAAGCAAATTAAGAGATATATCAACTTGTATTTTGTGGGTTTGGTGCAAGACTGTAGTAAGTGTATACACATTGTATATATTGTCATCTGCAATTTGTTTTAAATAGGATGAGTTAAAACAGTTAGGTGTCTTTGGTCTAGATCTACAGCGCCCACCTCTTGATCAAAAGGTCCTGGGTTGATTTCCAGGAGTGGTTATTGATCTAGGTTCATTCATTGGCCCCACATTTGGGCAAGAGTACTGATGAATTTTCCAGGAAGCAAAATTGTAGGGGAAGAAATTTGTAAGACAAAGTTGATGTAAATCAAATAAGTTTAAACAAAACAGTTTTCATCATATACATGTAGTTTTCTTTGGCTCGACTGATTCTGGAGAAATCCAGAGGTTTTGTGATCATCTTGGTGTACGTGTTTGTGTTGGGGTGATAAACTTTAACTTTGGACATATCTCTCTTGTTATTGAAGATATTGTCATGAAACATTGTATGTGTGCTCATCATTACAGGAGCTTTCCAGACTATCAAGGAGGATAACTGCAATCATTTTTGAAAGAATTATGCCCCTTTTTTGGCTTAAAGTTTTGCATTATCCAGCACTTGCAGCCAGGCATTGCATCCTTAGACTGTTCTCTTGTAAAAGAGGCATTCTTATCATTTTCTCCACTCTTCAATGTCGCTTGATATTAAGCAGTTTAAAGTATTTGACAGAAAATGATTCTTTTGTTTTTGCAAAGTAGATGATGTTTTTGTGATATAATTGTAGAATTTATTAAAATTCTTATGTACATGTGTCTGCTTATACTAAGAGAAGTAATGCAGCTGAAAAAATACATATCAATGGAATTGATGAATATATGTTTATATATTAAAAGGTTATATTTTAAAAATAGAAGTGTTTTGTTTATATTTTGTAAACTGTCAAGAAAATGCATATTGAATATTACCTTTCCCATAATTTTTAAGCCCACCTGAGCAAATCATTGAATGCCCGTCATTTGTCATCATGCGTCTTTCATTATGCATCAACAATTTCATGTTAACACTCTAGAGGCCACAAATACCGCCCAATATTCATGAAACTTGGTCAGAATGATGGCCAGGCCACAAAGGTGAATCCTAATGAAAATAGGAATGATCCATACCATATCACAGGAAAAGGGGCCTCAATGACAATTTTCCTGTTTACACTCTAGAGGCCACAAATATGGCCCAATAGAAACTTGGCTAGAATGTTGGGCAAATCACAAAGGTGAACCCTATTGAAATAAGAAGTATCCTTGCCATATCATGGGAAAAGGGGCCTAAATTAAAATTTCTTGTTTACACTCTAGAGGCCACAATATTGCCCAATTTTCATGAAACTACGTCAGAATATTGGCCAGGTCAGAAGGATCCATGCCATATCACAGGAAAAGGGGCCTTGATGACAATTTTTTGATAACAAAGGCCACAAATTTTACCAAATCTTCATGAAACTTGGTCAAAGTGTTGACCAGATCATATAGTTGAACTCTATTGAAATAAATGGGAAGGATCCATGCCATATCACAGGAAAATGGGTCTATTTAACAATATTCTTGTTTACGCTCTAGAGGCCACAAATATTGCCCAATCTTCATGAAACTTGGTCAGAATGTTGGCCAGGTCACAAGGATGAATCCGGTTGAAAATGGATATTGAATTTTACCTTTCCAACAACTTTTAAGCCCACCTGAGCGAATCGTGCTCAAGGTGAGCTTTTGTGATCATTGAATGTCCATCAATGTTGTCAGGCGTAGATCATTTGGCATCAACAATTTCAGTGTTTACACTCTAGATGCCACAAATACCTCCCAATCTTCATGAAATTTGGTGTGAATTATGGCCAGGCCAAAAAGATGAATTCTAATAAAAATGTTAAGGATCCCTACAATATCACAGGAAAAGGGGCCTTGATGATAATTTTCTTGTTTACACTCTAAAGGCTACAAATATGGCCCAATCGAAATGAAACTTGCCCAGAATGTTGGGCAAATCACAAAGGTGAACCCCATTGAAAATGGGAAGTATCCTTGCCATATCATGGGAAAGGGGGTCTTAATGACAATTTTCTTGTTTACGATCCAGGGGCTACAATATTGCCCAATTTTCAAGTTTTCAATTTGGAAGTTGGTCAGAATGTTGGCCAGGTCACAAAGTTGAATCCCATTGAAAACGGGAACTATCCATGCCATATCACAGGAAATAGGGCCTTGATAATAAGTTCTTGTTTACACCGTAGAGGCCACATTTATTCTCCGATCTTTATGAAACTTGGTCAGAATGTTTGGCAAATCACGAAGGTGAACTTATTGAAAATGGGAAGTAACCTTGTCCTATCATGGGAAAAGGGGCCTTAATGACAATTTTCTTGTTTATGCTCTAGAGGCCACAAATATTGCCCAATTTTCATGAAATTTGGTCAGAATATAGTTAGGATGAACCTTTTTGAAAATGGGATGAATCTATGCCAACAGGGGCCTAAATGACAATTTTCTTGTTTACTCTCTAGGGGCATTTAGTGTGGCCCAATTTTCATGAAAGTTGGTCAGAATATTTTTAAGGTCACAAAGATGAAGCCTTTAGAAATTTGGAAGGATCCCTGCTATTTTTTAGGACAAAGGGCCTTGATAAAGATTTTCCTTTTTATTCCCCCGCATCGATAGATCGGGGGCATATTGTTTTACTCGTGTCCGTCTGTCTGTCTGTCCGTCTGTCTGTCTGTCTGTCCGTCCGTCTGTCCGAAAACTTAACCTTGCCAATATCTTCAAGCCTATTCAAGATACAAAGCTAATATTTGGCATGATGATAGATCTCAATGATCCGCATCCGCTGGTACCAAAGTCAAGGTCATGTGACAAAGTCAAGGTCATCTGTCAAGGTCAAACGTCCGAAAACTTAACCCGAAAACTTAACCTTGCCAATATCTTCAAGCCTATTCAAGATACAAAGCTAATATTTGGCATGATGATAGATCTCAATGATCTGCATCCGCTGGTACCAAGTCAAGGTCATGTGACAAGGTCAAGGTCATCCGTCAAGGTCAAACTTTAACCCAAAAACTTAACCTTGCCAATATCTTCAAGCCTTTTCAAGATACAAAGCAAATATTTGGCATGATGATAGATCTCAATGATCCGCATCCACTAGTACCAAAGTCAAGGTCATGTGACAAGGTCAAGGTCATCTGTCAAGGTCAAACTTTGAAAAAAAATGCCGTTTCGGGGGCATTCGTGTTTCACAAACACATCTTGTTTCATTCTATTTTCATTTTATGCCCCTGTGTTCTAAAAATGTCTATGTCAAGGCATATCCTTTCTACAAAAAGAGCAGGAAACAATTCGACCATAATCTTTGTTGAAAGCATCAATGTCATTGGTATTATGCAGAAATTAACTCCTTGTTGACACCTGCCTATTTAATTGATTTGATGTACCAGGGGTCAAAGAGACTCAAACCTTTTTCCACATCTCCTATACAACAGGTCATTTTTTATATAAAACTTTGTCAAAATGTCCCTAGAGTTACCCTTTTAAAATTGTTTGCGAAATTGGCTGATTGGCCCATAAATATGGGCGTGACATTTATCACTATGAAATCTTTAAATTACATCTCCCAAACTACTAGGCCAATTTCAATAAAACTTTTCCACAATGATCATTAGCTGACACTTTTCAGCTCACCTTAGCAAAAAGTAGTTAGTTGTTACGGGGGATAGTTCAAGGATACCTGACGAAGCTACTACTAAATATCTAGTCCAATATGTAAAAGGTCTAGGTGAAAAAAATCCAGTAGATAATTTACAATTAGTTACGGAAGAGTAATTCCCACTAAAATTATTGTTTCAACTTAAATTTCATAATGAATAATAAAACTTTCGTTTGAGATCGGACATTTCATTGACATTTTTGTACGAATTGCCATCAGTTAAACTAAAGATTAAAGACACAAAGGACAGAAAACTCCTAAATTTGAGGAAATAGAAATATGAAACATTTACATTTCGTATTTTGGTAAAAGTAAATGTTAGAAAACTAAAAGTCAAACAAGAGCATCGCATAAGAATGCCACCGCTATGCTGCAGGTACTAGATAATGTGAAACACCTTAGTCGAAAAATGGGCATAATTATTACAAAATGTTTTCAGAGTTGTCTACCTTGAAAGTCTGAATAACTCTTGTAGTGATGTAGATACATACCAACTTGCATGAAGATATCCATGAAAGCAAAAAAAGGAGTATAGCACCTTTAAAATCGGGGAGCCAAACGGTTACTGATAGCAAAGGGAAATCACAAATACTCATTAAACAGTTTCAGTCTGTATTTACAAAAGAAACAAACGAGAGCAGGACAGCTATTGTGATCGTCCAATGTTCATCAGTCGTGCGTCGTCCACGATTTATTTAAACAACTACTTCTCCTAAACCGATGGGCCAATCTTGATAAAACTTTGCAGGGATGTTCCTTGGGTCAAGTTCTACCTAAGTCGTTCAAATAAATGAAATCGCACCTTAACTCTTGTTGTCATGGCCACAAAAAGGCTGAAAATTGGAAAATCGTTAGAAGCCTTTTTTTGAAACCAGAAGACGGACAGCATTCAAATTTGGTGGTATGTACAATCATCTGGTGGACATCTACCAAATTTGTTCATTTCATGACCTTGGGTCACACTTAGGCTTTGCCCGGACGCATTCTGATTTACATAGTTTTTAGCAAACTACGAACTCTTTAAAATATCGCTTAATTTGCTCAGGATGAAATATGCATACATGATCTATAAGTAGCTTCATATTTCTTCAGAAACATATCAGACGTCTATAGTTCCATTATGTCATTCAAATTGGGTATTTAGCATCATCTAGTGGACATCTACCAAGTTTGTTCATTTCATGACCCTGGGTTACACTTAGGCTTTGCCCGGGCGCATTCTGATTTACATAGTTTTTAGCAAGCTACGAAATCTTTAAAATATCGTTAATTTTGTTCAGGATGAAATAAAAAGAGTTTTTGAACCAAATTTAATGCGGCTTCGTTTTATAAAATAGACCGTTTGCCCAGCTAAACAATATATCCAATGGTAGCTGCAGATGAGCACAAGCAGTTGCACAACATTAGAGGCTCTACACATAACAGAATAACCAAACCATTATGGAAAAGGGTATTTTGTTCACGGTTGGATACAATTTGCCTCAATTTGATCAAAATGTAGACAAATATTCCTACTAGGTACTACTAAAACCATACATATAAAACTCTGTCTCAAATGGTTCTTTTGAAACATTCAATATCCGTTTATTTTGTCAACATACATGTCAAACCGGTTTGGTCAGTTTTTTTAAAATAGATTTTAGGTATGGTGCAACATCACACCAAAATATTGTGTAATATTTTCTGGGATTTATTTCAATTGATAGGTTTTTGAAATCAATGATCTCTAATGATTTACTAAATATTTATTATTTTGTAAAAAAGAAATTTATATGTTGCTAAACAACCTTACAGGTAAATAAACTATTAATGTACATTTATGTTGTGATAAAACACGAAACCTTTCATAGATCTACATGTTTACAAAATAACAATGACATTTATGACATGTGTTTATAAAATGAGTCAAAATCATTTGGTTTTGGGCCAAAGTTTTAAACCAACTTTTACCATTTCTTGGTAAATGAAGTGCCCTTAAAATTGGATCTCGGACACTTAACATGAACCTGAAAGCTATAATCGTTTTGAATTTAGCTGTGGATCTTATTTTTTCTAGTGATATTAGAACGTTTTGAAATGGTTTGAGTAAGTGTTCGGAATAAATGTAGCTCTGAGTGAGCGATTTAGAATGCCCTATTGTCAAGCGAGACTGGATTGTCAACAACACTCTCTTCTGTTGAATCAGGTGTTGGTTTGTTTATTGATGCATGAAACTTGTGATCATTCTCTTCTTTCAAGTTGGAATGTCCAACCGAACTGGTGTTGGGGTGATCATCGGGTATATCAATCTGACGTGCCTGTAATTAATAAGGAAAAAAATAGTTTGATTGTTGTCACTGAAATTATTTTAGTACAGGGAACGTCATGTGAATTCATTCATTGGTGTGTTTAATCACGGACCCTATATATATATATATATATATTGAGGGTTCCTGATCCAATGAATTGCAAACATACGAGGGTTGTCCGGAAAGTTCGTAGACAGTCTGAAATTCTCATTAACTACTTTCATTTTATTCCTAATTCTTATGTTAATCGCTACCCTAATTATCACTGACTTCATACCCGAAGGAAAATGTTCAACTTATTTATTGACATGTATATGACAGTTGCCTTAGCAACCCCACCTAGCGGTACCCGGAGCACGTCGAAATTATAAACATTTACCGATAACGATTCAATACTAAAACAATATTTTCAAGGCTTAGATATTTTGAGAATATCAAAATTAAAATGTATTTATTGTGCACAATATATGAGAATTATCTTGTACTATTTTCAAAGCGATCGCTTTATAAATACTCGAGTGGATGAAGAATATCATAACAAACCGTGCGCGAGATCGAACGGAAAATGACGCCGTCAGACGTTGCTGTGGAGCAGCGTCTATTCTGCATTTTTCTTTAAAATCCGGGTAACGCGAAAAAAACATATCTTAACCTTTTATAACTTTTACAGGAGCAAATTACAATTCCTTTTCAACATACGGTATTTTTCAGTTGGAAATTTTCAGTAACTAGTAATAAATGATTTTTAGCAAATCTGCTTTAATGCGAAGTCTGTGGTTTAGTTGGGAACGTCATTATGACGAAACGCAGTCCGATTAAAAAGGGTTTTGAGAACGAAGTTTGGAAGTGTTTAAGAGTCGATCTTCATTGATAAGTGAACAGTTGAAATGGATGAGAGTCGAACAACACTATATGAAATCATTTCTAATGAAACTTCATTTTGATAATTGAACAATACAGACAAACGAGTTTTGCGCGTTTTGGGTACGGCTTTTTTAGAAAACGAATGTTATAGGACTGAACGGGATACACATGACCTTAATTTGTCTCAGATACCAGGAGTGTTTGAAACACTTATGGTTTATTTTTTAAAGATGGTTTGGCATTGGCTTAAAACGAATAGTCATGACAACATTTCACTCAAAATATCGAAAATCGTTCATTACGACGTCTAGAAAAACTAGCGCGGAAACAAAATGCGCTATCTTTAGATTTATATTTTATAAACTAAATAACGGCTGAAAAATCTTACTTTTCGAGATGATCTCAAAAATGAAGATTTATCAGCCGTTATTAAAGAATCTAAAAATATTTATAGAAGGACACGATGGTTTCACGTCAGTGACTTAAACAAGAAGCGTTGACGACGTAGAATGTTTTCACTCAAAGTTTCGAGGCCATTTTTCCTGACGTCATCAAGTTTTTCCAAGGTTTCCCGTAGTATTTGTAAAAATAGTCAGTCCATGTACATCCGAGGTTCATCGTGAGATTGGCCGATTGGTGTTCCGAATGAAGATATTTTTTCAATCTCAAGTCACCTATCATCTATTCTCTTTATGAATACTGATCTTTGACCATGCTGGCTTTTAGATCTCATTCATAAATAGCCAAGGATGACCCAAAATTGGATTTGTTTTTCTATTTAATCTAATACTTACATTTTAAAAGGACGGATTTTCAAATGTGATAGACTCTTTTGTTGAAGACATTGGTTTTCCACGGCATCTTTTCCTGAAATTTAATCAAATTTGTGAGACACGAATGTCTCAAGATTAACATGTTTTATTTGTTTAACTTTTGACAAGTTTGATCTTGTGAGATGAAATTGACGTATCAGATGACAAGTCCCTGGTATCTACAGATTCATTTAAATAAAATTACCATCGTGCCAAATGAGCACTGTATACATCTAGAATAGGCTTAAGAAAAAGTATATAGATGAATTTATAGATCAAATTTAACCGCAGTATTTCATAACTACTTACACGAAAATTATATTTCGAATTATAACATATTTTAAATTATATGAAAAGATAAACAGAGAGATAAGATGAGAGCACTTAAACCAATTTTGGTGATTTTATATAAATATGCATAATGCGAAATATTGATAGCATTCATCGGATGTGGTTATCGTTTGACCTTGGTATTGCATAAAGGGACTATATTGAAATAAGGTAATGCAAAACATGGACTTACATATACACAGAGACAGGCCGAAAAAGGGATGAGATAATAATTGTCCTGATGTATTTGAATTTGTTCCAAACAAAAAACCAATTCTCAGGATATATTAACCAGTCTTACCCAACATTAACCAACGATTATTAAGTATAAAGGAGAGTGAGAGTAGGTAGGCTGGTATATATAATGCTGTCTGTCAAACATTTTATGAATAGCCGAAATATGTCGTGAACAGATTGATTTTACTTGTTTGAATTGAGTTTTACGCCGCTTTTAACTACTTTTCAGTTATATCGCGGCGACTATAGCCCCTAACAATGGATTCCTGGTATTTCTCACACCAGTACTACCATTGCAGCCTTTCCTAATCTCCAGCTGTTATCCAACATATGTCTACTATTTTCACCCCATTGGGGGGAGACAACAATGGAATGTATGAGTGTCGCCGTCGGGGACAAATCAGAATGTATTTGTCTCCCACCAATTGGTTGAAAATCGTGAACAGATTGAGAAGAGTTAAACAAATCCTTAATTTCTTACATATAAAACAACAACGCCATGACTCCAATGGAAATCAGAAACAGGAAACCGAACACTAGACCCAATGTCAGTCCAATTTTACTACCATCAGAGTGGATATGTGTGGTCTTGGTCGAAACCTCGGGAGCTAAAGAAAAATAATGCGTTAAAAGTTATAAATAAATTGTCAGTTTATTTAAAAAAGGAATTCATCCTACAATTTGTATTTGCAATATTCTTTAATCGCTTAACATATTCGCACATGACCTTACTCGGTTACGCTCCCGAGGAAAAAGAACGCTTTGGAAACATTCTGGCAAAGCAACAGTAGCTTAGATAAGCTCTTTCTTAATTGTCCACAACTATTTCTCCCTTTTCCTAAAAGAAATAAAAACTGAATTAATTCGAATTGTCGTCTGCTCTTCTTTGAAATTAGTTCAAAGCATTATATTTACGTGTTTATGCGGCACAATTCTCAAACCTTTGCAAACGTTTACACATCTGCAAACGTTTACACATCCTGATGTCGAACAAGCTGACCAATGTAGACTGATATCTTTTCCTTATACATTATTTTCACATTATATATGTATTAGAATGTAGTTTCAACGTTTATTATCGAACATGATAAGATAATACTTAGCCCATATAACAAATATTCCCTAACAGTACTTACAATGGCTAGTTTGTGTGTTGTTTTCCAGTGGAACTTCGCCTGAACAAGAATAGTAAAATCGGTAAACATGTTTTCCCTTGTAAGAGATGCTTTCTTTTAAAATGATTGATGAAGCGTGTTTTACAGTCAAATAAAGGACTTTGCATGTTTGTTGCATATGATGGCAAACATGTAATTAGCAAAACTAAAGCAATAAAATAAATGGCAGAGTCCAATACACAGATGTCAGGGATGGATAAAACGATGACTTATAGATAAGCTGTAAGTTACATACCTTATCCGGCTGAATGTGAATTAAGTATTAAACAAATTGACAGTTTTCAGGGCATTGCAAGCAGTCTAGATTTCAAAGTTTTCCATGCCATAATTGAATATCATACAGGCGTATACATGTATGCTTAGATCAATATGCAAGTCTGTGAAGACTGATTTTAGTCTATACTGCCTGCCAAAGCTTTTTGTACTACAGAAATCTGTTATGAAAAGTAGATCTAGGAGAAAGGTTATGTTAGTAATCAAATTTCAATTTTGTCCATAAATGTATATACGACAAATTTGACATCTTAGCATTTTTTTTTAAAAAAATAGAAAACTACATTTTCACCTAATAGACATAGTCTATAATCAAGGCACGGTGGAGTAGATCCTTATAAGACGGATCTTGGCATGCAAGACTTTTGTGCATTAGTATGATTATGTTCATACAACCATTAAGAATGATTAACAAAAGAATGTATTTAGAGAACATAATTATGTATAAGATAAAAAAGAGATATGTGTACAATCTTAAAAGATTGAATTACCTCCAACAGCAACATAGACTGAATATGAAGGTCTACTTCCCCCCGTCACACCAATAGCAATCACTTGAAATTCATAGGTTCCGTTTTCTAACAAGTTTAATATTGGCATCGTTAATTCTGTTGCATCATGTGTAGATATCTGAGGATAATTCGATAATTCATATCTTAGCCTGTGCGTTACATTTCCAACAATTTCAAATCTGTGAAAAGCAAAGACTCTGGCCAGTCTGTGCATCTGCACAGTCTGACCAGAGTCCTTACTTTGCGTTTTTTTAAACAAAAAAGCTCTCAAAGTATCTGTTAATAGTTAAACAATCTTGTGATAGCACGATGTTGCTGTCTAGGCTGTTAAATGTTTTCACCTCACGCACTTGTCAAATCGTTGGAAATGTCAAGCACAGGCTCGTTTTACTTTCGCCTTTTCCAAGTCAGAGCTGAGAAAGCATTAAACACATGTTTAGATTATGCCATCCTTTTACTTTATAGAATATAACCAACAAGATGTGTCTGGTATGAAACAAGAGGACCAAGATGGTCCTAGATCGCCCACCTGAGTCTACTTGACCCTTGGTACATCACACCAATTAAATAGGCAGATGTCATAAAGGAGATAATTTCTACACAAAAACCATTTGTTTCATGAAGTTTGGGCCGAAATTGTAGCTTTTAGAGTTATAATAAGATAATTAACATAAAGATTGGGTCATTTGTGTGGCCTCTAGAGTGTAAACAAGAAAATTGTCATTATGTCCCCTTTTCCCGTGATAGGGCATAGATCCTTCCCATTTACAATATGGTTCATCCTTTTACTTTGCCACCAATCTGAAGATTTCATGAAGATTTGGCCATATTTGGGGCCTCTAGAGCATTAACAAGAAAATTGTCATTAAGGCCCCTTTTCCCATGATAAGGTATGAATCATTTCCATTTTCAGGAGGGTTCATTCTTTTGACATGGCAAAAATTCTGACCAAGTTTCATGAAGAATGAACCACATTTGTGGCCTTTAGAGTATAAACAAGAAGATTGTCATTAAGGCCCCTTTTCCCGTGAAATTGCATGGATCCTTCCAATTTTCAATAGGGTTCATCTTTGTGACGTGGCCAACAGTCTGACCAAGTTCAATGAAAGTTGGGCCATATTTGTGGCCTCTAGAGTGTAAACGAGAAAATTGTCATTTAGGCCCCTTTTCCTGTGATATGGCGTGAATCCTTCCCATTTTCGTTAGGGTTCATCTTTGTGACCTGGTGAACATTCTGACCAAGTTTCATGAAGATTGGGCCATATTTGTTGCCTCTAGAGTGTTAATTAGAAAATTGTCAGTAAGGCCCCAATTCCCTTGATATGGCATGGATCCTTCCTACTTTCAATAGGGTTCATCCTTGTGAGCTGACAAATAGTCTTACCAATTTTCATGAAGATTGGATCATATCTGTGGCCTCTAGAGTGTAAACACTTCAATTGTTGACGGATGACGAGACAAGAAACGAACATTACTAGGGAAAAAAATTAGCAAAGGGCAACATTTCCATCGATGTAAATTATGAAATCGCCGACGAAATTCGTTTATCTATAGAACAGCGAGACCACATTCACAGAATAAAGAATCAATCGGATTAGTTTTAAAGCCTTTTCAGGATGTTCTAGCGTGTATGATAGTGTTCCTTATTGTTTTTTCTAGTTACTGGTTTCATAGTTCAAGTTCAATTTTTTAAATTCATTTATATTTTGTATTTAGATATATGAAATGAATGTTGGATACATCAGTTTCGCATCCAAATGGGAGGGGTGTTTAAAGGACACCCAGTGTTTAGTCCTTTAATTTCCCTTCCACGAGGAAGTTCGATCAATAGTACATAAAAATAGGAAAACCAACTCCCAATCTGTAAGTTCGAAACACCTATGCACAAATTCTGGATCTGTGATTTGACTTCAATGTACTATCTCAGCAGTGTGGGTCAAAAGCAAACTGTTTGAAAAAGGCAGTTTCCGTAGTGATATCATCACTAGTGACTTCTGAAGATACCAAAATCTAAACACTGAGAAATTCTGAGAACACACTGTCAATAATGTAATAGAAATCTTTAATTTAAACAGTTAGATATGGTATATAATACCAACCTTATTACAAGTTCAAAGGTAATAATTGTTAGAATTGCTCATGGAATCAACACACACAAGAACAAAGCCATGACCATGATTTTCATATTGCTCAACAAGAACGCACCCCTCGCTTCCTCTTTTGAATTAAGTCTGATTCAAATACACGAGATTTGGGTAAACAATCAAAATAAAAACATTAACGACGACTATCTAAATTATTTGAAAGATGCATTATTGAAACCATAGTTAGAAAAAGTTGTAAACAATTGCATACGTGTATATTCCACAATTTTGCGTCTGAAAAACTAAAAGTATAGGTGAATAATCTCGTCCCTAGATTTTAACCTTTCTTTCCTCATTCAACTAAGAATTTACACAAACGTTAGCCTGAAAATAAAATATCATAAGTCAAACCTGTATTAAGCAAGCACCAAAGGGACATTAGAAAGGTGCTTGCTTAAGACAGATGCTTGCTTAATTCAGGCATTTTTCTGTTATATTGCCTGATTTGGGAATTCAGTTGCCGCTTGCTTAATACAGGTCGCTTACTGAATACACGTGGTCCCTAACACAGGTTGGACTGAATTAGTAAGCGTTTGAGTATTCTAAGCTTATTTGAATAAGGAAAATAAGTTTCACCATCTTTGTAATATTACGTGACTATTAAATGAGATAGCTAACTAATCTTTGGAAAGTTCCCGACATTTAAGTTCGACTTGGATGTACACAGTGTACTTTATGTCATCTAATCAAGTTACAGACAATAATTTAAATCACTAAGTCAAAATATGTTGTTCAGATTTTCAATAGCTCTTACAGTATCATAATGTTCTGTTCCCTGTAATCTGTACCGCACCCTATATTTTGTGACCAGATCGACATTGCTAAGTGGTGGCCGCCAACTAGCTATAAATCCACTACTATTACGAACTGCTGACACAAACGTTGGTTGGTCTGGTAGATATACTGTAAAGGACGGAATAATACTTGCACAAGAGTATGGGCCAACTTATTTCTGGCCCGCTTTCGGGTCGGGTGTAGACTGGTCTCACTGTCGAATATCAGAATAGCCTATTTTAGGCTATTCTGATAGTCGATATGTGGACCAGTCTAGAGCTGGTAGCCCGATTTTTGAGTGATACTCTGATATTGCGGGCAACAGTACCCGCACAGGGTCAGAAATAAGTTGGCTCCAAGACTAACATTACACACCATTGCAAAATATTTTCATCAACAATAATGATATCATTGATGCATGCTCAAAATGTTGTACCTCGTAGATGCTAAAAGGGGACAGCCAGTCCTGAAAACATAATCTAATGATGCTGCTTCAAAATTAATAACTGGCTATATTCAGAATGTCAAGGTAAATTAAAAAAAATAAAATTTGATTTCTTTGAGACATTGTGCAAAAAAGATGCCGTCTCTGCTGCCATAGCCGAAGCCGCTGCCGTACCACGACAAAACCTACTACTATACAAAAGTAAGATTAAAAAATAAAACAGGATACCATTTGTGGTGACGTATCATCCCAACTTGCCAAAAATAAGCTCAATTATTGACAAACATTGGTCAAAAATCGAGGCCTCGAGCAAACTCAACAAAATGTTCCCTGAGAAACCAATTGTCGCTTACCGCAGGCCAAAATCCCTCAGAGACATCCTTGTAAAAGCAAAAATTGACCATTCGACACCAATTGCTTCGCCTGGACACTCTGGCCCTTGCCAGGCAGCAAGATGCCAAACATGTCGAATCATGAACGATATGCAGACCTTTAAGTCTCAACTTGGTGCAATTTCTACTGTAAAGGGTACTTACACCTGCAAAACTGCAAACGCTGTCTATCTCCTTACATGTTCAAAATGCCACAAACAATATGTGGGCGAAACAAAACTACAGATAAACAAACGCATGAATTTGCATAGATCCGATTGGGAAACACGCCGTTTTAATAGATCTCCTGTAGCTGAACATTTTCATGGAAACGGTCATTCATTCAACGACGTTGTCTTGTGCTGTATTGAGGCTAACACTGAATGGACAGACAAGGAACGAAAGTCACGGGAGACCTATTGGATTAGACGCTTGAATACTATCCAACCATTCGGAATCAACAAAAGTGATGCTTAATTAGGTCACAACGATAATTCGTGTTATATATAAGCAAGCCCTCACGATGGTGGACTAACGGGATAGACAGGTTAAATTCAGGTCAAATTTCAGTTTTAATAGGTCAAGTAGATAATTTGGGTCAAACAAGGTCATGCATATCATTCAGCTCAGGTATTTGCTATACTTTACTTTGGTTGACTAGCGGAAGCGCTCAGGTCAAATCCGCGTTACTTTATATAATTCAGGCCAATTTAGGTCACAATAACGATTAATTAGGTCACGATGACCATTTTGGGTCAACTAATTGTTATTTTTAAGGTTTATTGGCTAGCGTAAGTACGAAGGTCAAATTAGCTATGATTCAGTTTATTTAAAACCCCTGAAGAAGAAACATTATGTTTCGAAAGCGCTTGGGTTATATTTAATAATCCGTAAATTATAACACTGTTTGAGCAAATATATTTCTCATATATATATATATATATATATATATATATATATATATATATATATATATATATATATATATATATATATATATATATATATATATATATTTTTTTTTTTTTAACCTAATGATCGAGACCAATACAAAACTAATTAAAATGACCAAAATTTGCTCTTCAACAAAAATCTTATTATGGATGTCTTAGAAGAAATCTTTCGAGATATTTTGAAGAGGTATTGGTGATTATACTGCAAAACTTTTGAGAAACTGTATTGAATAAAAAAAGATGTTATCGTATGTTCAATTATTAGTCAAATGACAGCTATGTTTTCAGTTATCTCAAAACCAGCTAACGTTTTGGAAACATCAAAAATTCAAACTCATCTTAGATGTTGATCTAAAAAGGCGGACCACACAGTATTTAGTCTATCTTATTTTATGTTGACATCCACAAGATATAGAATTACGATTTTAGTGTCATACAAAATGCAACTCTAACATTTATCAGGTTTTCAACAAATCAGAAATTAAATCAACTACGCCAAAAGAACGAGTCCGACACAATATATTCCCATATAAATTCAATAACCTTTTTATTGTATACTTTGATATTGTTGGATGATATTCACTTCTTATTTATTATTTTTTTACACCACCTATACTTCGAGAACGATTTTGTAGTTAAATTTAAACAGCTTTTAAATAACAGTTACGCAATAGACCTTTTCCCGTAAAATCCTTTCCGTTATATTTTTACGTTCGGATGAATACATCCGTTGCTATGAAGTGATAGTGTAAACAAAAAAGACGGCGGACATTTTTTGTGTCGATTCGCATTTTCGATTTTTAAATACGCGTTGATTTCCACTTATTTTGATTAAAAAATTAAATAAAGATATTTATAAAAAATTGTTCATTTGTTTTTCTGACCAGTTACACGTTCCAGAACTGACTTAATCGGCATACTTGATTCCGGACCAGACTAGCGATAGTCATGAAGGACGGGACGGAGTGAAAGACGAAATAAAGAGAAAGATAGGGAGGGAGAGAGATAGATACTAGAATTATGATAGACACAAAGGGATGGGCATGAAATAGTTTTGAAAGAGTTTTGTTATAAAATAACAAAAGAAAAGAGAAACATAAACAGTGATTTGGAAGAAATTTAAGGGGGGGGGGGGCATCTGTGTCGACGGAGATGGGGATGGGATAAAGTGGTTTATTTCTCGGAAAATGTTTCAAATAGATGAAAACAAACACTGGTGAATTAACCTTTAGGCATTCAAAGAACTTAAAACGTATTTTTTTACTCTGACAAAACTATTTCTCGAATATTGAACGCAAAAAGAAAGCGTTGATAATGTTATTTTATGTTGACTTATGGCGAGGTAGCAACCAAAAAGTAGTCCATTCCATTTGTGCACGTGAAAATAATCTTAGTGCAATATCAAAGTATGCAATATCAAAAAATATTGCACACTTTCCTCCCGTTCAAATACATAGAGACAATATCAAAGTTTATAATAACTCAAGAGATTCAAGAGGTCAAAAAATATAACTCCCATACTCGAATATCCCAACGTCGAGCAGATTTCAAAATTGTGGATCACTCCTGAAATACTCTTCATTGTGATGAAATGCACGATTGGTTAATTAGTTTACCTAATCCTTCATCATAACAGGCGATAATAGCTAATGCTGGAGTGCCAACACAACTTCTGTAGCTCCTACCATCAAAAACGTCCCAACCTTCACACAGTCTTTGACAGAGATCAGAAATACCGTTACGTATACAGCAACCCAGGACATTTCTTCCTCCTACAAATTTGATACTCATACAGAATTCAAAGGATTCGGCGTCTCCTGTTTAGGGTGAATGTGTATATCATTGGTAAGCGACAAACACGTCAAATCTATGTACATGTACAGCTCTATTACGATATTTTGATCGCTCGACGACGATGTGTATACTACTAAGAGACTACCATTCTGCAAATGAAGGGGATATAAATCCTTGCAAAATCTTGTTCTTTTCTTGTATTTTACAGGGGGGGGGGGGGGGGTCTTTAATATTTCGGATGTTTTCGGGTGATAAGCGTTGTTAATTCCTCGAGGTGTATTCCATTGAATAATAAGACTATAATAAAACAATGAACGTTTACTTGCCATTATATAAAGAAGCATATAATCAGAATAATTTCGAATTAAGTCTTACGCCATTTTTAAAAGTATTTCAATCAGGACGGAGGTGTTTGAGCGTATAAAATGTACCAATGACTCTTCATACATAAATAGCAACTACCACATCATTAAACATTTTTAGAAACAATCATATGACCATATCTTTGAAATATTTTAATTCAATTATGAAAGAAATGGGGTATCCTGAGCCTCTAATGATTCTCAATTAGACACAAACGATCCGTTCTCCTGGAAAATCTGTTTAAGTGACAATAAAATTGACAATAGATTTTCAGTTCTTGAAAGATTAAATATAGAAAAGTTTTGAATTTTCAAAAAGAATGCGATGATTTGCATCAGTTCGTGTTGCCAGTTTGCGACGAGCTAGATTTTGTATTTCTTTAATTCTCATTTTGTCCACAACTTTCTCTTTTCAATTTCAACTTCTATTGAAATTCTTTGAATTCGAATAGTCTGAATGGTTTTTATCCATATTAATTGGGTAAGATGGATAAAATTACATGAGATCATTTTGCCAGTTGTTTTTTCCAGATAACAGATCAAATTGAATTACCTGGTCCACACTCAATGACCTGTATGAGGTTGTTAACAACACAGGTTGCGTTAGTCAGGGTCGCAACGAAAGAAGCAAGATCTGCATTCTTTCTATCACATACGGGATAAATACAGGGATCTAGGTTCTTTTTACAACACGCTGTGGTGAAAATCAAAAATAATTCATAGAGAATATAATTGTACACTCAAATGTATAACATTTTAAGTGAAAATATTACGATATAACATAAATAATCCATGAAGAGCTACATCTTCAAAAACATTTTTCGAATGTTACACCTAATATATTTACCTGTAAATGCGAAATAGAAATGAGACTGTGAAAAACTGTACAAATGTGAACTACATGGGATATCTTACATGCGAAAATTGGATCTCTAGTCGACATACTTCTAAATAAAGTCTTAATCCTAAATATTCATTTACTGAATTTCAAGATATTCGGTTTAATACTTTAAAATTTTATAAACTAAGGCATAAAAATTAAACCTTCGCATGACATTTTACTTACGCATTACATTGAACTCCGGAGCTGTCGGTCTACCGGGTGCACCTGTAAAACAGGAAGTAGATATTGACAAACCTGAATTTGGAAAAAAATGATAATATGATACCGCTTTTCTATTGGCTATGATAAAATTTAAGTTGTGATGTGTGATCCATAGTTTCCACAGAAAAAAGTGACGAAAATATTAAACATGTTGTGCTGTAGGTGTAAATTTAAAGGCATCTGATTGAGCGTTGAAGACCCAAGAGTATGCATATATATATATAGAAAAGAACAAGTGGGTAGAAGAAGGTCCATTATTTCGGTCTCTTCATTTTGGATCGTTCATTTTACATTAAGGAGCTCTATGGAACCTTTTTTGGCCGTATGCCTTACCTTCTACTTTGACATGGTGAACAACCGTGTTACTATGTCTCTCATCCTTCCCTCTAACAGAACATCTATATGTACCATGGTCTTCATATTGAATATTTTTAATTGTCAGATTCCACTGAAGGATCACAGAGGTCCCTGTAAAATAACATAAAACAATTTTCCTCTTAACACTATAATTAGCATTCACGTTCATTGCGACCTTTCTAGTTCTGAAAAAATTACAAGCTTCGTCCGGAAAAAGTTAACAACGTGTTTACTCATTTTCTTGAAATGTCTTATTTTAATAAACATAGTGGATTTTTTTTTGTAAAAACTCGCCTTCCATAAAAGAGAAAAGCTCGTGTCGAATGTGTCCTTACCAGTATAGGTATATTTTCAAAACTGAGCTCTTACGTAGGCGTTGAGTCCATTACCACAGGTATATCGAGTATATTCAAAAAGCATATGAAACATTTGTTAGGTAATGTGTATCTTTTTCTAGGTATTTTTAAACCTGTTTTATCTCTTTTGAAAGAATAGCACGGTAAAAAAATCGTTTAACGTAGCTTTCACGGCTCACCGCGCAAAATCTACCTAAAGAACATAACTTTTGATGTTCACACCATGAAAGATACATAGACTTAATACTGAGACAATAATCATTTCAAATGTTATCATTTTTGACAGGTTATGGGAACTAAACATGTACATCTTCTCTTCATCCCTTTAATGCTAAACCCTTAAGATGTCATGTCTAATAACCTACGATTTACATGTTAGTTAATTGAATTTTTGGAACTTAAAAATAGAAAAATTGTACGTGTGATTTCAATTTTCTATGACATATGCTCAACAATTAAATATATTTGTCGCGTCGAAACATAAACTCCGTTCCAAAAGAAAATATGGACTTGAAAATTCCGAATGTTGAGAAATCCACATTACGTATTGTCACAAATTTGACATTCTGCTGATAATTAGACTTGACCGTAGCGATTAACTTGAACCATGTTTTAAATCAATAGATCCAAATAATCCCGCGAAACAAGATTTATAAAACAACAAAATAAAGTTGCTTTACATTTTTAGCTAATAGTACGAATACGCATTATTATCAAACTGGTGTAACGGCACCCGCTTATCATCGAAATACACGAGGCTCCTTCTTGTGAGTTCATAGTGATAACGTAGATGTTGAATAATGTCCCTCCATTTCATTCAATCATTTCAATAAAAAGGTAGGATTTTCTTTTGAAGTATAATAAATCCATTACCATTGCTTGTGATCTCGTATTTACCAAAGTTGTCCTTAATTCGTATATCATTTCCTGTGGAAATAGTAATATTGTGGTCTACAAATTCCCATACAATCTGTAAAAAGAAAACCATGTGCATATTCCTTTAATAGATGAGATAGAAAAATCAGTTACACATATACTTGTAAGTGCCTGACTGATGTTTCACAAATTTATATTTTAAGAACTGCATGTTTATTTACCCAAGACAAAACATTGTTAAGGCATATAACAAATTCAATTACTGCAATGACGTAACCAGTGACGGAATTACTACTTCTTCTTTAATGCATTTCGGTGGTTTATCGAGAAATAACGGTAGATTATCGCTTGATAAACTCACCGCAAAAGCAGTGAATTATCAAAAACTTATACCCTGCTTTTGTGCATTTCATCCTATCTGACGTCATCTATGCGGGGCGAAATAAGTGACGTCACAATGAACGTTGCATAGCTATCACGCGCAAAAAGACGCGCTTTACGAAAATATGTCCTAGAAATGTCACATTTTGTCTCATTTTACATTAAAGAAATAGAATAATCGTTTATTTTCGAGTAAGATCGATTAATATTTCATTTCGTGAAAAACAAAAGCTATATTTTCACTCGTGGCTCTGCCACTCATGAAAATATAGCTTTTGTTGTTCACTCAATGAAATATAAATCGATCTTACACTTAAACAAACGATTATCCCATATATTATCTTCTCCTAGCAATCTAAATGGGAAAAAAGACATCATCCGAGAAAACGTAAATCATGCCGATTTTAAAAATGAGACCCGTCAGGCAAAAGGGGCCCATCTGGGAACTCTATTAATAAATACTTGAAAAGAGCTTGGGTCCAGCATTGCTCAACCAGAGGGCTCATTTCAAAGATTCTTTCACTTGAATGTGGATTGAACATTCTAGACTCAGACAATAAGCATACCCAGATGGTCCCTTTCAGTGTGAAGGGTCACATATTTCAGTAATTGAAGACTTTAAATCACAAAAATGCAGCTTGATAGAGAATCATAAGCCATTATTCGATTTAATCTGGCACAACCTAATCCTAATGTCATCTAAAATAGTAAACTAATTCAGCTGGACAAAAGAAGTTTTAAATTTCAGAATTCGATTTAGACAAGCTTATTTTAGATAAGATAGACTGATTTTATAATCCTATAAAATGTGTTTCAAATTAACTTGAGAAGTTTTTTTTCAAAAAAATAACATCCGAACTAATCAATGTCATTACCGTGTCTTCCGGCCCCTTATTTTGAACTTCACATGGTAAGTGCACAGAATCATTTATGAGTACTTCAAACGTCTGGGGAAATGTTGTAACCACAGGAATACCACAAACTGCAAACCAAATGCACAAAGCTTTGGAATACTAACCGTCTCGAATCATGTCGGAATCCGCTTTGGAATTCCAAATCAGATCGATCTGTCTCGAGATTGTTTGACAATATTATCGTGAAAAAATAGGGAATAAAATATAAGAATTATTTATTAAGAAGAATATTATAAATGGACGATAAGTAGTTAAAGTTAGGTTTTTTTTACAAGGACCTTGAAAAAGAACAAATAGTATTCGTATTTAATTTATAATTGATTCAATTTAAATAGTATTCAAGCCACACGGGTTTAATTGGTACTTTCACATCGAGTAATATGCGGTACCCTTTATAACCTGACAAACAATTAACAATTATAAATGGTTTATAAGGTGAAAAGGGAAATATGTTTATGTCGGCCGAATTTGAGAATTTTGTGACTTTTCTGCGTAATTAATGAACTGGCAGAGGCGGGGGCTTAACCGTGACGAAATTTGGCGAGTGAACTTTTCAATAGTTTGGGTTCTTTCAGTTTTTAGTCGGTAATCATCGTTAACGCGTGCAAATATCTGTATCCTTAAATCTAAAGGATTCACGTGCTTTGAGGGAGTGAACACATTTCATCGTTTGGTTACCAAGGCCTCGTAACTTCAGCTTGATTTAGCTGAAGCCACGAGGATTTGGTTACCAATCTACGATTTAAGGTCTCAAGTTATTTATGTCGACTCCCTTTGGTAGGAGGTTATTTTAGATAGAAGCTGATTTCACTTAACCTTAAATGCAACGACCCGTTACTTAGGCTCCACCCTGCCAGAGCATTAACCATGGATAATACAATCTTGCGACCATTCAGCGCGAATATGTGTAGAAGAATGAAAAAAAACTATCAGAATTTGTCTAATAGATTAAACGTAAGAAAATCTACGGATATTATGATGAAATAATAAGGATGATAAAAAAAACTTATCTAAACTACTTACTATTTTAAAGGAGTACAAAGTTGAAAGGGTCCAGGTAAAACCCTCTTTAATCCTCCCCATTAGATATTCAATTAAGCGTACATTATGATTTTAATGATCCATTTCTTATTGAGATACACATACAGATTATTATATTAATTTTCGATGCCGATTTCCTTCTTGAAAACATATCGTCTAATCATTTATTGCCTAAAACATCAATTTATCCTTTCAGGCATAAATTGTTTATTACACAAATTTATTTACAATTATAATTTATCACATGGATGATCATTAATGAACAAAATGCAACAACTTGTACTTTATAGCTTTTGACGCAAAAAAAGAAGTTTGTTGACTCATTGTTCGTAAGAAGTTTGATGTAATTTTGATTTAAGAGTAATTTCAGAGAAGAAGCATTTTTAAATGTCAATATATTGTCCATTTTTCGTTTCTCGACAGTCAGTAGAGCCCATGTAATAGCCAAAATAGATTTAATGAAAAGATAAAAAAGAGCATGCTCTAAGCATCATTCCTGTAAAGTTTTGTTGGATTCTGACTAGTAGTGTCAGATCAGAAGGTTTTATTTATATTTCGTCATATGGGACCATATTTGGATGTCTCGAAAGCCTATTGAGCCCATGTTAGGTTTAGTTAAATGCTACCCGGTAGTTTCAGAGAAGATTGTTTTTATCATCATCTCAATCAGAATGTAACAATGAAAGCTGAAAAGTACAGCCGAAGCATCATAAACTATGGGCTATTGGGATCCCTGTCCCCCTATTAAAGTCTTTAAAATGTACACGTATACTCAGCAAAAAAGAAAGTATCCACTTTTCTTTTGTCAATAACTTTCATATTTTTTTAAGATTAAATGATCAATTAAGGTACCATTGTGTTTGCAGCGCTTCGCTTTCTCATGCAAACATGATTTGTCATTCAAGCAACACGTAATTTTTAGTGTTTTTCAATAAATGTCGAAATGTTTGTTTCTACGTCGACGTGCGTCATGTTCGATCGTGAGTTTATTCTCAAATGAATTTAACCTCTAAAGGTCTGTGGTTAAGAAATTCAAACAATAGTTGTGGTCCGTACAACACAAGTTTGTAACGAGACCGAGGAAAACTTGACTACAGGCGAAATCAAAAACCGTCAAACGTTGGGTTAATTTTACGGACGTTAGTTGAAAAAGAAGAACAATAAAGAAGTGTGCTGGCCATTTTCGATAGAGTAGTATTGCCATTCGCCCTCTTCAACTCAGTAGGGCAACTGGGAAGACGTCACGCCAAATTTTCTCATTCACGTTGACGCGATTGCCTCCGGCTACGCTATCTAACCACTATTTCAAAGCGGAAGTGAAATAAATGTCTGTACCTTTAAACACGTCAAAGTTTAAAACTAAGTCAATTGCAATTTTAAACGGGTATAAGGCGAGCAAATTTCCTTGATATTGGAGCCTCTCCAATGAGCAAGATGAAACGTTGACGTAGCGAGGCAATGCAAATGTTGTTTTGTTTTTTAAAAAAATGAAATAGAGCATTTCGGGATTGGTTTTCTTGACGAGAAACGAGCAGACAGAATTTTGTTAATTTGAGCTTTGAATCTGCGTAAGTTGTTTTATGAATGTTTGTATTCATTTCACGTAACTTTAGTAGGAATTAGCAGAAGGAATCAAGTTGTCTTATCAACCCAGAATACCTAACTCAATAATTTTGCTCTTCGCAAGCTTAAAAGTGTCAGAATATCATTTGAATATTTAATTGAGAGTCTGCAATTTTTTAAAACGACCCCCTGGCTACGTTAGCGCCTACAATTCGGTAGCGGCTTCTTCAAATCTCATAAAACTTTTCAAATGATCAGGGCGTAAATTGCAATATGTTTCATAGAATTCCTGTGTACACCTTTAAAGAAATCCGAAGTTTTATTTGGTGGATACTTTTTATTTTTGCTCAGTATATATAACTTTATTTTCTTAATCGAAATGTATGTGGCAATGTTCTATTTATTTGAATATGAAGAAGTCATACCCATGTAAAATTTCAGTGTTGAACTTACTTGAAAAAAATTCAAAAGTTAAAGATTTTGGCAATACTTGATTGTCTGCAATGTTATTCACCCCTCACAATATAAAAATAAAGGATGATAAAGAAAGTTGCCTGCAACTTGATAAAAGACAACTCCCTTGCAGCAACACAAAAGGTAAAGTATACTACGAATTTACCTGCTGATCGCAAAAACATTTGCAGCAAGATTAAAATTTTCCTGCAGCATGAAAAACATTTTCCAAGCAGCATGTTTAAAAAGACCTGCATGATAAAAATTATCCATAAAGCATAATAAAAAATGTTCCTCGCAGCACAATAAAAAAATTCCTGCAGCTTGATGAAAACGTTTCCCCACAGCACGATAAAATCAAAGTACTGAAAGTACTGATAAGATGGAATGCGTTCGAGAGACGGTGACCACAAACTACTAACGAAGCTGACGCCTTCCGCCTACCACAGGTGATCACATAATACGTCTCGTCTTTTAACGGGCGTATATAAATCAATGTATTTCAACAACGAGAGACGCTTAAACCTCTGAATCGCTATACACACCTGAATCTGATGAAAGAAGAATGACAACAAGGGGTCAGAATGACCCTAAACCGCTCACCTGAATTTGATTGGTCCAGAGGATCTTATCGAAGAAACTTTCTGGCCAAGAGTCATTCAAATTTGCCTAATTGTTGAAGAGGAGACATTATTCGAATCATAAGCAGTCATGATAGTCCCTGCCAACCCATTCATTACAGAGACGACTCAACATTATCCCTACTCTGCCTCGCCTATATTTATGGGCTAATGAAAATTTTGTCAACAATATTTGAAGAGGGTCATCAAAGGAACATTCTTGTAAAGTTTGATTGAAATCTGCCCAGTGGTTCAGGAGGAGATGTCGTTCAAAGCAAGCCCCGCCCTGCCATACCCATATTTATTGGCACATTAGTTTATAGCGATAATTTTGAAGAGGGTCACCTTGGGATTTCATTGAAATTGGCCCAGCGGTTTAGAAGAAGAAGAAGCTTTAAGAAAGTTGACGACGGACGACGGAGTCAGGGTGATCCTAAAAGCTCCCCTTGAGCACGCTGTGCTCAGGTGAGCTAAAAAAAGAAGAAAATGATACGGACCATGCAGCCGACTAATGGACGCGCAGGCGAACACTTATACACTCAAAACAGTTTTTACATTATTTTCCAAATGGCTTCTGCTCCATTTAGTTATCAATTACACTTTTAATTAGAAGTGTCGCAAAGTGATTTGTCCATGATGAAAAGCTATTTTCACAGGGAAGTCTTTTACTTAATGAGTTGGAATCTAAAGACAATTTTTTGACGAAGTCCAATTAAGATTTCGACCTTTTTGACTCAATAAATTGGGCACTTTCTTGGGTCATTGACAACATTTGTGTCAAGTTTTATGATATTGGTCAATTGGTTGTTCAGTTAGATTGGAAACTGTTAACTGTTAAAATTTACTGATGACCGTGATATGTATGACCCCGAAACAATAGGGTATTTCTTTGGGTCATGGGCAACATTTGTGTAAAGTTTCGTTATTGCAGGTCATGCTTCTCCGTTTATCTAGCAGAAAGCCAAATGTCAATGGACTGAGAGACAGACTTGATGAAATCAATATATGCTCCTCTACTTCTGAGTTGGGGGTACAGTTAATAACATCGTGAAATTGATAAGGTGAACGATTTTTGAATGATTTAGGCTTGATATTGAATAAGTGAGCGGTGCGAGTTTTGAGTGAAATTCAAGGGAGGGAATCCAATGTCGCTTATTTTGTTCAAGATGATCAAAATTAGCGATATATAAAACCTTTATAAAATATGCATAAAAGTTCAATCAAAAGCTTTCTATTTCGTCAAGAACCAATCAGACGCTTTAAATTTCAATTATGTCAGTGAAATCGCGAATTGGTTCTTGCTTAATTCATTTTGAATGTACAAGCTGATCTTATTTATTTTCTAAATAACTTTGAGCGTTTTTGAATGGTTTGAGTGAGTGTTTGGAATGAATCAATGGAGCGCTGAGTGAGCGATTAGGACTTTTTATTGAGATGAAAGTCAATTTCACGGTGTTACTACATGTAACTGTATGATGGTGCTCTTAAACGTGTTGATGTGTATGAATGTGAAGAAAACAAGTTGAACTAGTTGGTTCGTTTCAAATTGCAAACTGTCTTGGTGATTAATGCAATTGGACAAAGATATTCATAATTCAATTAAAGGTATGGTGGCAAGGGTTTATGTGGATGAGTTTTGGGTTTTTACAATGAAACCTTCATGTAAACAACTGCAATATTAGGGAAAAAAACGACAATGTGTTGCAAAAATATTTATAAGCTTTAAAAGTGCATCATCACTTTAAGAAAAGATTTTTTATTTCGTAACTTAGACAAAAATTACAATATAACACTTTGTCAAAAGTTAAATGTGTAATAAGGTCGTTCAGAAAGAGAAACTATATCTTTAAAAGAAGCTATAACATAATTCTACGAAAAACAGGTCGCGACCTTACCAATTAGCAGATCACGTGATTGGCTAGTGCTATTGTCAATTGCTGACCAAATTGAACTTGACTTATCACATGATTTCCAAATATAGTAATGCAAACATGTCATACTAATATATTCGTACGCAACTTTCAATTAATATCGTTTAAAACATAAATTAGCGAGATAATAATATACGTGAATTGATAGTTGTGTAATTGTATAGCATTGTTACTTTTTGATGAAATAAACTGTATGTCTTTGTCAAGTTGAGATATACAAAATAGGCCGAAGTGTATTCACATCCTGTTCACGTGATATGTGTTCTCAAAAAACCCGAAATGAAATTATCTTGTGTTCATTTGCGGTTTTGTTAAATCTAAGTTTGAATTGCTCCGCATTCCAACTTAAAAACCATCGGCGATTGATAGAAAATAACCTCAACATGGTTAATCATTTTCTCTGCAGCATGTTATAAGCATGATTTAAAATTTTCCGGCAGCATCATAAAAAGTAATTTCCGCAAAATTGTTTTTTCCCTGTTACCTGATAGAAAAGTTTGCAGCATAATAAAAAAAGTTCCTGCAGCTTGATGAAAAAGTTTCCCCACAGCTTGATAAAAAATACTTGTAAGGTGATGAAAGATTGATTGATTGATTGATTGAATGGAGTTTAACGCCGCTTTCAACGTTATTTCAGTTATATCGCGGCGGCTGGAGCACCTAACAATAGATTCCTGGTATTTCTCCCACCAGTACAACCATTACATCCTTTCCTAGCCTCCAGCTACTATCTCACATAGGTCTACGATTATCAACCCATTGATGAGAGACAAATAGTCGGAAAGATTGAGTGCCGCCGTCGGGGATCGAACCCGGGACCTCTAGAATGACAGTCCGTCTCGCTACCAACTGCGCTATGACGGCGGCAAGGTGATGAAAGAAATCCACGCAGCATGATAAAAAAAATCCCGATGATTAATATATCCCGCACCACGATGAAAAAAGAGGGCATGATTAGAAATTTTTCCCTTAAAAAAGAAAAAAATAAGAAAAAAGAAACATAACAAACAACAACAAAAACTCCAGCGTGATCAAAAAGAAGTTGATGAAAAATCCCTGCAGTATGTTAAATATTCTCCCAAAAGCATGATTTTAATGTTCCTTGCAGCATATTAGAAAAAAATCCCCCCGCAGCATGATGAAGGATTTTCCACACAGCATGATTTAAAAAATTCCCGAAGCCTTATGAAATAAAGTATCCGCAGCTTGATGAAAAAGTTTCTCTGTAGCATGATAAAAATAACAGGAAAAAAATGGTATTATGCTGTGGCGTAATATTACTTATCAGGCTGCTGTTGAAAAAAAATATGCAGCATGACAAAAAAAAAAAAAAAAAAAAAAAAAAAAAAAAAAAAAATTCAGCAGCATAATTCACACCCAGCTTGATAAAAAAAATCCTGTAGGCATGATAAAATAAAACCAGCATGATGAACAGTTTTTTCGAGCAACACGATAAAGTATTTCTCTGTAGCGTAATAGAATAAAATCCACGCAGGACAAAATCTTTACCTGCAGAATGATAAAATATAACATGCAGCTTAATAAAAACGTTTTCCTGCAGCATGACAAAATATTATCCAACAGCAGTTTTTTTCTCTCTTGCGGGCTGATTAGATTTTATTGCAACATGATCAAATCTTTACCAAGCAGCTTTATGAAAGATATTGCTCACAGCATGATTAAACATTTCCTTGCAGCAAAATATATTTTCCAAGAGCATGATAGAGCTCCCCCCCCCCCGCAAAAAATCCTGCAGTAATAAAAAAATATCCTGCAACACGATAAAAACTATTTTAATACGAATAAAAATTCCTGCAGAATGATTAAAAAATAAAGCAGCACGATAAAACAAATCCCTGCAGCATGGAAAAATCCCAAAGCATAAATAAAACATTATCCAGGGAGCATGAATAAGTTTTCGCCCCGCAGCATAATGAATTTTTTCCCACAACATTATCAAAATTTTTAACTCAGGAAGATTTTTTTCCCTACAGCATAATAAGTTTTCCTGCAGCACAAAAAATATGCAGAGGGATAAAAAAAATCCTGCAGCATGATGAAAAAGTTCCCCCGCAGCTTGATATAAAAATCCCTGCATTAATTTAAAACAAATGCCTGTAGCAAGAAGAATAAAAAGACTGTGATATTGCATGGATCCTTCTATTTTCAAAGCGGTTTATCATTGTGACCTAACAAATATTCTGACCAAGTCTCATGAAGATTAGACCATATTCGTGACCGCCAGAGTGTAAATAAGAAAATTGGCATTAATGCCACTTTTCTGAAATATGGTAAGGATCCCTCCCATTTTCAATGGGGTTCAGTCCTCCCAGCTGTAAAAGTGGGTAGCAGTAGTTAGAACCCATTTCCTCTCTCTCAATGTGTAGGATAAAATCGGGAATGAGGACCACGATGGAAATAAGAGTCATCCGACCCTTGATCGTGTTATCCTCGAGTAAAAAAAAAAAATCTTCGAGAAAATATTTTTATTTTGTCCCAGAGAATTTTCCTTATTATGCCGCATTTTTTAAATGCTGCGAGGAAATTTTATATCACACTGCGGTGACTTTTTTCCTTCATACTGCCGGAAAAAATATTCTATCATGCTTTCGGGGAATTGTTTTATCATGTTGCGTGGAAATATTTTCTTCATGCTGAGGATGGAATTTATCTATTATGCCGCGAGGAAGATTTTTTCATCATGCTGCAAAAATATTCCATCGTGCTTTGGGAAAGTTTGTTTTACCATGTTGCGGAAAATCTTTTAACACACTGTAGGATTTTTTTTTTCATTATGCTACGGCGAATTTTTTTCATTATACTGAGGTTTTATCCTGTTTCGAGGACAATTTTTATCATCCTGCGATGATTTTATTTCTTTTTTTTTATCTTGCTACAAGGAATTATTTTTTATCACGCTGCGTGGAAATTTTTTCTTCATGCTGAGGGGGAAATTCATTTATTATGCTGCAAGGAAGATTTTTTCATCGTGCTGCAGACAAAAATATTTTATCATGCTATGGGGAAGTTTGTTTTACCATGTTGCGGCAAATCTTTTAACACACTGTAGGATTATTTATTTTTTTTCATTATGCTACGGCGATTTTTTTTCATTATGCTTCGGGGAAGATGTTTTATCCTGCTTCGGGGACAATTTTTTTTATCGTCCTGCGATGATTTTATTTCTTTTTTTTTTATCTTGCTACAATGTATTTTAATCATGCTACAGGGGGGATTTTAAAATCAGGCTGTTTTATCATGCAACAGTGACATTTTCTATCATGCTGCGTGATTCTTTTTCATGCTGAAGACAATTTCGATTATCATACAAAAAAAAATGAATTTAGTTATTTATGTGTAATTTTTACATCATGTTGCAAGAATTTCTTTTATAATGCTTCAGTGAATTTTTAGCTCCACTGGCCGAAGGCAAGCGATCTATTGTCATGGCGAAGTGTCCGTCGTGCGTGTGTCCGTCCGCCCGTCCGTTGGCGTGTCCGTGCGTAAACTTTTCTTTCAGCTTTTGATAAGGGGTGATTTGGCGCTTTAAAGTTTTAGTTCTTATTTCGCTTCCGCTATAAAGTATTAACATATGAAATTGTTTTGTCACATTCATATGTTAATAAGATCATAAGTCATATTTCATTTCTCTTAATTAGTAATGAAGGAGAAAATTAAAGATCTGAATAAACAAGACATATTTACTGTGCATTCATTTTATTGTTATACCATCTTCAACAGCAGTCTTGTCCCCTAGAAACTCATTCAAGGGGTCAATAATCATAGGCGATTGTTTCATAATCAACAGTGTTTTCATAAATGTAAATTTATGCGCATCTAATGACTTTTAACTATTTACCGATTAAAATATATATAAACAACATTTGGTTATCATTCCTGTTTGCAAAATAAAATCACTCGATCTAAAGACAAACAAGGTCGCCTGCATCGTTAGGCTTAAAGAAAATAATCCATTTGTCTAAGTTGATATGTCAATTCAAATAAAGCCAAACGTGTATTAAGCGACCAATAATGGGATCGCATAAAAGCGGTCGTTAAATAAAATGGTCGCTTAGTACATATTTTTAAATACATTCTAGAAACATATTTGTGATTTAAAATGCATGTAACTGAGAATTCCTCAATAATGATATGTTGTTAGAACACATTGCTTGGAATCGTCTTATTGACGATTCTAATGTGTTTTAACAACATGGGATCCATTTATATTTTTACTACACTATTAAAGACCACTTATATTGATCTAAAGAAGATGATTTTAAAAATGATTGCTTAATAAAAATCGACGCTTGATAGACGTGGTCGCTCGAGCAACATTTCAATTATTTAGAATATTAGGTATAACATTTCTTATAGCAAATCTTATAATTGGAACGATGTCAGAAAACTTCGGAACTGTATTTCGGTTTATACAAACGTTTACGTTTTTTACATCGGCGTCGTAGCAGTCGTGAGCTACAGTAATAACATAGTATTCATTCATTCCAAACACTCACTCCCACCATTCAAAAACGCCTCGTTTTTTAAAACACTTGCACATTGTTTACAACGACCACCCTTTTATTCAAATCGAACATATAATTCTACAATTTCATTGTCTGGTGTGGATTTTTGTGGATTTCTGGTTGGACCCGTGAAGACCCAAAAACTGAAAATGACTTAGATTTTTAAAATGAAAAAAATCGATAATTTCGTCCAAATTATCGACGTTGTTTTACTTCCCTTTATATTTCATTCAAAACTCGCTCCTCACACTCACTCCTAATTAGTCCCCTACCGGCGAAAGCCGAAAGGGACTATAGGTTAGCGCTCTGTCCGTCTGTCTGTCCGTCGTCTGTCAGTCCGTCCATCTGTCCGTCCGGACATATCAGTTTTCCGGACTTTTCTTAATCCTCGGAGATATTAAGCTTTTTTTTGGTATGTGAGATCGCATCAATAAGTTATAGAACTAGTTAAAGTTTGGTTCCGGTCCATTGATTTTTGTGGAAGATACGGATGCTGGACTTCGAAAATTGCCATGAAATTTCAGTTTTTTCCGGACTATTTTCCTTACCCCTTATAGATATTGAGCTGTTTTTGGCATGTAAGTCTGCGTCAAAGAGTCACAGAACAAGCTCGAGTTTGGTTCCGGTCCATTGATTTTTGTGTAAGATACGGACGCTGGACTTAGAAAATTATTAGGTAATTTCAGTTTTCCGGACTAATTTTCTTAATCCTCAGAGATATTAAGCTGATTTTTGGCATGTGAGTCTGCGTCAATGAGTTACAGAACACGTTTGAGTTTGGTTCCGGTCCGTTGATTTTTCTGGAAGATACGGATGCTAAACTTAGAAATTACCAGGAAATTTCCGCTTTCTGGACTTTTTTTCTTAACCCTTTATGATATTGAGCTGATATTTGGTATATGAGTCCAAATCAATGAGTTACAGAACAAGTTCGAGTTTGATTCCGGTCCATTGATTTTTAAGGAAGATGCGGATGCTGGACTTAGAAAATTACCAGGAAATTTCAATTTTCCGGTCTTTTTTTCTTAATCATGGGAGATATTGAGCTATTTTTTTGCATGTGAGTCTGCATCAATGAGTTACAGAACAAGTTCGAGTTTGGTTCCGGTCCGTTGATTTTTGTAGAAATGCGGATGCTGAACTTAGAAAATACTAGGAAATTTCACTTTTCCGGACATTTTTTCTCCACCCTTTGAGATATTGGGCTGATTTTTTGTCTCCTTGAAAACACACATCTTTTCAATTTAACAATATTGTTAACTCTACCGTTTGTACCAATTCAAAGGAACCTACGACATTTAATCACTGCAATGACTTAATCAATAAAGTAATTTCTACGTCATTTCTTCCGCTAGAAACTTAAAGGAAAGAAGACATCATACGAGAAAAAACGATTCATGCCGATTTCAAAACGAAGGAACATGCTGAGAAATGAAATCCAAATACCTTTTGACCATGTTCAAAGCAACAAAAAACTTATAACGACTCTCTTCATCTTATAGCTTTTCGTAGCTTCAACAATTCATAAACTCGTCCACTGATTACCTAAACCTACTTAATTAAATACGAGCTTTTGAAGGTAAACATCTTGCAAAAAATCGAAGATCATGTTTCATGGTGTAGTTTCAACACCTGCCCCCAAAAAGGAAGGAAATAGAACACAAAACGTATCAAAGACATCGCACTCTATTCGGTGCATTTACAATTTAATAGTTTTACCACAACGATTGCGTTCTTCTAGCATTTCGTATGCTTTAAGATTAAGTTACAAACATCAAGAAATTCAACAACTATATCCAAAATGAAAATCGCTAGAACAAATCCACGATTTCAATGACCTAATTGATTTTGTTTTAGCTTGTGATTCATTCGTGAAGATATATCATTTTTTATAGAAGTTGTTTAAATATTTTATCACAAGGAGGTAATAAAATATCGCTGTTTATCATAAACTAAATTAGCAATATTGGATTACCTCCCTTTAAATCATTCAAAACTCACTCATCTTACTCATTCAATTCCATTCAGAATAATTTCAATGTCTAAAGGCTTGTCAATTTCAATATGTTGTTATGTATAGGCCACTCCCAATGATAAAATATGGGTGGGTCGGCAGCCAAAGTTCGAGCTTCTTTCTGGTCCATTGACTTTTAAGGATGATTAGGATGCCTGATTTACAGATTTTCAAAATATATTGACAATTTAAGTTTTGCGGGTTTTATTAATATTATTATAATTATTATTATTATTATTATTATTATTATTATTATTAATGCAATTAGCTGACATTTGGTACATGTGTGTCTGCATTAACATGTGACAGAAAAAGTTAGTCCAGTATTTTGTGTTTGGAGGCATATATAGATGCTGGACATTAACACAACTTGACAATAACAGTCTTGTTGACTTTTTCTAAATTCTGGCAGGAATTATGATGGCTTTGGTACTCCAAATAATTCTCGAGAAAGTTTTTTTTTATTTGATTACTCAAAATACTTTGAAATGTCTTTCTTCCTGGTCTGCTTTCTTTTTTAACTATCCTATTCCAATGTAAATCTACTGTTTGTGCCTATAGATATATAGGCCTTTACAAATAGCTTTTCACTAACCTCGCTAATTGGACTTTTCTCTCTAACAGTGTAGTCAATAGTCTTTGTTTTGATCATTTTATGTTTTATGTTTGTTTTGCTTTTTGTTCGATTCTTTTTCCACAAAAGATTTCATGGGAAGCTGTAATAATTCAAATTTTAATTACAAAGAATACACATTGTAAAGACAGATAAAATGGTTTGATTCAGTATTAACTTCCCTTTCATTGTATCCCCCCATATAAAGTTACAATCATCTTGAAATTGAAGCCCATTGCTTAAAAAAAAGACCTTCTAAATTGCACTTTTAGATGTTCTATGATAAACAAAACAAAACAAAACAAAACAAACAAAAAAAATAGCACGCTCGCACACACACACACAAAAATCCAAAGCCCCCAAAACACAAACGACACCAACAAAAACTAAATGTATCTTCATATAATTGGCTCTGGGCTAAATAGATTTATTTGCCTGTATGATTATAGGCAGTTACATTTGTTTATCGCTGAGCTGTCGATATGTCTTATTTTGATAGCACAAACCAACAACAACAACAACAACAAAAAAAATAACATTTATAGTCTCCAACACAAAAAATACGTCTCCGGTGATAATTTGTACACGACCTTATAAAATCGTGGCGTACTAAGAAATGTGTCCAATTTGGAATTTTAGAACCAATCAGCATGCACGCATCTTGACATCCCAGTGTCGACCCAATAATTGTACGAACATAATTTTTTATCCTTCGACGGTCAAAGTTTTGAGTGCAAAGCTATATTTTATACACCATTGGCTTAGAGTAAGCATATTTTTACCAATTGTTGAGAATCTTGGACAACTTACTAATACTCAGCTGCAGGAGAAGGTATTCGGAATTCTCATGTGCAGGGCGCAAAAATATTATGTTGTGTCTTCTATTACAAAATGGTACAGTTATCAACATTGTGAAATTGACAAGATGAATGATTTTGGAATTATTTTGGAATTATATTGAATGAGTGTGTGGAGTGAGTTGTGAGTGCAATTAAAGGGAGGTAACCAATTTGGCTAATTTTTTTCAAAATGAACAAAATTTGCTATATTTGTTACCTCCCTTTAATAAAATATACGTAAATGTCTGTTGGTTTGTCTCCATGGACCAATTAGCCACTTTAAAATCCGAACCAGCAAAATAAGAAAAAAAAAATAGAAGAAAAATTTGAGCGATTTGAATTAAATTTGAATTCTAATGAACGATTTCGAAATGTTTCAATTAACGTCATTTTTTTCGCACCATTTTCGTAATGAATAAATAAACTATTATCAAATGTCGATTTCATTAAATAAAAATTAAACTAGAACAAAAATGGTCAGTCCATTATTTTCAAAAATGATATAATAACCGGTTTAATTCAAATAAGAAGTTCTCCTTGGTTTTGATGAGTTTATAGTATATCAAGACCAACAATACCAAATCTTTTATCTTTTTTTATATACCTTTTTAATTATTCGGAAATTCAATGCTTTTGTTTATACAAAATTAATTTTGTCACGTAAATACAGAGCTTCTACATCTTGAAAAATTCGATACAATCCTGAACATGATAGTTATTCGCATTCTTAATCACCTCTTTTGATATAAATCAGAATATGACATATGGTTGTTTCAAATGAAACGCGTTTGTTTTTTCTCCAATTTTACGCTGCAAAAATCACGTCAAATTAGGGTAACGCTTTGTAGCCTCAGTTCGCTGCGACGTCTCAGTATGATAAAAAAAAACTTTCCTGTGGATCGAAAAAAAAAATCTGCAGCAAGATTAGGATTTTCCTGCAACATGATAAACATTTCCAAGTAGCATGAAAAAAGACCCAGCGGCATATTTAAAATTGCTCCAAAAAGCATGATAAACAACGTTCCTCGCATAATAAAAAAAATTCAGCGCAGCATGATAAATATTTACCTTCAGCATGATAAACATCACCTCAGAATGATAAAAAATAACCTCAACAAGACAGAACATCTTTCTGCAGAATGTTATTAGATTTCCGGATCATGCATTATGATAACAAAAACGTTACCCGCAGCATGATTTAGAATGTCCCTGCAGCACGTTAAAAAACTTTCCCTGGAGCATGATAAATTAATCCGCCGATGAATTATTTTCCTTGTTGCCTGATGAAAAATTCCTGCTTTATGATAAAAACTATTCACTACAAAATGATAAAAAATTATCCCTGAATCATGATGAAAAATTGTACTAGCAGTATGATTTAAACTTTCCCCGCAGCACGATAAAAATTTTCTTATAGCATGATTAAAAAATCCGCGACACAAATTTTATCCCTGTTGCCTGATAAAAAAAAATTTCTCCTGCAGCGTTCTCCACAGAAAGATAAAAATCTCCCTGCATCATTGTGAAAAGTTAGACCAACAGCATGATTTAGAATATTCCTGCAGCATGATAAAATATTTCAGTGCAGCATGATAAAAAGAAATTCCGCGTCATTACTTTTTAATTATGCGTATGTACAATTAGTGTGGTTCTGCCCGGACTGTGTCTAATGAAAACTTGCAAAACCTACCCTTTTTCCAACTCCTATCCATTTTGTAAACAGTTTGTTTCGAAAATAACTGGCATTAATTGAGCTTCTGATTTTGTAAGATTATTAATTCAAGTTCTATTTACAGTTCATTCCATAAAGGGTTTAACAGTTTATTAATTTAGCTTAATAACAGAATATTAACTTAAGTTTACTAAAACACAGTTGTAAATTTGCCTTTCGTACCTATGAGGGAAAAAGATACAGAGATGGATTGTGGGATGAATTTCCTAATACCCCCTACTGGAATACCCCTTATAATCTTCACTATCAACAAAGTGTAAGTATGTGCATTGTGTCACTCCTCTCTCTCTAGCCTTATCTTGGTGTATTAGTCTCTGGGCCAACTTATTTCTCGCCCTATAGGGGCCCGTTGTTGTTGTTTTTTCAGCTTGATACCCGCTCTGCGTTCACGCCGAAAAAATGTTGCAAATCGTTTTTAAATTATACCCCGCTTTACACGCTAGTATACGGGTAAAGCGGGATATGACTTGAACCGGTTTATCATCCTGAACGCAGGGCTGGATTCAAGCTGAAAAAACATCAAAATCGGGCCCCAGCCGGGCGTGAAATAAGTTGGCCCTCTGTCTGCCTGTGATTTATCTACATGTACATTTCTGAAAAGTTGTAACTGCAACTTTTCAAGATGTTGCACGAGATATCATTGTCTAAATTTTCCAAAGACCTACAAAGCCTTACATATTTTACAAGTAGGTTTTCCAGCTGTCTGAACACTTTTTATTTTTAAATTTCAGCATCAAAAGAATGGAAATGTATTCGCCTGTGCATATTTAAACCTAAAACTATTAAAGAAGCAAATTACAATGCTAATATTTGGCAGTAAGATGTTTAATTTTTTTGACAACATCCTTGATAAAATCTTTGTCTACTGAACATTTCCCACATTTTTAGGTATCTTTAAGAGTGGCATGTATGGTTTGACTATATCTTCAACATTAGCCTAACTTGGTTTGGATTATTTTATCTATATATTTTTTTTAATTTTCAAAACTATATATTTACATAAACTCTTGAAACAACAATAAGCGGTTCAGTCATTCAGTACCGCACAATTACAGTGCTTACAGCACTTTGATTTCCCCTGTTGCCTGATTCAAAGTTTTCCCTGCAGCACGACAAAAGCTTTCTCTCTGCACTCTGCAGACTGATAAATATTCTCACCCAAAAAAATCCACGCGGCACAATGAAAGATACACCATGATAAAAAAAACAAACATGTGGCCTAATAAAAAAAATGCCCGCAGCTTGAACAATTTTCCCTTTAGCCAAATAAAAATTACCAGCAGAATGATAAGTTATATTTCCCAACTGCATAATCAAATATTTTCCAGAAGCATGATAGAAAAAATATGCACCATGATAAAAAAATCCCTGAAGCACAATCAAAAAGTTTCGGTGTAGCATGATATAAAAATCTTCCCACATCAAGAATTTTTCTCTATTGCCCTCGGGTTTTTTTGTGCAACATAACAAGTATTTTGCCAGTAGCATGATCAAAAATGTTCACGCAGCAAGATAATTGCAACATGAGAGAATATTTACCCCGTAGCTCTATAAAAGATTTTTGCTCACAGCATGAATAAACATTTTCTAGCAGCACAAATATCTTCCTACAGCAAGATAAAAAACTCTGCTACAGCCCCCCCACCCGCCGAAAAAAATAATCCTGCAGCAATATTAAAAAAAAAAAAACCTTGGGTGACTCTCTTTTAAGGTTTATCAAGAAATTTGGATTGACACCCCAAATATTAGCGTTGCAGAGCTGGGATTATTTCCACTATATAGATATTTCAAAATCTTCTTCTCCTCCCAACCCATTTGTCCGATTTCAACGGATTTTGGCATTAATGATCCTTGTGTGACCTTCTGCTAAGGTTGTAAAAATTGGAGTGACTCGCAAATATGGGCCATGCGGGGCGGGGCTTATTTTCCCTATATAAATCTTTAAAAACCTTCTCCTCCCTAACCATTGGGCTAAATGAAACTTGGTATTAAATATCTCTCTTTTATAGTTGTTCAAGAAATTTGGATTGACCCACAAATATAGGCGTTGCATGGCGGGGCTCATTATCACCTTTTACTCTTAAAAAATCTTCTCCAACAAAACCTTGGGCCCGATTTAAATGAAACGTTAAATAAATGACCATTGGTGACCATCTTTAAAGTTGTTAAAGAAATTTGGATAGACCCTGAAATAATGGCATAGCAGTGCAGGGCTTATCATTCACTATAAAATGATCTCCTTCCAAACCATGGACCAATTTCAACCAAACATTGCAGGATGATGTTCCTTATGTAAATATACATCTAGCAGAATTTTGATTGGCCCATATATGGGTGGCGGGGCTTTTGTTCACAAAATGGTTGTTTACTCATACTTTACCTCAGATTGTTAAATTGTTTAAGATTCATCAAGACATGTCAATCTCTTAAAAAGGATGTTTTCTTATTTAGAATCAATACTTATATGTATATTGCAAAATAGCTTTCATAAAAGGTTTTGCCAACATTAAAATCGGCTTTATTTTCCATCTTTTGGACCTTCCAAAAATGATTTTGTAAACTTCCATATCTGACCGAGCTTATCATCAATAGATATTTGCAAGCCGGTGAAGCTATACAGGCCCTCTTGGGCCTCTTGTTTTTATCTTACAGCCGGAAGTCTTTTTATCATGCCGCGGGGATTTGTTTTTTTCATACTGCAGCGAAAATAATTATCATCATGCTGCGGGAAAATGTTTCATGATGCACCGAAGAACTTGTTTTATGAGGCAACATAAAATCGGTTTTTTCATGCTGCAGGGATAATTTTTTATCATGCTGCAGGGAAAATATTTTATAATGCTGCGGAGAAAATATTTTATCATTCTACAAGGAAAAAACTCCATTATTTTTTATCATGTTTCATGGGGAGGAGTGCTATCATGCTGCGGAATGAGTTAAGAATTATGCTGCGAAGGAATTGTGCTCTCATGCTGCAGATATTTTTTTTAACATGATACGGGTTTTGTTTTATTATGTTGCGGATTGTTTGTTAAATCCGGCTACAGAGTTTTTTTTTTAATCACTCTGCGAGGAAAATGTTATTTTTAAGGACGTAGGGAATCTTTTCATCATGTTGCGGGGAAATGTTTCCATCATGCTGAAGTGATTTCTTTATCATACTGCAAGGAAAATTTCTTATCACGCAACGGGATGATTTTTAAGTTGGAATGCGGAGCAATTCCAACTTAGATTTAACAAAACCGCAAAATGAACCCAAGATAAATTCATTTCGGGTTTTTTGAGAACACACATCACGTGAACAGGATGTGAATACACTTCGGCCTATTTTGTATATCTCAACTTGACATAGACATATAGTTCATTTCATCAAAAGGAAATCATCCTGTACAATTACACAACTATCACTTCATGTATATTATTAACACGCTAATTCATGATTTAACGATATTTATTGAAATTTGCGTACGATTTTACTAGTATCAGATGTTTACATTACTATATTTGGAAATCATGTGATAAGTCAACGCAAATAAGGTCAGCTATTGAAAGTAGCACTAGCAAATCACGTGATCTACTTATTTTGCAATGTCGCGATCAGGTTTCTCAGTATTGTGGACATAGCACAGGCCGATCACGTGATCTGCTTATTTAGTAATGTCGCGACCTATTTTCGTAGAATTGTGTTATAGCTTCTTTTAAAGGTATAGTTTCTCTTTCTGAACGACCTTATCACACATTTAACTTATGACAAATTGTTATATTGTACATTTCTGTCTACAGTTACGAAATAAAAATCTTTAGTTTTTCTTAAAGTGAAGATACACTTTTAAAGTTAATAAATATATTTGCAACATATTGTCGTTTGTTTTCCGTCATATTGCAGTTACCTACATGAATGTTTCATTGTCAAAGCCCAAAATTTATCTAATAAAATCCTGGCCACCACATCTTTAATGGAATTATGAATATCTTTGTCCAGTTGCATTCCATCACCAAATAACTTGCCATTTGAAACAGACCTACTATTTTAACTTGTTTTCTTCACATATTTGCACATCAACACGTTTAAGAGCACCGTCATACAGTTAGTTACATCGTGAAATTGACATTCATCTCAATCAAAAACATTCTAAATCGCTCACTCAGCGCTCCATTCATTCATTTCAAACACTCACTAAAACCAATTAAATCTCTCAAAATTACTCAATAAATAAGATCAACTTGTATATTCAAAATGAATAAAGCATTTTAGAACCGAATCGCGACTTCACTGACATAATAGAAATTTAAACCGTCTGATGGGTTTTTGGCGAAATATAAAGCTATTGGTTGAACTCTCATGTATTTTTTATTAAATTGAGGTTTTACATATCGCTAATTTTGTTCATCCTGAACAAAATAAGCGACATTGGATTCTCTTTCTTAAATTTCACTCAAAACTCGCCCCGCTCACTCATTCAACATCATTCCTTAATCATTCCAAAATCGTTCAATTATCAATTTTACGATGTTATTAACTATACCCCTAACTCAGAAGTAGAGGAGCACATATTGATTTCTTCATATCTGTCTGTCAGTCCATTGACCTTCTGCTTTCCGCTAGCTAAAGCCGCTACCATAGCGCAGTTGGTTAGGCATTAGACTTCCTATCTGGAAGTCGTGGGTTCTATCCCCGGTGGCGGCAAATATCCTTTTCGACGTTTGTCTCTCACCAATGGGTAGATAATCGTAAACTTATGTGAGATAGCAGTCGGAGGCTAGGAAAGGATGTAATGGTAGTACAGGTGAACGAAATACCAGGAATCCATTGTTAGGTGCTCCGGCCGCCGCGATATAACTGAAATAATGTTTAAAGCGGCGTTTAAATCCATTCAATCAATCAATTTCCGCTAGCTAAACGAAGAAGCAATTGACCAGCAATAACGAAACTTTGCACAAATATTGCCCATGACCCAAAGAAATACCCTATTGTCTCGGGGTCATACATGTCACGGTCATAAGTTACCTTGAACTGTTAACAGTTTCCACTCTAACTGAACAACCAATTGACCCAAATCATAAAACTTGGCACAAATGCTGTCAACGACCCAAGAAAGTGCCAAGTTTTGGAGTCACGAAGGTCGAAGTTACAATTGAACTTCGTCCAAGAATTTTCTTGCGATTCCAACTGATGAAGTAAAGGACTTCCCCGCGAAAAAAGCTTTTCATCAAGGACAAAGCGCTTGTTGAGGTCCACTTTGCGACAATTCAAATTAAAAATGTAATTGATAACTCAAATGGAGCAGAAGTCATTTGAAAAATAACAAAGAAACTGTTTTGAGTTTGTAAGTGTCCGCCTCTGCGTCCATTAGTCGGCTGTATGGTCCATATCATTTTCTTCCTTTTTAGCTCACCTGATCACTACGTACTCAAGGGGAGCTTTTAGGATCACCCTGACTCCGACGTCCGTCGTGTGTCGTCAACCTTCTTAAAACTTCTTCTACTAAACCGCCGGGCCGATTTCATTAAAATTCTTACAGAATGTTACCTGGATGACCCTCTTCAAAGATTCTTCGCGAAATTCTGATAATCCACAAATATGGGCGTGGTAGGGCGGGGTTTATTTTGAGCCAGAAATCTCATCCTGAACCAGTGGGCCGATTTCAATGAAACTTACCAGAATTTTCCTGGGGTGACCATTTTTAATAATTGTTCGTGAAATTGAGAATGGCCAATAAATATGGGCGTGGTTAAGCGGGGCTTATTTTGATCCAGAAATCGTTGAACAACATCTCCTCCTGAACCACTGTGCCCATTTCAATGGAATTTTTCCAGAATGTTCCTAGGGTTACCCTTTTAAAGAATTGTTTGCAAAATTTTGATTGGCCCTTAAATATTGACGTAGCAGGGCGGGCCTAATTCTATGCCAGAATTCTTTCAATGAAATCTCCACCTGAACCACTGGGCCAATGTCTGTGAAACTTTACCAGAATGTTCCTTGGGTATCGCTTTTGGAAAATTGTTCACGAAATTTTGGTTGGTCCATAAATATTGGTTTGGCAGGGCGGGACTTATTTAAGCCCAGGAACTTTGAACGACATCTCCTCCTGAATAGTGCGGTTCCTTATGTACGAAAAAGGGCTCCCGTAGGATTTTCGTGCTGAAATTGATTTTTTGGGTTTAATTGATTGTTTAGGGGCCAAGTAATCGCAAAAAATGCGGGTCCAAATTTTCCGAGCCCATTCCCCGATTTTATGGGCTCTCATAGGAGCCCATATGAGCAAAATAGGTATTTTCCTAAAAGAGGGCTCATGAGATGTGTATTTTTCTCCTAAAATGATTTCTTTTGTTTGGCTGTATATTTAACGTGGATGGGAGTTAAAAAAAATACAAAAATCCATTTTTAAAAGGTTATATCACCCTTTTATGGGCTCTCACGGAGCCCAAAATAGCAATTTTGGTGTTTTTTTATTAGTAGGTTAAGGGAAAAAACCTTGTTTGTTTCCAGATGATTTCTTAAGCTCTAGCGTGGATTAGAGTTTAAAAAAAATACAAAAATCCATGTCTTAAAGCTTATTTCACCCTATTATGGGCTCTCACAGAGCCCTAGATAGCCATTTTGGTGTTTTTATATTAGAAGGTTACGGCAAAAAACCTTGTTTGTTTCGAGATGATTTCTTAAGCCCTATTTGGTATTAAGTGTAGGTTGGCGTTGAAATAATTGCATGCCTATGTTCTCTTGGGTCATTTTAGAATTTGTGTGGGCCCTCATAATAGCCCATATTAGCCGCTTGGGGTGTTTTCTTTAAAAATGATTCACAAAAAATGACATTCCTTTGACTCTTCTTTTCAAATAACGTCCAATACCTAGCATTGGTTAGTGTTGATGTATATTATTTTTCAATTTTGAACATCAGATATCCTTTTTGATTGGCTTTAAAATAAGACCATATGAACAGATTTAGGAGTTTTCCAAACTCGCGATTTTTGAAAAAATTAGCCTTCTTTATGATGCCAACTTGTATTACAAATGGTACAAAAGTATATGAATCAATTTTTCAAAACCCATACACTTAAACATAGTGAAATTGACATAGTGAATGATTGTGGAATTATATCGAAATGAAATTGAATGAGTTGGATGAGCGTGTTTTGAATGACTTGTAGGGGAGGTAACATGGAATCGCTAATTGCGTTCAAAATGTCCATTACCTTCCTTTAAATGTTTTGAGATTGAATGAATGGAGCGCTGAGTGAATGATTTTGTTAGGAATATCTTTCAATTTCGCGATGTTCTTGATTGTACCCGGTGCTTTGGTGCTAAATGAAGCCCATAAGAGAAGGGTGTTGGGGGGGGGGGGATGTGTGTGTGTGTGTGTGGGGGGGGGGGGTGTTTTCATAATGCAAATATACGACAGATTAAAATAATAAACGACATATTTCTTAAAATATGGTTGTTTTCAATATTGCTTACTCGTACCACATATGGTATCAATGATCTCTTTGGGCCGGAAATATTCCAAACCAATTACCTCACTTTTAATTGATTATATTGACCCTTAATAAGCCTGTATGAGTCAACATGGTTACTTTGCAAACAATTTGGTTCAAGATAAGATTTTTGAAGAAAGGCATTTCTAAAGCCTTATAAGTTAATGGGTGCGGGTCTCGGTAAAACTTACGCGAATCAAATTATCATAGCCCATACCTATTTCATTGGCTCTTAATGAAGCCCATAAGAGCATTTTCCGGCATTCTGTAAATATACGACGGATAAATATTTTTGTGTTCAATGTTGTATATTTGCTTTAACACTTATAAGTTCCCACGAATAAAAAACACTTCGTTTGATTTTTTGCTAGTTTGTCCGCTTTACTCTGTTTCAAATTGTCTTTACTGCCCTTTAACGTCTCGAGTAAGCTCTATATAATGCATAGTTCGATTATGCGTGTAAATTTAGAACTGTATCAAACAATAAGATTTGGGTAAGAGTTATAGATGTGTGCACCAGCTCTCTTCCTTTGAAATTTCAATCGAAAGACACACGATTGCTGTTGATACAAGGTTTACACTTACAGATTATTGCGCCCTTACGGATTGTCATACTTATAAACATTCTCAAGCATTCGCAGACAAAACGCCTGCATCAGGTAACTACATGTCCCTACTTACAGACACTCTTATGGAAATGTCGATTAGTATGTATCTCATCTGTTCTGATAAAATTTGTTGTGAATATTCCTAAAAATCAAGTAAAAGGATTGAGACTGGGAGATACGTCGGTGAACAAGTGAACGAACGAACTAGCTTGTGCTGCAATACTCATCTAGTAGAAGACGAAATCCATTTTGTTGTCGATTGTGAATTTTATAACAATTTGCGTGAACTGGTTTTCGGTGTTATTCTGAGAACAAATGGCTTTATATCATTGTCATCGGAGCAAACGTTTGTGCATCTAATGCGAAAGTATGCTCGAAAACTCTCAAATGTTTTAGTCAAAGCTTATTCCTACAGGAGAAGTACTATTTATATCAATTCTTCTCAATACAGCTCTTTATCGTCGGCGCTATTCTGAAATCTCGTAACCACAGATTGATTAAAGCTGTGTTTACGAAATTTTTGTTTTACAATGACAAAATAAATTTTTCACGCATTTAAAATGAATATTTAGCCCGTAGTGCAAAATGAAAGAAAGGAATGTCTGGTGAAGAGAAATTGCTTGATTTAATACATTACTTCTCTATAATCAAAAACTTTTATTTTGTATTTACTAGTACCATAATCTTTTTTATAAGTAAAACCATTGGTAATCTTGCTGATTTGAATTATATCTTGCTGCCTCGGGAAATGCATGTTTGGTAAAAAAACATCATTGGGCATGACCATCTGATTCTTGTTTTAATTTTGCAACCTACCTAGTGCAAACGAAAACCATTGAAAAAATGTCCCTATTCAATGGATGCGTGTAGGTATTGATGGTTTGTTATGGCTAAAGTAGGGACTGTCTTACTGACCATATGTATATACTAAAAAGGCGATGCATACCAAGATAATGATTACCGGTATTTACTTTAATACCACAGAGAAAATATCAGACTTAGGCAAAGCAAGGCAGCTCAAGTATTGCTTGATTCATGTAGTTGAAGAAAAAAACTAAGAAAGTTTTTCTATAAAAAAGAAAGAAATAAAAATATACTTTAGGATTTCTTCAGTGTATAAGTTGAAAATTGATATGGATCAAACATTAGATTAGATATAAACGGACATTTTTATTAACGCTTCAAGCGCAAAACTCCTTCAGTTCCCTGTTCCGGTAACAGCTTCTAAAGAAACGGACTTTGGCCTATTAGTTTTCATTGGTCATACAAGCGAAGAGGTAAATGCTTCTTAGAATTCACCAACGATAAGTATGTTGTTTTGGTTGGGAACATTTGAGAAACATGCACAGTGACAAGGAAAATTTCTTTGGGCCAAGGCAGAATAAAAATAATTGGAGTTTTTTTTACCAGTCATTTTAAAATAAGACCCACAAGAACAGCTCCATGATATCGGAAACTTTCAACTACGATTTTTTAATGAAACTTTTAAGTCATGGAAACAGCTTTTGTGATCATTCCTTGCACTGAGTTTCTTGACTATTTCAGTACGAAACATTAGAGACAATAACTCTGGCAACTGAAAAGAAGATATAGTACAGTGATCGTGAAGGTCAGAACACTCATGATCACCACATCACAGATCAAGTAATTGTCTCCATCAGTAAAATTGTCAAGAAATTGTGTTTCTTGTTCGACAAAAATAGTTTAGTTCTCCTTCTTGACCTTACACCTCACCACAATCTTGTATCTTACAGTAAAGTCAAATCAATCAGTAAAAAGGGTGTGGTGACCATGGCTGTGTCAAGTTTGATACAGTCGACCGGGGCAACATTTTTTAGGTATTTTCGACTACAATGATTTTAGTATTGTGTAAAAAGGTTAAAACGATAGAGTAGTTCCTTCATATATTTGGAGGATATTAAAACCAGGACACATGTTCTTCACTAAGCGCCGATAATCATGTGTGGGCTTTGGATATTTGAATCTTATTTTTTTCTTATTCTACCCTCATCATAACCCTACTTAATTTAATGAGGCTCGGGAAATGTTTGAGACAAGAAATTGATTCCCCCACCCATTATTAGGCAAAGTATCCGATTGGTTCATATGGGCTAATTAAGATCCAGTTCAATTGATTAAACATCTCGTTGCTGGTTAAGAGAATTTCGATCGACATTTTGTTTCAACCAATAAAGAACCATTTACAGCAATTTTGGTACCCGTTGCCGTTGTTCTTAAAACCCAACTTCGGAAATTCATTTTCCGGCTACCATGGGATCCTTTGCAAACCAATCAAAAGGAATATTAAACTTGAAATATGGGCTTATTGTTTATTACACCAAAGCTATCTTAAAAACAATAACGTGCTGAAAGTAATTGGAGAATGTTTCAACCGCAATGAACATTACCTTTTTTGTGACCCTTATTCATAAAATCACCCAAATCAGTTCACATGGGCTTTTATTCCGGAGAGCCCATAAAATCCTGAAATGATCATAGAGAACATAGACCTACAAGTATTTCAATGCCAACCGACACTTTATACCAAACAGGGCTTAAGAAATCATCTGTAAACAAAAAAAAATTTTTCCTTAACCCATAAAAAGGAAACAGCGCAAATTGCTATTTTGGGCTCTGTGAGAGCCCAAAAATAGTGGAAAAGCTCTTGAAATATGAGTAACTGTATTTTCTAAAATGTTCTAACACTAAAAGCGTTGTTAAACTAAAGAAAATATTTAAGAAGAAAAACAAAACGCCTTTCCTGAACCTAGTATTACCCTTATGACCCTTTTTCAAAAAAGCACCCAAATCAGTTTACATGGGCTATTATGCCGGAGAGCCAATAAAATCCTGAAATGATCATAGAGAACATAGACCTGCAAATTTCAATGCTAACCAATACTTTATACCAAACACAGGTTAAGAAATCCTCTCTAAACAAAAAAAATGTTTTTCCTAACCCTTAAATAGGAAACAGCGCTAATTGCTATTTTTGGGTTCTGTGAGAGCCCAAAAATAGTGGAAAAGCTCTTGAAATATTAGTAACTGTATTTTCTAAAATGTTCTTACACTAAATGCATTGTTAAACTAAAGAAAAAAATTAAGAAGAAAAACAAAACGCCTTTCCTGAACCTAGTATTGAAGAATACCCATTTTGCCCATATGGGCTCCTTTGAGAGCCCATAAAATTGGGGAACCGACCCAAAAAATTCGGACCCGCATAGTTTCCGATTGCTTGACCCCTAAACAATCAATTAAACCCAAGAAATCAATTTCAGCAGGAAAATCCTACGGGATTACATAAGGCACCGCACTAGAAGCACTTGGCCGATTTCAGTGAAACTTTACCAGAACGTCTCTTTGGAGACCATCTTTAAAATTTGTTTGCAAAGTTTTGATTAGCCGATAAATATGGGCGTGGCAGAGCAGGGCTAATTTTGAGTCTCCTCTGTAAATAGTGGGTTGGCAGGGTCTATTATCACTGTTTATTCTTCGAATTATATTTCATTTCAACAATTAGGCAAATTTGAAAGAAACCTTGCCAGAAAGTTTCTTGGATGAGATCCACTGGTCAAAACGTATTCAGGACAGCGGTTTAGGACCATTTTGGCCCTCTTGTTATCATTTTTCTTCCATCAGTTGCATGCCTGTATAGCGAATCAGGGGTTTAAGCGTCTCTCGTTGTTTTAAATACATTGATTTATTATATACCCCCGTCAAAAGACGAGGCGTATTATGTGATCACCTGTGTTGGACGGGAGGCGTGAGCTTCATTAGTGGCTTGAGGTCACCGTCTCTTGAACGCATTCCAACTTATCAGTACTTTCAGTACTTTGATTTATCATGCTCCCGGGAATATTTATTTATCATACTGCGTGAAATTTTTTTTTATCATACTGAAAAGAATGTAATCATCAGGCTGCAGTAAAGATTTTTTAACAAGCCCAATTTGATATAAGTTTTGAAAAGAGTTTGACTATAGATTTGTTTTACAAAAAGGCTATTGAAAAAAAGACGACAAAGAATAAAAATAGGTGTAGATTAAATCTTTAATTTTGATTGACGTTATCTTTATCACATTGTCTGGTCTTTAAGGATTAGTATAAATACATCAAGGGGTGTGTTTATTGATTTTTACAATCGTTTTGCTATTTGACAAAAATATTCATACAATTTCAAGTACGGTAAATCATTTCTTGTCTGACCCGTCAGGCAAAATTTGATCATTCGGTTAATGAAGTTGTATTGATTTTATGGTTTTTGCAAAGCCTGACTAGGGTCGAAACGTTATGCACTTGGTTGATTTGCTGAATCTAGAATGACCATTTTGACTAACTATCATTTAACTTTCCCATGAAAGTATATTTGAAATAATACCTCGACTAGTCCGCACGGTATATAATCTCATTTTCGAATATTTTTTAACTGTGATCCCAACTGGTCCCTTATTTTGCCTATTGTGTCGCAATTTTATTATCTTTAGAAAATCATAATTCTGATTGGTTTTTACCATTAATAATTTGCAATATGATAAGTCGAGAAAAATATGCCTTTACCAGGGTTTTTCTTCGTGAAAATATTCTTTTTGTAGCAGATTTTTATGGAACGTGAAAACATCATAACAAAGGCTTTTTTCCTTCTTTTTTCACATAACTTTATCGAAATCCAAAGTGCCGCTTACGTATTTCTTTACGTACATTAATTCCCCTTTCCTTTTTTTCAATTCTAAACTTTTTTTTTGAGTGTGTGTGTGTGTGAGTATTGACTTTCTTGAGCATATATATATATATATATATATATATATATATATATATATATATATATATATATATATATATATATATATATATATATATATATATATATATATATATATATATATAAAAAACAAAACGAGATAGAGGAAAATACCAACGTAATAACTTTCTAAAACACCGGATCCCTAAGGATGCACGAATACTGAATATTTTGAAATAAATTTGAGATAAATTGTATTCAAACAGTGTAAGTAATTTGGATTATTGCTAAAAGCATGAATAACCCTAGCGCTTTCGAAACTCAATGTTTCTTCATCAGGGGTTCAATGCGAACTGACAATAGAAATGGAAATGCAAATTGACGACCTGATATGAACAGCTGGCGAAAGTTGCTGGTCAGAAAAGTGCTTATTATCCGGGTCAAATTTGCCCTTGATGTTTATATGTCGTTTTTGTTTAATCCAAAGGGCTGGATCGTGTTAAGGCGCCTAATCCAATAGGTCTCCCGCGATTTACGTTGTTTGTCGCTCCATCTCGGGTTTGCTTCAATGCAACACAGGACAACATCGCTAAACGAGTGGCCGGCTTCGTTAAAGTGTTCTGCAACTGGAGACCTATTGAATCTGCGGGTTTTCCAGTCAGATCGGTGCAGATTGATACGCTTGTTGATCTGTTGCTTTGTTTCGCCGACATATTGTTTGTGGCATACCGTACATGTCATGAGGTAAACAGCATTTGAAGTTTTGCAATTGTGTGAACCTCTTATTGCCGACACAGCACCAAGAACCGACTTGAAAGTAGGCGTTTCGTGCATGATGTTGCACGTTTGACACCTTGGTGTTTTACACGGGCCGGAAATTCCAAGAGAGTCATTGGTTGTTGCAGTACTTATTTTGGCTCTCACCAGTACGTCTCGAAGTGACTTGGGTCTTCGGTATGCGACAACTGGTTTCTCAGGAAACAGTCTGCTGAGTTTGCTGGAAGACTCAATCTTGGACCAGTGTTTGTCTATTATTGAGTTAATGTTTGGCAGGTCAGGATGGTATGTCAGAACGAACGGAATTCTATCTGATTGCTGTACAACTTTGGTACCAAACAAGAGGGCATTTCGGTTTGCATCAGCAGCTCTTGCGATCGAGGTAGATATGACCTGCTTTGGGTAACCTCTGTTTTGTAAGTGTTGTAGCAGCTCTTTTGAGCGTTGTTCAAAGGTGCTATCTTGTGTACAGATCCTGCGAATCCGAAGGGCCAGACTGTAAGGGATGTTCCTCCAACAGTGTTTAGGATGGCAGCTAGTAGGGAGCAAGTATTGGTGTTTGTCTGTTGGTTTTGAATAAAGATCAACGTGAAGTTCGTTGCCATCCAGACGTGATAAAGTGTCTAAAAAGATGTGCTGTTCATTCGAAGTTTCAAAAGTAAACTTAATTGATGGATGGAAGTTGTTTGCAATAGTCTGGAATTCATTAAGTTTTTCCAGGCCGTGACACCATTTCATGTCTATGTCGTCAATAATATATATATATATATATATATATATATATATATATATATATATATATATATATATATATATATATATATATATATATATATATATATATATATATATATATATATATATATATATATATATATATATATATATATATATATATATATATATATATATATATATATATATATATGTTACAGTGAATATGTAAAATCAGGGATTTTGTAAAATAACTGAAAATTTCAGGGATTTTGTAAAATCACTGATTCCGTCAGTTGTTTTATAAAATAACTGAAATTTTCAGTGAATATGTAAAATAATGGAATATATGTGGTAAAAAGAAGGAAATAGGATATACATCCATTTTGAAAGATTGTAACTAAGATGTGTGTGTATTTCCATTTATTTATCGTCGCTACCGTAGCACATGCCCATAAGAGCGACGCCCCCAGAAGACGGTTAGTTATTACGGGGGATAGTGCAAGGATACATGACGAAATTACTGCTGAGATCCGCCATGGTTCTTTAACATGCTCTGTGTAATGCACCATCCCACGGGGCCTCGGTTTAACGTCTCACCCGAAAGATAATTAGTTTTTAGATGTGTACCAGCCCGGGATACGAACCCACGCAGTCGAACTTCAATGGATTTGAAGTCCGGTGCTCTACAAACTGAGCTAATCGGACTGGCAGTAACTAAGATGCTCCATTGCTGTTTTATAAACCTAAGGTAATTTGTATTTCTCAGTGTGGTCATAGATAAGTCAAAAGTAATTAATGACTATTACTTTTCAACAAACATTTTAACAACATCAAACAAACTTTTTCAATGACCTTCACTTTGAAGTGTGTTAAAGCTACTTATCAATCAACAAATTTAAGAATAATCGATCAATTAAAACAACAGATTGATCAATCAGATCCATGAGAAAGCATGTATTTTAGATTACAATGTTTTACTTTATCTTGAACGATGATAAATATTTCAAACACATTTCTCCTACAAACAATTGCTATGTTTGAGGAAAAATATGAATATCAAACAAAAAAGGAAATACCAATTTTTCTAATAAACTGCACTGTTTTTCCTTCTTTACAAATTAATTGAAATGGTTTTACATATTAACTGATGAATAAGAAACATTGTATATCCTATTTCCTTCTTTTTACCACTATTTACCACCATTATTTTACATATTCACTGAAAATTCTAGTCATTTTATAAAACAACTGACGGAATCAGTGATTTTACAAAATCCCTGAAATTTTCAGTTATTTTACAAAATCCCTGATTTTACATATTCACTGTAACATATATATATATATATATATATATATATATATATATATATATATATATATATATATATATATATATATATATATATATATATATATATATATATATATATATATATATATATATATATATATATATATATATATATATATATATATATATATAAAGCTGAAGTCTGATTTTGGTTCTTAGATCTCGTCTCAGAAAAAAGTGTGACTTTACTAATTTGGAATATCCACAGACCTCATATTGGCAAAAAAAAACATTAAGTACTAAATTTCTTAATTTTAGAATCTACGACGAAACGACCTTTTAAATGGCCACTTACTGTTTTCTTTTGTGTCTGAAATTTAAAATAATAAAAAATCATTCAGAGAAACTTAAATAAATATTGACCCGAAATAATGAGGAAACCAACAAACTTGAAGGGTTATCAAAGATACCCTTGATTTTAAAATTAACATTAGTGGGTGGGGTAATTCTGAAATTTTCAGCTTGTCTGAGAAAGAAAGCAAATACAATTTTATTTTCTTCGATAATTTGATATCGTTCACGCAAAAGTAACGAAGTTTGTCCTTTGTTAGATTAAATTTCGGATATTTCTGTGAATTTTTAAGTTTCTCTAAAATGTGCGACTTTTGAGACTTTTGTAAAGGAGTATTCTCGTGTGTGACCGTTTACTTCAGACACCATGGACAACATTTGGAATTCATTTTTTCCTCGTGATAAGCGAAATTGGACAGTCCTTCACATAAAAATTAAAAAAAAATCTTTAATGTTTTTCGGTGGTTTATCGAGAAATAACGATAGATTATCACTTGATAATCTCACCGCAAAAGCAGTGAAATTATCAAAAACTTAAACCCTGCTTTGGTGCATTTCATCCTATCTGACGTCATCTATGCGGAGCGAAATAAGTGACGTCACAATGAACGTTGCATAGCAATCACGCGCAAAATGACGCGCTTTACGAAAATATGTCCTAGAAATGTCACATTTTGTCTCATTTTTGCATTAAAAAAATAGAATAATCGTTTGTTTTTCGTGTAAGATCGATAAATATTTCATTTCGTGAAAAACAAAAGCTATATTTTCACTCGTGGCTCTGCCACTCGTGAAAATATAGCTTTTGTTGTTCACTCAATGAAATATAAATCGATCTTACTCTGAAACAAACGATTATCCTCTATATAATCAACACGTATGTTTAAATGTGATAAATTTAATGTGGCCTATTGGAACTTCGTTTTAGTTTATAATTGTCTGTTAAGGTATATAACATGTAAAACTGCGTACCAGAAGAGAATATGTTGTATTTTCATTCAAAGCACGAGTGCGTTCATGTTCGCGCGTGTGTTTTGGTGAATAAATATTGTTATTCATTATTAATTCATTTTAAAAAAGCATAATAATGAATAAAAATATTTATTCATTATTATGTTTTTTTTAAAATGAATTAATAACGTTAAGATATCTTTATAATCATGCGACTTAGGGCGTGAACCCCGATATTTGTTTTTGCTTGGCCTTACTCGATTTGAGCATTATGAGATTTCCCCCTTATTTTGTTCACACTTCACTGTTCACAGTCATTGTCGAGCTAGATGATAAATCACTATAAAGACGATTCTTATGAGTTTTAACAACATTGGATTCATTCATATTTTAACTACATTATTCAAAAACACTTATTTTGATCTAAAGAAGGTGGTTTCAAATTGTTTACTTAATAAAAATCGACGCTTGATAGACGTGGCCGCTCGAGCAACAATCGAATTTTTTAAAATTTTATTTGTTGTTATTCTCTTATTAAGGTATAACATTCCTTATTACAAATTTTGTAATGGGATCGAAATCAGAAAACTTCGGAACTCATCGTTGTATTTCGGTTTAAATGAACGTTTACGTTTTTACGTCGACATCGTAGCATCAACTGAAAATACGGTTAATAAGATCGTGAACGTGACACTCATTTCTATCAAAATCATTCCAAATTACTCGCTCAGTGCTCAATTTATTCATTCCAAACCGCAATCCTACCATTTAAAAACGACCCGAAAGCATTAAAAAACTTCAGATTTGTTCAAAACGATCAGTCCTTTATTCAAAACGAATAAATAGTTTCACGATTCCATTTGTTGGTGAGGATTTTTCAGCGTCTGGTCGAACCGTGAAGACGCAGAAACAGAATATAATTTAGATTTTTAAAGGGATGGGGGTTAATTCAAATCGATAATTTTGTCCGAATTGGACGAAATTATCGATGTTGTATTACTCCCTTTTACATTTCATTCAAAACTCCCATTCCTAATTGATTAATTATAATGATAATTCATCTTGTCAATTCCACAACATTGTTAACTGTACAGTTAGTTCCTATTCAAAGGCAATTACGACATTTTTTTAAAATTACTGCAATGACTTAATCAATAACGTAATTACTACGTCATTTTCTTCCGCAAGTTAACTTAAAGGAAAAAAGAAACCATACGAGAAAACACGATTCATGCCGATTTCAAAACAATGTATGTTGAAAAATGAAATCCAAATACCTTTTGACAATGTCCAAAGCACCACAAAACTAATAACGACACTCCTCATCTTAAAGCTGTTCTTAGCTTCAACTGTTCACAAAATTCGTCCACGGATTAATTGTGTGAAGCTGGCACTTCAATCGTCAATCGACATTCAGGTCTACATTGAATGTAGAGCTGAAGAGACCACACCATCTCTACATTCGCAGAACAAAATGTAGACCTAAGAAAGTCTCTTTGAGCACTTCAATCAACATTCAGGTCTACATTCAAACTTTTTCAATGTAGAGCTATTCAATCGACATTCAGGTCTACATTCAAATTTTCCAATGTAGAGCTACGCAATCGACATTCAGGTCCACATTCAATTTTCTCAATGTAGAGCTACACAATCGACATTCATGTCTACATTCAACCTTTTTTAAATGTAAAGCTATTCAATCGATATTCATTCTACATTCAAACTTTTTCAATGTAGAGCTATTCCATCGATATTCAGTTCTACATTTAAATTTTTCAATGTAGAGCTATTCCATCGACATTCAGGTCTACATTCAATTTTTTTCAATGTAGAGCTATTCCATCGACATTTGGATCTACATTCAAATTTTTCAATGTAGGGCTATTCCATCGACATTCATGTCTACATTCAAACTTGTTCAATGTAGAGCTATTCCATCGACATTCAGGTCTACATTCAAACTTGTTCAATGAAGAGCTATTCCATCGACATTCAGGTCTACATACAAATTTTTCAATGTAGAGCTACGCAATCGACATTCACGTCTACAATCAAATTTTACAATTAAGTGCAACGCAATCAACATTCAGGTCTACATTCAAACTTTTTTAAATGTAGAGCTATTCAATCGATATCCTGGTCTCGTTCAAACTTTTTCAATGTAGAGCTACTCAATCGTCATTCAGGTCTTCATTCAAACTTTTTCAATGTTGAACTATACAATCGAATTTCAGGTCTACATGCAATTTTCTCAATGTAGAGCTACACAATCGATATTCAGGTCTACATTCAAACTTTTTCAATGTAGAGCTATTCAATAGACATTCAGGTCTTCATTGAAATTTCCCAATGTACAGCTACGCAATCGACATTCAGGTCTACATTCAATTTTCTCAACGTAGAGCTACACAATCAACATTCACGTCTACATTCAAATTTTTCAAAGTAGGGCTATTCCATCGACATTCATGTCTACATTCAAACATTTTCAATGAAGAGCTATTCAATCGACATTCAGGTCTACATTCAAACTTTTTCAATGTAGAGCTATTCCATCGACATTTGGGTCTACATTCAAATTTTCCAATGTAGAACTATTCCATCGACATTCAGGTCTACATTCATTTTTCTCAATGTAGAGCTACACGATCGACATTCACGTCTACATTCAAACTTTTTCAATGTAGAGCTATTCCATCGGCATTCAGGTCTCCATTCGTTTTTTTCAATGTAGAGCTACACAATCGACATTCATGTCTACATTCAAACATTTTCAATGAAGAGCTGTTCAATCGACATTCAGGTCTACATTCAAACTTTTTCAATGTAGAGCTATTCCATCGACATTTGGGTCTACATTCAAATTTTCAAATGTAGAACTTTTCCATCGACATTCAGGTCTACATTCATTTTTCTCAATGTAGAGCTACACGATCGACATTCACGTCTACATTCAAACTTTTTCAATGTAGAGCTATTCCATCGGCATTCAGGTCTCCATTCGTTTTTTTCAATGTAGAGCTACACAATCGACATTCATGTCTACATTCAAACATTTTCAATAAAGAGCTGTTCAATCGACATTCAGGTCTACAATCAAACTTTTTCAATGTAGAGCTATTCCATCGACATTTGGGTCTACATTCAAATTTTTCAATGTAGGGCTATTCCATCGACATTCAGGTCTACATTCAAACTTGTTCAATGTAGAGCTATTCCATCGACATTCAGGTCTACATTCAAACTTTTCAATGTAGAGCTATTCCATCGACATTCGGGTCTACATTCAAATTTTTCAATGTAGAGCTACGCAATCGATATTCACGTCTACATTCAAATTTTACAATGAAGAGCTACGCAATCAACATTCAGGTCTACATTCAAATTTTTTTAAAATGTAGAGCTATTCAATCGATATTCAGGTCTACATTCAAACTTTTTCAATGTAGAGCTATTCCATCGACATTTGGGTCTACATTCATTTTTTTCAATGTAGAGCTACACAATCGACATTCAGGTCTATATTAAAACTTTTTTAATGTAGAGCTATTCCATCGACATTCAGGTCTACATTCATTTTTTTCAATGTAGAGCTACACAATCGACATTCATGTCTACATTCAAACATTTTCAATGTAGAGCTATTCAATCGACATTCAGGTCTACATTCAAACTTTTTCAATGTAGAGCTATTCCATCGACATTTGGGTCTACATTCAAATTTTCCAATAAAGGGCTATTCCATCGACATTAATGTCTACATTCAAACTTGTTCAATGTAGAGCTATTCCATTGACATTCAGGTCTACATTCAAATTTTTATAAAATGTAGAGCTATTCAATCGATATTCAGGTCTACATTCAAACTTTTTCAATGTAGAGATACTCAATCGTCATTCAGGTCTACATTCAAACTTTTTCAATGTAGAGCTATTTAATAGACATTCAGGTCTTCATTGAAATTTCCCAATGTACAGCTACGTAATCGACATTCAGGTCTACATTTAATTTTCTCAACGTAGAGCTACACAATCAACATTCACGTCTACATTCAAACTTTTTTAATGTAGAGCTATTTAATCGATATTCAGATCAACATTCAAACTTTTTCAATGTAGAGCTTTTCCATCGACATTCAGGTCTTCATTCAAATTTTCCAATGTAGAACTATTCCATCGACATTGAGGTCTACATTCATTTTTCTCATTGTAGAGCTACACGATCGACATTCACGTCTACATTCAAACTTTTTCAATGTAGAGCTATTCCATCGACATTTGGGTCTCCATTCATTTTTTTCAATGTAGAGCTACACAATCGACATTCATGTCTACATTCAAACATTTTCAATGAAGAGCTATTCAATCGACATTCAGGTCTACATTCAAACTTGTTCAATGTAGAGCTATTCCATCGACATTCAGGTCTACATACAAATTTTTCAATGTAGAGCTACGCAATCGACATTCACGTCTTCAATCAAATTTTACAATGAAGTGCTACGCAATCGACATTCAGGTCTACATTCAATTTTTTTTTAAAATGTAGAGCTATTCAATCGATTTTCAGGTCTACATTCAAACTTTTTCAATGTAGAGATACTCAATCGTCATTCATGTCTACATTCAAACTTTTTCAATGTTGAACTATACAATCGAAATTCAGGTCTACATTTAAACTTTTTCAATGTTGAACTATACAATCGATATTCAGGTCTACATTCAATTTTCTCAATGTAGAGCTACACAATTGACATTCAGGTCTACATTCAAACTTTTTCAATGTAGAGCTATTCAATCGACATTCAGGTCTTCTTTCAAACATGTAGTGTGTGGGTGTGTATGTATATTTATAGTTCAAGGATAGTTCATTTTGAAAAAGGGCCCGATGCGTCAAGCATCAAGCGTCAAAGGAAATATTTCTGATGGATCGAGCATCAGGAGATAAGGGGCCTATATTTGAAATTAAATTTTAAGAACTTATTAACACTTCTTCATATATGCATGGAAGTTTCATATATGCATGGAAGTTAATGAAAATTTAACTTAGTATTCTACATCAAGTTATTATGTGCATATTGATGTGGTCTTGTGATTTTGTACTGCATCAAAGAAAAAGGGGCTTTAAAGCTTAATGCAAAATTAATTTTCTTATAAACACAACTTTTTCATTTATAGGCGTTTTTTCATGAAACTTTTTTCTTATAATATCTTGAATATTACAATTAAGACATAGACCTTTCAAAGAGTCAGTACAGCATTATTTCAAAACTTTGCCAAGATACTTAGAACCATCAATACTTTTAACACTGATCAACATCATTCTGAATGAAATAAATTAACCAAAAACTTGCCAACATATTTCAGAGTATTCTAGATACAAAATTCAGATTAAAATGATGAGAGATCCTAACAATATGCTTCTGATGGTTTCAATGTTATTTGAAGTCTAGTTCATTCAACAGGATACGGCTGTGGCAAAATTCCACCTGACAACTTTTTATTGCACATAACGTCAGGCTTTTCACTATGAAAGGCTTATGTTTTGCATGATTTTAAATCATTATAATTTCAACAATATGTTTCTGCTTATATCAAGATCACTTTTCAAGGTTATTTTTCAAGGTCAAACTTTTGTAAACTTTGCTATTTTGCTGTGGTATTTGTGATTATAAATAATGCTAGTTGTAAACGAATTTGATTAAAATAATCCTTAAGTGAACCTTTGAAGGATTCCTTCAATGATTTCTGATAGATTAATGGGCAGGGAGGGGGGTGTTATTGGTTAAGTCAATCTTCATACATGTTAAGAGCTTTGAAAATATTTCCAGATTATCTTTCCAAAGTTCATAGGATTTTTTCTTGATGTCAATCCTTTATAACATTCTTCAAAAACAAAGAATCTTGAAAAGATGATAAAGAAGAAAAAAATACAGGTTGTAGGGTTGAATGGGATTAATTGAAAATATTTTTATATGATTAAATAAGCTTATATCGAGGGCTCGGCGCAAAGCAGTTGCAACTCCTTATATGTTTATAGGGAGTTACAACTGTTTCGCACTGAGCCCTCGATATGGTGACTGAGATCCCATGTTGTGGCACAAATCCTTCCAGACATATAATCCCACCAATGGGTGAAAAATTTTGTAACCTTTGAGGGGGAAAAAAGCCTTGAGGCTTGGACAGGATGTGATATTACTAGGAAGAGAAATACCAGGGATCCGTGATATAGTGAAGCCTATATCAAGCAAGCACTCCCTGATTTTTCATAATAAGCAATATGTATAGTAATTGTCTTGTTCTACACAAGCACATTTCTTGAGCAAGTCCTATTTAGCTCACGCAAGAGTAACATGCTCAACATGAGCTGTTGTGATCACCTTTTGTCCATTGTGCATCAGCATTTGTCAATCATTCTTTATACATATTCCCTTCAATAAATAGTCGGCAGATTTCAACCAAACTTGGCAGAAATATAATGACATTTAAATCATAATCATATTAACCTCCGTTAACCATTGGCGGTTTTCAACCATCTTGCAGGTTGTGACCCAGGAACCTCTATAAATAATCTCCCAAACCAGTGACCCAACTGCAACCAAACTTTTTCTGAATGTTCCTTGAATGACCCTTTCAAAAATTGTTTGTTAAACTTTAATTTTTGCAAAAGTATTTAAGTATCAGGATTGGGTCTTATTTTGACTGTAAACACTCAGGAAGACTCCTTCCAAAAGCAATTGTACATTTTTTTTCTTTTTATTCTTTCTTTTTTTAATGGTTGCACTATTCTTAAGATTCATGTTGCATTTTTCAGGTGAGCAATTTAGGGCCATTCTGGAAATCCTGTAGAAAGTCTCCAGGGTACTTACTTTATACAGTTTTGTCTACAGGAATTAAAAAGGAAAAAGCTTCTTTGTCTTTTGAAGTCATTTAATGGATGTCAAAAAATTGCTCAGGATTATTAGTGGGTTGTTTGTGTTACATTGCGTTGGAGAAGTTTATTATATGAAAAGAATCTGAAGGATAATATTTCTTTAATTATTTGTATGATGTATCAATTTGATATTTAATTTCCTAATTTTGTCACTTGTGATGCTCCATTATGAGAATAAAGAAGTTATAGAAGTTATAGCAATGGTGTGTTTCCCAGCTATCTGTGTGTTCGTCGGTTGACTGTTATCCCAATGGTGTCTACAGTTTTCATCTGAATTGCTTCAAACTTCAATAGAATGATCGTACCAACATAAGTATTTTTCTTTTAAAAGCATGGCCATGAGATGTCCACTAAGAGATGTCATTCCTTAAATAATTTCATATGATATTTTATAATATCTCATTAGACCTATCATGCTTAAGGCTTTTCAAAAAGTCAGTAGAGTGTCCAGAAGCTCTCTTTTTGTCTTGCTAAAACTGATATTGGCCATAACTTTTGATTGGTAACAGGTGTTGTCTTCATAGTTCACATGTGCATTGCTAATGACAACTCCCTTTTTGACTTTGATCAAGGTCAGGTGTCAAGTTCATAGTTTAAAATATTTTAAAAAACTTTAAAAATGGCCATAATTTTTCAATGGTAAGTGAAATAGCCTTCATATTTCAAATGTTAATTACTTGTGACATTTTATCAAAAACCTATTTGTTGGTACCAAGTTCTTTCAGTAGATATCTAAGACAAGGTACAAGGTAAATAAAGTCCATGATTAAAAACTCTGACCATCAAACAATATGAATTGGTGTAAAGCTACAGTGTCTTCTTTAATGGTAAATAATTTAAATCTAGCTATTTCAATTTTATAGGATAATCATTTTTTTCTGTGTAAGATCGATTTATAGTTCATTCGGAGAACAAAATAAGCTATACTTTCATAAAAAGTAAAAATACTTTGTTTTTCATGAAATTAATTATTCAATCTTAATAGAAAAACAAACGGCTAAACTGTCTTCTAAAAAAATTAGACAAACTTTAAAAAACTTTGGCACAAGTCCCTCATTTTGAATGTGATGGTTATGTTACAGCAAAACATCACTTGTTTATTTCTATGCTCTTCCTAGATTATACCATAAAAGATGAAACGAACAAAAGCACTTGAAAATTCACTGTTTGGGCGTAGAGATTATCAGGTGATTATCTAGCATTATTTTTTGCTCCACTGGCGGAAGGCCACTGGGGCTTTTGTCATCGCGTTGTGTCCGTCATGCGTCCGGTCGTAAACCTTTTATTTAAAAATCTTCTCAGAAAATATTGGATTAATTTCAACCAAACTTCACGGGAATGATTCTTGGGTAACCTCCTTACGGAGTTGTTATAGAAAATTTTGATCCAAGGAAAAACATGGGCGTGGCTAATTTAAAAAATATGGTAATAAGTGAGTTTTCTCACATTATTTTGATGGTTACCAATTAAAATTTCACATGAATGATCTTTAGGTGACCCTTTATCAGTCTACAAAAAAATATTGTGATCGGATGAAAAAAATATGTTTTTTATGGACGGAGGTCATTTTTCTATATTTTATATAGTGGATGCTTTCAAAATCATTTTCTCAGAATGTAAGTGATGGTTATCAATCAAATTTCACAGCAATGATCATTGAGTGACCTTTTATCAGTCTACCAATAATTATTGTGCCAGGTTGAAAATAAGTATTTTATGGGCGGAGGACATTTTCAATATCTTAAATAGTGTAAACTTTGACAATAATTTTCAACATCAGTAGAACCCAATCGATAAGAAAATGTTTAAATCGCCAAAGCATGAGCTCCCATAGACCCTGACACGAGATTTTATATCTGACTAAGACCACACTTTTCCAGCATTGTCTGTATTTTTTAAGGTTTTAAGGCCCAAGGTTATATAAGTTTTCTCGGGCTCAAATTTCACAAAATTTTAAATTAAAAATAATGTATGAAAATAAAAGATTATATTAAGAAGTAGTTATTTATAACAACTTATTAATATCGTCTTTTATGTTTATACATTAAAATGAGAAAATAAACAGAAATACGGCTGAATTGAATTTTGAGAAAAATTAGAAGTGAGCATGAGAAAAGTTTTATAACCTCTGGCGCTGAACTTATAAACAATAAAAAAAAAGATACTAAAACTCGCTATATTACTGTTATTATGTGTAATAATTCTGAAATAACTTATGAATCTATTTCCGTTAATTGTTTCAGATCTTTTTCTTTTTTGCGACCAATCAAAGTCTTTTTCAAAAATCTTTCATACGAACCGATTCGCTTCAAGCGTGGTCTAATGTTATATTAATTCACTAGCGACAAACACTGGTTGGAAATATGCCCAATAAACATGTCTTTCAATAGGCGCTTGATGTAAGATCTTTGCATTGCCCCAGCAATCTGCCCTGAACTTTTTCTCCAACATCCTGGGAAACATTCAGCAAATGCTATGATAACCTACATACGAACGTTGTCATCGTAAACTGTTTTAAATAAGTTTTGACTGTTGATTTAAAGAAAACTTAAATATCAAGCAATTATCCTCGGAGTATAACCCGCCACTGACGGATCGTGTTTTTAGCTCCACTAGCGAGATTTTAGCGAGAAATTGTCATGGGCGGTGTGTCCGTCGAGCGTCAGTCCGTCCGTATACTTTTTCTTTAGTCATCTTCTCAATGTGCTTAGTTTAACGAAGCTATGAAGAATTGTTCCTTGGGTGACACTCTTCTGAAACTGTTACAGAAATTGGGATTTAACCCCAAATATGGGCGTGGCATTTTTAATAGTCTGTAAAAACCTTCTCTCAATCCATCGGGCTGATTTCAATGAAACTTGGCATGGATGTTCCTTGTGTGAACCTTTACTTAAATTGTCAAAGACATTTTAATTGACCCCCGAATATGGGCGTCTAAGGGCTGGGCTTGTTTTCACGTAAAAAAACTTTAACTTTTGCGTGTCAAATATCATATTATTCAAGAAAATACACAAGCATAAAATACTAAAATGACCCGATCACCACCAATGTTAATTTTGAAATAAGGAGTAACCTTGAATTCCCTTTCAATTCGTTACCTTTTTTCCAGTTGATGTTAATTGTCGATTCTCCTCGATTTATTTTTCTTTAAAAATTCGGCAACTTTCAGATACCACAGAAATGAAGTTTGAATGTAGACCTGAATGTCGATTGAGTAGCCCTACATTTAAAATTTGAATGTAGACCTAAAAGTCGATGGATTAGCTCTACATTGAAAAAGTTTGAATGTAGACCTGAATATCGATTGTATAGTTCAACATTGATAAAGTTTGATTTGTTTGCTTGAATGGGTTTAACGCCGCTTTCAACAATCTTGCAGTTATATCGCAGCGGCCGGAGTACCTAACAATGGATTCCTGGTATTTCTTTCACCTGTTCTTCCATTACACCCTTTCCTAGCCTCCGACTGCTATCTCACATAGGTTGACGATTATCTACCTATTGGTGAGAGACAAACGTCGGAAAGGATATTTGCCGCCACCGGGGATCGAACCCACGACTTCCGGATTGGAAGTCTAATGCTTATAAAGTTTGAATGTAGACCTGGATATCGATTGAATAGCTCTACATTAAAAAAGTTTGAATGTAGATTGAAAAGCGTTTGAAAAGCCTCAAATTGAAAAAGTTTGAATGTAGACCTGAATGTCGATTGCGTAGCTCTACATTGAGAAAATTGAATGTAGACCTGAATGTCGATGGCGTAGCTCTACATTGGAAAATTTGAATGTAGACCTGAATGTCGATGAAATAGCTATGAATGTAGACCTGAATGTCGATTGCGTAGGTCTTCATTTGAAAATTTGAATGTAGACATGAATGTCGATTGCGTAGCGCTACATTTAAAAAAGTTTGAATGAAGACCTGAATGTCGATTGCGTAGCCCAAGCATTGGAAAATTTGAATGTATACCTGAATATCGATTGAATAGCTCTACATTGAAAAAGTTCGAATGTAGACCTGAATGTCGATTGTATAGCTTTACATTGAGAAAATTGAATGTAGACATGAATATCGATTGAAAAGCTCTACATTGAAAAGTTTGAATGTAGACATGAATATCGATTGAATAGCTCTACATTCAAAAACGTTTGAATAAATACCTGAATTTCGATGGAATTGCTCTTCATTGAAAAAGCTTGAATGTAGACCTGAATGTCGATTGAATAGATCTACATTTAAAAAAGTTTATATGTAGACCTGAATGTCGATTGTGTAGCTCTACATTGAAAAAATTGAATGTAGACCTGAATGTCGATTGAATAGCTCTACATTGAAAAAGTTTGAATGTAGACCTGAATGTCGATTGAAAAGCTCTACATTGAAAAAATTTGAATGTAGACCTGAATGTCGATTGCGTAGCTCGACATTGAAAAAATTAATTGAAGACCTGAATGTCGATGAAATAACTCTACATTGAAAAAGTTTGAATGTAGATCTGAATGTCGATTGAATAGCTCTACATTAAAAAAGTTATGAATGTAGACCTGAATGTCGATTGTGTCGCTCTACATTGAGAGAATTGAATGTAGACCTGAATGTCGATTGCGAAGCTCTACATTTGAAAATTAAAATGAAACCTTATTGAAAAAAATGAAAGAAGACATAAATGCCGATTGCGTAGCTCTACATTGAAAAAATTTGAATGTAGACTTGAATGGCGATTGAATAGCTCTTCATTGAAAAAGTTTGAATGTAGCCATGAAGATCAGTTGCGTAGCTCGACATTGAGAAAATGGAATGTAGACCTGAATGTCGATTGCGAAGCTCTACATTGGAAATTTGAAATGAAACCTTAATGTCGATTGAATAGCTATACATTAAAAAAAGTTTGAATGTAGACCTAAATGTCGATTGTGTAGCCCTACAATGAAAAAATTGAATGTAGACCTGAATGTCGATGGAATAGCTCTACATTGTAAAAGTTTGAATGTAGACCTGAATGTCGATGGAATAGCTCTACATTGAAAAAGTTTGAATGTATACCTGAATGTCCATTGCGTAGCTCGACATTGAGAAAATGAATGTAGACCTGAATGTGGATTGCGAAGCTCTACATTGGAAATTTGAAATGTAACCTTAATGTCGATTGAATAGCTATACATTAAAAAAGGTTGAATGCAGACCTGAATGTCGATTGTGTAGCCCTACATTGAAAAATTTGAATGTAGACCTGAATGTCGATGGAATAGCTGTACATTGAAAAAGTTTGGATGTAGACCTGAATGTCGATTGAATAGCTCTACATTGAAAAAGTTTAAATGTAAACCTGAATGGCGATGGAATAGCTCTTCATTGAAAAAGTTTGTATGTAGACCTGAATATCGATTGAATAGCTCTACATTTAAAAAGTTTAAATGTAGACCTTAATGTCGATTGTGTAGCTCTACATTGAGAAAATTGAATGTAGACCTGAATGTCGATTGAATAGCTCTACATTGAACAAGTTTGAATGTAGACCTGAATGTCGATTGAAAAGCTCTACATTGAAAAAATTTGAATGTACACCTGAATGTCGATTGCGTAGCTCGACATTGAAAAAATTAATTGAAGACCTGAATGTCGATGAAATAACTCTACATTGAAAAAGTTTGAATGTAGATCTGAATGACGATTGAATAACTCTACATTTAAAAAAGTTTGAATGTAGACCTGAATGTCGGTTGTGTAGCTCTACATTGAAAAAATTAAATGTAGACCTGAATGTCGATTGCGTAGCACTACAATGGAATATTTGAATGCAGACCTGAATGTCGATTGAATAGCTCTACATTTAAAAAGTTATGAATGTAGACCTGAATGTCGATTCTGTCGCTCTACATTAAGAGAATTGAATGTAGATCTGAATGTCGATTGCGAAGCCCTACATTGGAAAATTAAAATGTAACCTTATTGAAAAAAAATGAAAGAAGACATAAATGCCGATTGCGTAGCTCTACATTGAAAAAGTTTGAATGTAGACTTGAATGACGATTGAATAGCTCAACATTGAAAAAGTTTGAATGTAGCCCTGAATGTCGATGGAATAGCCGTTAATTGGAAAATTTAAATGTAGACCTGAATGTCGATGGAATAGCTCTTCATTCTTAAAGTTTGAATGTAGACCTGAATATCGATTGAATGCGGTACATTTAAAAAAGTTTGAATTTAGACCTGAATGTCGATTGTGTAGCTCTACATTGAGAAAATTGAATGTAGAAGTTTTAATGTAGACCTGAATGTCGATTGTGTAGCCCTACAATAAAAATTTGAATGTAGACCTGAATGTCGATTGAATAGCTCTACATTGTAAAAGTTTGAATGTAGACCTGAATGTCGATGGAATAGCTCTACATTGAAAAAGATTAAATGTAGACCTGAATGTCCATTGCGTTGCTCGACATTGAGAAAATGAATGTAGACCTGAATGTCGATTGCAAAGCTCTACATTGGAAATTTGAAATGTGACCTTAATGTCGATTGAATAGCTATACATTAAAAAAAGGTTGAATGTAGACCTGAATGTCGATTGTTTAGCCCTACATTGAAAAATTTGAATGTAGACCTGAATGTCGATGGAATAGCTGTACATTGAAAAAGTTTGAATGTAGACCTGAATGTCGATTGAATAGCTCTACATTGAAAAAGTTTAAATGTAAACCTGAATGGCGATGGAATAGCTCTTCATTGAAAAAGTTTGTATGTAGACCTGAATATCGATTGAATAGCTCTACATTTAAAAAGTTTAAATGTAGACCTGAATGTCGATTGTGTAGCTCTACATTGAAAAAATTAAATGTAGACCTGAATGTCGATTGCGTAGCACTACAATGGAATATTTAAATGCAGACCTGAATGTCGATTGAATAGCTCTACATTGAACAAGTTTGAATGTAGACCTGAATGTCGATTGAAAAGCTCTACATTGAAAAAATTTGAATGTACACCTGAATGTCGATTGCGTAGCTCGACATTGAAAAAATTAATTGAAGACCTGAATGTCGATGAAATAACTCTACATTGAAAAAGTTTGAATGTAGATCTGAATGACGATTGAATAACTCTACATTTAAAAAAGTTTGAATGTAGACCTGAATGTCGATTGTGTAGCTCTACATTGAAAAAATTAAATGTAGACCTGAATGTCGATTGCGTAGCACTACAATGGAATATTTAAATGCAGACCTGAATGTCGATTGAATAGCTCTACATTTAAAAAGTTATGAATGTAGACCTGAATGTCGATTCTGTCGCTCTACATTAAGAGAATTGAATGTAGATCTGAATGTCGATTGCGAAGCCCTACATTGGAAAATTAAAATGTAACCTTATTGAAAAAAATGAAAGAAGACATAAATGCCGATTGCGTAGCTCTACATTGAAAAAGTTTGAATGTAGACTTGAATGGCGATTGAATAGCTCAACATTGAAAAAGTTTGAATGTAGCCCTGAATGTCGATGGAATAGCCGTTAATTGGAAAATTTAAATGTAGACCTGAATGTCGATGGAATAGCTCTTCATTCTTAAAGTTTGAATGTAGACCTGAATATCGATTGAATGCGGTACATTTAAAAAAGTTTGAATTTAGACCTGAATGTCGATTGTGTAGCTCTACATTGAGAAAATTGAATGTAGACCTAAATATCGATTGCGTAGCTCTACATTGGAAAATTTGAATGTAGACCTAAATGTCGATTGAATAGCTCTACATTGAAAAAGTTTGAATGTATACCTGAATGTCGGTTGCGTAGCTCGACATTGAGAAAATTGAATGTAGACCTGAAAGTCGATTGCGAAGCTCTACATTGGAAATTTGAAATGAAACCTTAATGTCGATTGAATAGCTATACATTAAAAAAAGTTTGAATGTAGACCTGAATGTCGATTGTGTAGCCCTACAATAAAAATTTGAATGTAGACCTGAATGTCGATTGCGTAGCTCTACATTGAAAAATTTGAATGTACACCTGAATGTCGATTGCGTAGCTCGACATTGAAAAAATTAATTGAAGACCTGAATGTCGATGAAATAACTCTACATTGAAAAAGTTTGAATGTAGATCTGAATGACGATTGAATAACTCTACATTTAAAAAAGTTTGAATGTAGACCTGAATGTCGATTGTGTAGCTCTACATTGAAAAAATTAAATGTAGACCTGAATGTCGATTGCGTAGCACTACAATGGAATATTTAAATGCAGACCTGAATGTCGATTGAATAGCTCTACATTTAAAAAGTTATGAATGTAGACCTGAATGTCGATTCTGTCGCTCTACATTAAGAGAATTGAATGTAGATCTGAATGTCGATTGCGAAGCCCTACATTGGAAAATTAAAATGTAACCTTATTGAAAAAAATGAAAGAAGACATAAATGCCGATTGCGTAGCTCTACATTGAAAAAGTTTGAATGTAGACTTGAATGGCGATTGAATAGCTCAACATTGAAAAAGTTTGAATGTAGCCCTGAATGTCGATGGAATAGCCGTTAATTGGAAAATTTAAATGTAGACCTGAATGTCGATGGAATAGCTCTTCATTCTTAAAGTTTGAATGTAGACCTGAATATCGATTGAATAGCTCTACATTTAAAAAAGTTTGAATTTAGACCTGAATGTCGATTGTGTAGCTCTACATTGAGAAAATTGAATGTAGACCTAAATATCGATTGCGTAGCTCTACATTGGAAAATTTGAATGTAGACCTAAATGTCGATTGAATAGCTCTACATTGAAAAAGTTTGAATGTATACCTGAATGTCGGTTGCGTAGCTCGACATTGAGAAAATTGAATGTAGACCTGAAAGTCGATTGCGAAGCTCTACATTGGAAATTTGAAATGAAACCTTAATGTCGATTGAATAGCTATACATTAAAAAAAGTTTGAATGTAGACCTGAATGTCGATTGTGTAGCCCTACAATAAAAATTTGAATGTAGACCTGAATGTCGATTGCGTAGCTCTACATTGAAAAATTTGAATGTACACCTGAATGTCGATTGCGTAGCTCGACATTGAAAAAATTAATTGAAGACCTGAATGTCGATGAAATAACTCTACATTGAAAAAGTTTGAATGTAGATCTGAATGACGATTGAATAACTCTACATTTAAAAAAGTTTGAATGTAGACCTGAATGTCGATTGTGTAGCTCTACATTGAAAAAATTAAATGTAGACCTGAATGTCGATTGCGTAGCACTACAATGGAATATTTAAATGCAGACCTGAATGTCGATTGAATAGCTCTACATTTAAAAAGTTATGAATGTAGACCTGAATGTCGATTCTGTCGCTCTACATTAAGAGAATTGAATGTAGATCTGAATGTCGATTGCGAAGCCCTACATTGGAAAATTAAAATGTAACCTTATTGAAAAAAATGAAAGAAGACATAAATGCCGATTGCGTAGCTCTACATTGAAAAAGTTTGAATGTAGACTTGAATGGCGATTGAATAGCTCAACATTGAAAAAGTTTGAATGTAGCCCTGAATGTCGATGGAATAGCCGTTAATTGGAAAATTTAAATGTAGACCTGAATGTCGATGGAATAGCTCTTCATTCTTAAAGTTTGAATGTAGACCTGAATATCGATTGAATAGCTCTACATTTAAAAAAGTTTGAATTTAGACCTGAATGTCGATTGTGTAGCTCTACATTGAGAAAATTGAATGTAGACCTAAATATCGATTGCGTAGCTCTACATTGGAAAATTTGAATGTAGACCTAAATGTCGATTGAATAGCTCTACATTGAAAAAGTTTGAATGTATACCTGAATGTCGATTGCGTAGCTCGACATTGAGAAAATTGAATGTAGACCTGAAAGTCGATTGCGAAGCTCTACATTGGAAATTTGAAATGAAACCTTAATGTCGATTGAATAGCTATACATTAAAAAAAGTTTGAATGTAGACCTGAATGTCGATTGTGTAGCCCTACAATAAAAATTTGAATGTAGACCTGAATGTCGATTGAATAGCTCTACATTGTAAAAGTTTGAATGTAGACCTGAATGTCGATGGAATAGCTCTACATTGAAAAAGATTGAATGTAGACCTGAATGTCCATTGCGTTGCTCGACATTGAGAAAATGAATGTAGACCTGAATGTCGATTGCGAAGCTCTACATTGGAAATTTGAAATGTGACCTTAATGTCGATTGAATAGCTATACATTAAAAAAAGGTTGAATGTAGACCTGAATGTCGATTGTTTAGCCCTACATTGAAAAATTTGAATGTAGACCTGAATGTCGATGGAATAGCTCTTCATTGAAAAAGTTTGAATGTAGACCTGAATATCGATTAAATAGCTCTACATTTAAAAAAGTTTAAATGTAAACCTGAATGCCGATTGTGTAGATCTACATTGAGAAAATTGAATGTAGACCTGAATGTCGATTGAATAGCTCTACATTGAAAAAGTTTGAATGTAGACCTGAATGTTGATTGCGTAGCTCGACATTGATAAAAAATATTGTAGACCTGAATGTCGATGGAATAGCTCTACATTGAAAAAGTTTGAATGTAGACCTGAATGACGATTGTGTAGCTCTACATTGAGAAAATTGAATGTAGACCTGAATGTCGATTGCGAAGCTCTACATTGGAAAATTGAAATGTAAACTTAATGTCGATTGAATAGCTAAACATTAAAAAAAGTATGAATGTAGACCTGAATATCGATTGAATAGCTCTACATTTAAAAAAGTTTGAATGTAGACCTGAATGTCGATTGTGTAGCTCTACATTGAGAAAATTGAATGTAGACCTGAATGTCGATTGCGTAGCTCTTCATTGGAAAATTTGAATGTAGACCTGAATGTCGATTGCGTAGCTCTACATTGGAAAAATTGAATGTAGACCTGAATGTCGATTAAATAGCTCTACATTGAAAAAGTTTGAATGTAGACCTGAATGTTGATTGAAGTGCTCAAAGAGACCTTCTTAGGTCTACATTATGTTCTGCGAATGTAGAGATGGTGTGGTCTCTTCAGCTCTACATTCAATGTAGACCTAAATGTCGATTGACGATTGAAGTGCCAGCTTCACACACATCCACGGATTACGTTAACCTATTGAATTAAATACGAGCTGTTGAAGGTAAACACCTTACAAAAAAATAAGATCTTGTTTCGTGGTGTGATTTTTAACACCTGCTCAAAGAAGGAAGGAAATAGAACCCGGTAGTGTAGAGTTAACAACATCGTGAAATTGACAACGTGAATGATTTTAGAATGCTTAAGGAATGAAATTCATTGAGTGTGTGGAGCGAGTTTTGAGTGAATTTAATGGGAGGTAATCCTATATCGAAAATTTTGTTCAGGATGAACAAAATTTGCGATAATGATTACCTCCCTTCAATAAAAATTACAAACAAGTTTTATACATAGCTTCCTATTTCTTCAAGAACCTATGAGACGCTTGCAATCTGAATTATGTCAGTGAAATCGCGATTTTTATCTATCAAAATTTTCTTTGAATGACGTTGTTGATTCTTTATTTTTCAATGGGTTTGAGCGTTTTTGAATGGTATGAGTGTGTGTTTGGAATGAATGATTGGAGCGCTGAGTGAGCGATTTAGAATGGTTTTGATTGAGGCGAATGTCAATTTCACGATGTAGCTAACTTAATTTCACCACAACGATTGCGTTCCTAGAAGTATTTCTCATACTTAAAGGTAAAGTCACTGACATCATGATATTGACTCCCATTTCGATATAGTGACACTCACAAAGGCATTCTAAATAACAAACTCTGTGCTCCATTTAAACAGTACACACATATAATTAGTAACATCGTGGAATTGACATTCATTTCAATAAAAATCATTCTAAATTCCCCAATCAGCGCTCCATTAATTCCAAACACTCACCCAAATCACTCAAAAAGATCAAAAGCACTTAAATGATGAGACAACAATTACAATCAAAATGAAACCACGATTTCTCCGACATAATTGATTTTTAATAAGCTTTTAATTGATTCGTAAAGATTTATAAAGTTTTTTTTTTATAGAATTTTTTATGCATGTGTTATTAAAAGGAGGTATAAAAGTATCGCTAATTTTGTTCATCATGAACAAAATAAGCTATATTGGGTCACCACCCTTTAATTCAACTCAAAACTCACTCATCTTACTAATCCAATTTCGTTCTAAGTCATGCCAATATCTTTCAGCTTGTCAATTACACTATGTTGCTATCTGTAGTCCACTCCCGATAAAGAAATATGGATGGGTCGACAGCCCAAGTTCGAGCTTCGTTTTGGTCCATCGACTTTAAAAGATGATACGAATGCTTGATTTACAGAATATATTGACAATTTACGTTTTCCGGTTTTTTGTTTTTCTTTTAATAATCATTTTTTCTAAATGTGTTGAGGTGACTTTTGGTACATGTGTGTTCGCATAAACATTTGGACCTTTTCCTTAATTCTGGCAGGTATTACGATGGCTTTGGTACTCCAAATAATTCTCGAGATATTTTTTTCAAATTTGATTACTCAAAATACTTCGTAACCTCTTTCTTCCTTGTCTGCTTGCTTTCATTTACCATCCTATTCCAATGTAAAGCTATTGTTAGTGCCTATAGATATATAGGCTGAACGTGACTATAGATATATAGGCAATTACAAATAGTTTTTCACTAACCTCGCCAATTGGACTTTTCTCTCTAACAGTGTAGTCAATAGTCTCTTGTTTTGATCATTTTTAGTTGTTTTCTTCTATGTTCGATTTTTTTTCTTGAATGGATTTCATGGGATGCTGTAATAATTCAAATTATGATAACAAAGAATATCCATTGTTAAGACAGATAGAGTTAAAAACATCGAGAAATTGACAAGGTGTATGATTTTGGAATGATTTAAGAATGAAATTGAATGAGTGTGTAGAGCGAGTAATGAGTGAATATAATGGGAGGTAATCCTTTATCTCAAATTTTGTTCGGAACGAACAAAATTAGCGATATCGATTACCTCCCTTTAATAAAATTATGCATACAAGTTCTATACATAGCTACCTATTTCTCCAAGAACTTATGAGACGCTATCAATTTGAATTATATCAGTGAAATCACGATTTTTCCTCTATCAAAATGTATTTACAAATGAGGTTGTTGTTTCTATATTTTGCAAATGGTTTTGAGCGTTTTTGAATGGTTTGAGTGAGTGTTTGGAATGAATGAATGGGGCGCTGGGTGAGCGATTTAGAATGGTTTTGATTGAGGCGAATGTCAATTTCACGATGTCACTAACTGTAAAATGGTTTGATTCAATATTAACTTCCCTGTCATTGTATCGTTCCATATAAAGTTACAAACATCTTGAAATTGATGCTCATTTCTTCAAAAAAACGTTGTTGATTCTTTATTTTTCAATGGGTTTGAGCGTTTTTGAATGGTATGAGTGTGTGTTTGGAATGAATGATTGGAGCGCTGAGTGAGCGATTTAGAATGGTTTTGATTGAGGCGAATGTCAATTTCACGATGTAGCTAACTGTATCAAAGAAAACGTAATTTCACCACAACGATTGCGTTCCTAGAAGTATTTCTCATACTTAAAGGTAAAGTCACTGACATCATGATATTGACTCCCATTTCGATATAGTGACACTCACAAAGGCATTCTAAATAACAAACTCTGTGCTCCATTTAAACAGTACACACATATAATTAGTAACATCGTGGAATTGACATTCATTTCAATAAAAATCATTCTAAATTCCCCAATCAGCGCTCCATTAATTCCAAACACTCACCCAAATCACTCAAAAAGATCAAAAGCACTTAAATGATGAGACAACAATTACAATCAAAATGAAACCACGATTTCTCCGACATAATTGATTTTTAATAAGCTTTTAATTGATTCGTAAAGATTTATAAAGTTTTTTTTTTATAGAATTTTTTATGCATGTGTTATTAAAAGGAGGTATAAAAGTATCGCTAATTTTGTTCATCATGAACAAAATAAGCTATATTGGGTCACCACCCTTTAATTCAACTCAAAACTCACTCATCTTACTAATCCAATTTCGTTCTAAGTCATGCCAATATCTTTCAGCTTGTCAATTACACTATGTTGCTATCTGTAGTCCACTCCCGATAAAGAAATATGGATGGGTCGACAGCCCAAGTTCGAGCTTCGTTTTGGTCCATCGACTTTAAAAGATGATACGAATGCTTGATTTACAGAATATATTGACAATTTACGTTTTCCGGTTTTTTGTTTTTCTTTTAATAATCATTTTTTCTAAATGTGTTGAGGTGACTTTTGGTACATGTGTGTTCGCATAAACATTTGACAGAAAGGGTTAAGATCCGATCTATTGAGCCTGGAGAAATATATAGATGCTGGACTTAAAAGTACTTGACAATAGATTTGATTTGATTTGAATTGGGGTTTTACGTTGCTTTTAACAATGTCTCAGATATATCGCGACGACTGGAGCACCTAACGATGGATTCCTGGTATTTCTCACACCAGTACTACCACCACATCCCTTTCCTAGCCTCCAGTTGCTATTCCACATAGGTTTACGATTATCTACCCATTGGTGGAAGACAAATGTCGGAAAGGATAAGTGCCGCGGCACTTGACAATAGAAGTCATGTGGACCTTTTCCTTAATTCTGGCAGGTATTACGATGGCTTTGGTACTCCAAATAATTCTCGAGATATTTTTTTCAAATTTGATTACTCAAAATACTTCGTAACCTCTTTCTTCCTTGTCTGCTTGCTTTCATTTACCATCCTATTCCAATGTAAAGCTATTGTTAGTGCCTATAGATATATAGGCTGAACGTGACTATAGATATATAGGCAATTACAAATAGTTTTTCACTAACCTCGCCAATTGGACTTTTCTCTCTAACAGTGTAGTCAATAGTCTCTTGTTTTGATCATTTTTAGTTGTTTTCTTCTATGTTCGATTTTTTTTCTTGAATGGATTTCATGGGATGCTGTAATAATTCAAATTATGATAACAAAGAATATCCATTGTTAAGACAGATAGAGTTAAAAACATCGAGAAATTGACAAGGTGTATGATTTTGGAATGATTTAAGAATGAAATTGAATGAGTGTGTAGAGCGAGTAATGAGTGAATATAATGGGAGGTAATCCTTTATCTCAAATTTTGTTCGGAACGAACAAAATTAGCGATATCGATTACCTCCCTTTAATAAAATTATGCATACAAGTTCTATACATAGCTACCTATTTCTCCAAGAACTTATGAGACGCTATCAATTTGAATTATATCAGTGAAATCACGATTTTTCCTCTATCAAAATGTATTTACAAATGAGGTTGTTGTTTCTATATTTTGCAAATGGTTTTGAGCGTTTTTGAATGGTTTGAGTGAGTGTTTGGAATGAATGAATGGGGCGCTGGGTGAGCGATTTAGAATGGTTTTGATTGAGGCGAATGTCAATTTCACGATGTCACTAACTGTAAAATGGTTTGATTCAATATTAACTTCCCTGTCATTGTATCGTTCCATATAAAGTTACAAACATCTTGAAATTGATGCTCATTTCTTCAAAAAAGACCTTCTAAATAGCCCTTTTCGGCGTTCTATGATAAACAAAACAAACAAAAAAACATCAACATAAAAAACACGCTCGTACACAAAAAACCCACAAAACAAACAAAAACGACAACGTCACCAACAAAAACTAAATGTATCTTTATATAATTGGCTCTGGGCTAAATAGATTTAGCTGCCTATATGTTTATAGGTAGTTACAACTGTTTATCGCTGAGCTGTCGATATGTCTTATTTTGATAGCTCAAAACAATACACAAAAATTAACAATTATTGTCTCCAACACAAAAAAGACGTCTCATGTGATATTTTGTGCACAATCTTATAAAAATCGTTGCGTACTCAGAATTGTTTCTAATTTTGGAATTTTATAGCCGACCAGAATTCGCAATTTGATATCCAAGTGGCCGTCCAATTATTGTACGAATATTGTTGATCCTTCGACGATCAAAGTTTTGAGTGCAGTTATATTTTATATACCATTGTCTTCAAGTAGTTTTTATTTTAGTCAAAAAGTTACAAGAAAAAGTGAAAAATCTGTAACCCATTTGCGACCAAATAGCGGAATCACAGCTTAATTAGGCTGTGATTGCGATGTTTGGAACGCACACCAAAATATCGTGAACTAATTTTCCGAAATTCCGACACCATCCGAATAATCATTTACAGTAAACAAAAGAAAAATTTACTCAATTATCTGGTTTCCCATTAGATCAACTTTGTTCTAGATAAATTACTTTTTTTTTCCCTTTCATTTATCTTATCTTGATCCAATCATAACTGTTTTTGATCTTGTCTTCTATAACCGTATTGTATGTTTATACCATACGTGGTTTTGAATAAAGAGTTGTATAAGTAAGCATATTTTAACGAATTGTTGAGAATCTAGAACAACTTTCTCAGACTCAGTTGCTGGAGAAGGTATTCGGAATTCTCATGTGCAGGGCGGAAAAATATTATGTTGTGTCTTCTATTACAAAATGGTACAGTTATCAACATTGTGAAATTTACAGGATAAATGATTTTGGAATGATATTGAATGAGTGTGTGGAGTGCGTTGTGAGTGAACTTAAAGGGAGGTAACAAATATGGCTAGTTTTGTTCAAGATGAACAAAATTAGCTATATTTGTTACCTCCCTTTAAAAAAATATACGTAAATGTTTGTTTGTTTGTCTCCAGGGACCAATTAGCCACTTTAAAATCCACACAAGCAAATAAAAATAGAATAATTGTTTGATCGATTTGAATTAAATTTAAATTCTAGTGAACGTTTGCGAAAATGTTTTCAATTGATTTTGAACGTTTTTGATCGATTTGAGTGAATGTTTGGATTGATTGAGCAAGCGTTAAGTGAGTGTTTAAGAATGCTTTTGATCGGAATGAGTGTCAATTTCACGATGAATTTAACTGTACGGAGTTGAAATTTAAAAGAGGGGAGGCATTTCACAGTGGTAACCGTATGTTGAATGTAGCCATTGACTGCAAGTTGAAATTTCGCACGCGAGTCTAAAAGCGTGAACTTTAATGAATAAATGTTAAAGATATCATTAATGGTACGAGGCTACCTAAAGATCTATGGTGCGTTTTTGCCGACAATATTATTTGCTGCAAATTGTGCAATTATAGGACGACTTTCGAAAACACATAGTCGGTGAATATACAAGAGAAAGAGTACATTATTTGTCTCATCGAATAGGTACTCATCTAGTCTTGAAATAAATCGCAATCTAAATTTGTTCTAATAAGATTTGTTGCATTTACTTAAGTCCAGCACATCCCATTCGTTATTCTTAAACGGCATGCTTAACTTTATGCCAAAGTCAGTGTTCAAAGTTATTCAATGAGAAAACTGTCACAAAAGGCAAACAATTTTCTATCTTTGCTTAAGAGTTTAAACACTCATGAATGAACACGCTTCATGAATTTTCTGTTCGTATTTTTACTAACGCTTTTCCGAGTCTTATGTAAGTGCAAAGCAGGATTCCATGTTCAAATGTACGCAAACATCCTAGCACCTTGAACGCAGGACAGAATTATTAACAAACTGTTAGGAGAATATTTTAGTTATAAAAAGATTCTTATCTCAGGATATTTTTGTCTCCCCATGTACATGTATATAGAGGATATCGAATGAGTGGTCATGGAATACCGAATTTATTAAACGAGTCATCTATAAACAGATAAAAACGAGGCTGTGCCGAGTTTTTACCTGTTTATAGATGACGAGTTTAATAAATTCGGTATTTGATGAGCACAAATTTGATATTTTATTTATAATATGACGCGAATTTGGGCAATAAAACGAGAAAATAACGACATTTATCGATTAACTTTATTCCGCGAAACATAAAACGCCGTTTGTAAAATGACGTCAGCAGATCCATTATGACGTCATTTTCCTTACAAACATATAACGTTTTTCTTCGTTCTTAGCTCATTTGCATAGTTATTCCACTAGTGTAATAACACCCGTGTAATATCAAAAATATTCAACGGGGTTATTTCACTCCGGCGACGTAGGCCATATAATAAAAAATATTCTAATCTAAGGTTATTTTTGTCTACTCATGTAACCAAGTCTTATATAAGTGCTAAACTGGGTACCATTTTCAAACATATTAGTAGTCTTAAATCAGGGCAGAATTATTAACAAACTGTTACGAAAAGATTTAAGTTATAAAAAGTTTCTAATATGGGCGCTCCCATCTAAGGTTATTTTCGTCTACTCATGTAACCAATACGTCGCCATCATGATTTCCAGTGAAGAATTCATTACATTAACTGGTTAACCGAGTTCATTAATCAGAGTGACTTAATTAAGGTTATTCCAGAAACACACGAACACGATGCAATTTTGAACATGAAATGCGGTTTTGTGCAAGTAACGATCAGAGGCTGTGAGAGAAAAATGTTCCGTTCATCACGAAACGTGTGGTATCTTTGACTTCTATTTGTTTCCAGAGAGCCTTTGACATTGACCTACTGGAAAGAATAACTATTAAAAAAGCCGTACTAGTGTTTTATTTCGTAACTACATTTATCTTCCATGCATTCAGGATGGCAAAACGGTGCAAACTGTTTGCAAATTTTATCCCGCTTTGATCATGCATTTGAGTTTAGGATCGTTTTGTCATCGTGAACGCAGGGAATAAGCAAGTCTGTTTAAAATCGATTCTCTGGGTTGAAGATTCTAACCATAGGAGTAACTAGGATTATGAAATGTTCACGTACTCAGAAGACGACCAACATAGAATATATAGTTTGTTTGGTTGGAGAGGAAAATATTTTTTAAAGTTGTAGAGAGATACAAGCCCCGCCCTGCCACGCCTTTATTTGGTGGCCGATCAAAATATCAGGAACAACTTTAGAAGAGGGTCAACAAAGAAACATTCATTCTAAGTTACATTGATTCGGCCATTTGTTTGGGAGTAGAAGATTTTAAAAGATTCTATAGTGATAAAAAGCCTACCCCTGTCACGCAAAAGTTTAGGGGCAATCAAATTTTGTTTGAATAATTTTAGAAGAAGGTTACCCATAATAAATTCATGCCAAGTGTCATCGAAATCGGCCTAATGGCTTAGGAAGAGAATACATTTTACTGAAAATAATACCAGCCCTGCTATGCTCCTATTTGGAGTCATTCACAACTTCTTGATTATGTTTAGAAGAGTGTCACTTAGGGAACTTTTATTCAAAGTTTCATTGAAATCGGCACAGTGGTTTGGTAGGAGAAGATTTATAAAGATTTTATAGTAAAAATAAGTCTCACCCTGCTACACCCATATCTTTGGGGAAAATCAAATTTTTATAACAACTTTGGATGAGGTTCATCAAATAATATATTTTTGCCTAGTTTCGTTAAAACCAGCTACATGTATTGATGTAGGAGGAGACGATGTTATAGAAAAAAGTTTACGAACCAACGCACGCACAGACCAACCGTAATGACAAAAGATCGATACCCTTCGGCCAGTGGACCTAAAGAACAGAATTGAATTTGTGAAATATTGAGTTATGTTTCAGTTTCATATGAAAAAAAGATATTGTGTCAAGTAGAATTTTCATTTTTGCCAAAAAACATCATTGCAATGTGCCTTTTTACCATATACGTGTAAATGTATGGTTTGTCTTTTTGTCATCATTCGTCACAAAACTTTTCCATGCACAGTATCAGCAATACTGAATGGGCATATATAGAGAATAGATGGTTGGTGACTTCAGATGGAAAAGTTTATCGGGCAAGGCGTAGGAATTTATCTGGTGAGATACGAGAGTTACGCATTGTAGCCTCAGTTCTCTGCGACGTCTCTTAGCGAACTTGGAAGGGTTTTACAACGATTTCAATGCATTTCAGAGAAATAATGTTTACAGAGCTAGCAAGAAATAGGCCTTTTAGAGAGGTGGTAGAGTGTTTCAAGCCCACGTTACCGTTTTATGTTTTTTATGATGAATTCATAAGATGTCAACATTCTATTGGGTTATTTATAGCATTTGCATTAAACGGCTCATCTGATGAAAAAATCGATACCATTGATATTGCAAGCAGCCAAACGTCAATTCTATCTCAAGATTTGTATCAGCTTTGATAAATATGATGATCCGTACAGGATGAATAGTCTAAATATTTTCTGACCATTATGACAGGTTAAGATGGTTAATAAAGAGGCTGTATGTACAATGAATATCACAAGTTAAAACGTTTCAAAAAATAAAATAATTCAGCTTATTCTGATTCACTTTCAATATGCTTTTAAACAACATACCTTTACATTACATTACTAATATTAATTGTCTTTTACTACCGACGCATACGTCATTTTAAGAAACATAGTGTGAAAGAGAGAAAGTACCAGTGACTAGGTCTGGTTTTGAAGAACAGTCATCAGTTGTTCGTTTAATAGACGGCTTATTCTTATCTTGTTGAGTTCTCAAAAAAATGATATTAATCTAGTCTTTGTTGTTTGTTCTTTCTAGTTCTATAATACTAGTCCTTTTAAAATCACATTGTTGAAGCCGTCTTAGCAACAGATGCAGTGCCTTTTTTCCGTTTATGTATCGTCGATACCGTAGCATATGCCCATATTGTGTTGCCCCCAGAAGACGGTAACTAGTAGTCGCTTCGGGGGATAGCGCGAGGATACATGACGAAACTACTGCTGATATCCGCCATAGTCCTTTAACGTGCTCGGTGTAAAGCATCGTCTCATGAAACCTCGGTTTAACGTCTCATCCGAATGACAATTAGTTTGTGAGAATGCCAGCACGAGAATCCAACCAACGCAATCGACCTGTAATAATTCCAAATCCGGTGCTTTACCGACTGAGGTAATCGGGCTGACTTAAATACAGTACCAGAAACGCACTGTCTATTTATAGCCTATTGCATGTCAGCAAACGGTTCGGTCTCGGCTGGACGTTCCGAACGAGAGATTTGGTCAAGGCAAACAGCACAGGACAATTTCGAAAGATATTTCCAATAAATTATCTATGAACGTACCGAAACACAATCTAATGAGGTTCCCATTCATGCATGTATATTATTTATTTGGGAATAAATGATTAAAACACACACAAAAAAATCAAATCAAGTCCGTCCCAGCATATCTGCAGCATTGTGCGGAGAAGTACTTCCTTGAGAGCATAGGATTAACGCAATGAAAATACACATGTACTTATTATAATAATATTAATCAAACAAAAAATTTACGATCAATCCAAATTCTAAGTCTGCATGCTAAAATATCGTAAAGAAAGAAAATTGGCTCTATTCTTACTCAGCGTTTTTTATGGTCGACCGCGAAAAAGGACGAAAAATGACGTTAACATGTCCGAATTAATAAAATGCTGGCGATCGTAACAGCGACCAAAATACGACTTGGCATCACATAAAACTAAGTTGCATCCTAAGGTTTCATGCTACAATTATATACATCGTGAAATCGACACTCCTTCCGATCAAAAGCATTCTAAAATACTTACCCAGCGCCCTATTCACTCATTCCAAATATTCACTCAAATCGATCAAAAACGCTCCATAATCGATTGAAAACATTTCGAAATCGTTCATTAGAATTTATATATAATTCAAATCGACCAAATTTACCCATACAAACGTATTTCAATATGTGACGAAAATATGACCCCATTTCCAGACGCAAAAGCAACATAAATTTGAACTAGAAACTATGAATTTCAGAATATTCAGAATGAAATTGAATGAGCGGGAGGAGCGAGTTTTAATTGAAATTAAAGGGAAGTGATCAAATATCGCTAATTTTGTTCCAGATGAACAAATTAGCGATATCTATTACCTCCCTTTAATAAAATTAAAAAACATTTTTTTTTTTTTAAAATCTAAGCATTTCTTCAAGAACCAATTAGACTTTCGTAATTTCAATTATTTTAGTTAAATTACGATTTTTTCTAGCTACATCGGTTTTGAGTGACTTTGTTGTACGTATATTTTAGTGATTGTGGAGCGTTTTTGAAGTTCTAATTGTTTGGAATGCATCATTTGAACGCTGAGTGGGCGATTTAGAATAGTTTCGACCGAGATGAATGTCGATTTCAATTCTTTTTAACTGTATAATGAGTTTCAAAGGGATATAAAAGCTTCATTTTTTAGAAATTGTGTTTAAGTAATCATGAAGTATGTTTTTCTTTTATAGAAAAGCGGATTCGCTTATTATTTAAAAATGCAATTGCTGAGTTCAAAAATTATAAAAGAAATATTAAATTGTTTTATTTTGTTTGAATGTAAAAGCAATTGCTGAGTTCAAAAATTATAAAAGAAACGTTAAATTGTTTTATTTTGTTTGAATGTGTCAAAAAAGTCGTACGTACGAGATTCTTCCAAAATTAATAGCAAATAAGAACAAATATGTGTTTTTCTTCGAATCAGATGAATTTCCTCATTAAGAAAACACTTAACATTTTGCTTTTGGTATCGTGTAAGATATCAATTTAGCTAATCTTCAAACGTTATTTAGTAAAACAAATTTCGCCTTTGAAACTGATCTTTTACTTTAAGTTACAATGGCACACTATCAAATTATAGATCGGACCCTTTATCCAGTTGTTCAACTATCCATATTTCCAAAAGTATATTACGAATAGAAACATTCTGTAAACCTACTTAGTTAAAACTGTTTTTGCAAAATTCATCCAGAGTCATGGTTAGTAAATTGTACAAGATTTAAAAGAGATTTATCATATTATATCAATTCACATTTCAAGTCGAAAAATATATAAAAGACAGCTACTTTCTTTCTGAACTAAGGGAAAAATTTATAAATATCCCTTATTCATCTTTTAACATGTCCTTGTTACGCCTGTTATAATTCATTTTTTTTATTTACAAAATCGGTTTCATTACAATGAGCAAATATTTTGAGTTTAAGAAGTTTAAGCCTTCTCAATTTAATTTAACTTAGATTTCTTCTATAGTAATTTGCGGTCCTGGAAATGAGATCAAAAGGTCACGAATCCCAGAAAATGCCAATTACCAATTTGTCAGCTCCTTTTAACTTTACAACTACTTTCACTTCATTGCGTTTAAAAAGTTTCTAAAAGCTTCAATCATCTGAATTACTTCTGTTTGTACGAGGAATTGGTTAAAACTGTTGTTTGATTGATAATAATAATTCAAAGTATAATTAAGAAGAATTAAGAACCGAATACAATTATGAGTTTTTGTTTTAAAAGTTCGCCAAAGCCCTTGGTAAATATGGTTGATTCGGGGAAGGGTACCATTATACAACAGCGAAATACTATAAATGGTGATCTTATAAAGAACCTGGATCATGAGAGTGTTTAGTTTGATAGCAAAAGTCTAACAATGGTTGTAGGAGAAGAAAACGGTACAACTGGACCTCCAGATCCTTATGCAGGACTTTCCGTGCTAGATATCAAGAGGCTGAACTATCCACTATGGGCTCACCAGATTGCTGGTGCGTTCCTACTTACTGTTAGTATGCTTGGAATTATCTTAAACACGACTGTTCTATACACATTCAAGAGGAATAAACAGCTGCGTACACCAACAAACATCTTCATCATCGGGCTGACAATTTCAACACTCGTACATGCAACAGTTGGCAATACGATGTCATGGGTGTCTGCGTTGAATGGTTCTTGGGTAACAGGAGAACTAGGTTGCACATTGACTGCTTATATCTTCTTTGTGTTTGGACTCTCGTCTCTGTACCAGTTGTCAGCTATCAGCATCGATAGATACATCGTTATCTGTAAACCACTGTTGGCGCCGAAGATTACAAGAAGAGTAGCAGTTCTTTCTGTAATATGTTGCTATATCGGCGGTTTTACATGGGCGACCCTGCCATTTACTGGATGGGCATCTTACGGTCTGGAGACTCCCGGAATCACGTGCGGCATTGACCGAGAAGATAGATCTACGAAAACTATAACCTATATGATATGCGTCTTTTTGTTTGTATTTGCAATGCCACTTTGTGTAATGGTATACTGCTATCATGGCGTGTATTCAACTGTAAGTATACTTTATTCTATCTTATCAAACTCTGGCACAAAGACTTAAACTGTTTTGGCCACTAGTTTAGACGTTCCGACGTGCTGACGCACACTCAAGCTGCAAGTGTCCTTCAAAGAACAGAAAGTAATTTTGGTTTATCTTATTTCCAAGACATTTGATTAAAACCCAATGTTCCCTATTCTTTCAAAAAAACTTTAATTGACATATAAACTTCAACGATAATTATGGCATACGTTGGTATTAAAACACAGTTATTCTCGTAAAAACGAGGTCTTTTTTATAAAGAAAGCCCCGTTCAAAACTTTAACTACATTTGCGACATCTGATTTAGTACGAGAGGAAATAACTTGTTACTGAATGAATCTAATGATAAAATAGTTTTAAAAGTACGACAAAGGCTGTGTCTCAATTATGCATGCTACAAACCAATTTGATGTATATTTTACAATTAACAACATCGTAAAATTAACTTCTGTAGTTCCGCAAGAAAGAGTGAGGTTCGAGAAACCGTTATCTCCAATCATTTTCACTGTAGAATTAATCTTTGATCACTCACTTGAAATTGCAGGTCTATACCCGATTAAAACCAATCTAAATCGCTCACTCAGCGCCCCATTCATTCATTCCAAATACTGTCTCCAACTCATCGAAAAGGCGAACAGTCGTCAAATACAATGCCTTAGCTAAGGCAATTGCACTTTATACCCACATAAACGCAGTGAAAAAGACACTCATCCCTATAATATTTGGTCTGCGAGTAAAGCAGAGATAACTTTTAAGATGATTTTATTTATAATTCCATACTATCAGCTGTATTTTAGATATGACGTCTATCCACGAACTTCTGGAACACCCCTCGTAAATATCGCTTATTTCGCTCGCAATCAACAACTAACATGGTTTTGTTAACTGTAACGAGGGGAACTCGTGGATTAAAAAATAATCCGAGATAAGTGATCTATATTTACTATAATCAATTTATCTTTTGATCTTTACCATAGGTTAGAAAGGTTAGTAAGATGAGCGCATTCGACAAAAATAGTAGAATAGCCAAGAAAAATATCAAGGTGGAGAAGAAGATGTTGAAGACCTGCATAGCAATGTGTGGTAGGTTTAATTCCGATTAAATTACTATTTCAGTACAAATACCTTTCATTTCTGATAATTGTATTTTTTTTAAAGTCGAAATCATTATAACCTAGAAAGATTATTACATTTATATATGAATAATTTAGGGCGGTTGTAGTTATAAGAGTATGGAAACAACACGAAATAATACATATCCATAACAGTATTGAGGTAATCTTGAAATAGGTTTGAATATTACAGATACGATAAAGAAATTTAGCTAGGTAACAAAGTTTAATTGTCTGCATTTGACGATAGATACATATGATATTAGCGTCCCTTTCTTAATCAATCAGTTAACATACTGGGTCTCCAATATGAAAATTGAAATGTTGATCTTTACCTTAGGTCGCTAGTTTTAACTTCATGCAAATACTAACAGCGTATTTGACTAGAATCGATCCTGAACAAATGTGCAAAAATGAGGTGACTAGGGTTTAGTGTTGAACATCGAATTTATTTTGCAATGTTTTTCTTTGAAGTTTATATTGGTTTATTGATTGATTGGATGGAGTTTTACGACGCCTTCAACCTTTTTCAGTTATATCGCGGCGGCTGGAGCACCAAACAATGGTTTCCTAATATTTCTCTCACCAGTAGAACAACCACATCCTTTCCTAGCCTCCAGCTGCTATCTCACATAGGTCGACGATTATCAACCCATTGGTAAGAGACAAATAGTCGGAAAGAATCAGTGCCGCCGTCGAGGAGTATCTTGGTCAAATTTACCTATACGAAAGTTTGCTTGAATATCAATTACCGACATATTTTGTCAATTTACATTGAATTTTAAATTCAATACCTTTCGTAATATGAAAGCGCATACAAGACCAGGTATAAAATATAACTTTATGTTATCTAAATGGCAGTAGCCTAATTAACGTCAATAAAATCGTGCTATACTAATGTGGGCAAGGGTCAAAGCGAAAATGTCGAGAATTCTAAGTAAACATCTGTGAATAAAAACAAAATGTGCAGTTTCCTTTTTGAAGTCGTATCAGACCGTATGTGTATCTTTTATTTCCCATAAAGCTAACATTGTTTTCCATAGCAAATAGCCATAAGAGATATCCTTGTTTTAAACATGTCTGAGATCACATTCTAAATGACGTCATCAAGACATCATTAAACGCATAACATCGCGATATTTAGAATCTGGAATATCCAAAGATAGGCTTTAACCTAAAAAGCACTGTTTACGTGAGAAGATCTGTACCTTGATTTTGTATTGAGACAAACTGATCTTAACCTCGTCAAGAATAAGTCATTAAGCTTGCAAAGACTTGCTTTATATCAGTTCTAAAATATCATGACACATCCCTTATATCTGTTACAGCGGGCTTCTTTGCCTCTTATGGTCCATACGCATGCGTGCTATTCTATGGAGCCTTCATAAACTACGAAACCATTCCGATCTTTCTGACGGCCGTACCCGCCTTTATAATGAAATCGGAGGTAGTTTGGAACCCGATTATATATGTTGGTACGAACAAGGTGTTCAGAAAGGAGTTCTATGCCTCAATTCCATGTGCCGGTATTCGGGAAAAATTAATCAAAGGCGAGGAAGAACAAAAAGAACAAGAGTCGAAGGACACTGACGACGAAGATGAGAAAGATAAAGACGCAGAACAAGGAGCTAACGTAAGTCAAAAATGCCTAAAATTAAATTTACCTTTACTTTTCTAAAAGAATATCACCGAAGGTTCTAAATTTGTTGTAGTACGAGAGTCATCCAAAATGTGCGACTGGTTCTACATTAAGAAAAAAGTTATAATATAAGATGATACATCTTTGTATTCTGAACTGTTTTATCATTGCCATCATTCCGTTATAATGACGCAAGTGATGCTTCAAAATTGTCATAATTGATATGTTTAAGACTTGTAATGATATTTGAGAAACAAGAGGACCATGATGGTCCTATATCGCTCACCTGCGTCTCTTTGTCTTATTAAATACATCAAATTTTCAAGTTGTACTTTTATGATTTGAGGCCTCTGAGGCTGTAAACAAGACAATTTTCACTAAGGTCCCTTTTCCCATGATATGGCATGGATCTTTCCCATTTTCAATAGGGTTTATCCTTGTAACCTGACAAAGATGCTGACTAAGTTTCATGAAGATAGGACCATAATTGAGGCCTCTAGAGTGGTAAGAGCTAAAATGTCATTATAGCCCCGTTCCTATGATATGGCACGGATCCTTCCCATTTTCAATACGATTCCTCCTTGTGACCTGACAAACATTCTTAACCAAGTTTCATGAAGATTGAATCATGTTTGTGACGTTTAGGGTGTAAACAAAAAATGGCATTAAGGCCCCTTTTCCCTTGATATGGTTTGGATCCTTCCCCTTTTCAATAGGGTTCATCCTTGTGACCTGGCCATCATTCTGACCAAGTGTCATGAAGATTGGGCCATATTTGTGGCCTCAACAGTGTAAACAAGAAAATTGTCATTAAGGCCCCTTTTCCCGTGATATGGCATGGATCCTTTCCATTTTCAATAGGGTTCATCCTTGTGACCTGACCAACATTCTGACCAAGTTTCATGAAGATTGGGTCATATTTATGGCCTCTAGAGTGTAAACAAGAAAATTGTCTTTAAGGCCCCTTTTCCCGTGACATGGCATAGATCTTTCCCATTTTCAATAGGGTTCATCCTTGTGACCTGGCCAACATTCTGACCAAGTTTCATGAAGATTGGATCATATTTGTGGCCTCTAGAGTGTAAACACTTAAATTGTTGACGGAGGACGGAAGACGACGCACGACGGACGACGGACATTCAATGATCACAAATGCTCACCTTGAGCACGATGTGCTCAGGTGAGCTAAAAAAGAGCGGAAGAAAATACTTGCTTTTCATGAATATGACGCAATAACTATGGACATTCTAATATCATTTTATTCTATGTTTATAGTGGGAACACTTATTGTAATATTATAGAAAACTTGCTAATAGCAGTCATTTTGAAAATAGGTGAATTTTTCTATGCAAATAAAACGTAACCAAGATTAACGATTTTATTTAACATCTCGTAACGAAGTCATTTTATGAATTATCCATTTTTTATGAATTAAGATAACAACTCTATCTAGAATTACAAACAGAAACCAGCACATGTGTTAACAATGGCGTTGTTTGATGTAAGTAAACCTATGCCTTGTTTATGACGTCCTTTATTGAAAATATGTTATTAACATAGTATATCATCAAAATATGATGCCATCAAAACTTTTACTATGCAATTAACACCTAAAACAATACAGAGTCCATTTAGTGAAGTGTTTTTAAAGATTTATACATGGGCGTGGCCTTAAAGCTTTAAACCGTATTGGTCGCCCTTTTTCAAAGGATGACCGTACTTTTTCTAAAATGACAAAACCTTCCTGAAAAAGTTTTTTTTTTAAAAAAAGTATTTTATAAATTAATCGATTTCGGTAAAAATTGAACTAGACTTGATTTAAAAAAAAAATAACGCAAGTCAATCTTAATGCTTATTACCTTAAAAGGCACACATTCTTCATAGAGTTCTGCTCTGTACAAAGTCAGCTTTACGATTTGACCGTAACAGCGACCTAATGTTGGAATGCTGACATTTGTCACAATTAAGACAATTGCTGATGATAGAGAATTACTTTATCGACCAATTTAAAAATGGACTAATTTTTCATGGAAAAAGAGTGTCGCTTACACAATATTCGTCGTTAACTTTTTTATACTTTAAAGTATGAGTGTGACAGGACGGGGCTTATTTTCACTCCAAAATCTTTAGAAATCTTCTTTTTCCAAACCATTTGGCCAACCAACAATGACAACTAGTATGAATGTTCCTTGGGTTATCCTATTATTTACACCATACCGGAAACTAAGATTTAACCTAAATACGGGCGTGGTAAGGCGAGGCTTCTTTTCACTTCATAAAAAAATCTTCTCCAAAACACTTATTGCGGCAAATATCAGTATAATATGTCATTAATCTACCTTCACTGAGCTTTCACTACTATTGTTAGTTAAAGTTTGGTCAGTCCATAAATATGGGCGTGGGCAGTGTTCACTATGAAACCTTAGAAAATCATGCCAAATACATTAATCATTTTGTTTCTCAAATTGTGTTCATTTAGAGAATGAATGTATAAAAACTAAGCGTACACTTATATGTTTTAATATTTACGGCTCGTCTAGCGGAAATGGACCAGCCGTGAAGTCAGAACAATGTCCTCCTTTTAAAGAAAAAAGGTTGAAATGTTTCGCTTTTAAACACTTTCTGAACCTATAATGACTTTCCTGCCAATCCAACCTTGTTTAAAAAGTTTAGAATGAGACAACCGGCTTCCCTTTATTGGGTGCAGTAACTTTTGCAAGTGTTTATTTTACGGAGTTGACAGGTCCTTTTAGACTGACAGATCAGATTTCTTAAATATTTAACAGGAAAACAGAGGTAACCCAAATTCAGTTGTTCCAGTGGCATAAATGTATATGCTGCAAGTATTTCTGAAGAATGAACACTGTCAACATCACTCTGATTCTCATCAAGAAAGGAATTGTTCCAGTGAGGACCAGTTGCAGTTTAACAGATAGGAACTATGATTTAGTACCAAGATACGAATAAGAAATCACAGTCGACTAACTTTATAGCCGAAAGCTTGTTGACGCTTCCCGATAACCGGAGTTGTTAACCAAAGACATTCTTGTTAAATTTGCAAACGCTTTTGATAAGGTCGAGATGTTTGTTACGTGAATGTTTGTATATAGTCACTTTGAAAGATAACTTTTCATTATTTCGTATCTTTTGCAATGCTTTTATCTTACGCATGCATGAAGCATTCAATTTGTCTTCATTAATAAGGTTTTAAAAAAATCAGACATTTACTGTATAAATATTTACAATATTGGTATTTCGCACTTATGTTTTAGGCAATTCTGACTCTATTGAAACTCGCCATTAATTAGCACTTAGCACATATACATAATGAGAAAGACACTTATGTTTTAGGCAATTCTGACTCTATTGAAACTCGCCGTTTATTAGCACTTATCACATATACATAACGAGAAAGACACTTATGTTTTAGGCAATTCTGACTCTATTGAAACTCGCCATTAATTAGCACATAGCACATATACATAACGAGAAAGACACTTTCAAGCATTGCCTTAATAGGCCGTATTAAGATCTGGGAGTAAATATAATGCAGTGTGACTCGTATATAGTTCATACGTTAAATCAAAAATGTTAATTACTATCAAAATCCAAATGTCTTATTTGAATAACTGTCAAGAAGTAAATATAATTTTTTAACTAAACACCAATATAACACCATAAAACTTGCTTTAAGCAACCACTTAGGAGACTAATAAAAAGCGATCTCTTATGGAAATGGTCGCTTAAGAAACTATTTAAGGATAAATAACACGTGCTATTTGATAATATGTAAAGATTGTCACATAATTCTTACTGAACCCTATGATGTTCGAACCGAGAAGAATCGTCGTATTTAGACGATTCTTATGGATTCTAACATCATATGATTCAATGATATCATTTTCTCGATTAAGAATGTCCACTTTTTGGTGATTTTTCTCTTTTTATGATGGTCGTTTAATAAAATTGGTCTCCCGAGCAATATCGACTTTTTTTTACATTTTTTAAGGCTTAGGTCTTCTACCCAGGGCTTCTTTGGCTCTTTCCAATGAATTTCTTATAATTGAATTTCGACTTAAGTCCCCAGAATAACAGCTGCAGAAAACTAAAAAATCAAAAATAGAAAAAAAAGCCAAAAATCATGAATTCAATGAAATTTAGATAATTTATGTATAGGTAAGTGTTCACGATGGCCATTTCATTCATGAAGCTGTATTTGAACATTCGCCACTGATAGAAAAAACTGATTTTTGTTTACCCTTAAACTATCTACCCTTCAAGACCGCGCTTATTAAATCAGGTAGAAATACAACATAAACGAAATTAGATTAATTTAATTCAATTAAGTATGTTTCAGTTGTTTAAATAAATTTTCTCCAAATGGTTGTTTCTCATTTATGGCAAATCATTGCTCTGGCATATTATGCATCTTCGATTGTTTAGAGATTAATACAAGTAAAGTAACACAGTAAATTAACGTTACTATTAAATAAGTAACGTAGTAACATTAATTTACTGTTTGCGACTCAAACATTTTCCTGCAAAATTCATTTCATTCGTGTATTATCTAGACACTTTATCGAATGTGCTACTTTCTTAAGTTTTTATACGACAAGGAATTTACGTACAGTTTTATGATAATTCCGCGTTTGTTTATTTCATTTATATTATGTACTATATACTTAATGTTACGTTATTATGATACTGTTATTAAAAGCAATAAAGTGGTGTTGCTCATGGTTTGTTAAATCGCAAAATAACCTCGATTCCTAAAACTTGCAGCAATTATTCTCCGATCCCCAAGGTTTATTAAAAAGGGAAAAGAACACATTTGTGATCCGTCATGCGAATTTGGACAATCTTGGTAGTGCGTAAATTGTCGACCCAAGTCAGACTGCGCGGATTGCGCAGACTGACTAGGATCGAAACTATCCGTACTTTGTTTATTTTCTGAATCTAGAATGATCAATGTACCATCCTGTAAAAGAAATTTTAAAATCCGACCTCTGGTTGATCTTTGCTTGACCTAATCTCTTTTTCAAATATTTATTTTACAGAATTCCCAGATGGTCCCTTTTCGCGTGACGGGTCATATTTAGAAATGATACGACAAAGGTGCCCAATATGAAAACCATTTAAGTAAGAATGTGTAAAGTCTTAAAAATTGGGGCTGAAGTTGGATGAATCTGCTTTCGTAACTTGGATAATTTGAAGATCGTGTAAAGTGTTTGAGGCCCAATTTTAAAACGCTTCATTTGCAAAGAAAAAGCAGTATGTCCAGGTATATTATATATCAAAATTAAGCTATTCATGAGCATAAGCAGTAAAGCAACACAAGACTACCATAGCTATAGCGGTGTGGCCAAAACACTGTGGAAAAAGGGTCATTTTGTACAGAACAAGCAACTGCAAGACTGGTGGATAAAATTGGCCCATATTTGAACAAAGTACAGACTAAAGAACTACCCAGGTACTACTACAAACGTTGGTATTAAACTTGAGCCCGAAATGTAGTAATGCAAGCAATTTATTTTGATCTATTTTAACACACATGTCATATATGTCATTCTTATTTTGTAAACGTGTAGATCTTTGTAAGGTATAAATGGACATTATAAGTTTATATACCTGCAAGGTTGTTAAGCAATATTTCAATTTCTATTTCACTGAATGATAAATATATAGTAATTTATTATAGGTCAACGAATTAAAAAACTATAATTTGAAATAAATCGCAGATAATATTTCATAAAATTTTGATGTGCTGTTGCACCATACCTAACATCTATTTTGAAAACAGACCAAACCGGTTTGACAAGTATGTTGACAAAATAAATTGAAATTGATTGTCTCAAAAGAGCCTTTTGAGACCAAGTTTTATATCTAAGGTTGTAGTTGTACCTGGGTAGTACTTTAGACTGTACTTTGTTAAACTATTAGTCAATTTCATCCAACCGTCATGCAGTTGTACAAAATGACCCTTTCCCACAATGTTTTGGCTTTACCGCTACAGCTATGATGGTCTTATGTTGCTCAATTGCTTGTGCTCAAAAATAGCTTCTACGTCATTACTTTAACCTAGTCCATATATCTCATAATGCTATAAAATGAATGAACAGCATTCGAGGCATCCTAACCTTTGACTTTATAAACGGAAATGTTTGGTAAAAAAAGAGAACCAGAGTCGAATTTACTCAACACATTAGTTCTTGTCAAAATATCAACAAACACAGACAAAATGCACAAGGTTACAAGGTAACTAGTATCATTCTGTTACCATTTTATCCATACATGTCAATAAATGTAGAAGGAGTAGCGTCCACAAGATAGTGTGTACACGCTCATCAAAGTACAGGCGGAGATGATGATACCAATATACCATCATGTCCAATAAATTTCGTCGTTAAGGTCTCAAGTTATTTATATCGACTCTCCGTAGGAGTAAGTCATTTTAAATAAAAGCTTAACCTAAAGTGAAACGATCCATTGACAAGACTCCGCCCAGCCAGGGTATTATTTATGGATAATACATGTATGTTAAAGTAAGTAATGGTTAGCGTTTCTAAAGGTTATCACAAGGTTATCCCCTAATATTGTCTGAATATGAACTGTTACATGTACAGTTACTTTCTTACATTAGTTATATGAATTCATCAAAACATACAAGGTCGAATCATTTGCACATGTATCAAAATTGCCATATATTAATTGTTATAACTTCAATCGAATCGAGGTAAACAAAGTGGGAGAAACAAGTTGAATTACATGTGGTCTCTGGTTTTCATAAACATTCTTTCATTTGGCGAGACAATATCAGAACAGAATTTATTCAGAAATATGACTTGAACACATAGGTTCATCGTCGACCTCAACGTTTGGCGAACATTAAAACAGGGACTTAAAAGTTATCTTTACATATAATTATATTGGCCAAATAATCTTTTTGTTACCATTTAATGGTTGTTGATTTTTATTAATTCTTGGTTAACAATTCTTCAAAATTACTTAAAATAGTGTTAATATAATAACAAGGATCTATTGAGACGTGTTAGCATTCAAGCCTATGAAGTCACTGTCTGGTTTATTTGTAGCCCCTGCCAAGTCACGTAGCTAACGTGATCAAGCAGATCAAGCGATTAGTTGATGGTTTTCAAACGAAATAGCGACCTCTCATTGTAGTTAAAATATGGTCATCCGGGATAAATGGACAACTACAGACCACTATGGTCAAACCACGATATTTTTTACCGCTGGAAATAATAGTATGGTCAGTATAAGGGATGCGCTGAATAAAAAACATAAATCCATAAGATAACGGTAAAAGGCTAACAATGGAATGTATACTGTAACAATAACGAAATGCATATCTAAACCCCTATTTAATGTTAGAAATTGAAATTTAAAACTACGTGATCCGAAAAAAAGAGAGGGTTATCCCATAACATCGTTAAATGAAACGATAAACGCATAAAGGAAGACATTAAGCTCAGAGATAATATCACATTTTACCTTAACTGGAACTTTACTTAATGAAAACAATAAGTAATGTGTTTCTTTTTTACGTTCTGTGTAGAAAGATAAAGAGACAATTTATATTAACCGGTCCCAACATTTCAGAATTTAAACTAGGATAAACATAGTTTATAAAGTTACATTTAGTAACATTGTGAAATTGACAAGCTTAATGATATTGAAATCATTTTGGAATGATATTGGATGAGTGCGATTAGTTAGTTTCTAATGAAATTAAAGGGAGGTATACCAATATCAATCCATTATTTCAAGATGAACAAGATAAACGATATTTATTACCTCCTTTAATGAAATATGCTAACGAGTCGAATAAATAGCTTTCTACGTCTTAACGAACCGAGCACACGTTTGAAAAAGTGCTATTAAGTCAGTGACATCGTGGATTTGCTCAAGCGTTTTATCCTTCCACTTTTAGTGAGTTTGGAGCGTTTATGGCTTATTGGTGTGAGTGTTTGCAATGAGTGAATGGACCGCTATGAGCTATTTAGACTGGTTTTGATCGGAATTTGTGTACTAAACTGTAAACATTCGATTACTGAGGCTGAACAATAGTGAAATGTCCCCTTATTTGGGGTTGAAAATATAAAAAAATAATCCTCTTTTGCGTAACCAATAGCCCACGAATATCGAGTTCGTAGAAGTCACTCAGTCAATTTCATGTATGTTTAAAGATGATTACATGGTTCGGCTCAATGCAATACATGTACATGCACTTGAAAATAAGGGCAATAAGGGTAAAATTAGGATATTTCGTGTGATTTCCTAATTTGTCCTCTCGTTAGGTTAACATCAAAGAAATTAGCTCTGGATAGAAGCCAGGGTTGTTTTAGAAATTCGGAATTAAACATAATCATAAATTTAATTTTTTTACGAATCGTCTTTCGTTATACATCGAAGTACTATCCGTGGACAAGTTTGATAACATACTATAACAGCTGTTTTAGGGCGTCTTTTTCTAAGAACACCACAAAAGTAGCAGTTTTGTGTTTTATTAACCCCTTGTCGATTCAATTGTACATGCTTTTGTATCAACCCTCTTCTAAGTATCATGTCAATGGCTAATAATCTCCTTTGATGTTGGCTATAAAAAGTGATGATTATAAGATTCACCACTAGTAAGGAAAGCAGAATCCCTAGCAATGATTTTGGATAGCTACAACACATCGGTGCCGGATTTATACGTCTCTTCGGCTTTAACGGAGCTTGAAATAAAAAGACTGAACTATCCGAAATGGGCGCACCAGATTCTTGGATTTTTCTTACTGATTCTTGGAATCGTTGGCTTATTGTTCAATATTTGTGTTCTTATAACCTTCGCAAAAAACAAACAACTTCGTTCTCCAACGAATATTTTCGTTATAGGGCTTGCAGTTTCTGATCTCTGCATGGCTGTTTTCGGTATACCGTTAGCTTCATCTGCGAGTATCAAAGGCTATTGGTTCGCCGGCGACGCTTTCTGCACTATGGAAGCTTTTGTTGTTTACGCTTTTGGCTTAACCGCATTGTATTTACTAACATCCATAAGTGTAGACAGGTATATAGTCATTGCAAAACCCCTGAAAGCCCAGCTGATTAATAAGAGGGTTGCTGTATGTGCGGTACTCGCTTGCTTTGGAGGAGGTTTCTTCTGGGCCCTACTACCATTTACTGGCTGGAGTTCCTATGGGTTGGAAGCTCCCGGTGTGTCATGCGGGCTACATTATGAGGATCAGTCAATGGCAACAATCACCTATCTTATAGCTATTTTCATCTTCGTGTTCATGCTGCCATTATGTGTGATGATCTTTTGCTACTTTGGCGTATATCAAACGGTATGTACAATAATAGAACAAAGCAATGTAATTGGTATTTAGACACCCGACTATAATACTATAATTCTTAAGAAATTGTGTTAAACATAATTCTAAATGAATAATCATTAAAATTAAAAGATTTTGCTCGTTATTGTCAATCAGTTTTATTCAGAATGGTTGAATATAAATGTTACCTGCAGACTTCACATGTACCTATTTCTTACCATAAAAGTGATACAATTTTATAAAGATTTATGGTAACGTCTAAACCCTACCGAAATCAGTTAGGGAAATTCAAATGGCAGCCCGGGAGTCGCGTAAGGTGGTAATAATCTAAAATTAACTGTAATATGCATGCGCAGAAGGGAAATTCATGTGAACGGAGTTACCCACTGGTGGTAGTAAACAAACTTCACATTTACCGCTACAATAATTAATAACCATGAAATATCGTTATCCCTTTAAGAAATGTGATAAACTCGTGCAAAATACTATATAAAACAAGAAAAAAGTATTTGGCGTTTAAAGTAAACGAGAAAATTGGTTTTATGTAATCAAATTGTTGTGCACTATATTCGACGCCATTTTGGAACCCAAGTAACACCGGCCTGACCCAGGATCAGAAGCGTCGAGGTTGAAAGGTTAAAATGACATCACTAGTGTCGAAACCGAGCGTTCTGATGGAAACCCGGTTAACTCGGGTCGAAACCGAGTCCGATATGAATTTACCCTTAAAGTTTTCTATTTTACCACGTCGAGGAACATAATAGTTTTATGTAACTTGTTGCAGATCACACAAGAGCCGTCATAAACGGATAATGCTTCAATATTACAATATACCTTGGTAGGAAAACTTCAAAACTACAGTTACAAGGGTGTGATACTTTGTTGAAAATTGCGCTTTCATCTCACTGCATTTTTTTGCGCAGTTGTTTCTATTTAGTTTGAGATTTCAAAAAAAAAAAAAAAAAAAAAAAAATCCGACTTTTACTAAGCTTTAAAATGTGATTGGGCGGTATTTTATAATGATGTTTACATGCAACAGATATTTTATTACTCAATAGTGTTGACTCAAACCAAAAATTAAAGAGAGGTCTAAGTCTCTATTGAGATTATTAGAAATACTCTACGAAATAAAACTTACACAATATATGAGAATAATAGAGAAGATAAACTACGACAAAAGTTTTTATTGGCTTCAATCTTCGCTAGTATAGATCTTTAAAAAGGTCCTTCCTTGTTATATGTTTAAATCTGTCTTTCGGAAATGATGATTAAAAGAATTCAAGTTACGTAGAAAACAAAGTCACACTAAAAACCAATAAATGAGTGATGGCATATCTGTTGGATAATTAATGCATTTAATGTATACGCCAGGTATGATTGTTAATTATGAGAATATATGTAAAGTGAAGTTGGAATGAAAAAAAAAAGATATTAAGTACCTCCCTTTAATAAAATATGCATAGACTGTTAACAACAACAACAAAAAAATGCTTCAATAATAAGAGATTGGCAAAAATGTTTGCTTCATCAAAACAATCCGAATAACATGAAATATTTCCCCTTACATTTTTTGGTGAATGGGTTACAAATTCTTTACAGACTTAAGCATCGGGTACATTTCAATGAATACCTTTTATATTTAAATTCATTCAATTCTGACCAAATATTAGAGGAAACTAGACAAAAACTGTTTGTTTTTTTTACTTTTGGCTCATTACTCCTTTTGTGTGACGCAGCTTTGAACTGAGAAATAGAAACAAACTATCGTGAAAATATACTAAGACGTCCATATATGACGTTTCATCTTATTTGGTTCAAGGATTGTGGAGATATATGTGGAGAAAGACTGTTAGAAAAGAGACGCAAACCTTCCACATATCAATAAAATTCCACTAAACCTTTCCCGCCAATGTTTCATACATAATGTATTATCCATCGCATGTAATTCGTTAATAAAATGCTAAATTCCGTTAAACTCTTGGCATAAGATAAAGAGCCTTTTTTGTGTGACGCAGCCTAAAACTGAGAATCAGAGCGAAGTGTCTGGAAAAAATATCTTAAGAAGTTCTCGCACATTTGTACAGTTAATCACATTGTGACATTGACACTCATCTCGACCAAACCCATTCAAAATAACTCGCTCAGCGCTCCAATCATTCATTCCAAGCATTCGCTACGATCACTCAAGAAAGCTCCGAAATAGTCAAAAACATTTCAAGATCTTTCAAAATGATAAATTTGTCAATTTAATCGATCTATTTATTGCATGATTTTTATTGGCTGGTGTTGTTTTTTAAGCGTAAAATGTCAGTGAAGACCTAAAAAAGTACAAAGAATACATAAAATGGAGTAAAAAAATATCGCCAATTTCGTCAATTCCGATCAATCATTCACATCGTAAATTTTACGATGTTCAAAACTGTATCTTCTGGAACATTGTCTGTTTTGTATATTGTAGGTAAGAGGCATAAGTAGAAATACTGTCTGGGATTCTAAGAGTAAGCTGGCGAAGAAAAATCTGAAGATCGAAAAGAAAATGTTGAAAAGTAGCATCATTATGTGCAGTAAGTATAGATTCAATATTTGAAATTGTCATAAAATTTTTACCAATGTATCAATGTCTTACCAGAATTTAGTTTTAACATATTTATTCTATATCGATTTTCTTACAAGTTGATAATTCCCCTAAAATATGCTTCCTTAAAAATTAACTAGTATTCGCGCCGAATGTGTTGGCTAAGTAAAGAACTACATATAAGATCAATTGCAGATTCCGGGGATTGAATTCCGGACCTTTTGATCAAGAAGCCGATGCTTTACCTTTTGACCACGGGGACATCAAATATACCCCAAAGGCATAACAGAAAGTGATAGTTTTAATAATAATAAAGTTGTAGCTATAATCTAGCCAAAGCTTTCATTTTGGTATACAGCATCCATTACTAAATATCCTAAGAAAAAATTGATCGTAAGTCAAAATCACAAATCGTATCTGATGTTTTCATTCAGTGTTAGATTCTGCCTTGCAATATCTCATTGGAATCGTCTTTAGAAGACGATTCTAGTGGGATATTGCACTGCAAAATTCCACAATTCGCTACTATTGTAGAAGCAACTTTAATTTTTCACTTACGCTAAAAATGGTCGTAAGATGTTTCGTAAAACGGGCCCCTGAATTTTCAAAGATGAAAATAACAAATGTCGAGATGCGTGTAATTTACCCTCGCCAATCAGAAATTAAAATTTGAAAATTGAATTTTGTTCGTTCAGGCTACTTCCAATTTTGGACAGAAACGAGAATAATGTGCGAATGCATTTTTACCATAACTGTCCACTTACTGTATTGGAAGCGACTAATGTAAGTTGATGTTCGAGTGTGTTTTGAAGAATCCTTATGACTGCGTAGTATAATCTTTCATCAGAGGTTTTAATTTCATATTACATACATACAAAGAACGACGGGGTAAATTATTATTAAATTCCCTTTTTCAGATTATTAGTATAAAGTTTCTTGTTTTGACACCAACTTGGCTCTTGCTACATGAAGCAAGACGCCGTATTCTTAATGATCTGTCGCTTTAAAATTACAGGATCGTATTTTAAATATCATTTATTCAAACTCGTATCGGTAAGTTAAGAGTGTCAGCATTAAAAGCTTACTTTGAGCCTATGTAATTGCATCTAAAATATCTTTGATATGTCATCTCAAATGACATTTAGATCTATTTATGAATAAGGGAGGAACAATAGGCTAGTATGAGGAGCCTAGAACATGCATTAAAGAAAAGAAGTAGATAATTCATAGAAAGAATTATTGATAGATCTTATTCGTTTTATTTTATATTCATTATACATATTTAAAAAAATCACAAGGACGAAGATATCATGACGTGTATACGAATGACATTTCATTATATCGAGATGATTCCTACTTATTCTCAAACATAAATCTATCATACAAATCATTTTATGTAAGGTAAACAGGTGAAAAAAAGAAATGCAAATTATTTCTTAAAGCGACTGAAATGACGATTCCCTTATAGGCGTGTTTTGGTCCTGCTGGTTTCCATATGCTATAGCAACATTCTGGGCAGCTTTTGGCGACCCGGACTCAGTACCGCTAGTTGTCACGGCTATACCAGCCGCTGCTGCCAAAACCGAAGTGGTCTGGAACCCAATTATATATGTGGCGACAAACAAGCAATTCCGACGTGCATTTTACGGTATACTACCATGTTCGAGTCTCCGTGACATGCTTGTTAAACGTGAGGAGAAAGTTGAGCAAGAGTCTAAAGAATCTGATATGGAGTCGAAGGAAGGAACAGCGCCACCTGCAAAGGAGCAGTCCAAGGTAAGTTGATTTATCAAAATTGATACATATATGCTTATACAAATAGAGTATTATACTGCAAAGGAAATTTTGTCCTTATGATTAGCCGAAAAGCCAGGAACTTAACTTTACATTATACTACACGTGCCTCAGCACACAGTATACATTCAAGTTCTTTTCATTGGAGTCGTGTCCGTCAGTCAACATTTCTATGGCCACAACCCCAGACCCTGGCTTGAAAATTGATTTATTTTACGTGTACGTTTAAAAGTGTATGTTGTAGCTGAAAACCAAGATAAATTACATATAATGTTTACGAAAAAGATTGCTGTATAATGGTGTATGGTTTATACCTGGGCACATGACAATTTATTCCCGGTTGGAAGAAATTCCTCCACTGACGAGGAATGCTCCACAATAAGTAATTGATTCAGAAAGAATATATTTTTGGGAATGCATAAATGTGTTGCAATTCTTGGCCGAATCAGTTTCCACCAGAGTGTAAATTGCCACGTGCCCAGTAAACCTCCCGTTTAACTAATGAAATTAGAATCTTAAAATATCTATCTTATCTTTTCGAGTTTGGGAGATTTTAACATGTCATGCCTGATGATTTCTAACAGCTGAGATCAGACAACATGATATTTAAAAGAACTTGGTTAATACGTATAATATTCATTTTATTATGGTTTCATTTTTTTGGCTTAAAATTTTCCGAAACCAGCCAATTACAGGTGTTAGTCATTTTAGTGAAGATCATACATATGCAAATTGTTAGGACAAAACGGACTTAATTGCATTGGTTTAAACCTATTTATTTTACATCGATTGTGAAACAAGTTCTTGCAATTTTTATTAGTCCCTCTCGATTCTGCCTCCTGGAAAAATCACCAGTACTCGTGCCGAATGTGTGGGCAAATGAAAGAACTAAGATGGATAGCCGCTCCCGGAAACAGAAGGCCGATGCTCTACCTCTAGACCACGTACAGTTAGTTACATCGTGAAATTGACATTTAACTCAATCAAAACCATTCTAAATCGCTCACTCAGCGCCCCATTCATTCATTCCAGACGCTCACTTAAACCATTGAAAATCGCTCCAAACTCACTGAAAAACATATAACATCAACTTCTTTCAAAATAAAAATAGCTGGGGAAAAAATCGGGATATCACTTAATAAATTGAAATTGTAAGCGTCTGATAGGTTCTTGAAGAAATAAGAATCTATCTATAGAAATTGTATGCATATTTTATTAAAGGGGGTAATCATTATTGCTGATTTTGTTCATCCTGAACAAAATTTGCATTACTGGATTACCTCCCATTAAATTCACTCAAAACTCGCTCAACACACTCATTCAATTTTATTCCTAAATCATTCCATAATCATTCACCTTGTCAATTTTACGATGTTGTTTACTGTACACCATAGACTTCATTGCATAACAAATAAATCGCTTAAACATGTACTTTTTTACCATCCTCAGAGTCTTGGCGTAAGAATTACGTTATAGTACGTTGATTACTCCGAGTACAATACGCTAGCATAACGTCGTTTCTATGGATATCTATTATAATTGTAAACACCTTAATTAGGTAATGAAAATGCAGTCACGTATGACCGAGGTCAATCCCGATAGAGATCGAATCGAGTGTTTCAGATGCTATAAAAATATGGCATTTCAATATGCTTGTATTCCAACCAGTTTTCTCTTATTTTAAGGCAGTAGATGAGAAGCCTGCCAATCCAAATGCAGTTCAGCCTGAAAGCAATGGTATGACGAAAGTCGATTGCTAATTTCAAAGAATACAGACACGGATTTCACCGATCACAAAATAGTTGAAGAATAATGTTTCTGGACTCCAATGGAAGGGGACTTACAGTCAATCCTGCTAAAGCAACTACGTACATCGAGTGACCTTATTTGTTTAGTGACCGTTTTGAAATTCCTCTTCTTTAAATCAAGATATCTTAAAAAGGAAATGTTAATGGTATAAAAAATAAATGCAAATGAATCCTTTGTTGTTAAAACCCGTTGAATCGCCTCAATGAGACGATTCTTAAGAGTTTTAACAACATAGGATTATTTAGAAATTTACAATAACACACTATTCAATCAAAACTATGTTTCTAATTTGTAAACAAAACTTACACTAAGCGACCAATCTGTTTAACGACTGTTTTCGGTGGTCCCGTAAGTGGTTGCTTAATACTTATTTTACTGTATTTCATAAGAACTTACTTATCTATTCTAGTGACTGGTTTTAGATATTTAGATTGCACATGAATTGTCTTGTAGTACATCGATCTATCTTTTTCTGTGCGATTGTAAGTTTTCAGCGATTAAACGTTCACAAAACTATTTCGACGAAGACAGGCTTTTCCGCAACGACTTACACTCTCACACTCCATTTAGTTATATCATTCTTTATCAGTGTAAAGATATAATCAATTTTAGTCATGTAGTTCAACTGGTGACGAGGCAAAGCTTTTGCTGATATTAACATTGAAAGAGATGTTGGCACAAGTGTACCATCAATTGATCAAACGGTTTATATTATACATTAATACAAAATACAAAAATGGTATTCTTTCAGGTTATGATAAAAGACAACATTATTTACAATAGGTTTAGAATTGATAAGTAAAAATGATCATGAAAACTCATCTCACAATATGCTGTTGCAACGAATTTTCAAGTAGAGACGTCAAATCATCTTTAGGTTTGAATTAATTTTAATTAGTAATTTTACTTCTATCACAACTATTTCTCCAAGTTATGACATATGGGATACTACATGTATATGTGTTTTGGTTGTTCTATTTCAAATATTTAAGTTTTGTAGTCACGTTTATGACTTGATTCAGGAGAAGATAATCAAAGATATAAACATTATCTTACTTTCTCGACGAAGTCTAATTGCTTCCCTTCGTTGGGAATGTACACATATATCAAACGATTGGAACAAGTCGGAATACAAAAAGTAGCAAAAGTACAGTATGGGGAAATTCCGATCAATACCACTCTAAATCGCTCACTCAGCGCTTCATTCATTCATTCGTTCATTCATTCATTCATTCATTCATTCATTCATTCATTCATTCATTCATTCATTCATTCATTCATTCATTCATTCTTTCATTCTGAACACTCACTAAAACCATTTTAAAACGTTCCAAATTCTTTATAACGTAATGATAGAAAACTACATTAAAAATGTTAGAAAAGAAATCGCGATTCCACTTACTTAAATAAATTTTGTAATCTTATTCATGGTCTGGAAAGACAGAAAGCTTTTTATAGGAACTGTGTGCACGTTTTATTAAGGAAGGTAATAAATATAGCTAATTTTGTTCATTATGAGCAAAATTAGCGATATTGAATTATCTCCTTACATTTCATTCAAAGCTCATTCACAATGTAATTCCCTGTATATAGTATATTACTTTTTGTAAAACTCAAACTACTTTTATATCGGCGGTGTGGTCAGGATTTCCAAACGCTTCGAGAAAGACTTTGTGTGGTACTCATGTCTGGTCATTACTCATGATACAGTAAATGACATCGCGAAATTGAGAAGAGGAATGATTTTTGAATGATTTCGTAATGAAACTGAATGAGTAAGATGAGTCAGTTTTGAGTGAAATAAAGGGGGATGGGGATAATCCAACATCGCTATCTGTTTAACTCCCTCTAATGAAATGTGCATACAAGTTCTGTAAATAGCTTCCTATTTTTTTCAAAACCAACAAGCCACTAAAAATTTCAATAATGTCATTGAAATGGCGATTACATTATGAATGTAGTTGTTGACGTTATCTTTTTAGTCATCTTTGAGCGTTTTGTGATGGTTTGAGTGAATGTTTGGAAAGAATTTAGGGAGCGCTAGGTAAGCGAACTAGAATGGTTTAGACTGAGATGAATGTTAATTTCGTGATATTCCTAACTGCATCATATCATTATTGACAACAGAAAGTTACGTTCATATACATTTGAATTCAGAGCGCATTTACTATCAAAGTTATATATACAGTTAGTTACATCGTGAAATTGGCATTCGCCTCAATCACAACCATTCTAAATCGCTCACTCAGCGCTCCATTCATTCATGCCAAACACTCACTCAAACCCAAAAAACGCCCAAACCCATGGAAATATATCCAATCAACAACGTCATTCTAAATAAATTTTGATAGAGAAAAATCGCGATTTCACTGACATTATACAAATTGATAGCGTCTCATAGGTTCTTGAAGAAATAAGAAGCCATGTATAGAACTTGTATGCGGTTTAATTAAAGAGAGGTAATCAATATCGCTAATTTTGTTCGTCCCGAACAAAATTTGCAATTAAGATTACCTCCAATTAGATTCACTCATAATTCGCTCCACACACTCATTCAATTTCATTCTTAAATAATTCCAAAATCATCACCTTTTTATCTTTTTTGGTAGCGTAAGGTAAAATAAAATCCGTTGAAGAACCCAGTTATTTTGGATTATTTTGTGATTTTGACATACATGTATATTTATATTTCTTTCATCAACGTGTAGAACGATGCTATTAAAAGCTGATCACTAAAGTTTTCTTGTAATTCACACCGACACCATTGATTTCAAGAAGAGAATCTGCGAGCCCTTTATCACATACAATGTAAATCCAGGAACCATTAAATGAATTTTAGTTCCTATATTAATATAGGAATTTACAGCATTGCTGCGTTACTTCCTCGTATTGTTCTCTCTGGTTGGGGCGTAAAAATGAAATTTAAATTGTCAGACTAAGGTTCAAACCGGGCGATTTTACAGAAAAGACATTTGGAATAATAAGGGCATAGACGTTACGCAAGATACTGGTGTCACTTAACAAAAAACGTCGACATTGTCTGCTTGTTTTTCGATAAAATCCTTATTTTTCGTCGGAAATCCATGAAGCACACACCAAAATTTGAATCAAATAACATTCTACATGATTATTTGGTAAGATTCGTATTATGTAAAATGTGTATAGGTTATTTTGCCTTTTAAACGTATTAAAATAATGTAAAAACGACGTGTCCCGCGTTACATTTTTCTCCGGTCGAGGTCTTTCATTTCGCTGTCTTAATAACTTGGCCGTAAACAAAATAATAATTTTATATCTGTACGAAGTAAGAATGGTTCTGGTTTCGTCAGTGTTAATTTTTTAAATGTATTTGGAAAAATGAAGATCGCACGAATGATAGATTAAAAAGATCAGAGCTGTCCCACTTCAACGACAATGTTAGTTAAGTCGCGTTCTTGTCTATACCGTTCTATGTAAAAGTCGCCGATCGAACTGATTTTTACATTAAAAAAATACATTTTTTCTACAGATTAGAAAAATGTTATTAAACTATTTTTGAAGCGCCGTTAAAAAGCATAGCGTAAATACAAAAGGCACCAAAAATTTCCAACTGTCATTTTTTGACGTCGATAATTAAGAATTGCTATTTTCCACCTAAATAATTTATATATTTACCTTGTTTCATTGGATTAAAATTTCTATAGAAAAATACATTTTCATTTCTGTTTACAACGATATGATTTATTTAATTCTCGGTCCAATAGTAAAGATTTTATTGATAAATACAAAAGTCACCTAAAAATGTCCCACCTACGTTGTTCTGAACGCGACGTTGATTTTCCCCGTCACCTAGAAAAAGCAGAATAAATATGATCAAATGTATTCGCATGCTTGATTTGATTTGTCTTTGTATCTTAGATTTTATGTCATTCGATAATAATAATTATAATAATAATAAGTGAATAAATAAAAATACTCCAAATTTACGCATGGTATATAGAAAAGAAGATGGAGATTCGAACTTCAATCAATATGAAATAAAATAAAAGAAAAATGAAAAAAAAAAAAAATAAAAAAAATGCTAGAATAAATAAACACAATGACGTTATTAACTGATCCGTTTGATAATATCCTAAAGAGAAAACATTTTATCAAACTGAATAAAAATGAACTAAAGTACTAATATCTATTCAAAGTAAGATTTCTTCAGTGGTGAGAACGATTGGTTCAGATAAACGCGATTTCTTCGGAATCATCTGATAAATCTTAATTGAAAGTCCTTGATTTAAATAAAAAGTTCTAGTCAATAATCTGAAAAAAACGTATTACTAGTAAATCAAAATCTTATTTTTGAACCGCTAGAAATATTTGATATCGCCCGCATATCTTTACTTTGAATGAGTATTTCAAAATTACATCGAATCAATCCTACTCTGCATAATATCATAAGATCTGCACCGGAATCTCCAGAAATCCGTATCCATTTTGTGTCATAAAAATACAAACATTTTGTATTTGAATCTTTGCAAAGATTAGATTAATAGCGTTTCAATAAAAGAAACATACAGCTTGCAAATGTTGGTGTGAAGATAGTTTAGTAAAAGTGGAACGCTATATTCACACCGACGTCAAAACTATTTGTAACGCAAAGGGTCACCAGTATCTTGCGTAACGTCATAGCCATGAAAGTACATCATTTCGAACCTGGGTTATCATGATGCCACAAACATCACTGTAGATGGTTTTGAGAAAAAAAAAATAATCAACGAATCACTAAAACTAGGTATAATATAATTTGTTAACAAAACGCAGTGTTTTACTGTGTTTTGTATATCAATTTATGATATGCCTAATATATATGCATAGACAGTCGGATAGCATTTAAGAAACTTTCTTTTCTTTAAGCGTTTTATCCGAAGTACCACCAGAAGCCGATTTATCTAAATATAGCCCAAAATTACTTCACATAGTCCTAGGTACGTTCCAGTTTACGAAGAAGGTCGCTCGATGTTCCGAATACCTACGGATCAATGTATATTGAAAACCGCTAACAAATAACAGAAACAGGTTTTTGGTCAAGAGCATAATTATTAAACAAAAGTCATTAACGTATGCCAGACCCTCGCTCTTATAAATGGTTTACTTAGAAATTTTGGTAGATTATCATTTTAATAAACTCAAAGCCTAAGTACATTTGTAGTGAAGTTAGCAAAGAATTACACACCGCTTTTGATCTTTACCCTTTCTGATGTTATCTAAGCGGAACCTAAAGGTTACGCCATAATGAATGTTGCATAAAACACTCATGCTATAATTGACGCGATTTTTGAAAATTTGTACGAAAATTTTCACCTTTTGCCTTATTAATAACTATACAATAATCGTTTGTTTTTCGACTTAGATCGATTCATATTTCGAGTCGTGATCAATTAAAGCTATAAATTCACCCGTGACTCAACCGCGCGTGAAACTATAGCTTTTATTATTCAGTAAATGAAATATAAATCGATCTTACACTGAAACAAACAGTATTCATTGTGCCAAAGGTTTCCTCTTAAATGAAGTCATCCTTACTTAAAGTTAAGAAGTTTCAAGTTAGCATACCAAATACTTACAAAGATTTACTGCGGACAAAATTGTACAAGCTACATGTACTGCAATGTACTGCAATGTGCTTCACATCAACGTTATCTTTCCACCAATGGAGTTTCAAGTCAATATCTTGTATACTTAGAGAAATACATGTATAGTCTAGGAGAAAAATACAATGATGGTCCTACATCGCTCACATTCGTCTATTTGGCTCAAGTAATGACAATCAAATGCCAGTTTTAAAGCAAAATTCCTTAATTCTCTTTTTAAGGAGGTCTAATTTATAATTATTTCGTGGGACCTGCAATTTTCAATAGGGTTCATCCTTATGACTAAACAGAAACTAGTATTATGAATACGCTCATGACTCCTGCTTGAGGGTAAGAAGAAAATTGTCATTAATGCCCATTTTCCCTTGATATCGCATGGATCCTTGCCATTTTCAATAGGGTAATATTTCTGTGTTAGACCTGACGAACATTCTGGTCGAATTTCATATAGGTTTGGTCATATTAGTGGTCTATAGATTGTAAACATGAAAATTGTCATTTAGACCCTTTTCTCGTTGAAACACACGTTCCTTAACCCGTGCAGCAAGTTGAAACTAAAAATATACCATAATTGAAGGATCATTTAACCTTCTAATTTTCAATAGGTTTCATTCTTGTTACATGACAGACATTCTAACATAATTTCATGAAGATTGAGCAATCATTGTTCCTTCTAGAGTCTAAACATAAAATTGTCATAAAGGCCCCTTTTCTCGTTATTTCGGTCGTTCCCATTTTTAATACGGTTAATCCTTGTGACCAGACAAACAATCTGACAAATTTTCATGAAGATTGAACGATAATGGCTCTAAAATGTAAACAAGACAATTGTCATTAAGGTCCCCTTTCCCGTGATATCAATATAATCCTAACAATTTTCAAAGAGGAAACATCTATGTGACCCGACAAAGATTCTGGCCAGGTTTATGAGGATCGAGCCATATTTGTGACCTCTAGGGAACGAACTCTTAAATTGTTGACGTCTGACGACGCATGGCGGTCATGACCGCAAACGCTCACATTGAGCGCGATGTGCTTATTGAACTAAAAACAACATTATTTTATTTTTTATGCAACATAGGACAATAACAAAAACATATGCAAGTAAGAGGAGTTGCTCTTTTGCCCTACACTTTACCGACGTTAGGACAGTATGGTGTAAGGACGCGCGGATAACATTACTTTATCCCCTTCGCTGAAAGGGGTGATAGCCATAGTTAAATGACTCGCTCAAGAAGTAGATATACGTTTGTTGAAACACACGTTTTTAAACCCGTGCAGCAAGTCAAATCTTGAAATATACCAGAATAGATGCATTTCGTAACACAAAAAATTCATTAATTAAAGTAATTGGGATACGTAACAGTATCTACACGTTTGAACCCTTTTATGTTCCTCGTAAAGTTCTTTTGTGAAAATCACGTATATTGCTCATTCCGGTACTAATCTATAAAACGCTTTACTAAGATGCTTATTTGACTAAATATATCCTGTCAATAGTCTCAAACAACAGAGAGTAGATTTAAATCAATTCTACCCACCTTTTCAGCTGAGTAGAATGGGGTCCTGTCTGTAAAATTGCCCATCGCCACAACCTGCCTCAGATCACGCAACCATCCGAATACGGATTGGGTAGGGTAATTACTCGGGTACAGATAGGACCATCGAGAAATTGACACTCATCCCGATCAAAATCATTCTAAATCATTCACTCAGTGATTCATTCATTCATTTATTCATTCATTCATTTATTCATTCATTCCAAACACTCACTAAAATCGGATAAAAATGCTCCAAAATCATTAGAAAACATTTCAAAATCGGTCAAGACGATTAACTTTTTATTCAAATCGAGCAATTTATTCAGAGATTTATTCGCTAGAGTAGATTTAAAAGTATCTGATTGGCCAACGAGGAAACACAGGTAAAAGTAAAAAGTACGTATAAAAGGGAGGTAATATTTCGCTTATCTTGAACAAAATTGGCGATATTGGATTAATTTCATTTAGTTTCACTAAAAACTGGCCCAACACGCTCATTCAATATAATTCGAAAATCATTCATCTTGTCAATTTCACGGCTAAACTGTAACGGCTTAACCCTTTAATAGATCTTTCGCATATATATCTATGTTTGATACTCTTTCGACAACCATGTTCTTTTGAATTGTACTATCTTATTTTTTTATTTCACACACGTATTGCTCGGATTGGGACAATGACCTTCCATTAACAATTCCTTCAATGCCATTAGACGAATTTACATTTTCCTGCATATATCGTCCAACCGCTAAAAACTTCAAACTTTATACACTTTAAGACCACATTGTGCAGCACTATCATGTAGAAGAACCTTTTCTCGCGCACCCCTTTCCCCCAAGCTGAGTTATTGTGATCAGTCGATGTTTGGCGTCCGTACGTTCAAAATGACACAACTTCTTCTTGCTGACTATCCATCAGATTTAAACAAAACTTATTTAAAAACTAAAATTTATTCTTATGTCAAGCACTTTCAAAATATTTCACAGAAATGGAACAAATATAGAGTTCTATTGGGTCACATTAATTTTAAGCCATAAGTTGTGGGACCCCTAACGTTATAAAGAAAGAGGAACTAAATATTTGAACAACTCCAATTTCTATTCATTCTGCTGAAAACTTTCAATTCTGCTTGGCATAACTGATTTATCCATTAAGTAACAAAACAAGAGAAAAGAGAGATGCAAGGCATCAGTTTTGTGGCAAAATATTATTTCCTGCTTCAAAAAGAAAAGAAAAAAGAAAAGTTATCATGGCTATGATAATGGTTCTCAATTGAAATGTTCCAGAGCTTTTCGAAAAAAAAACTCTTCAGTTTTCTTAAATTTTACAATTCAATTGTGTTTTCAATCGTATTTTCAAAAACTTGTTTATATTCTATAACAAACTTGAAATAGATCAACTTCAAACGCATAAGATTATAACTAAATATCGCTTAAAGTTAATCTGTTTTTTATTAAATTCTAATAGCCTCTTTACTATGTTGTCAGAGAAATATGCATAAGATCATCGGAATCCCTAATTTCAAAATGAGTATTGGTGGATTGCGCCACCCTGCCTTTTTTGAAATAAATTACAACCAAGCTCTCCCCAACAGTCTGACACCATGAGGCTAGTTCAATAACATAACGGGATTTCTTTGACTGAGATCATGATTGTTCTCTGCAAGTTACTAGTTTCGTTACTATTTCAAACGGCGGTTGTCTCTTTTCTCTCTTGTAAATGTTGCACTCAAATATTACAGATATATTTATTATCCAATTTGCTTCTTGAGAGTATGTGATAAATTCCGGCAGAGAATATTCAGTGACCGATTAGAAGTTGTTTTCAGTAGGAAGGAAGTATGCGATTTGAGCTAAGCTGCTTGATACCGAACAGCTTCGAAAACGCGGCATGTATTATTCACGTTTTTCCTCTCAAAGTCGGATGAGAATGGAATCTTTTAACTGTATTTTTGTTTATATTTGGTTTAACCATATGCATGGTCTTTCTCATGAGATTTGAGAATAGTCTTGCACAAGAACCGAGCTAGACACGATTGGTACATCCGGAAAACTGTCAACCAATTTAATGAACAAGAAATTTACTGCATTTTATCATGTTTATCCAACGATATCGGATAGATTAACATTTGAAAAATTAAAATCAAAGCAACAGCCAGAATAAAACGCCCTAAAAAAAAGAAAAAATAAAAATGGCATGTTCATAAGGCAAGCTTCGAAGCAGTCTTGAGTCAGGAATGTCAAAACACGTGTTTTTTACCTCAAAAATGCAATATTCTGAACAGAATAAATAACGCAGACCATTGTTTTCAGTGTACACGAGATTAACAAAACAACCACAATACTCTAACCCAATGTACTTTTCTACAATATGATATAGATCAAAGAAAATTGTTAGGTTCCGATTATGTAGATTGGCTCCGATTATGTACCCTGGCTCTGAAGTTGTGGAGTGTCATTTTCTTCTTCCATATTCTCTCACAGCCTTCAATATGAAGTTTCTGCTAGTTCCATGGGACGCTGTTTTCTTGTCATTCCACGGCGCACGTTGTCTATTTTACGTCTCACCTTTCTCGTTTACTTTTATCACCTCCAAAATGCAATATTCTGAACAGTATGTATGATGTAGACCCTCGTTTTCAGAGTGTACAAATTCAAGAAAACAATTACAATGTACCAGAAAATTGTTCTTTACTGAAATTTTAGATAGTTGAAAGAAAATTATTTGTCTCTAATTATGTACCAATGATCCGAAGTCGTGGAGTGCCTAGCCTCTAGGGACCGAAACCCATAATCACTTTCTTAAACACGACATTTATTTATTTAGTTAGTTAGTTGGTTAGTTGGTTTGTTGGTTAGTTAGTTAGTTAAGTTAAGTTAAGTTATGTTAGTTAGTAAATTAGTTTAGTTAGTAAGTTGGTTAGTTGGTTAGTTAGTTAGTTAGTAAGTTAGTTAGTTAGTTGGTTTAGTTTAGTTTAGTTTAGTTTAGTTTAGTTTAGTTAAGTTTAGTTTAGTTTAGTTTAATTTAGTTTAATTAAGTTAAGTTAAGTTTAGGTTAGGTTAGGTTAGGTTAGGTTAAGTTAGGTTAAGTAAGTAAGTAAGTTAGTTAGTAAGTTAGTTAGTTAGTTAGTAAGTTAGTTAGTTAGTTAGTTAGTTAGTTAGTTAGTTAGTTAGTTAGTTAGTAACTTACTTACTTACTTAGTTAGTTACTTAGTTAGTTAGTCCATTACCTCTACTCTCTTGTTATGAATATCAGTCCATCGAAAACCAATAAATTACTAATAAAAATCTTGATTTGATGATTATAATCAAAATACTCTTTGAAAAAGGAACACAAAGACAAAATTCCATCTATTTATTTTGTATAACGAGAAAAAATTTGAACTTGAAATCAGATAACCGTATCTTTATGTTTATTCGCGATAGAGCTTTTCTACTATACTGAAAAACAAAAATAACGCATCACTTAATTTTGTAGATATAACCCTTTCCGTAATCTGAAGTATGGAACAGTGGTTATACCAAAATAAACGTTAATCAATTATTGATTTGTGAGAAAAAGTATGACACCGTAGTCATACGCATTGAAGAGTTGTAAGCGCGTAAAGGCGACTATCCCCCAAAACATAATTTTGAAAGTTATCATTGCTCAGTAAAAGTCTATGGCGCATGTTCACGTGCAATATTGCCCTCAAAGGATGTCTAACAAGTTGATTTAACAACAGTAAATCCCAACATGGCTATGCATTTGATCTTCACGTCGCCTCGATCTCACTCAAAATCTTGGGTTTTCGCGCTCTTTTTTGACTCTCTTTGCAATCTCGTTTTCGATAAGCTCGAGTTTGAAATGAGTCCGGTCGGTGAAAGGATAGGCATTGGCCTCACTTTAAGGAGGTGTTCACGAATTAAATCCACAATGACATGAGATGAATAGACCATAACATTGACTTATTTACAGGGGTTCACTCTATGGCTATTGCTTTTGAAGGAGTTGACAAACGGTCCAGATACCTCATCTTCGTGGTTCACTGTCACCATGAGTCCAAGATAACCTTAAAAAACTGTGACATAGAGAGTAAAAAGTCTAGGGTCAAAACACAAATTGTAGTACAATTTGTCCTCCCCATCCAGTTAGAACCGAAGTTCGGCATCGTTAGTTGTTATAATCGGCGTTTTAATCTGACAATGGCCGAGTTATGACCCCTCATGGAAGGTGCAAGTGTCCTTGATTTTAATCGCGTAAATGAATTAGTTTAACATGTCTATGCGCAATGACGTTCCGAAATTCGTTTTTGCGCTACCACCAAACTCGAAAACTTGGCTTTATCTGAAAAATGTTTTCACGGTTTGTCGTTTCCACCTTTATGAGCTGTATTACTCGACATACTTGTGTTTCGTACGATGCATTCGATCTGTTGCACGAGAAAAAGAAATGTTTATACCGAAAACCTTCTTTAAGTTCTACCGATGCCTTCTCTTTCACCGACCAGACTTATCTCAGACTCAAGCATATCAAGAACGAGTTGTAATGAGAGTCCACAAAACAGCGCAAAATCGCAAGGTTTTGAGTCAAATTAAGGCAGCTTGAAGAGCAATTGGATAGCCATTTTAGGATGTAATCTAGGTAAAATTCAGAAATCCACGTGTCAAACATTATTTGAGAGCAATATTTCACAAGAACACGCATGCTATTAAATTTTACAGAGCAACTGACTTTAATTTCAAAATTTTGATCTTTGGGGTAGTCGCCTGTAACTCTCCAATGCGCATGTCTTCTGTGTAATTCATTTTCTCACAGATCAATAATTAGTTTACGTTTATTTTGGTATAACCATTCTTCCGATGCGTTATTTTTGTTGTTCAGTATGAATGCGTTTTCTCCCTTGTATATTGATCCGTTTTGCTAAATGTCAAATTTTTATACTTATGTTTAATTTTCAATATCGCCTTTATAAAACGGTACCCCTATACCGAAAAAGCGCTCAAGACATTTTCAGTATTTGATTTTCATTGTCTTAAATAAGTTTTAATTTTATCAAATCTAGTTTAATTCCTTTCCTATTGAAATGTTTACAAATATCAAAGCCGGAGATGAAGTAGTAAATTCTGACATTAATTGGGATTTATATAAATATGCGTACAACTTTGCGAAAATTCGGAACTAAATGTTACGCGGGACTTAAAGGGACCATGGGCCCTTAAGCGCTAACCTGAGGCATTTTCATGTATTTGACAAAGGTGGCAAAGTGTCAAAACTACTAATTTGAAATTCATGAACAGCTCAACAAAAGTCCAAGATATTAAAAAGACAATCATTCCGATTACATTTCAAAACAGTTGAGTCAAATATGTTGTACTAAAAGATTTTCAAATATTTGAAGAGGTGTCCTAGGTTTTGACCCTCTTTCTTTGACAACTCGTCTAAGATTTCAAGACAAAGATCCTGACAATATGTTAAAACAAATAAATGTCCTCTAGATTTTCCTTAATTTGACGCATCGACCTCATTTTTGGTCCCACTTAACCAATTTTTGAACTTAATGAGATTTCATGGGGGCAAACATTCTGACCAAGTTTCAAGACATTTGAGTAAAGGTAGTTGCCTCTAGAGTGCACACAAGGGTTTTCGAAGATTTGACCCCTTAACCTCATATTTGACTTCACTTGACCCAGTTTAGAACTTGACCAAGATTAGATTTAATGGGGACCAATATTCTGACCAAGTTTCAGAACATTTGGGTCAAAAATGTGGCTTCTAAAGTGAACAGAAGGTTTATCTAAGATATGTCCCCTTGACCTTATTTTTTTTATTCCAATTGACCCAATTTCAAACTTGACCGATAATTGATGCAGACAAACATTCTGGCAAAGTTTCAGGACAAAATAAGGGTAAAAAATGTGGCCTATAAAGTGAACACAAGAATTTTACTAAAATTTGAGACCTTTCATTTCAAGATCTTATTTTTGACCCAACTTGACCAAATCTCGAACTGGACCAAGATTTGATGGAGACGAACATTCTTACCAAGTTCAAGACATTTGGACCAAAAAAGTAGCCTCTAGAGTGCACACAAATTAGTGACGGACGCCGGACGAAAGACGCCGGACACAGCTTGATCACGATAGCTCACCATAAGCACTTCGTGCTCAGGTGTGCAAAAAACGAACAAAAAGGGAGTTTTAGGAATCAATGCGTCCTTTTTAGTAAGATATATTAATCGGATTTCTTAAAATATGTATCAAATGAACGCGATTTCGCTTCATCTTTTTTTGATACCACTCACTTTATATCTGATAAAATTTCACGGAATTATCGACATTGAAAGGGTGTTAGTAGTGACGTTGTTAAAACAGGAACGCTTAGCGTGCGAAGTAATAAGCACGAAAATCAATTAACAGGCTCCGACAAAATCTTTAAATTTCTTCAAATATAATCCTGGATTATAGTCTAACAATTATCTTGCACGTACATGTACTAAGTAATATTAACGAAGCTGACTGTCTTGTAACCGGAATATTATAATAAAAGTAAACATGAAGAAGTGAAACGTAACATAGACGACTTACGTCGTGGGATGATGATAAAAGGCGCCCCAAGAAACTAGCAGAAATTTCATAGTGAAGATGTTATATGGAAGAAGAAAATGACACTCCACAACTTCAGAGCCAGGGTACATAATCGGAGCCAATCCACATAATCGGAACCAAGCAATTTTCTTTGATCTATATCATATTGAAGAATGGTACATTGGGTTAGAGTATTGTGGTTGTTTTGTTAAACTCGTGTAAACTGAAAACAATGGTCTGCGTTATAAATTCTGATCAGAATATTGCATTTTTGGGGTAAAAACCACGTGTTTTGACATTCCTGACTCAAGACTGCTCCAAGAAGAAATCATTTTTAACAAAAACCAACGAGCGTTCTTACATTTTTTGAGTACGTTTACGTTGCAAAATGTATAACTGGTCGAATAGCATTCGACTTTTTAATGATTAATGAATAAAATATGATATAAATGAGGAAATCCCGACTCCCTACCCCAGTTTTCATTAAAAAATGTTTACATCTACATAATCGGAGCCACACGTGGTGCGGAAGTTCCACACATGATTTTGAAAGCGAAGCCGGTGGCTCCGATTACGGACATCACCCCCGTGTTTGCAGTGGTGTATAAAAAAGTATAAAACTCGTTATCAAGACTTATTATTAATACATCGACATTTTAAAACACGTGAAGCTGCAAGATTTTCAGCAATCTTTTGAACTAGTAGCGCATTTAAACGCCTCACAATAAACGTTGTCAATAGATAGTAATGAAAAGTTTATTCCATCGTTTCTATTTCCCATAGTCGTAAAACTTTAAACAGCTAAATAACACGAATCAGTCTATATCAAACCTCGATTTTGAAACGAAAGGTCATATTCAAATGTTCTGAAATGATATCAGCCTGATCTGTTGCAGAAATAATCTCAAGAAACGAAAATTAACATATTTTTTATGTCACGAGAATATAGAAACTGTTCATTTCTATATTCCTCCTTGTGGTAACTTTTCAAACGTTACTTACTAGATAATGCTCGCGGCCTTCAGGTCACGAGCAATTAATTAGGTGTGGCACCTTAAAATAAGACCTTAGTAGTGAAATACTAAAAGATTCATTACGTTAAAAGAGGAAGCACCCACAATCATTCATGTCACTGTCATTGTCATTCATGAAAGCAAACCATATAACTAAAAAGATAATACTAAGAGTAAAGTATAATGTTCCCTTTTTATATACCACCTCAGGTAATCGTATTTTGGTATCATTCTTTCCGTCCGTCAGTCCGTCCGTACGTCAGCAATAAAGGTGGACGCCACTCCTCCCACATTTTATGGTCGATTCGTATGAAATTCGCAAAAGATTTTCAAAGTCACCTGACCTTGTAGATATTTTTGGCGTTTTGTGATATATCTGACTGTATCGCTTATAGTTTCACCTTGCAAAATTGATGTTGTTTTGGATCATACCTTTATTCCGGAAATAGTTCTTTACTATTAGCTCTAAGTTTTTCCCATAAGATAAACATTCTATAGACATATAAAGACACTCGTTTTTTACTTTGATTCCCTTTCCCTTAACGGAGTTAATTATCCAAAAAATATTATACGCGATAATTGAAAATTTTCAAATAATACAAAAGGGAAGTTTGTTAAGTTCATTTCTAGTTTAAAAATGAAGCATAGAAAATAATATAACACGAACAAATGAATACATTAGGTGTGGATGTTTGAATTGAAGTTTATCATATTGTCTTATTGAGTGCAATTTAACATGTACAGTTAACAACATCGTGAAATTGAAAAGACGAATGATTTTGGAATGAAATTGAATGAGTGCCTAATTAAATGGTAGGTAATCAAATACCGCAATTTTTGTTCAGGTTGAACAAAATTAGTAATGACTAACACCCCCCCCCCGCCCCCGCCCTTAATAAAACATGAATACAAGTTCTTTAAATAGTTTCCTATTACTTCCAGAACCTATCAGACGTCACAATTTGACTTATGTCAGTGAAATCGCGATTCTTTCCTAGCTTGATTTATTTTGAAAAAAGTTCGTTCGCTTTCAGTGAGAGTGTTTGGAATGAATGAAAGGAGCGCTGAGCTAGTGGATGCTTTAATCTAGATGATTGTCAATTTCACGATGTTGTTAACTGTTCCTCCAACTTTATTTTCGTAGACATAATAAAAATCACGTTTGAACCAACGTGTTTTCTATTATTTAACCGGGAAGTGTATATTACCATGCGTGAAGACTTTTTCCTTAATTATCTTAAATAAAGAATTTTGTTAATGGATTAGTCAGTTGACATCAAAACTTATAATTTAAAGTATCCTGGTTACGAAACGGAACATGCAGATTAAATGAAAACAGTGGGGTTAGGACGAACAAACTGAAAAAATTCTAAGTGCAATCGAACTACTTTGAAGAGAAGTAAAAATAGAAAGTCTACAATTGAAACAGAGGTCCATAGTGGCACAGAGCGTTCGTCTGAATCTAAAGTCACATACGATTTTGAGAAAAAGAATTTTAACAAAATCATACAGTTAACAACATCGTGAAATTGACAATGTGACTGACTTTGGAATGATTTAGGAATGAAATTGAATGAGTGTGGGGAGCGAGTTTAGAGTGACAATAATTAGGGGTAAACCTATAGCGCAAATTTTGTTCAGTATGAACAAAATTAGCGATATTCATTACCTCCCTTTAATAAAATATGCAAAAAAATCTCTAGATAACTTCGTTCTTCTTCAATAACCTATTAGACGCTTACAATTTGAATTATGTTAGTGAGATCGCGAATTTTCCTTATCCAAGTTTATTTTGAATGACGTTGTTGAATTTATATTTTTCAATCGGTTTGAGCGTTTTTTAATGGTTTGAGTGAGTGTTTGGAATAAATGATTGGAGCGCTGAGAGCGATTTTGAATGGTTTTGATTAAGATGAATGTCAATTTTACGATGTAACTAACTGTATGGCATATATTACGTTGTAAGTAACGTATGAACAGAATTTGCTTTTCATTCAGTTTATTAATTTACAGTTAGTTACATCGTGAAATTGACATTCACCGCAATCATAACCATTCTAAATCGCTCGTTCAGCGCTCCAATCATTCATTCCAAATACTCACTCAAACCATTCAAAAACGCTCAAACCCTTTGGCAACTATAGAAACAACAACGCCATTCAAAATAAATTTTGATATAGAAAAATCGAGGTTTTACTGACATAATTCAAATTGTTAGCGCCTCATAGGTTCTTGAAGAAATAGGAAGTTATGTATAGAACTTGTATGCATTTTTTATTTACGGGAGGTAATCAATATCGCTAATTTTGTTCATCCTGAACAATGTTCGCGATGTAGGATTACCTCCCATTAAATTTACTCAAAACTCGCTCAACACATTCATTCTGTTTCATTGTTAAATCATTCCAAAATCATTCTACTTGTCAATTTCACGATGAAATAAACTGTAACTGTTTTATGCAAAATATGAGTTAAAAAACGTGTCCCTGTCAATTCCTTCTTATTAAAGAAAGATAAATGGTAACGATGCTAAACTCCAGGGTCCCGTTTTTCTAAATATCTTACGAAAAAAATGATCGAAAGAGAAAATCACAAATCGTACCACGTGTTTTCATTAATTGTTACATTCTGCCTATCAATATCTCATTGGAATCGTCTTCAGAAGACGATTCCAAAGTGATTATGCAAGCAGAATTCTATATATACTTTCTACTGTAGACGCAACTTTAACTTTTGACTTACGCAAAAATGATCGAAAAATGTTTAGTAAAATCCGGATGCCATGGTTTTCAAGCTCTATCAGGTGTGTTCTTGGGAATGACACTTTTAAAGAGACAGGAAACTTAAATATAAAACGAAATAGCTACGCGCTTGGAAACATCTGGACATCGATAGCGACTCTATAAACTAGAAAGAGATACGTTTAAACTTAAGTTTATCAGCAAAAACTAAACAAAGAGGTTAATCATCACAAGTCTTTCATGCTACACTACTGGATATTCAAGTATGTCAAAGGAAAAACTAAAATAAAGCCATTTTCATGAGAGGATCATAACTTTTACGTTTACAATTAATCAGCCCTAAGGTGACAGAGATGTGCTCCGGACAAAAAGATGGATAAAGATGTGGACGTCGCCTGAAATCCGAACGCTCATAACTCGGACGCTACTGTTGATCGCATTATTCGTCCCGTCTTTCGAGCACGTATAAGAATGTATGATATATAACAAAGAAGCTCATTGAAAGGTTTCACATCATTTAAAGGTAGTTGTATTAGGTTTGTGGTTAGTGTTGTCTGGCGAGGATCCTTTGTATGAGGTAAGCAGAGCTTTGAAGGCATCCGACGCAAAGAAATTATTACGTCACGCACAAAAAAGGATATTACTGTTTGATTCTCAATAACCCAGCCATTGATGTTTAACAAGATAGAAGTCAAGGGGCCAAGTACTGATCATATTTCCGTCTTATCAAAATATCGTATTTAGATGTAGAATGATAAATGTAGAATCATGGAGCATACAACAATGGATTCTCTTTGTCAGCCTACGCCGTCCGCTTTGTCCGAATAGGCGGTTACTTTTTTGTAATTTCTTCATGGACTATTTGCATGTATCATGGGGAAAAATATAGATCAAAACATCTACATTATCTACATATGGCTTCTCGTTACGAGGGCATTTCGTTGCGTGCCTTAAGCAGATAATCGTAAAGTTCTTTGACAGTCAAGACAGAGTAAGGCGATTGATGTCACAGCCATCTCTCACAAAAGTGAATTGGAAGAAATGAGGGACGTACATTAAGTATTCTTGACACATTCCTTAAGTTCAAACACATTGTTTGTTTTTGGGTATAAAACTGCTACATTTTACATCGATTTAATGACGATTTCCATTTTTGTGACAGTGATGTACACCTGAAAAGATAGCGAGGACAACGTAGGTAAAATCATTCTATATTTTGACGGTTAATCAATATCGTTGATAGTGATGATACATTTTAGTAGGTATTCATACCAAAATCTGGTAAAAGGTAAATACAGATGTGAGTGAGCTTACATTTAAGGTGGGCTGACTTTGTATTCAGAGATATGTTTGCTAGCCTTATTAATCGATCTTTAGCAAGCTTAATACAATTTCTATCCTTGACGAGTTAAAACTAGATTGCCTCTAGGAAAGTTAGTAACGTATCATCTTACATAGTATAACTCTTTAAAAACTGCATGCATTAATTTAATAAAGAAAACTGCATAAGGAGTCCAACGTCCGACTTAAGGTAGTACACAATGTGAAAGAACCTACGTCAAAAAAGGTCTTAAACCTGTCAAAAAAGTCCTTTAAAAATATCACTACCTTAAAGATAAAGAACGCTCGTGTCAACATTCAAGAAAATACCTTTAATGTAAAAAGAAACATGTTCAGATGCTGGACAAAATAAATTTATCGGAAAACTTAACAACAAAGAAAACACTGTTGAAATATTAAAGATTGTTAAACTGACCACAACAAAAACTAAAACGATAGCAATATGATTACAAGATAAAGACCTTTTAATACAAAACAGTCGAGCTTAACGATCAATCCGAACAACGCTTTTGATATGAGTGATACTTAAAAATGGTTAAGGCAAGTCATCAGTGATTATTCTTGCACAAATAAGTGATAGCTTCGTGTGACTTGAGATTTTTTTCCTATTACATGTATCATGTCTTAAATATCTAATTGTTTGATGTTTTATAGGACACCCATGCTCCCTCTGTTAAAGTACAGATATTATTAAAATATGAATAAGTTCTTGAAATTGCAAATCTCTAGGTAACTTTAAATCGCACTTTTTTCTTTTATGTTTCTTTAACACCCTTGAGAAAGAAAATCTAAGTCCTTTTGTTTTAAAAATTGTATATATGTTATACGAGTAATTAAGAGGGACTGGTTGTAAATACATAGTAATGATATACTTCTGTCCGGTATTTTTTTCTTTGATAATCCTTTACTTTCAAATGGTAACGTTATAAAGGAAAACTTTGATTTAGAATCAGAATATTAAGCAGGCCGTATTTTCAACGCCGTTATATAAAGCATTGGAATGAGGTTGTATCAATTTCAATTCATATTTAAGAAAATGTTTTGCTAAAATTACTTAGATGGATATTGTGTACGATTTTACAAGATTTTAGATCCTTAAATTTCCATTGTCAAGATATATCAAGATGTGAAAAGCCAATCTTACGTTTATGATCTTCAGACCTTTTTTCCTTTCAACAAGTATCAATACTTTGCAATATCGTCTAAAATTGATTGGTTTAAACATTTTCTTTTAAAATGATACAACATTTATTGATATTTGATATCACTTAAAAAAGCTTTGCGCTTTTTTTCATTTTTTTAAACTCACCTGGAAAAGACTTTTGTCCAATTGCATAAACAAAAACTGATAAAATGTCAAAGAAATAAAATATAAATGAAAAAGCAATCGGGATAAAATGATGAACAGATATATCAACTATTGAATGTTTCCCTTTGAAACTCATTCTGGCCACAATCATTCTTAATCATTCGCTCAGCGCTCCAATCATTTATTCCTGACACTCACCCAAATAGATCAAAACCACTCTAAAATCATTTGAAAACATTTCAAAATCGTTCAAGACGATCAATAAACAAAATTGATACAATAATACTAGTATTAATTGACAGAATTTTGTGAATTTTAATGTATCTTATTTTTTCCTCGAAGAGACACACAAAAAGAAAAGAACATATATTTTTTAAACGGATGCAAAAAAATCGCGATATATAATAATAGCGATATTAGATAAACTCCCCTGAATTTCACTCAAATCTGGCTCCACACTCTCATTTAATTTTATTCCAAAAAAGTTAATCGTGTCTATTTCACGGTTTTGTTAACTGTACTCGATGAATTCGTAAGGGAAACCCTTTATCTTATTAAAGCAGCTCAACTTTTTCAACAGCCCTCATTAGTTCTTCCTTTCAAACGAACTGATTTATCAGAATAATCTAGGATATAAAAAAGTGACCCAAAGCGTTAAACTATCTAGATCGGACAAGATGTTCACAAGTTTAAACGATACGATTTTGGTTTCTGACCCATTTGAAAGTTTAACATATACAGAACTTCGAAGGCTCAACTATCCAAAATGGGCACATAGGATTGTAGGAACGCTTTTATGTATTTTGTGGTGCATAGGCTTGTTCTTTAATTCCAGTGTGCTGATAACGTTCTTTAGGAATAGAAAACTATGGTCGCCGACGAACACTTTTATCATTGGGCTTTCCTTTGCGGACACGACTATGATACTCTTTGGAGTTCCATGGTCTATAATGAACGCATTAAATGGGTCGTGGTTCACTGGAGAGGCCACTTGTACCTTAGAAGCCTTCATTTTGTTTGGTTCCGGATTGAGTGCTTGTTATTTACTGACCTCCATAAGTATAGACCGTTATATTGCGATTGTCAAGCCCTTAAAGGCACAGCTTATAACCCAAAAGGTAGCAGTAAGAGGCGTAGTAATGTGCTTCCTCGGAGGATTCTTTTGGGCCACCCTACCGTTACTGGGATTGAGTTCCTACGGACTGGAAGCTCCAGGGGTATCCTGTGCTTTGGACTATGAAGACCGATCATTTTCGTCGTTTATCTACATCATAGCAATATTTATCTTTACATTTTCTTTACCACTGTGTATGATGGCGTTTTGTTATGCCAAAGTATATCTAATGGTAAGTAAATAACGATTACTTATCTTATAATTATACATATACAGCTCAATTTTACTTCAAAGCAATAAAATAAGAAAGAACTAGAATGGCAAACTTTTAATGAGAGCGAACCTAAACGTCATAAATGAGTGAACCGATCGGTAAGCGCAATGTATTTCATCTTTTTTTAACCCCTCCCCCCCTCTTACTTCCATATAATACTCTTCGGATAGAACGCAGACGATGGTGAAACAAAAGAGAAGATGGTTTTATAAGGATTCACATAATTTAGGAGGAATTCCATTTTAGTTTTATCGTATAACTACAACACTTATTTACAGTTCCTTAAAAAATTCAATTTTATCAAAATTCAAATCATTCAATTTCGCTTCAACACGTAAGAAATTTATATTCACATCATATTTTGAAGCTTTGTATGACGCCATTTAAAGGTCTTACCCCCCTTCCGGTACATATATTCACTATTTGTACAAATACAGGATACTTTACTTCCAATTTTATGTCGCCAACTTCTCTTTAAGTTTTGCTTCACACATATGAACATTGATCACACGTTGAACTTTTGCGAGACGCCATTTTTAGGTTTAACCCCCGCCTCCTTACTCATGAATTATATTCCCGTAAAGTTGTCCAAATAATCAGCTATTAATACTATTAATTTTGTGTCGCGAACCTTTAAATTTGCTTTCACACAAACATTGTACACATAATGATCAAATGTTGTTATTTTAAAAGACCTAACTTTGAAGTATCAACTTTTTTACACTTCGTTTTCCAAATATGGCTATTTACTCTTTTAGTTTTGCTTCTTCACTAATGGACCTTTATACAAACATTGATCAACTAAAGAATGTTTGCAAAGCACAATCTCAAAGTCTTAACTTCTTTTGTTCAAGGTTTTTTCATCGCTTTATTTTGTTTATTTAAATTGGGTTTATTGCCGGTTCCAACAATCTTTCAGTTATATCGCGATGGCTAGAACCCCTTAAAATGTAGTACCGGTATTTCTCACACAAGGATTACCATATCATCCTTTTCATGCCTCTAGCTACATCATAGATCTAGGATTATCAACCTATCTCTAGTTTATTTTGATGGTATTTTTTATGGTGTAAGTATAAAAAACATCCTCGTCTTTTACAGGTCAGAAAGATAGCAAGGAGCAGTTATACAGATCCGAAAACAAAGGAAGCACAAAGGAACCTGAAGTTCGAAAAAAAGACCTTGAAGAGTAGTGTAATTATGTGTGGTATGATAAATATTTGATTTTTTAACTTCACCGAACGTTTCTTTTGTATGAATTCATGCCATTTCATTTAAAACGTACTCTGGATGACAAAATAAAGATTTCAATCACATCAACGAATAGTTTAACAACAACTAAATTCTGATTGTGTTACGAAATAGTATTTGAAAAGATAATGATACTGCTTAGCATGCTCAATTTATATATAAATATTAGCTCCACTGGCCGGAGGCCAGCGAGCTATTGTCACGGCGGTGCGTCCGTCCGTGCGTTAATCTTTTTTTTTAAATATTTTCTCATTCCCAGACTCTCGAGTGGGTTTCAATGAAACTTGACATGGATCGTCCTTCGGTGACCATCTTCTTAAGTTGCCCGAGAAACTTTTATTGACCCCTAAATATGGTCGTGACTGGTTGGGATTTATTTTTCACTCTTTCCTCCCAAACCATTTGGGCAAGAATCTTCCTTGATTGACCTTCTTCTTAAGTTGTTCAAGAAATTTTGATTGACTTTCAAAATATCAGTTAAAGAGCCTTGAAAATCTTACCCTCCCAAATCATTGGGCCGATTTCAATGAAACTTGGCAAGAATGTACCTTGGATGACCATCTTCTTGAGCTGTTCAAGAAATTTTGTTTGACCCCTTAATATGGGCCTTTGGTGCCCCCATTCTTAAGTGTTCTTTAGAACATTTGATTCCCCCCCCCCCTCCAAAATATGGGCGTGGTAGCGCGAGGCGTTTTTACACTTTAAGATCTTGACGTTCCTCGGGTTGGTTTTTTCTAGGTATTTTGATAGACCCAATGATATGGGCTTGGATGAGCGGGGCTTATTTTCAATTCAAAAAATTTCACAATTTTGATTTCGCAAGCAAATTGGCCGATTTCAGTGAAATTTCTTAAGCTGTTCAAGAAATTTCTATTGATACCCAAATATATGCTCAATAGGACAGGGCTTATTTTCACTTTGAAAAATTGGCATTTTATATTCCTTAGATGACATTCTTCTTCATTTTTTCATGAAATTGTGATTTACCCCCAAATATGGACGAGGCGGGGCGGGGCTTACTTTCAATTAACAATTAACAATCTTTGAATATTTCACCCCCAAACCATGTGCCTATTAAAATGAAATTTGACATGAATGTTCCTTTGGTGATCCTCTTCTTTTGTTGTTCCAGTAAATTTAATAACCCAATATTTGGGCATGGGTGAGATAATTTTCATTTAAAGATCTTAAAAAGAAAAACCCAAATCCCAGACAAGTGCCATTGAAACTAGGCATGAACGTTTCTTGATTTACAATTTACTTAATTTAAGGAATGAATTTTGATTGACCCAAAATATAGCTATAGCTGAACGGGGCTTATATTCATTTTAAAAATCGTCCCCTCCCAAATTACTGGGCAAATTAGGTAGAAAACTTTCATTTTTCTAAAGCAATTTAGTCTTAATAATGGGTTAAAGTAATGCCGAGCATTACGTGCCAGAGGAGCGATACTGGTCCTCTTGTTTGTGTCTTTAATTCACGACAAAATGCAATGGTTTTATGTCAATTACAATTTGCATGATAATGAAATGACTAGTATAACAATCAGACTAAATCAGTTTAAATCGTTTTACAATTGATTCTTAGTGGCTGGAATAATTACAACATACATGTAAGACCATTTAATCGATAACGCTGTTTTTTTCCGCTAATTAAGGCCGCTTTCGTATTCAAAATTAATATAAATATATATACCATAATCTGATGATCTGCTCATGGTGGCAACACATGACACGCCGAGATATTCCGGCATGAATAAATGTGCAGAGTCAATTGTTAAGGTAAACGTTTAACAAAATCAACCCTGCTTGTGTGTTTTCGATCAAAACTTTTGAGATTTAATTTTACAAAAACAATGAAAAAAACCACTATCTTTATCTCTTGAAATCAAGACTTTGAAACTCTTATCATTAACTTAAGTTTAGTACCTCTAGCATGATGAGAAAATCTGACCAGTCTTCACAGATGCGCAAGCTCATCAGTGTGTTTCCTTTTTTTTTGGTAAGGGATTTTTGCACCGATTCGAAAACAATGAAAAAGACGGTTTTTCATTTCAGGCGTGTTTTGGATTTGCTGGATTCCATACGCAATTGTTTCATTCTGGGCATCGTTCGGCGACATCAACGATATCCCAATAGTTGTAACAGCTATTCCTGCAGCCGCCGCAAAAACTTCCTTTGTCTGGAATCCGTTGATATACGTGGCAACAAACCAGAGATTCCGGCTGGCATTTTACGATCTGTTACCTTGTTCTGGTTTACGAGACACATTGGTTACACGAGAACACAGGGAACAGCAGCAACAGCAATCGAAAGGCACAGCTTCGGTGGACGAGAAAAATAGTATCCCTGCCAATGGTCAACCAAAGGTATGTGTAAGATTGAGGGAATATTGAAATAGTTATGATTAATAGGTAGCCAAACATGTCATGTCATGTCAATAGTTATTTCTATTAATGAAATAGGTTCCTGACTTGAATTAAGTTTTAAAAAGAATCAAGGGAAGTTATTTAAATGATAAAGCTAAAAAAGAGTTATAGCTTTTGCGCATTTTACTTCTACTCGGGATAGATTTCATGGCTTACCCAATCAACACGAGCTCTAATCTAGACGAATCTAGAATGATCCATAGACAACTGTTAGCGAGTAATCCAAATGAATCTTCGATTTAGTTTTTTTTAAGTTTGAAACTGTATAGGATTTGTGAGAAAGATTCGAATTTGCTAGTCATAATAATACTTAAACAGAAAGAAAACTTTTGATGTTGCTCTTCCTTTGTGAAGGTTGTTGAAGTGCTTAAGCCACCGGAAATCATCGGAGCAAAAGAGGGAGAGAGTTCGTCTGAACAGATAACTACTATTGATGAAATGAAATCAACAACAGACAATAATACCAACAAAAACGAGGCAAATGAGGAAGGGGATAAAGAAGAAGTAATTGAGGATAGAACAAACGATTCAGTGGTTGGAGAGGTAACAATCCACGTACCAACTGTTTCTGAAGATATGCAGACATTGAAAGTCAAAGCAATCAGCGAACCCGATAATGAAGACAGTGGAGTGCCGCGGGTCGACTGTTGAACTGTACTACTTGCAACACGTCACGTAAAAAGGGACCATCTAGAAACTCCGTAAAATAAAAACTTGGAAAAAGGGATTGGATTTTGCATGGTTCAAGCAGAAGGCAGGTTTTAGAATAAGTATTCTAGATAAAAAAAATATTTTACGAAACGTTTCGACCCTAATCAGTCTTTGCGGATCGCACAGTCTGACCAGGATCGACACTCTACGCAATCCTCAGATGGTCCCTTTTCGCGCTACGACTTATATTTCGGCTTAAAGCAGTTTGGTTATACGGCGACGGTGTATTATATTATATCTTTGGATAACCTGTTTCCAAAAATCAATTTGAATGATTTACCTTTTTCAGTTTTTGTTCCTCCGAGTAAATAAAAAAACTGGCCCTGATTTCAGCAATTACTTTTGATTATGATATAATTAATAAGATCATTAGAGAGCGGTCAAGAGTTATATTACATCAATTTTATTCAGCTAAAGTTATGCAATAAATTAAGTTTTGTACAAATCATTCGAATTACAAAAAAGTAAATCAAGTCTTTTCTTTTGAAAGTACAAGTTTAATAAACTGTCGGAAAAAATAATATGATATTAAACAAGGTTTTATTCCCTTAAATGATGTATGCCATCTTCTAAAAATCGAGTCGTGGTAAAGTTTTGATATTCAAATTCTAACCCCTGGGGGGGAGGGGGTCCGAAAGACCTTTTGCATTTTATACAGAAATAAAGTGTCATTGATTTCCCCACATGATGTGATTTACCCAGTCAAAATTCTTTATTTAATTGGATTGCAACTATAACTTGCCTAAAGGATCTCTACAGACGATCTGCAACCATTCAAGAAATTCGTTTCTCTTCGAGAGTTGACAAAATTACTACCATAAGCCAAATAACCTGTTACATGACCCACAGCTAAGTACCGCACATACGTCCGAGGTATTTTTCAGTTAACTAAAGGTCCGAGACATGTTCCGAATTATTAAATTGATGATGCTTCCACATTTTTACAAAGGGCAGTCCACCTCAAACATTTTATACCTTTATTCACACTACCAATTGCCTGAAAAAATATGACGTCCGGCTAAGGAATAGAAGAGTCATTTTTGGATATTTTTTATTATATACCTGATATTACAACTTTTTGATAGATATGTAAATGGACCAAAATATACTGTAATGCATCGTCACGAGTGCAAAAAACTTGTCAAGACGCCATTTAAAATCAACTACTGTAAAAAAATATAGAATTCCAAATCACCTTAACAGCAGATGAATATATATGAAGTGTCATCTCCGAAATTGTTCTCAGTCAACGTTTTACATGTTATATATGTAAATCGGGAAGAAAGAATAGTCAGGCGAACAATAATCATATTTATGTCATAAACTACGACTGATCATCTCTAGTCTTGGAGATATTTCTAATGTCCTAGCATAGAGGCGACGAGGAGCATATGGTTTAAAAGTGTTCGTTTGTTAATCTGTCTTTTTATCTTATGTCCATCCTCAACTGGTGGCATGCTTTTAAATTAAGGTACATTATTGGAAATATGTAGTATAAAGTAAATGTTTGTTTTCTGAAAATCTTATTAAAGAGGCCATGCTTCTTTGGATGGATGTTCTCTCATTTTAAGTTCTGAAGGGTTCAACTTGGTTATCCACCTTGTTAAAAACTCCGTGCTATGCCCCTCAGTGTGTCCGCCGGCATGCCCATTTAAACAATTTCATCACTTTCAGCTACACATTGTTCATGTTTGAAATATTGATCTAAATCTCTGATACAATTTTGAAGATATCAATGTTAAGGTCATGTAGCAAGGTCAAGGTTCATCTATCAAATCTTAAAAAACAAAACAAAACTTTAAAGAAATAATAATAAATGAAAAAAACCTGTCCCTTTTAAGCGTGCAGTGCTAATATCTGCAATAATGACAGGTCGCATTGGCATGTATCTGAATACACGGGTGTCAATGCCGTCTGTCATAATCAACGTCATTAATTCAGACCAATTCAGCAATTTTTAACAACAACAACTACAAATCATCGCCATTTTCAAATTAATTAGAGTGTGTTTAAAGTTCAATGTGTATGTTTTGTATAATGATATAGCCCGCTGATAAGTGTAAAAATATAGAATTATGCCGTTTCGGGGGCAAACGTATTTTATTCACACATTCTGTTTTCTTTTTTAATATTTATCTATTTTCTTTTTAAGAGACATCAATTATAAAGTCTTTTAAATAGTATTTATGAACTTCCTGAAAAGCTCGCTACCAGACATTAATTAGGGATTGTTTGTTTGTACTAGCCTTATTCTGATTTTATGTCGACATTAATGAAAAATACAGCTTTACAGAGAAACAAAATTGTGACTTCACTCCATACATTGTATTAGTTTTACCACAAAGATCGTATATGTATGAAATAACATGATTTCTTTCTTAAAGCGTACATGTAGCTTATTTCAAATGCCATAGTGTAATTAATTACTTAAAAGGATATTTGATATTATGTGAGGGGTATAATTTTAAACTACGTTTTATGTATATTGTATATTTTGTTTATACCAATTTTCAAATGAAATACATGTGTAAACCAGTGATGTCCATTTTTATTGTGTCGTGAAATGTTTATCGATTTAAAAGTCATTGTTTGTGGTAAGTGTAAAAATGATGACAAAGTTACTTTAACATAACTTCATGAATTGATGATATATTTTCATTTGATCGTTTAATGGAATTAAAAAAGAAATTCAACAAAGGGTTGCAAACCCTGCTATTTAGATCACGGCATCGTGGACTTATCGATAGAATGTTAAAATGAAAACCTCATTAAAAGATTCAAATATGCCTGTCATTCTCGTGATACTTATGTCTTGACTTTTGGTATCCTACATCAAGATATTGGATGTACATGTTGATTTTATACTGACATCGGATTTTTCTGATGATTTTGTAACAACATTTTGCTCTCTCAAGAGCCCTCGATGATTCCATGAAGTAGACCTCCCAAGAGATACTTGGGCAGGCAATGAAAACTGAGCTTAACTATGTACTTTAATTTCCTTATGTAAGTTGTTTTATAATTATATTTTACAAAACAAGAGGCCCTACAACGCCCATATTTCTTGGGCCGATCAAAATTTGGTGAAAAATGGCTGAAGAGGGTCATCAAAGGGACATCCCGATAAAGTTTCATTGAAATTGGCCCAGTGACTCAGGAGAAGATGTCGGGCTCAAGTGAGCGCCGCCATGCATATTTATGGGCCTGTCAAAAATTGGCGAACTTTTTTAAAGAGGATTGCCCAAGGAACATTCCGCTAAAGTTTCATTGAAATCGGCCCAGTGGTTCAGGAGGAGATGTCTTTTAAGATTTTTGGTTCAAAATAAGCTCCGTCCTTCTACGCCCATATTTATGAGCCAATCAAATTTTCGCGAACAATTATTAAATAGGGTCACCGAAGGAATATTCTGGTAAATTTTCATTGAAATCGACCCCTGGTTCAGGAGGAAATTTCGTTAAAATATTTCGAGCCCAAAATAAGTCCGGCCCTACCACGCCCATATTGATTGGCCAATCAAAATTTCGCGACAACTTTTGAAGAGGGCCACCAAAGGAACATTCTGGTAGAATTTCCTTGAAATCGACCCAATGGTTATGAAGGAGATGTCGTTCAAAGATTTCGGGCTCGAAATAAGTCCCGCCCTGCCAGGCTCATATTAAAATCAAATTTTCGCGAACAATTATTGAAGAGGGTCTTCTCCTGTACCACTGAACGATTTCAATGATACTTTTTAAGAATGTTCCTTTGAGGACCCTCCTCAAAAACTTTTGTGAAATTTTGATTGGCCTATAAATATGGGCGTCGTATAAGGCGGGACTTATTTTGAGCGCAAAATATTTTAACGACATCCCCTGAACAATTGGGCGGATTTAAATGAAACTTTACTAGAAAGTTTCTTGGGTGATCATTTTCAAAAGTTTCTAGCTTAACATAGATCACCCCCCCCCCCAAAAAAAAAAAAAATAAAAAAAAAATGGGCGTGGCAGGGCGGGGTTATTTGAGCACACAATCTTTGAATGACACCTCCCCCTTAACTACTGACTCGATTTCATGAATCTTTACCAAAATTTCCTTTGGTGACCCTCTTCAAAAATTATTCGAAAAATTTTGATTGGCCCTTAAATATTGGTGTGGCATGTTGGGGCTTATTTTGAGTCTCCTCAGTAATGAATGGGTGGGCAAGGTCTATTATCACTTCTGATTCTTGGAATATCTCCTCTTCAACAATTTGGCAAATGTGAATGAAACTTTGCTTTAAAGTTACTTGGATGATATCCACTGGACCAATAAAGTCCAGGTAAGGGGTTTAGGGACATTTTGGCCCTCTTGTATTTGTTAATTCTGATTGTTCTCAACCTTGCACTATTGGCACTCTAGTAACAAAAAATGCTCCCATGTAGTGAAATATGAAATAATTTACTTCTCTGGAAATAATTAGCAAAGATGAATGGTTTTTGCCAGAAAGGGTCTTCAGATTGACCTCTTTCATAATTCTTTGTATTTGGCATTTTGATGCTGTGTTGTGGAAAAGTTGCCTCTTCCTAAATTTCCTTATTATTTTTCAAATCTGACAGAGTTTCTCATTGATAGATATTTGAAAGCCAATGTAGCGCTACTGGCCATTTTGGGCCTCTGTTTTTCGTGATTCACATTTGAATTGACGTGTCTTCTCAAAAAGGTGTCAACTACAATCAATGTCTAATTTGGTCGTTCCAGAGAATTTAATAGTTAACGGATTTATCCAAGCAATTCTCGTTTAACAATTTGTCTGGTTAAGAATCCTCAGCGATTCTACGGAAAAGACCTCGGAATAATACGGGCGCAGCAATAAAAGCCCGTCATTTTGAACGTGGGTTTACATGGCGTCAAACATATCAACCACCCCGCTAAGGATGACGTTGCATAAAACAAAATCATCGGAAGAATTAAAGTTGGCATATAATTCGAAAGCAAAACTCAGTGTTTTACTAATATATCCAAATATCTCCATAGACGATCGGAGAGAATTAACAAAATGTGATTTTCTTCGAGCGTTTTTATTAACAGAAATACCACTGGAAGCCGAATTACCCAGAATACGGGGTTTACTCCCCGTTAGCACGATAAACGGTCCAGTCCTTACTCATATCCTGCACATAGAGAAAGAGGCAATGGTTTCCTACCACTGCCAGTCCCTTTCTCAGCTGGTTGGCTTGATTCCCTGTCTGTAAAGTGTCCTTCTCAAATACATTACCCGCCTCCGATAGGACTCGAACCCGCAACCACTCAGCCGACGAACGATGTACTCTCCAGTTTATGGAAAAGTTCGAGCAATTCTTGTTTTACATTTTGCTTTCACCAAACGTTTTGACGCCATCGTAAACCCAGCCCTGCGTTAAGGAAAGCTAAGCTTAGCGAACTTTAGTAACTGGTTTTCTGCTCTCCTATCTTGAACGGTGTGATAGCTTGGGGGCGCTTGCGATCATCATCTAGCAAAGGGCCCGTTGTTGTTTTTCAGCTTGAATCCAGCCCTGCGTTCAGGATGACAAACCGGTTCAAATCATACCCCGCTTTACCTGTATACTTGCGTGTAAACGGGGTATAATTTGAAAAAGGTTTGTAACATTTTTTCAGTCTGAACGCAGGGCGGGTTTCAAGCTGAAAAAAACAACAACAACGGGCCCCGATAGGGCGTGAAATTAGTTGGCCCAATGCCACGAATATAAATGGCGGTTAACTTATCGATTTTTTTTATCGAAAACCTCGTGGTTTTCGATTTGTTCGAATATTTAATCATTTGGAGGGCGGTTTCAATGAAAAAAAATAATAATTCATTTAAGGATTTTTCTTAGGTTAATGTTTGAGTCATTCACTTGTGTTGCCTAGCAACCGGGTCATATCCTAAAGCGCTTGCGGTGCGTTCAAGATAGGCTGCTCCGTAAATGATCTGTTCGCGCGGCGAGCGCTTTCTAATACTGAACGCAGGGTAGTATTCAAATATCATCAATACCTAATTGTAAAGCTCAGGTATTTTCAACCTTAAAACTGTTAGTCGTTGTTATATTACACTCCCGTTACCAAAGCCTTTCGATGAGAATTGAACAGGAAGAAAAGTTTGGGACATCACCATAAGAAATCAGTTGTCTTAATGACAAGTTGTTTTACGCATCCTCTAACTTGAATAGAAGCTATTAGAGTAAAAGGATTTATCTTATAACTATACAAATATCCGTGTGATAACAACCCGTATGATATTTTTATGATATCACATAGTTATTTTTAGAACAATAATATCATGCAGTTATTTTTAGAAACTTGCATTTCAGTTAGAAACATCGACGAAAATAAGACAAAAAGAGGTTATAAGATAAATATAATACGTACTGAGTGTATTGTATGAAAAAAATATCAAACTCGGTTGTAAGAATTGATAATTGTCTCGGCAGAGCCTCGACAATTTTCAATTCTCCCAACCTCGTTAGATATTTTTTTCATATAATACAATAAGTACGTATTATATATATTCCAGATAGGATAAATATTGAGAAAACTATCACAGGGCGATTTGATCTGATCAGTATCCCAACCCAGTAATACACCGATTTTGAATGGGTCAAGAATTTAAATTGAGTAGATGTTCACATTTTATTCGTTCATGAAGCACTGACTTCGTTAATCAAAGTCATGTACAAGCTGTAATTGTGCCTTACTGAATGCTATTGTTTATCCAGATTATTAGATCTATAATTTTGAGAAATCCATCCAAACGCAAGTTTTTGTCAAATATCTAGCAAATCCATACATGTCACATTTAAAAGATACCTTTGTTGAAAAACTTTATAAACATATGCTTTCTCTTGGACACATAAGACACCTACATGTCAGAAATAAGAAAAAAATCGTCGACAAAGTTTCAATATACAAACGAACCAACCTTCATTCTTTCGATATAAAAAATTGAAAATAACCATTTGTCTTGACGGCTGAAAAAACATGTAAATATATAAGAACTTCTGTAATGTAAGCGTGTGTCAAAATTAAGTCAAGGATTCCTTATGCCACGTTTATTAAGTATGCACAGACAACTTTAACGTACTTTAGACACAAAAGTTTAATTATTTGGTTTGTTCATGTGGTCAATCACAACAACAGACTACTGTATACCCCAGTGGGTCGAACAGTCAGCAGAACAGAACAGAACAGAACAATAATTTTAATAGACGTGTACTAGTACATAGTCACAATTTCAATACATAATACAATTTATTTCAAGGTCACAACGCATTTTCTCCTCTCATTCTCTCATTCTCTGCTCGTCAATCGTCACGCATACTCTCATCTCTCTCCTCCTTCCTCGCTCTTGCTCCCACAACTCTGTTGAATAACATTTGACGAAAAGTAACGGTTCTATTTAGTAAAAAAAAATCTTGTCCATTTCAGAAAAAATCTATAGGCTTTATGAGGATGACACTACTCTTACACAACGCACATGCTCAGGTCATGGTACATTGTGCACGATAATGTCACGGTCAGTGTAAGTCGATGGTTCGCATCTGCAGCACCGTGTACATACAGCTCTAGATAAGCTGTAGTTACGAAGTCACAGAAGCGAAACAGCGACCAAATCAATGAAAATTCTAAAGAATATTAGTTATACTGTGTCTCAAATCGTAAAGAAAAAAGCTAATTTAAGGTGACTGCTGAACTTTGTTAATGTAGTGAAATCGCTGTTACATAAAAGGTTAATAAATTTATACATACTTGGTTTTTCCTAATAATACCTATCAATAAATCTTTTGCGTAAAAGAATATACTTTGGACAGATTAAGGAAAAATGATACTCGTCTTCCACATCACCATTATTACAAATAAAGCAAAGTCTCTCATTTCTTGGAATCCTGTTTCTTGAGTATCTCAGCACATGCAATATAAATCGTGGTAATCATTAGAACAATTCGTAAAGAGTGTATATTTGGCTTAAATTTTTCATTAGTTAGATAATATGTTTTAAAATATTTTCATGGTGATGCAGTTCCATATGAATATATAACCGCATTTATTTTGAAGTAAAATAAATTCAAAACATAAATTAAATGATTAAACTATAGTGTACAACTCCTTCTTTCACACTATCACCGTATATATTTTACACTCTCCTAAGAAGTGAAAACGGTTAAATTATGTTTTCTAAATGGTCATTTAAATGTTAGGGTACAAGAGGTAAATTCCAATTAGTAGGCATGCTGAAAATACCATTCTAAATATACTACGCACAATTAATAATTTAACTACCAGTGACAGAGAGCTCAAGAAAGTACGAAGGAATTATCACCAAAACCCATCTTAGCAAACCAAGAGTTAAAGTCCACTTTATTCATTTCATGCGTACATTAAGAACAAAGTGAATTTAGAACCCTTGTTTTGTATAGACGGCTTCAACTATAAATCCGCTTCTGTAGATTATTTCTTATCGTGCTGGATTCAATTTTATTTAAACAAGTAAAGAATTTAAGGAAAAAAATAGATTTCTTTTAAACTTTTGCCATACATACTATGATATAATTTGCGTCTACTGACAAAATATTGGCAATCCGAACTCATTGGTTCTTGCTATGCTTTTTGTTAGAAGTGTGTGGGGTAATTTACTACGAACTTGAGTTTCATTTAAAGTTTTATATCACCCAAATTAATTACTTTTGAGATTGAGGCTGCCACACAATACATCAATGAGCTATTCCTTAGTTGATATCCAGAATTTATTTTGACACATCATATTTTCCATTGTGATTATCTCCCCTTTTTTGTCTTTCGTTTTTTTTTTTTTTGTTTTTTTTTTTGTTTTAATTCCTACCAAATTTGCGGATTTGCACAACATGTCTATAAATAGACTTGAATATCAGATTTCTTTTAAACAATAAATTATTGTTTGCAAAGAAAATAAAAAAAATATTGCTACAAGTTTTTTTTCAGAAAACAGTTCAGTATTTTTAGAATTATCTGCCCCTGAATATGAAATATTAGCAAAATTTAGCTTTACACTGGCCTTTTCAAGACAAAATGATATGGATTTCAGTGGTATTTGGCATATTGGTTACTACACTTGAACTCATTTGTGTATATATTTGTGAAAATCTCTTTGTCTGTGGTTGATTAGGAAAAAAACTAGGTCATACAGCTATTTTCTCAGGTGAGCAACCCAGGATCGATTGTTTTTCTCTTTTGCTTTTATTCGTATTGACTAAAGCTACTACTGATTTCAGTATGATGTACTGAAAAAATGTTTTTATTGTTGCATGTGTTTTTTTTTTCAGATAAACGGGCGGACGAGAATAGGAGGCTTGTAAGAAAGCTCCATAACCTTATTGTGCTGTCCTTTGGTTGTAGTCTGGCGTCCAACAACAATTTCTTTAAACGACATCTTGTCCTAAACAACTGGTCCAATTAATACCAAATTTTGCAGCAATATTTCATAGGTAGTCCCCTCCAAGATAGCTTAAAGAATTGAAATCCATGAAAAACTTTGGTTGCTATGGCAACCAAAGTTGAAATTTAAGAAAAATAATCTTTAAAATTCTTCTTCTGATGAACAAGAAGCCATACAGCTTTGAAATTTGCCTATGATGATAAGTTCATAGACCCTTATTGTGATAGCTTGAATTATAACTGTTGGGCCGCCAGGTGAGCAGTACCAGGAAGGGGGGTAGAACTTTGAGTCAATTTTGTTTTCTTTAACTTTCTTCTTCTGAACTAGGAGCTCTACAGACTTGAATTAAGACATGGACCATCACACCACTGAGGTTTATTCTTCCCCAATAACTCGTACTAAAATCTAATTCTAAAGATGTGAACAGGGCTCCCCTAAATAGTCAAAGAACAACCTGAACATATGTGCAGTATGTTGGTCTGTATCACCTGTTTCTTTGTTGTTGTTAATAACAAAGGTTAAAGAATTTGATTTCAAAAGAAATTCTGATTCTCAATAGATGCATCGGTGGAATCTCACTGGTCTGACCATAAGATTATTTTCCTTTACACATAAATTTGTTACAGTTCAATAACTGAATCATCTTAATCAAAAGAAATAAAGGTTATTCTTTGGTCCTTTGACTCAGGTGAGCGGACCAGGGCAAAAGGTCCTCTTGTCTTATTTACACTCTCCATGCCACAATTTTGGTCCTATCTTTATGAAAATTGGTCAGAATGTTTGTCAGGTCACAAGCATAAACCCTTTTGAAAATGGGAATGTTCCATGTCATTTCACAGGAAAGGGGTCCTTAATGACAATTTTCTTGTTTACACTCTAGAGGCCACAAATAAAACCCAATCTTCATGAAACTTGGTCAGAATGTTCGCAGGGTCACAAAGATAGACCCTTCTAAAAATTGGAAGGATCCAAGCCATATCACAGGAAAAAGGGCCTTCATAATGATTTTCTTATCAACACCCTAGAGGCCACAAATATGACCCAATGTTCATGAAACTTGGTCAGAATGTTGGCCAGGTCACAAGAATTTAACCTTTTGAAAGTAGGAAGGTTCGATGCCATGGGAAAAAATCATAAAAAATCGTTTGTTTACACTCTAGAAACCACAAATTTGGTCCCATCTTCATGAAACTTGGTCAGAATGTTCGTAAGTACACAAGGATAATCCTTTTTGAAAATGGGAAGCATCCATGCCATATAACGGGATAAAGGGCCTTTATGACAATTTTCTTCTTACTCCAGAGAGGCTTTAAGTGTGGCCAAAACTATTTGAAATATGGTCAGAATATGTATAAAGTCATGAAGATGAAAGATCCCTGCCATTTCTCACTTTAGTTTTATTACATATGCCTTTGTTCAGATAAGGTCTGTGCAATGGCATATCTTTTTTTACAAAGAAAAAAAAACAGGAGACAATTCGACCATAATCTTTATTGAAAGCATTCTTGTTGACATCTGCCTATTTAATTGATGTGATATCCCATGGGTCAAAGAGACTCAGGTGAGCGATCTAGAACCATCATGGTCCTCTTGTTTATTTCAGGTATTCCTAGTGTGGAGCAAGGGCAAAGAGAATGTAAAAAATATACTAAAAACGAAAACTATTTGCTATTCCTCTGAAATTTAAATGACTTTCTCCGTCCATTTTGAAAAATATCTAAAAAATCCGTTTTCTTGAGTGGGTGGGGAAATCGGCCATAAGATAAGAAGGGGTCTATCTTAAAATGTTGATTGTGAAACTAACTGTGTGTAACCATGCGAAATTTCTTATGAAATATATTTGGCAGGAATGTTGTATGTTACAAACAGATAGCTTTGAATAAATACATTTAATCAAATAACGCATTGTTAGCCAATAGTTGAAGCCGGGAACAAAATAAGGCGCCATTTTGTAATGCATTCTTGCTGCCGACACTTTCAAAGAAACTCCTCTTTTACAAAAAGTATTGATGGGGTAAAGTACTCAAAAAGTAATAAAATACTTCGGGATTTCAAGCTAAAGGTATGAAAAATTTTCACCGTGCAAAAACATAGAAAATTGCCCAAAAGTTATGCGCTTTGAAATAAAAAAGAACTCATTTTTAACCAAAATTACGTTTATAACTCTCTGATCACACTCAAGTCTTTACCAAAATCACTAAGTAAATTAAATTTGTTAAGGTCATTGATTTTCTTCGACAAATGCTGGAAAATCATCATTGTTCTTGAATTATTACTTACATTCGCTTATTCTTAATCTTTAGTGCCTAGACTACAAATTTTGTCCGAATGCCCTAAAGTAATCACAAGAATCCATGAAAAAGGTTTTTTTATCTGAAAGAAAATGTAACATATTTCTTTTAAAGAAACAAGACAATTGCTATTTATAGGGAAGCAGCGTTTTCTCGGCATGGATTTTACTTTCATTATAAATTTACTCATTAACTGGAGTATGAATGAAAACTCTCCGTATGTATGAAATCGATCGATGCTTTGTTTACGACACTCGTTTAGTAACTAAAATATTTGCAAATGGACATATTCGGCCCCTTTTTAGGTTGCTTGATGTCTACATCACGCCGAATAATTTGTTTTTAATCATAATTTATTGCATAATAAAAAAAAATGATTCTGTTGGTATAATCGTTCGCCTGGTTAAAAAAAAGTTCCTGAAAAAGGACACAATCTGTACAAAAATACATGTAGGCATCTTCCTTGATAATATGGGTTGCTCTTTTAATGGTTTACATGTATGAATTGAAATTTCGATTAAATGCCTTTAGTAAAATCAGAGATAATGTGTTTCGTTAATAAGAGTAAAAACTTTTATTTAATTTTTTCCGGTTTTTTCCGGTAAATCGGCTTCCGGGGATGTGACTTCCGGCAGTCCTTTGGTTGGTACGCTTAATAATAGACAATTTCCGGCAATTTATTTTGATGGCTCACGGTATTTTTATAAAATTTTAATATTTTGATAAATTAAATCAAATTTCAATTGAGTTTATATAACTGGACGCCCTTTTAGCGGGAACGTCGATGATTATGACGTCATCTAACCTACGTGCAAAAACGACGCGCTTTGATAGGTGGAAACAGCCGACATTAACCGATTTATTTCCGATCTTCACACTAGAAATACCTTAAATGTCGTTCTTTAAACATCGAAAGGAAAAATTTAATGCATTTTACACAACTAGACATAACATAATGAAATTTGAATCGCTATTTAATACACGATCAGTAGATTTATTATCAAGAATATGCGAATTCATTAAAATTACCATGGAGAACCAAATTTAATACCATATTCAAAATTCAATACCATATTCCATTCGGCATTTCAAACAAACATCGGTATACTTTCAACCAGTATTTTGTCATCTACTTATTGTAATTTAATTGTTTTTCAATTGCAATGAAAATATTTGTACTGCAGATTTTCATTGTACAGTCGGGGGTCTTCTTATGTTTCGTTGTGATTAAGAATACCTCACCAAATTTAGTTATAGTTAGACACAATTGTTTGAATTCTGTATTAGGATAATGCCACAAATGCAATTTCTCGATACAGAAAGCAAAAATTGCCAGGTTACCCTTGTATGTCCTCAGACAAGCTTGCCTATAAGGGTACCGTGTCATCTTAATATATGTACTAGGAAATGTCGGAATAACCACATATTAATTTTGAATAAATCTATAGTTTTTATATAAATATTCCCTTTCCAATACTGTTATAGTTTTACATTATATTCTATCTCAAGTATTCTTTCATAAGAAAAGAGAGAAATAAAAGTCGTTGTATTGTATTGCCACTTTCTAAAGGCCCAGCCCCACTGGAAAACAGACACTTATTGTATGCTTAAAGCAAACGGCGCGACACGGCGAAAGAGTATGTAGCCGGGATATTGAGAGAATAAACATCGGAAGCCTTGCGGGTATGAGCGAATGATAGCTCAGAAGGGGTAACCGGGTAAAATTGTCACGTATTTGAATAGCGTAAAGAGCGGATACATAAAGCATCGGACGTATACACTCCGTATGCTAAACGGAAACAAAACGAATACAACGAAGATCATGAAATTTTACGCGATGCATACATGTACGCTTACACACTCAAATATTCACGTTTCTACCTTTATAAATACTTTCCGTATACCTGATAATTCCGTCCTTTGTACGTTTTCATCCATAGCGGTCGAGAGTTGCGAGGAATCCTAACAGATGGGTTGGGGATAGAGCGGAAGTATGACGGATGTTATAGAATACGTAACGTTTGTTCCTCGTAATTATTCGCATTTACATCGTATGTGGCGAAAAATTTATCCTTGCTACAAGATTTTTTTCCAGCTCAAAATTTTCTGCGCTGATGAAATCCCAATGGACAGAGGCTCGACGGACAGAGCGTATTCAAAGCGTATTTACTAGGTACGAAACAGGTGCAAAGCGTCTTTTCAGGGAGAATTAAAGCTTTTCATACGTTTAACATCCCAAATGCATCCGTAAGTCTAGTGATATAAGGTCTTTAAGGAAATGGTCATCGTGAAAATTGTCCTATCAATTCAGAAATTATTTGCACATACTAATTTCTGTGGGTAGAAAAGGGGACGGTCCCTTATTGACATTACGACGACAAAAAGAAGCATTTTGAAACATATATTACTAAGTCCTCGAAAATGGCCATATATAAAACATAAATCTTCGTGTTTATTGTTTGATTTTGAAAAACTCGACATTTCGGTTCTATTATGTGCCCGTGTATGTTGTTGCCTTATTCATTCTTACAGAGGTACCGATAGTCCTTCAAAAAAGTCTGAACTATGTTATGCTTTCCATTACCTTTTCCTGTACTTTTCCTGGATTTTACATATGTGGTTTGATGCTTGAGAATATTTCGTTTAATGAAGGCAATGCTTTTAATAAGCGATTCTTATTGTCTTCCTTACGCTTAATACCACAGAGGGAGGGTTATCTTAAAATTGCACATACTTTTCATTGTCGTATGCATTTTTGTTGAATTAGGAGCACCATAATTATGAAAAGGATTAATTAGTCTACGACATTTGATGATATCCCAGTAGCCTGTGATCCTTGGAATCAATCTAAGAAAGAGGCAATCTCCAAATTAGTTCTATTACACAAAACCACTTCAAACAAAATAATCACGCCCGCAGTAGGTAAAAAGAATGTTATTCAATGTCTTTTGGTAAGTTAAACATAATTGGATGTTCTGGCAGAATGAGTTCCTTTTGTAATTGAAGTAATTGATTAACTAGACTTAAAACAGATGTTTAAAACCAATTCCAACCAGACACTCTTTTAACCCAATGTTACCAACTAATTAAAGAGAAGATGTCCGACTTCTTTCCTATTTTCCTTTATTTTCATTAACCTTTCCATTTTCATTTCGTTTGTTTGCTGCGGAATAATCATTTCACTGTGGTCAAACTATTTAAGAACTGTTCTAAAGAATGCGTATCACGAACTCGTCTACTTGCTAATCGAAAACAATCAGGTAATTCTGAACTGTATTGCTTCCCGACGAAGTTGTATAACCCCTAAAACAATACTGTACATTGTACGTATTTTAGCAGTTGGTGTCAAACAAAGTTGTAGCAGAACATTTGCAGCAATAGTGACCCCGATAACCAAAGTAGGTACATGTAACACGTCTTGCGCTAAATTCTATGGTCTTGAGTTCGATCCTCCACAAGAAATCATTTTATCATTTGACAAAAGTCATTGTGACTTGCATTTATCTTCCAACCATGGAAGATTGGTACGCTGAAGTTAGAAGTTGGACTGCTTCTAGCTCGAATGAAATGTTATGGTCTTACTTCGGAATAAAACTTCATAACTGTTCTAAGCGAAGATTGAACCCATAAAAATAAACAAACAAAAAACCCACAACAATTACAGAAGTTTGTCGAGATGAGGTAGCCCCCGAGTGATGTAGAGAGCTTTTATTATTGCACATTTCCGTATCGCTTTATACAGTGTGTTTCTTAATATATTTCTAATTCGAAACCATTATGGTTCTGATATAACAAATCAGATTACTTATGTAAATATTCTTCTGGTAGCAGAAAAAATGAATTTTTGATTTGTGTATAATTTGTTGTAGTGCATTTGATGATGCCAACCTTGTTCGACATCAATCTTCATAGTGATTTTTAAGATTACGTCAATTTTAGGCAATAACGACTTCAGGTCCTTATCATGGATTACATGTATCAATATCTTTTGTCATGCTTTGGACCTGGCAAACGGAGTGGCTAGTTCTAAACTGAAGACTAAAATGCTTCTGTATTTGCTGATAAATTAAGTTGCCCCTAAAAATATCGAATAGACTCGAATCAGGCAATTGTGGCAGACGTGTCTATTCAGTCTTGAGACTAAAAGAGTCTATTTAACATGTGTGGAGGTATTGAGATCAACTACTAGTAGCTGATGATCAAGAAATATGATAATTCACTTTAACATAGTAAGGAAATAGATTAAGTAAGATAGAATTACTATCACTTGAGATAGAATCACACAATGCTTTGGCCTTTTAAGAATGGCGGACAATCTCAAGACTTATTAGAAATGTGTGCCTTGACTGAATGATCTCAACCAATTTGACCTTATTGTGTTTCTTGTAAAAATCAAATGATAAAGGGCTACAATTGACGAGCAAATATAGAGGTTTTAATACTATAAGGTAACTGCGGACACATAGAGGGCCATTTTAGGTCCAAATTTTAAATTGTCTGCAAACCATGCCGAATGCGATAAAACTGAACTTTGAAGTGCCCGCTTTCATATTTCGGTCGAAAAAGGAATTTCATAACGTAGTGTTGACGTCATGACGTCATTAAGGGGCCGACCCCCTTTTTAGGCACCAACATCAGTTATTGTCCATTTTTTCGGCAATAATAAACCGATTTTCATCCCGAAAACGCCATTTGCTTCGTGTAAAGACGCATGATGTTATGTTTCATTGATATGAAGATTTTAGTGCAAGAAGTACAATTAAGTGTAACGTATTAAATGTTTATGCCTTTTAAGTTACTGTTTTCAAGTACAGTCACTGGAAAAATTTCCTTTTTTTCTCGAAAATTTGTCCGGTGACCTATGCTGAAATTTATATATTTTACTGCCAAACCATTCCGCTGAAGAAATTTAAAAAATCATGTGTCTTCGGGTTAGATTTTTTGTAAAATTCGATTCCGCGAAGATATCGCAAATCAGAGGATATTTCAACGTCGCGTCAAATGTTCACAAAAGCTGTCTTTTAAATGGATAAAACTTTAATGAATTTTTGTATTTCTTAAAATCACATTCGGATTTAATACTTCTGAAACCTATATTTTATAATAAACCTAAATTTCATATATGTTAGAATACGTTATTGCATGGAGATTGGCTCCGAATAAGCATAGTACCGATGGTTTTGATGCGACGTCGAATTTGACGAAAAATGTTGCAACAACTTCACAAAATCGAATTTAATACAAAATCTAACCCGAAAACATACCATTTTTATTTGATTAATACAAAGCATATTCTTTTCGCTACAAAATAACAAAAAAACGGCATAGGTCACCGGACGAAATTTTAAGAAATTTCTACTTTTTTACAAAAAAATGAATTGAAAAAAGGAACGTCAAATCTTAAATTTTGCGAAATAGTTAGCGTTTCGGGCTTATTTCTCTGTTTGAATGTGCAAAGAAACTAAACGATTTGCTCGGCCGTTCTTGGGCTTTCAAAATAAAACTTTTTTCGTGAAAATCGGCCGATTAATTCAGAAAATATTTGCAAATAATGATTTTGGCGGGTCGAAAAGGGGTTGGCCCCTTTATGACGTCACGACGTCAAATGAACGAGCTTCAGACCCTTTTCATTGCGTTTTCGCTAATTCCCGCACAGCAAATATAAATCTCAGAAATTATTGTGAGATTTTAAGAAAGTCGAAAATTCGACCATGTTATCTGTCCGCAGTTACCTTAAGATACAGACCTGACGTCATTAATGCCAAAATTGGCGTAATTGTCAATATTTGTAGTAAAAGATTAATGTCAAACTTGTTGAACACCATTATAGGAATTATAATTAAACATATCAATGAAAATATCATTATGTCTACAGAAAAATATTTACAAAAGTAATTTTATTAGTTATATCAGAACCATAATGGTTAAGAATATTGACATATTTTATGAAACACCCTGTACAAGGAACGATTACTCAAAGACACCTGGCGTGTTTGGCTCAGAACCCGGACACATGCGATATTGAAACGAATTCATAATCATTAACGTCCAAAACCGACACTCCGAACATCATCAAAACATTTTCCTTCACTTTTTTTTTTTATTTTTTTCTTCGAAATAGACCCATTGTTGTTTGCTCATCGATAAACTCTTCATTTTACAGACATCCACTGATGACCCTTAACCCTTTGCTGTTTAATCCCTGCTTTTTACGTACCTGTGATTTTATTATTGAGATAACATTGTGAAAAAAGAAGAAATTGCTTCTGACAATTAATTTATTCTTTTTCCACACTATTTTCTACCCAACTGAATGGTTATTTTTCAAATTAAATCCACTTTTAATTTTCGTCTGTAAATCTTTGAAATTTGATAGGACCCAAATTTTGTAAAACAGGAAAGGGCACTACATGTGCATGTGCAATCTATATTGTTTCATAGCAACACTACAGCACTCAATGACCATTCAAGCGCTCACAATTTTGACTCAAACTAGCTGATATTGATAGTCTGTAAATATGGAAGGATCATGTTGAGTTTGGTTGCATTCCGATGAATGTCCTGTGGACAAAGAGTCGCAATGACGACTTCCTTATTACAAGCCTAGAAATCTTTCAACACCCTTTTATTTTACCCGCAGACGTGGTTTATGGCCCCATTTGACCCGGTATTATTTTTTTTAAGATTTCATCTTGAAAACCAATGTGACAGCTTAAATGGTCAACAAAATCTTTACGGAAGAGGTGCTGTAATACCAATTTCCTAGTATTCATTGGTCTGATGTATATAAAAGGTTATAAAACAAGGCCTAATATGTAATTTTACTCATGACCGTGAAGGGAAGACACGTTATCAGGGCGTAGAAAGAAATATTGATTGATATAAAAACTATAGTTGGCATATCGGGTCTACGGCTATTAAGTTTGAATGAAGCAGAAATGTGGTGACCATTTCCCCGCATGATAATAAATTTTTTTTTTAAGAATAATGATACAATAAGAGCAGGAATAATATCTAAAGTATCGTTTATCTACACTTATTTTGCTGTATCACATATATATATATAATTGAATGTGATAGGTTTGATAGAGCGGATCTACTCCGAAAAAATGGAACACAAAACAAAACAAAAAACAACAACAACACAATAAAATAAAATAAAATAAAACAAGAGGCCCAAGAGGGCCTGTATCGCTCCACTGGCTTTAAAATCTTTAGAATTTCATTACTTTAAATGAATACATTAAATCTCTGAAATCTCCTAAGACCTATTTAATAATGATTAACTGGTTCTGGTCCATATTGCACCAAAATACTCAATCACAATGAACCTGCAACCCTTTACCCATCTTATTTAAACATAAGGTTCAGAAGATGTCGTTCAATCAAAATTTAGAAAAGAATTTTTAAAAATAGTCACTCAAGGAACATTCTGGTTAAGTTTCATTGTAATCAGCCACGTAGTTCGGGAGAAAATGTCATTCGAAAATTTCGGGCTCAAAATTGGCCCCGCCCTGCCACGCCAAAATTTATCAGCCAATCAAAATTTCTTGAACAATTTAAGTAAAAGGTCAACCAAGGAACATTCTGTTAAAGTTTCATTGAAATCGGCCCAGGGGTCAGGAGGAGATGTTGTTCAAAGATTTCCGGCTTAAAATAAGCCCCGCCCTGCCACGCCCATATATATGGGCCAATCAAAATTTCTTGGACAATTTAAGTAAAGGGTCACCCAAGGAACATCCATGCCAAGTTTCATTGAAATCGGCCCAATGGTTTGGGAGGAGAAGATTTTTAAAGATTTCAAAGTGAAAAAAATTGCCACGCCCTGCCACGCCCATATTTGGGGGCCAATCAAAATGCTTTGAACAATTTCAGAAGAGGGCCACCCAAGGATCATTTCTACCAAGTTTGGATAAAATCTGCCCATTGGTTTGGGAGGAGAAGATGTTTAAAAAAAGTTTACGCACGGACGCACGCACGCACGGACGCACGACGGACACTCCGCCATGACAAAAGCTCGCTGGCCTTCGGCCAGTGGAGCTAAAAAAACAACAAGAGAACCCCCTTGTTATTACAAATTCCAATCTACTACAAGATGTTCACCAAATCGAGCGACAACATACAAGCATGACCGTTCTTCACCGTTTTGAGAGAATGGGACAGGGTTTCAAGGACTCGCCTCTTATAGCCTACAGAAGAGACAGAAGTCTTAGAGTCTTAGAGATGTGTTAATGCATGGAAAGACAATTGATTGATTGAATGATGGAATGGAGTTTTACACCGCTTTCAACATTTTTTAGTTATATCGCGGCGGCTGGAGCACCTAACAATGGATTCCTGGTATGTGTTTGCACGGTTACGTGCTGTCTAAGTCGGGGTCCGTTACAGAAATTTGGTCGCAGAGGGGGGATCTGTCATCTTGAAATCGATGGATGGTTGAATTTGTCTAATTTCCGATTTCATTTATTCGGGGGAAAGTAGAGACACATGTATGAACGATTTGGGGAGTTACATTTAATTCCGAGAGGCTACAAATTTACACTGAAAATCATGATTCAGAGGACGAGACCGAGAATGGGTCAATGTCAAGAATTCTAATAATTCAAAAAGCCATGGGAACAGAGAAACTGGAAATCCTGTCGATCAGATTCGCCAATGCATTTTAAAGTCTAAAGCCAAAGATATAATAATACTTGTGATGAAGTGCGTTGTTGTTTGAGCGACTTTGACAATAAATTGCATAATTTGCAAACTCAGATTTCACAATCTGGTAATTACAGCTCAAACAACTATCGAGCTTTTCCACAACTCAAGCTCCCCAGTTACCCCATACATCGACGTGGATGAGCAGGGTGATTGGCATCTCAACAGCACGCCTGATTACGTTGATAGTGTGGGTAGTCGTCGCCATAACGGTGTGAATCAAAACGCTTTAACTTACCCGAGCATCGGTAAAATTGAACCCTCGGGCAGACGTTAACAGACGTTAACAAGAGGACCATTGGCCCTTAAACGCTCAACTGATGCATTGCTTAATAAAAGTCAAAGATATCAAGAAGTTAACATTTCAGACAAATATGTTGCCTCTAAAGTACTAAAAAAAGTGTTTGACCCTCTATCAAACTCGTGTAAGATTTAAAGACAAACATTCTGAACCAAAATATATAATTTTCAATCAAATAGTGCACACAAGGATTTTAATAAATTTGACCCCTTGACCTCATTTTGGACCCAACTTGACCAAATTTCAAACTAAACCTAGGTTTCATTCAAACATTCTGACGAAGTTTCAAGATATTTGAGAAAACAAGGTTTTTCTAAGATTTGACCCCTTGACCCCATTTTTGACCCCACTTGACCAAATTTCAAATTTGAATGAGATTCGATGGAGACAAACATTCTGACCAAGTTTCAAGACATTTGGGCCAAAAATGAGGCCTCTAGAGTGCACAAAAGGTTTTCTAAGATTTTACCCCTTAACCCCATTTTTGACCCCACTTGACCCAATTTCATACTTAACCAAGATTTGATGGAGACAAACATTCTGACCAAGTTTTAAGACATTTGGGCCAAAAATATGGCCTCGAGAGTGCAAACAAGGTCTTTCTAAGATTTGACCCCTTGACCCCATTTTTGACCCCACTTGACCTAATTCGAACTTGACTGAGATTTGATGGAGACAAACATTCTGACAAAGTTTCAAGACAATTGGACCAAAAATGTGGTTTCTAGAGTGCACACAAGGTTTTTCTAAGATTTGACCCCTTGACCCCATTTTTGACCCCACTCGACCCAATTCCGAAATTGATCGACATTTTTTTAAGACAAACATTCTGACCAAGTTTTAAGACATTTAGGCCAAAAATGTGGCCTCTAGAGTGCACACAAGGTTTTTCTAAGATTTGACCCCTTGACCCCAATTTTGACCCCACTTGACCCAATTTCAAACTTGATCGAGATTTGATGGAGACAAACATTCTGACAAAGTTTTAAGACAATTGGACAAAAATGTGGTTTCTAGAGTGCACACATGGTTTTTCTAAGATTTGACCCCTTGACCCCTTTTTTGACCCCACTTGACCCAATTCCGAACTTGATCGAGATTTGATAGAGACAAACATTCTGACCAAGTTTCAAAGCATTTGGACCAAAAATATGGCCTCTAGAGTGCACACAAGGTTTTTCTAAGATTTGACCCCTTGACCCAATTTTTGACCCAACTTGACCCAATTTCGAACTTGACCGAGAGTTGATGGAGACGAACATTGTGACCAAGTTTCAAGACATTTGGGCCAACACTGTGGCCTCTAGAGTGCACACAAGATGTTGACGGACGACCGGACGCCGGACGCCGGACACAGCTCGATCACAATAGCTCACCTTGAGCACTTCGTGCCCTGGTGAGCTAAAAATAGCATGCAAAAGTTCTGATTTTTTTTAAATTTATTTATTTGGAATGTTATATTTATATTTCTTTGATAAAGTTGTCGAAATCTTAATTCGCTGCACATACCAACTAAGTGTGAAATTCGTCTAAGAACTTATTTTAGTTGCACAGATTACAAGTCCTTTCACTGCTGTCAATGTTTCTATGTCTTGTTACAAATGAATACTAATAGGCTGACCAACATGCATTCGTCAGACATTCCCATCACTGGTTTCCGCATTTAAAAAATATATATTCAGAACAACATAGAATATATTCAGATCGACAAAAGGAATTTTTTAAATGTTAAAAAAAAGAACGGTTGCTTTCATTCACTATCTAGATATAAATCCACCTATTGCAAAATATGGATAATGAACGTTTTGAATTAATTCTGAAAATAGCCATACATCATCATATCCAAGATCCTCAACTTTATAAGTAACAAAACAAAAACGACGACATCAACAATAACAATAAAATTGAAAACTTTTCATTTGACATTTCAATTTTATACAATAAGTTTTTTTCAGTGAACAACTTAATGTTGTTGTTTTTATTCTGATTTTTTAACGTTATTTCGATATATACGTTTAATAATTCTTTTACTGATTTTCTATCTACACGTTAGCTCAATCCGCTTGTAACAAAACCAAAAGACCTCTCAAAACTTGGAGTAGATCCAACAAACAATGTAAATATATCGGGCATAATTTACCATCATCTCTCTCCTTCTTTTTTCTTCTTACTCATAAAAATCATTGCTTTCCCAGACGTCAAAAAGGTAGTTTGCAGCCAAAAAGTAGTCATAATTGGCAAGTTTGAGAGACGCTTACTCTTTTATTTCTAGAATACGTAAAATTTTCCTACAAGTATTCATAATTTCATAAAATAGATTCGATTTTTCAGCGATGAAAAACTCTTTTCAAAACTTGAATGAAAACCTTAATATCACATTACTTCAATACTTTTACAATGCTGGTTATACTATACAAAATGCCCAAAAATAACAGAAAGTGGCTGGTTGTTTTTTTTTAGCTCACCTGAGCACAATGTGCTGGAGAGAGCTTTAAGGATCACCCTCCGTCGTGAGTCATGTGTCGTCAATTTATTTAAAACTTCCCCTCCTTAACCGCTTGACCGATTTTAATGAAATTTTGCGAGAATGACAAACAAAACAAAAAAAAGAAACACGGGGCTAAAGTTTGTTCTAAATATTCTTCTAGACACTGCCCTAGCGCTTCACATTTCACATAAAGTTGAGTGAAATAATTATTTTTTTTCTCTAAAACCATGAGCCTAGAATTGTGGCGCGAAGCTTAATTAAACGGACCTATATTATTTTTTCATATCGCACAATTTCTAGTTCATTTATTGTTTCATAGAAACAAAACAGAAAATCATTTACCAATAATCTTCTCTGAAAACTATCCAGGAAATTGATATCAGATACAAATTATTTCCTGAGAAGTGTAATTCTTCCAATATTATTACTGTGATGTTAAATGATGGTGAAAGAGTTTCATGGTCCTCTTTTTAATCATTACGCTTATTTTCAATATAGAATATAGAATGTCTGAAAGGTAGAATGTCTGAAAGGTTACACCCCGAGGAGCTTCAATTACGCTTAGAATAATTCAGCCAATCATAATAAGAAATTCGTATTTCAATTGATTGATATGCTTTTTGAGTTCTGAATTACTCACATGCTTTGAAAAGATAAGAAAGATACATAAAAACTCCATTTCGTTTCATATCATTTCACAATATTGTTTGCCGATTAATAATTATGAAAATATCTGCCATATTGGCAAATCAGATATACAATTTACCATAAATGATCAAAATTTTTGGAAGCACTTCTTATCAAAATAAGAGGTAAAACTATATCCTACTCCTTGTGTAAAAAAAGGGAAAGAAATAACCGTAAAAGGTTATTTTTTTTAAAAAAAGATGGAGACCAATTAAATTATAAAACGTTTTATATGAACTTGCATCGGGTTGTATGCCGATAGGCTAAAATCAATTATGGGTACTTTAATATGAATACTGAGTATACTATGGATACTTCTAATGTTAATAATTTTGAGAACTTTCGATTCCTTATCCTTTGAATTCATATTAAAACACTTTTTTCTCAATTTTGGTGATATGATTCAGAAATGAATAAATCTCTTCTTATACAGTCAAATATCTTTATGTCGAATGTCCATATGACGAAGTTTTCTCTACGTCGAAGTATTTGTCAAGTCCCGATCTATTTATTTACTCTTTATTTCTATGTATTTCAACCTCCATACGTCGTTATCCATTGCTCGAAATTTTTCCGTACGTCGAACCAATTTCAAGGTCCCATCACTATTGTTTGTGTGCATTCACACCTCTTTACGACGAACCCCAACCTTGATTGATGAAAATTAAAATCGAGGTATTTTTTCACACATTCGACCTGTCAACAAAAGTAATTGACACGCGCGATCATCTCAGTATTGGATATCGATTGTTTACCTGATTGGGTTTGATTGTTTGTAACAGATAGCGAATGTGATTTATTGTTTTGAAATGAAAAGGGTCAGCAGTATTTAATAAATATCGACCAACATGACATACCCAAGGATGGACTGGGTAACCAGTCCGAGAATGATTTGTCCAGGAAAATGTATATGCAGAAGTCATTACCAGATATGTTTTTGCTTGAGAAACGCGAACTGTAAACCTCTCACCCAAAATTATTGTCTCATAGATCTAATAGTACACGTAAGCACATGTAATTTGTTAATAAATGGCTTGTTTGAAAATGTCTTTGCTTTGTGATTGAAATGTATGTTATATATGTTTATAAACAAAACAAAACAAAAAAAATGAAAATAAAAATAAGTATCATCTTTTATATTCGATTAATTCATCACGGTAATCAAATACGTCCGTTATTTCGTCACCAGTTTCGGTCGTACCTAAGTGTGATGATGGCTGCATATGTCTTCGTCCCGGAGATCGCCTTTTATCTCTTCGTCGAACTTTCTATACGTCGAAGTTTTTAGGTGAGTCCCTCGAAGTTCGACATATAGATATTCCACTGTATAATACTGAAGTTTCAGAGCAATTAAATGGATTCTTCTCAGAATATTTCTCTGTGAAAAGATACTGCTGAGAAATTGATCCTTTGTCTTCCTAAGTCTTCATTTCGTGCTCGGAAAGTTTGAACTTTAAGATAAAACACTCCAAAAATGTTTCCGGTATCAAAATCAGAGGCGAAGACATTTTTATTTCACAATAAGCAAATGACACTTCACTTCTCCTAGGTGGATCAGATCAGCCTTTAAGTTCTGTTTTAGAATTCCTTAATAGTTTATTTTATTATTAAATTAAAGAAATGTGGTTTAAAGGTTAATTTTGACAAAACAAAATTAATATGGATTGGTTCTCTCAAATACAGTACATGAGCAATCAAAACACTTTGGAAATTATCTTGGGGTGACAGGCAATTTAACTTATTTAGAAAACAGTTTGATGTAGACATCAATAAAATGATCAAGCTACCCATAGGAAAATAGAAAGTATAGATAAAGCAATATCTTTTTTGCAAACAATGTAAATAACCACCAATGGGTCGAATCGTAGTTGTCAAGTCATTGTAAATGCCATTGGTAAACCATTTGTTTGTGAGTTAACCAACACCATCTTCTGATTGTCTAAAGAAAATAAATGACCTATTTACAAATTTCATTTGGGACGAACAACCGAAAATTAAATCTTCTATAGTCGCATCGTATGAAGAAGGTGGACTTAAGGTATCAGACATTGATAAATTTATTAAAAGTATGAAGATAAAAAAATGGTTGAAAAATAAGACCATCTTATTTTGCAACTCATGTTTTAAGCTAGCAACCATGTCCATGAATTTCAATATGATTTTAAATTGTGGTAAAATGTACTGCGTTACTACTCTGAAAATACTTACGAATGCATTCTGGTTCGATGTTTTAAAATCTTTAATGGGAATATAGAAAAACTTCCACTGGAAAATTATTTACACATGCTCAATATACCATCTTTATACAGCTATAAAAAACTTTTGATTAAAAAATATCTACAATATCTACAATAATTATCCTTACAAACGAGGAATTAGGTTAGTGAAAGATCTTATCGATGATATTGGAAATTTTAAAACGTATATCTATTTCAACGGAAAGCTTAATTTTTTAGGTTATTAAAGCATGCGCAACGCAGTGAAGTCATTTGAGCATAAAAAAGATATATGCTAAATGTGATTGATTACTCTATTTTAGAAAAGACTAATTACCCATCAACCAGTCATAATTTTTCTTCTAAACTGACAAAATCAGATTTAAACAAACACTCTTACCAAACGCTTAGCATTGGTTTCAAACGACATCTAGAACTAGATCCAAAAATAAATAACGTATCAAAGAACATAAATAAACAAGAAAACTGGGCTCCGGACAAAATTCAAGTATGAAAATAACAAGAGGCAAAAACTCAAAAAATAATCTAGCCAAAGTAATAGTTCTTTTGTACTGCACTTCCCCTTGATAAGATCTATCTACCCATGATATTTCATGATCATAGCTCCAATACTTTCAGTGAAATGCTCCGGACAAGATACAAGTATGAAAGGCAATAAACCCAAAAAGATAGCCAGGTAGGGTTATGGTTCTTTTGCACTGCACTCCGTTATGAAGAGGTTATAACTGCCAAGTTAAAATAAAACCTGACATAACGTTACAGACCGGACAAAGATGTGTATGCCGACATACGCCACGGATGCCCAGGTGAGCTAAAAATGTGACCTCTAGATTGCATACAAGATGTTTCTAAGATTTGACCCCGTGACCTGTTTTTTTGACCCCGCTTGAAAAAATTTCGAAGTCGACTTAGATTTAATCAAGACATTCTGACCAAGTTTCGGGTTGGTCAGATAGTTACTCAGTTGCTCTAAAAAAGGTATTGTCGTGCAACGTATCCTGCTCCTACCATCGCCCCCCACACACACTCTAAAAAAACCAAACAACTTTTTACAACACAATACGCAAAAGGTCTTTCTTTTGTATGGTTGTACAAATAAGGTGATCAACTTGTGGTTTGTGTAACATTCCAGGTTCCTTTTTTGTTTACCATGAACCATATGTATCAATGGAATTTTACAAAGGGCTCGAAGCAACAAAAAATCAGGAAGGCATACGGAAAATAAAAAAAAACAACTTTAGAAATTAAAGCTTTAAAGGAAGAGGTTGGTTATGTTGAGTGATGTTATCATTTCCTTTTGAACTGAAGAATAGGATGGAACATGTGGAACATGTAATGTACATGTAGGTTACATAAAGGCGTAAAAGGTTTCTCTGATCGGTTTGTTTTAATTAGAGGGAAAGAGGGGCGTTCAACAAAAAGGTCAAAGCATTCTGAAGACCATGAATTCTGTACTAAAATGGGAAGTTTGATAATATTTTACACACCAAATGCTTTGGAATACATGATAACGTATATGCGATAAAAAGATATTCACGAAATTGCACACGCAATTGCACAAAAATAGAACTTAGACAGCGTAATATGCTTAATACACTTTCTTGCCTGAAGCGATCGTCAGGAGATTTCAAGAACTACTTTCGAAAAAAAATCTGGACTTTTGACTGCATATCCTTATCACACTTTTCATATGTTTCACAATGAGGTGTTAATCGACCGATATACCCATGCAAGTCACCGAAAGATGTTAATGAAAAATCTGAGACGGTATCATCTAAGGCATTAGCTCGAACATACTCAGCTTTCAAGCTGCAATAACAATGTTTAGGATGTAAAGCAAGTGGCGAAGACGATGAACGCCTATGCAGCAGTTCAGGCTTATAAACTTCTAGCTGGCGCATTGTTACAGTTAGTAATTTCATTATGTTGACATTTACTACGATAAGAACATTCTTAATCTCTCCCTCATAGCTCTATTATTTAGTCCAAACACTAATTCAAATTTTTTCAAAAATGCTCCAAAGCCACTAAAAAGGATGGCGGCCGGAGCACCTTAAACGGATTCATGGAATTTCTCTCACCAGAATTGCTATTACATCCTCTCCTAGTCTCCAGCTGCTATCTAACATAGGTCTACGATTATCAACCCGTTGGTTAAAGACAAATTGTAGGAAAGAATGAGTGCCGCCGTAGGTGTTCGACACGCTTCCAACTGCACTTTGACGGCGGCTATTTGGTTCGTAAAGCCATTAACAGATCTTATATACATATTTTGCTAAAGAGAGGGGGGAAATAAGTTTCACTATTATTTGAGCCAGTGCGTGACAATTCGAACAATTTAACACATGCGCAATGTTCAAACTTTGGGCAGTGTAGACAAGACACAATGCAATAAGAATATATGCTGACTTCCTTAGGATCGATTAAGACCTTACCTATCAATATAGTGCATATTAAGACTCTGGTCAGACTGTGCAGCTGCACAGACTGGCCAGAAGCTTTACTTTGCACACATGAGAAATTGTTGGAAATGTCACACACACTCATTTTAATATAAAACAGAATAAGCGATAGTGGATTACCTTTCTTTAATTTCATTCAAAACTTACTCACCGCACTCATTCAATTTCACTTCAAAATCATTCCCAAATTATTCACGATGTCAATTTTACGATATTTTGCACTGTAACAATACCTGTGTCGGGGAAGAAATTGCTAGCGAGCGTCTTTTTTATCACGAAGACAGGACTAGGTAAGTTTTATAAAAATCAATGTGGAAAAGAAGTTATGATTTGATTAAAAAATTTCTTTTAACAATGTTTATGAAGAAAACAAGAAACTGCGGGTCACATTTCTTTCTACAAACTTTAAATGACCTCTTCTTTAAGTTATTATCTTACAAATTAATACATTTCCTAGGCTTCAGTACCATCAGTACTTTGATTTAATTTAAAAAAAGCATTTTCAGTGTCGCAAGAATTTACAAGATTGAGATGATTTGAAGTCGAAAATGATTCTGTACCTTGTAACTTTACACTCGAAAGAAGAAATATGTTGATGCGTAGTCGAAAGATTCTACTGAAAATGTCAACATGCAATATTGTAGGAGGTTTGACAGAACATGTGCCTACCAGATTAATTCATAAATAGATCTTCATGAGTTTTACCTTGACATACTTTATAACGGATTACAGAAAATATATTTCAATGACAATATGATTTATTAAGAAAGGGAATTTGCAATGTGAATTTACACGTTTTATTTCAGAAAGTTGGATTGATTTTGACCGACCCTCACAATAATTATCTGTGTTTATCGCTATAGGAAATTAATCAAGCCGTACAAAAACCGCTTCAGAATGTAATGAATTAATTGAAAACAAGGAAGATGATCTCGAGTTTGAATAGTTCCCCTGTGGACTCGGGTCCACATGAGGGGCTCACCGACTTGGAAATTCGCAGATTAAATTATCCAGAATGGGCTCATCAGTTCGTTGGATTTTTCCTGCTGGTACTAGGATGTGCAGGCTTCTTTTTGAACACTGGTGTACTCTTTACATTTTTTAAGAACAAACGACTGTGGTCACCGACAAATACGTACATTATTGGACTCTCTATGTCGGATCTCTCGATGATAATTTTGGCTTTTCCGTTTTCAATAGCTAATGGTATCAAAGGGACATGGTTCACAGGAATGGTAACGTGCGTTATGGAAGGATTTTTCGTGTATGGATTCGGAATGGTCGCCTGTCACCTCCTGACGTTTATCAGTATAGATAGGTACCTTGCTATTGTCAAGCCAATGACAGCCCATAAGGTTACTCAACCGGTAGCCGTGGCAATAGTCTTCATAAGTTTTCTAGGCGGATTCATGTGGGCTGTATTTCCTTTCTTCGGATGGAGTTCCTACGGACTTGAGGCACCTGGTGTTTCTTGCGGGCTAGATTACGAGGACCAGTCGGTAGCCACACAAACCTACCTTATTGCTATCTTCATCTTCGCCTTCCTTTTACCAATCGCCATCATGTCGTTCTGCTACATGAGAATATACCTCATTGTAAGTAAATTAGAAACCATTTATTTCAAAAATACAATATAATGCACAAAATCTAAAAGGCGTGATATTGCTTTTTTATATTTCTACAACTAAGCTTCCATGGCTTAGTGGATGTAAGACAAGAACACATTTAAGCATTGTTTAGATTATATATTCTGTGTATATATCTAACATTATTTTAAAGTATTATAATCCTAATTGTAACATGTATGTTTCTACGTATGTAAGATACCCATATGACTAAATAAACATACTTTCATGGATTACTTGTTTCTTAAATTACATTTTTAATCTGTTCCTTTTCGCAATAAAAAAGAAGTATTACCCATTAACTCTAATATATATATATATATATATATATATATATATATATATATATATATATATATATATATATATATATATATATATATATATATATATATATATATATATATATATATATATATATATATATATATATATATATATATATATATATATATATATATATATATATATATTTCAACCCCTTTTTTTTTATTGCAGGTCAGAAAAATAAGAAGAGGCATAGTTGACAAAGAAACAAGGGAAGCTAAAAAGCACTTAAAGGTTGAACGGAAAATGCTGAAGAGCACCGTTCTCATGTGTGGTAAGATATTGCTGTCATTATCGTTCCCGTACACATTTATAAGACCTAATATTGAATTTTTTTAGCAAGAGTTGGATAAATTGATCTGAAATATGATGTTATCTTATAGAAGCATTAACTTCTAATTCATATGACACTAGATTTAGCAGGAACGTATGTATCGCTTTTCTAGAGGCCCGGACCCGTGGAAAGTCATTTTCTTACATCGGCTGCTTCCCTTGCAACCGCTTACAATGACAATTAAGAATGAAATTAATATTAAGGAAGGGTCGGTAAATATATTCTTGAGCTTTGTTATAGTTTGAATTGTTCAAGTAACGTTCAATATACCTATGTCCTCTTATGTATGTCAAGCTCAGTATTATGCCTCTCTGTGTCAACTATATCCAAGGATTATGGTTTTCATAGAATTGAGGTAACACTAATCTCTTTTTGACCAGGTTTGGATGATGCAAACTTGGTTTATGTAATATACTGTGATAACATTTTATTTACGTTTTATTTCCTTTTCAATGTTAGCCGTCATAGCGCAGTTGGTCGAACTGTCAATCTAGAGGTCCCATGTTCGATCTCCGACAGCGCCATCATTGTCTGCGACTATTTGTCTCTCACCAAGGGGTTGATAATCGTAGAGCTATGTGGGATAGCAGATTGGGGCTAAAAAAGGATGCGGTGTTTGTACTGGTGAGAGAAATACCAGGAAATGTTGTTAGGTGCTCCAGCCGCCGTCATGTAACTGAAAAAGGGCGTAAAACCCCATTCAATAAATCAATACATCTTTTTTTCGAACAAAATCTATCTATCTATCTATCTATCTATCTATCTATCTATCTATCTATCTATCTATCCGTCCGTCCGTCCGTACGTACGTACGTACGTACGTACGTACGTACGCATGATGTTTTCGTGTTTTCTCGAGTACAGTCACATGAACAGTACATGAACATTGAGCTGTTGTATAATTGTTTGTACAAACAACAATACGTCATGCGAGAATGTTTACCCAACGATGTTTAAAAGATAAATATGCAGGAATTCAAAATTACAGAAACGACCTTAATACTACTTATCCACTGAACATGCTTGGATACGGTGATCTGTCACAACAGTTTACTGCATGTTTTAATAAGCATTTGTCAATAATCAATTTTTAATAAATCGTTCGCAGCCGAATATACATTTTATTTAATGAAATCTTACAACAAACTATTTGCATCTTCGCAGGAGCATTTTGGTTTTGCTGGATTCCGTATGCAGTAGCTACATTTTGGGCCGCCTTTGGGGACCCGGATGACGTACCGCTAGTGGTAACAGCCATACCAGCCGCAGCAGCAAAAACAGAAGTTGTTTGGAATCCATTAATTTATGTTGGCACAAACCGAAAATTCAGGAGGGCATTTTATGAATTCATACCATGTTTTGGTTTTCGTCAAAAGTTAATTGAAATAGACGAAAGGCGTCACGAGTCCACCAAGGTTTCAAAGTTCTCAGATGAGGACGACAGTAAAAAACCTAGCAATGGTAAACTTCAAATACAGGTAAGGAAAACAAAACGATACTTACACCACTGACACATTCCGAGAAATATATAATACGTACTTAGTGTATTATATGAAAAAAAATATCTAACGAGGTTGGGAGAATTGAAAATTGTCGAGGCTCTGCCGAGACAATTATCAATTCTCACAACCGAGTTTGATATTTTTTTCATATAATACACTTAGTACGTATTATATTTATCTTATAACCTATATTTGTCTTGTTTTCGTCGGCGTTTCTAACTGAAATGCAAGTTTCTAAAAATAACCACATTATATCATGTTCTAAAAATAACTATGTGATATCATAAAAAATATCATACGGGATGTTATCATACGGATATTTGTATAGTTATAAGATAAACTTATTTAGATGTTGCGATTAGTACATCATTTATACTTATAGAATGGATTAGATCTAGACATCAAATTTAAAAGATAATTTCATCTTTAAATTACAATGGTATCAAACTCTTTGATATATGAATATTTTTATGTTTCTTGTATCGAATCATAATCAAAGTCATTAAAATAACAGATGAAAGATAAATTAACCTGACAATAAGGAAAATTCTCTACATATACTTTACATATTTCTATTACAATGCGAGTCCATATTTCATCCGTGGTATTTAAAAAGAAAACCCCTAACTCGGTTGGTATTTCAATTTGCATCATTAACATGTTATCTACTTTATTCAATTCAAAAGAGAGCAGAAAAATTGCAATTTATGAAACAGATTCGTTAATTCTACATGTAATTTGGAATATTAATTAGTTTCTCATAAGTATATTTTTTGAAATTGGCAAGAAATCATAACTATTATTATATTACATGAATCACGTAAAGTTCATGGATATCGATAAGTTGTACTTATGGTTTATATATTTACTTCTGTATTTTTGACTTTAGGTGATCGAGGTTAAAGGTGCCCCAGAGGAAGCAAGGATATCAGTTACAGACAAACCTGTGAAAGGCAGCCAATCGAACACAAATGAAGAAGAGAATAAAGTAATTAACAATAATGGGAAACCTACAGAACACGATGGAGTGAAAAATGTTTCGTAGATAAGTGATAAATATAAATGGTATAAGATTCATAAGCAGTATGAATTATGTTTTGTATCATTACGAAGACTTGGCGAGATTGAGATTCGAGGAAAGGGATACAATAGATATGATCTTACGATAATTGCATTTGTTTGATACGGTTGACACGTCATTATTTTCATCATATGTTGTCTGCATAGCCATTTACATAATTGCACTTCATCTGGTTCGTTTCATTAGCCCTTACTCAATTAAATGTCTTTAAAATACATGTTATTACGATACAATTTTAAACATTTGTATTTATGTAAAATATGAAATTATGTATTCAATTTTCAGTAGTAAATGTATTTGATTTTTGTTTAACAAAGTTTGACTGATGCTAATGTTGTTAGATTGCATGTTGTCTAGGTTAACATACTCTAGTTCTAACAAATATATACAGCTACAGAAAGAGGTGGTATTTTGGATTTAGATTAAAATATTTTAGTAATGATTGTCTAAACCCTATGTTATTGGTACTCATTAGAATCGTCTCATCGAGACAATTCAGATGAGTACCCTCTAACATATGGTTTCATTGAGAAATAAAGATTTTAGACTGGCCTTATACTCTCTCTGCACGTATAAATGTATATTTTACTTTGATTGGGCCTAGATAATTAATAACATGAATCAGGAATCAACTTTAGTTTTGACGTTGTATAATGGAGTACTGTATTGTAGAATTAAACTTTGCCCAACATTGTTGGAGAGTGAGGTCTCATAAAAATTGTATTTTAACACTGTTTAATTTATGAAATACTACTGCCTTATTTCTTCTGCAAATGTAAAGAGTGGCTGTCTCCTTTTTTTCGCTTTTCGCGGTTTATTTCTGGTGTATCTGAACCTTGGCAGACATTATAGACTAAGATAAATCTGCATAGACGTGCAATTTTATCTTGGCCTTCTCTACCTGCCCTCAATTTTATAATCTTTAATCTTGGTCGAACTCTGTTTTTGGCTACTCATTGAAATAACTTTGGTTATCTTAATGAACCAGGGTTAGACATAGATTAAATGAGCACTGTCAAATAGTAAGAGTAAAAGAATTACCAATACCAAGTCAAATTGAAAAAAACGGTGTCATCTTAAAACGTGAAGATGCAGCTTCGAACACGTAGTTTTAGGTATATGAAAATAGTACGATATATATTATTTAACCTCGTAACTGACAAATGGACAATTGTCCTGCGTAATCCTTGTTGTAAAATGCATTTGTATCTGATTTTATTGTGTAAATCTATTAAATTGCGTAGTGTATCATGGTCGTTTGCGTATTCTATTTAACAGGCGCACATTTACTTTTAGAATTTGTCATTTTCTGATAGCTATCAAAGCGCAGTTGGTAGGAAGTCGAACAACAATTCATGAAGCACTTGGTTCGAACAAAAACGGCGGCACACATTCTTTTGGATATTAGTCTGCATCGACTGAAAAACTGTTCAAAGCGCCTATACATCCCATTCAAAATAATAGTTTTACCTACTATAAATTTGTTTGAACAGAAAATATGAACATCGTATTCATGTACTATTCATGCAATATTCTTATTATTTGCTTCCAAATAAAATTTTGAACCAAAATCGTTTGGAAAATCTTATAATCCAAATTCGACATCAAAACCAGTAGTTTAATGTCTATATAATTGTAGAGTCTACATGGAATTAATTAAAACATCATTAAATCAAATTCAGCAGTTGTTGTTTTCTCATGAATCCCCAGTGTTTAAAAAATATTAGGAGCAATATCTATGTGCTATCATATGAAAAAGTTACCATATTCAATATCAAGAATAATTTTGATAAGCTATGGACCAAAGTTATAATAAAAAACAATGAAATTATATAACTTATCAAAATTGATTTGTCTTGGATTGCACCTATGAAAGAATTAAACAAACCGATTCCATATCGATCGACTCTCTGTACTTTGTGATGTCGTTTAAACTTTTTTGTGTATCAAACGTTTTGAATTCAGCTTATTTGGGCGAAAGACGCGATGGTTGATCGCCTGAATAATGTTTGCTATTTGTTATATCCTTGACCACAAACTCACTGATCACCTGGCTTCCTGGATTAATGAAATTATCATAGTACCGTTTTATCTATGCCGGACTGAAAATGTGACGATAAAGGGTCAAGCGGTTTTTTTTTCTGTTAGAGTGTCAAAACTTATTCAATCTATGCATCTCCTTGTATCGTTTGCTGCACTTTCATGTGATGATTATACGCAGAAATTGCCTGGCCAAACTATCACCCCCATGTTTAAAGAATATTTGCTCATAGTTTCATGACACGCCGATTAAGTGGCTTTTAATGGAGCCAACCATTATCACCGGGATCAAACAGTACATGGAAATCCAAGAGCCTTTCCTTGGTCACATATAAACATTTTGGTTATATAATGTGGTCGCTTGTACGAATATGTTTTCAACTGAATCTAAGATCCCACTTAAAGTTCCATTAGTCCACATAATCACAACCGAAAATTACGAATGGTATTTTATATTTAAATTCAACAATACCATCTTTGATACTAAGTAGCGAGTATCATTTTCTTCTTGTCTTTGCTGATTAAAAGTCTCCACGGAATCAATTTATCACTTGTCACTTTAAATGAAAGTCACGCAATCTATTTTTGACTTGAACTTGACACGAATCTCATAAATTAAGGTAAGCATTCCAATGGTCATATACACTGGAACAATTACTGCAGATTTTCATTTGATATGATAATATGTTGTGCTACACAGTTGCGTTCATGGACACATTAAAATTATTAAAAATTTATTGAAACAATGTTTCTTATTTGACAGAATAAATGTGTTTAATACTGAGGAGTGAAGGAAAAGCAAGTATATAGCATAATTTGGTTTAGGTTAAAGGTGCGGGGATTTCTGTACTCACGAAAGCCAGATGTTTAAATAGTCTTTGACGTTTTAGATCTACTTTCTCAAGCCTCAGCCTCAACCTTAAAATCTGTTTGTCCAAACTAAACGCATCGTTTATAATTAAAAAGGCGTAGGCGTTTACCAAAAATTGTATGATATAAATCTACTTTGTGTCTTTTGAATATACGGTTCAAATCTGCTGTTTGTTCTATACCCATGGGGATAATTCATAGCTAACATCTCTCATGAGAATAGGTCAAAAACATTATAATTCTTATTCCCATGGCAATAGTAGTTTTTAACATATTTTTTCGTTCCCCTTTGAAACCATTAATCAGAACATTTAAATTTTTTTTAACGATTCCAAAAGCGTGGCATTGTCAAATGCTCTATGAATCTTGGCCGATACTGAGATTTCTTGTGCATTTTATAATCTTATGAAAGATGATTGCATACTCTGAAACAACTTATAATGAGAAAAATAAAGGAAACTTGCAAAACCAGTACATACTTGCACAGATTTTGGATTTTTTCTTAATACTACAGAGCAAAAAGACCAAGGTCAAATATCTATTTTTTATCCTGAAAACACGCGACAGTCGTGAGACCGTATTCCAAATTAATACTGTAATGGCATCAAATATTATTTCAGATTTCATCCTCTTCTTTTGATTAAATTTGGTTTATTTTGTGCCAGTGTGTGACAACGCACTCTGTCCCATTATTGCGATTGAAAATTGTCGTCATCAGAGAGTAAATGTATATTGTAACAACAAAGACTATAAATAAGCTGTAAAATCACAATGCTCTTTACAAGCGATCGCGAGTCTCAGTGTTGCTGGAACTTAATCCAGGGAGGTAGAGGAATGAGAGACTGAGTGCGTTTGTCAAACTGGATTTTAACATCTTTTGGCCAGACTTGTGCTTTCTCTTCATGTGAAACGGGATAACGCAGCAAAATGATTACCGACATTTTAAACCAAACAACACCGGATCCCTACGAGGGACTGTCGGTTTTGGAAATAAAACGTCTCGAGTACCCTCTATGGGCGCACAGGGCTGTTGGCGTTTTCCTTTTCTTCGTAGGACTCCTTGGTTTCATTGAAAATACTCTCGTCTTGATAACGTTCGCCAAAAATAAAGCCTTACGATCCTCAACAAATATCTTCATCATTGGTTTGGCTATCAGCGACTTTGCAATGGCAACACTATGTAATCCATTGGCCTGGACATCAGCAATGAATGGTAAATGGTTTGCCGGCGAATTCTGGTGTTACTGGGAAGGTTTCCTTGTGTATGTTCTAGGTCTCACGGCACTCTACCTCCTGACAGCTGTAAGCGTGGACAGATATATCGTGATATCCAAACCTCTCCTAGCTCCCTTCATAACCAAACGGGTGTCCGTGCTTGCAGTTTTTTCCTGCTTTTTGGGCGGTACTTTCTGGTCCATCTTTCCCTTCTTCGGATGGAGTTCATATGGTCTTGAGGCACCAGGCGTTTTCTGTGGATTACATTACGAGGACAAAAGCTTTGCTACGACTTCCTACGTCATAACAATTTTCTTCTTCTGTTTCGTTATCCCCTTACTGATAATGATCTATTGCTACTTCAACGTGTACATGACGGTAAGAATTTCCTATTTTATTGCCCTTGATGCGCCTTTTCTACGACAACACAGTTAAGGTTATTTTTAGTTACCTTAGCTTTTAACGGAATAAAATGACGTTGTTTTTCGCAATGTAAGAACAATCTGTGTTCGTTTGAGTGAATAAGGAAGGCTCAAAGGTGGAGCCACGAGTTAAAATATAGGGTTCTTTTTAACCACCGAATGCAAGGATTTTAAATCTGATGCTACAAAAAATATATATTTTTTTTGGTGGAAAAAATAGCCGAATGCAGAATTTAGGACCTCATTTCGCTAGTGATTACATGGTAAAGCATGACGTCGATGGACATGGTAGATTTTGAATAATGAAAATATCTACATGTAACATACCGACGACTTCAAATACAAAAATTAGTAAGAAATTCGAGAAGGATCTTTTATATTTGACTGATTTATATATGACAAATTCTTTAAATCTGGTATTTTATAACAACTTATCCACCACATACATCTATTACATATACAGTTAGTTACATCTTGAAGCTGAAATTCATCCCAATCAAAACCATTCTAAATCGATCTCTCAGCGCTCCATTAATTCATTCATTCATTCTAAACACTCACTCAAACCGATCAACACGCTCATAATTACTATAGAATATTCAATCGACAGTTACATAAAAAATTAAAAAAGAAAAAAATCGCGATTTCGCCGACATAATTAAAATTGTAAGCGCCTGATTGGTTCTTGATGAATTTGAAAGATATATATAAAATTTACATACATAATTTATTAAAGGGAGGTAATAAATATCGCTTATTTTGTTACCGATGACATAATTAGCAATATTGGATTACCTCCCTTTAACTACACACTCAGTCATCGCAATCATTCAATTTCATTCCAATTTCATTCCGACATCATTCACCTTGTCAATTTCACGATGATGTTAACTTTCGGTCAATATATCTATTGCAGGTCAAGAATGTAAGCCGAAATAGCGTTTGGGACATGAAAAGCCGGGTAGCCCGTAGAAATCTCAGAATTGAAAAACGCATGTTTAAAAGTTGTATTATCATGTGTGGTAAGTAATTGCACATATTCTAACCATCAGGCAAAAAGGGGACCATTTCGGTAGTGCGTAAGGTAACGACCATAGTCCGACTGCGTGGAATGCGCGGACTGACTAGATAAGATCGACGCCTTAGGCATTTAGCTGATTTCCAGAATCTAGAATGATCATTCGGACTTCCTATGAAAAAAACCTTTTAATTCCGACCTCCGCTTTACTCGCTTGTTAGGTAGGCATTTTTTTCATATATGTGACCCGTCATGCGAAAAGGGACCATCTGGTAGGGCGTAAAGTGATGACCATAGTCAGACTGCGCGGACTGCGCAGACTGTCAAGGGTCGATACTTTTCGCTCCGTGCCTATTTTGTGAATCTAGAATGACCAATCTACCTTCGAGTGAAATAATTTTTGAAAGGCGATTCTGGTTGACCTATGCTGGACCCAATCTCCTTTTCATTAATCAATTTTACAGAATTCCCGGATGGTTCCTTTTCGAGTTACGGGTCAAATATATCTTTACGGAGTTCCCGGATGGTCCTTAATAGAGTGACAAGTCACTTATTTTGTATTTTCAAGCGATGGTGAGAATCTTTCCTTCTCGAGTTTTGAAATTTCGCACGTGTAAATATTTTGTGAATAAGCTAGCACAAAGAGAGATTTTCACAGAAAACCTGAAGTTTTACATGTATATCAGCATATCTCTTCTTTCCTGATCATGAAATATTATAAGGAAAACAAACAAATGTTAACAAGTTTAAGACCGTATTCTGCTAGTATTTTTGCTCTCTTTTTTTGCATGTGTTTAATCGTATGAAGAAAATCATTTGTGCGTGTGAACATGATATAATTAACGTAATTACATACGAATCATATGTAGCAACATGCATATCATTTGATACTACAAAGTTTGATTTTCTCAAATAGATATTACTATATTACTCCAATCACACTCGGTATTTGTATTAATCAATAAAAGAATTGAAGAAAAATCGTGTAGGGTTAGTTTAAATATTTGTGAAATCATGTTAAAATATCATTGACGTTGTTAAGTTTTTTGTGTGTTAACTCTAATGTGTATATTAAAGTATCGAACTTCAGAGTTCATAGGAAATAAGCTGAGTATAACCTGGTTTGGAATAGAAAGTATAATCTCTCCATTCAAAGGTCTTAATTGTGTATCTTATGATCAAATGAACTTTACTTCCTTTGACCTTTCAGCTGTGTTCTGGGCATGTTGGTTCCCGTATGCATTCGTATCCTTCTGGCAAGCATTCGGAGACGCTGATGCCATCCCTCTAGCTCTGACAGCAGTCCCTGCAGCGGCCGCCAAATCACAGGTTGTATGGAACCCAATTATCTACGTTGCTACGAATAAGCAATTTAGGAAGGCGTTCTATGCTATCCTACCTTGCTCCGAAGTCCGAGCAGCCTTGGTAAAGAAAGAGGAGGAAGAGAAGGAGAAATCCTCACAGGAAACAAATGTTGACAGCAAGAAGGAGGAACAGACACAAGGACAAACAACTCAGGTTAGATTATGTATCTGAATTACATATGTATAATTAAGACCAGTACGCTTGAAAAAAGACTGGCTATTTTTTTTCTTTATGATCGAGACGACGTCAATAATAGGTCATATCTGACGATCACCTAAAACAAAATGAAATAAGATATAAATGACAAAAGAAACAAAACAACAAACAAATGACACTATCAAAGAGAAAAAAAACCAACAACAAAACAACAACAACAACAACACCCCCCCCCCCCAATAATAATAATTATAATGGAAATTCTTGTAAACCTTGGAAAAGAAGATAACTTTCGTTGATGTCAATAGAAGGTGCATTTCAAATCTTCTCACAGCGAAAGATAGAATGACGATTCTTAAGTCAGTAGGTCGGCCTACGGTGAAATATTCCGACCCTTTTCGGCCTACAAAGTCCACATACGGTTATGAAGAAAGATTCCGACCATTACTCAGATACCCTAACACGGGATAAATGTCTTACGGAAATTATAATATACAGATAGGTCTTTTGGTCAATCAAGTTTCAATTTTGTTTGGACTGGTTGGTCAAATTTTGGTATGTTTGACAACGTTTTTTTTCACAATATCACAAAATTATTCCGAAGGGAATAGAATAAATATTTTATAAAATCACTCGATATTTCAATAATTCGACAAAAAATACCCTTTCTTCGAACTACGAAACTAATCTTAACACTACAACATAATACTACATGATACTATAAGTTGCTCTTTTCCTTGAAAAAGGCATTTTTTGCCGAAATATTAAAATGCCGAGTGATTTTATTAAACATTTTCTTTTGTTTGGATTAATTAAATTGCTTCTTCACACTTTGAAGGCTCAAAGCAAGGCTGTTCTAAGTGTACAGTCAATCTTGCTCGATCGACCGCGTCTTTAAAGCAACCACTTTTATTAAGCGACTGCTTTAAAAAATTCCCTTTTTAAAATAAGATTTTCCTTAAAAGAAGGTATAATTGTTCTAAAAGTTATTGAAAATGCATACTATGTTGTTAAAACTCACCAGAATCGTCTCAATTGGACGAATTCATTTGGTTATAACAACATAGGATTTTGAGAATCTCACAATTATATGCAAATTCAATCAACAAGTAGGTTTCTTATATGTTATCAAAATGTCGGCCATTTTCTTACACGACCGCTTTTTGGTGGTCCCTATCGTGGTCGCTTTATACAGTTAGTTACATCGTGAAATTGAAATTCACCTCAATCATAACCATTCTAAATCGCTCACTCAGCGCTCCATTCATTCATTCTAAACACTCACTAAAACCATTCAAAAACGCACAAACCCATTGAAAAATATAGAATCAACAACGTCATTCAAAATAAATTTTGATAGACAAAAATCGCGTATCACTAACACAATTTAAATTGATAGCGTCTCATAGGTCCTTGATAAAATAAGAAGCTTTGTATAGAACTTGTAGGCATTTTTATTAAAGGGAGGTAATTAATATCGCAAATTTTGTTCATCCTAAACAAAATTTGCGATATAGGATAATCTCCCTTAAATTTCACTCAAAACTCGCTCCACTCACTCATTCAACATCATTCCTAAATCATTCCAAAAACGTTCACCTTGTCAATTTCAGGATGTTGTTAACTGTACAAGTTTGACTGTTTTTACAATGTTAAGACTCCGAATACATTCATTCGCTAAACCCCCGACTCTTGTCTTTTTCACTGCTTATTCGGACTATATCATTTCTCGTTTGTCTATAGTTTGACTATATTATTGCTCGCTTATCTATAGTATAACTAAACGTGTATGTCTGTCAGTATGACTTATTTGAACATTATTTTTTCTCGTTTGACTACACTTTGATTATATTTTTGCACGTTTGTCCTCATTTTGACTATATCTGCCCGTTTGACAAACTTTCGTCTATATTTTTCAGGTTGAGACTGTTGTAAACCCAACGTCCGTGGCCCCCACACAGAACGAGCCTACAAAGGTTGAGTGTTAAAAAGGCTATAGGACACACGTTAATCATTAATGGACACTTCTCCAGGAAAACTAATCCAGTTAATCCTTCAAGATGCAAAATATTTGCAAACGTTTATGAATGGTACCTGCTTTGCATGTTTGTTGACGTGCAAAGCGGGTCGCCACTTTTTGAATTTTTACAAACTTTTCCATCTTGAAAACATGTTGTTTTGAATAAACTAGTGTTTATGGTTTCGATAATAGATTTTCGAATAACATGTTTAAATCAAACTGGACGATTGTATACAGACGTACGCACTGTGAATGCTTGGTTATGATAAAGTGTGCGTAATCATTAAAAGTATGAAGATTATACTGTAAACCGGCTGCTTTGCCATTAACAAAGCTCACAAAAAAGGGAACATGGATACCGTAGGGTACAAATTAAGTAAATACAAACTCGCCAAAGTAATAGATATGAGTAATTAGATTCGGTTACAGCCGCATTTGTTAAGGGACAGTAAAAATCTAGAATTTCAATTTTTCATATTGGCCAAAACATATTGCCAAAAGAAACACGCCGATATATGCATATATAGTAGGACAGAATATTCATTGTCGGGCTTTGTTCGCTAGCGTCTCTTTTACCATATCCGATATAATTAGTTTTCATATAGAGTGGAAGTAATCTTTTGTCAGTGTAGATAATGAAGGGATAATTCAATCAAAAAGTTTAACGTTCAACCTATTTGGCCATTATCACATAGCCAATTGTTGTACTACCCAATCCTTTTAGGAAAACTCCCCAGATCTATATCTTTAAAGCAATAAGACTATTGCTGCGAAGGAAACATATGGAATATAGGACATCTAAGGAGTCTATCAAATTGTCGTAACCACAGGGTTTTCCAAGCTTTGGCTACGACATTTCGAAAGCCAGTATGTGATGCCCGTCATTAAATCGATTTAGAAAATAGTGTTTATTTTGTTAATTTTACTAATGAATGATAAGGATTATTATTCTTAGATGAATACAAGGAAGCGTAATAACCACTTTTCAAAACGGTTATATCGTATCTTTCTTATTTGTTGGAAATTGTTAAATTCAAATATGAAACTGTTTGTCTTTTTTTAAAGTAACTATTACCTGTGCATAATTCTTTAGAGAATTGTTTTTTCTTGTGTATATAGATGTATCACATTGTATAACTATGCAAATGTTAGTGTAAACTAAAATTCATATGTTGAATGTTTCGATGTGTGATATGTTCACTTTGGGCCAACTTATTTCTGGCCCTCTTTCGGGTCGGGTGTAGACTGGTCGATATGTGAAACAGTCTAGAGCTGGTAGCCCGCTTTCTGAGAGATACTCTAATGTTGCGGGCAACAGTACCCGCCCAGGATCAGAAATAAGTTGGCCCTGTGATAAATGTGGACGATGTTGGTTGCATTGTGTTCTACCAAGTGCAAAGATACAGCATTGACAGGCATCGACTAGAATGTCTTGAGGGGACTATTTGGCATCTGCAAAAAGAGCGATTAAGGGGAATATTTTTTCTCAGTGGGTGTCTACGGCAGCTCAGATTTATTGATGTACCATCAACCTATTGATAAATATAGTGGACACTCGCTGGGGAAGATAAATTAATGTAAGATGTAGACTGAAACGTGATTTGCTATTAATACGCACATGCGTCACTGTTTAAGGGTATTGAAGTTGTCGCCATATGATCAATTGTTGCGATAAAGACAGCTTCGCGACAGATATATTGTATAAAAGAAGTGTGTGGAAACGCATTTGGTACAGCACAATGTCATCGGGCTGAATGAATTTCACCAGTAGGTCGTTTTGCGACCAGAAACACCGTAACAACAGCTTTATTAAGCTGTAGTTACAGTGTTTTGGTCGATCATCGACTTATTGTCTTTTTGACGTCGCACCTATCTTGATGGTGCTGAAATAAACTAGTGTCAGTTAGTTGTTCAGATGTTTTATTCTTGAAAATTGTAATTATTACCATAAATGTCTTCTTGAGCAAGGTTTTAAAGTTGGTACATATCGTTCTTCGGGCGACTAAAGTGTCGAATCTACAGCTTTACCTAAGCTTCAGATTGGAGAATTGGACGCCCAAACGCTCAAATGATGTATGTGGTATTCAAGGATTTGTGTATATGATAGGCTAAATGTTTATACATGTATTTGTTTTGTTTGAAATAATAAGTTTATCAGCTATAAATCGGTGCCTTTCTTTCTATTCATTATTTCCTTTTTAGACAGGAAACGCCCTACATATATTGATTTATTTCACGTAAGGTATTCCCTAAAAGATCTTTCATCAAATATGTTGGTCGAAATATCAACTCGCAGATGTTAGCGCACAAGACTCATAGTTCTCAAGTAATGGGTGTTCGATCCCCTTGGGCAACACATATCCCTTCAGACATTTATTTCTCACCGGAAGAGGGATAATCGTAAACCTAAATGATTTATTTCAAGCTGTGTACATTTAAAATCGTGCCTTCTAATTGGCTGAAATGTTGAACAATTTTGAGTACGCATCTATTTTGTAAGCTTACGCACAAAGTAGTGCCATCACATTTTTCTTTCTTAACTGATAAATCTGAACAGGTTTGTTTTGATATATTTAATTAAAAGATATGAAGAAATCATATGTTGATTCCATAGAGTTATGAAACTAAAAGCCGAATCATACTCATGTATGAATCCGCTTCACGTATTCATACAGTGTGATTAGGCGTTTGGTTTCATACCTCAATGTAGTCAAGAAATACTCTCTTTATCACATTAGTGAAATACAGTCTGGTTCATATAAAATGGTGATGGATGATGCAATGATGGTGCGATTGTGCATTTTTCGAGTATCACAGTGGGGCTAACTATTCAAATGAATTAAAAAGCAAAATATAGATCGGGATGACAGCAAGAAACTTGTTATGTCATAATTAGATTTTTGATGTATCCATCTCGAGTCGTGGATTCTAATTCGATTAAAAGTTGATATCGAGTAGTGGATTCTGATTGGTTTTAAATTTGATAGGCTAAGTTCAGATTTGTCTCAACATTGACAATCTTCAGATTATATGTTTAATTATTTCAAAGTAGAGGGTACAGAAATAGTTTGTTGATTTCATAGACGTATGAAGCAAAAAAAATGTTCATGTACGAAAATGGTTCGCGTATTCATACAATGTGATTAGTTGTTTAGTTTCAAACCTAAATGAAATAAAAAAGAGATACTATCTTCACCTCTTAACTTGAACGATAGCACTGCTTGCACGTGTCAACGCTCGATTGCAGATGCTGGATTATGCAAAAATTTCATCCGAAAAAGGAATTTCACTCTCAGGAAGATTCGGTTTAATGTTTGTCACACAAACTACAACGCTTACGCCAACAAATACACCAACGCAAATGTGAACGACACCACTGTGATGACAAAACCTCCGAGCTAAAAAAACGTTAGGGTTATATAGTTGATGTTGACCGTACTTATGAGTCTGTTGGTGACGTTTCGAAAGCTTTACTGATGTGCAAGTCACAAACATTGATATCATGGCAACCACAAAGTGAATTATCTATTATACAGATATTTTGACTGGTTGTAGATGAGTAAAAAACTTATTTATCTTTTAGGCGTAAAGTGAAAACTCTGGTCAGATTGTGCGACTGCACAGGCTGACCAGAGGCTTTGCTTTGCGCACAAATGAAGTTGATGGAAATGTCTCGCATAAACACATATTTAATTGACGTCATCTAATAAGTCATTACTGGATTTACCCTTCTTGAATTCCAGATGTACGCATACCCTTGGAGACAATGTAGACTATGATCAGCCTGTACTACAGTAAGTAACATCGTGAAATTGACCTCAATCAAAAGAATTCTAAATCGCTCACTCAGCACTCCATTCATTCATTCATTCAAAACCCTCACTCAAACCATTTAAAAACGCTCAAACTTCGAAAAATATAGAATCAACAGGGTCATTCAAAGCAAATTTATGATTTCACTAACATAATTCAAATTGATAGCGTGTCATAGGTTCTTGAAGAAATAAGAAGCTATGTTTAGAATTTGTAGGCATTTTTTATTAAAGGGGGGATCAATATCGCAAATTTTGTTCATCCTGAACAAAATTGCGATATAGGATTACCTCCCATTAAGTTCATTCAAAACTCGCTCCACACACCCAATCAATTTCATTCCTAAATCATTCCAAAATCATTCACCTTGTCAATTTCATGATGTTGTTAACTGTACGCAGATATGTCATGCAAAAACCTTTAAATGACCCTCTTGTTCAAAACAACTCTGCTTCCAGAATGTGCAATATTGAGCGGCGATTTATGTCGAAGTTTTTATTTTTCCATTGAATAATAATGACTTTATTAGAAAATATAGGCAGAATCTCTGTCGTGTCGTGCGTCATGAATCGGCGGTTATGTTCATCTAAACTACGAAAAAGCAGACCATCTAAAATATCAAAAAACGTTAGCGTTGAATACCTAAACTCTTCGCAAACCGGAGAAATACTCCCACCAGCGCTTTGAATTTAAAAGGGGAAATAATGATTTCGGAATGAAACTGATTAATTATAATCTGCGCGATTTGGATGGTTGAAAAGGGAGATAATCAACTATCGCTAAAACGGAATGACCGAAAACTTTTGTCCCCTTGCCTCTTTTTAAAACATACAATAATAATAATCCACAAATTTACGCCGGCCAACCAAACCATAGAAGAATAAAGCGCTTTGAATGATAATGATGCATGGGATGGATGGACAACACAGGTTTTCCCTCGCAAATCGGAGATAAGGTATAGTGTAGATACGAACAAACTATTCACACTTAACTTTTTATTTACAATAAGGTGAAGAAAACAACAACAACATTGTGAAAGATCATAGGTTCCTAAATGTTGAGGAACTATTACGGTTCCACTACCTTAATTCTACACCGATTGATTGGATCTTAAAGACACATTTCTGGGCAAAGGGGTCGATTTTTTTTTTTGGGGGGGGGGGGGGGGGCTGTAATAGATATCGTCAATTTTGTCCAACTGGTCGAAATTAACGAAATAGTATTAATTTCCCTTAATTCGGTTCAAAACACACTCCTTTCACCTATTCAATTTTGTCAGTCATTCCAAAATTAATCACTATGTCATAATCATGAAGTTTTTAACCGTATCAATAGACTCCTGGTACAGTTAACAACATCGTGAAATTGACAAGATGATTGATTTTGGAATGATTTTGGAACGAAGTTGAATGAATATGTGGAGCGACTTTTGAGTGAATTTAATGGGAGGTAATCCAGTATTGCAAATTTTGTTCAGGATGAACAAAATTTGCAATATAGATTACGTCCCTTTAATAAAATATGCATAAAAGTTCTGTAAATTACTTCCTATTTTTTCAAGAACCAGTCAGATGCTAACAATTTCAATTATGTCAGTGAAATCGCGATTTTTCCCATTTGTTTTTATTTGGAATGTAGCTGTTGGCTGTATACTTTTTAGTCAGTTGGAGCGTTTTTGATCGATTTGAATGAATGTTTGGAATGAATGAAGGAGCGCTGAGTGAGCGATTTAGAATGGTTTTGATTGAGTTAAATGTCAATTTCACGATGTAACTAACTGTTTTTTTTGCAACGGTACTACCATTCGCCATATCCATACAAGGAATTATAGTTAGTAACATCGTGACAATGGCATTCATATCAATCAAAACCATTCTTAATCGCTCACTCAGCGCTCAATTTATTAATTCCGACACTCACTTAAAAACGCTTCAAAATTAATAAAAAAAAAGATAAGATAAACAACCATATGCAAAATGGATTTAGCTTAAAAAAATCGCGATTTCAATGACATATTAATTGAACAAATTTGAGTCTAATTTGGATTACAAGCGAATCAAAGTGCTCGAATTATTAAAGATGAAGAAAAAATGGAATTTTGAAATTCCGACAGGGTAATTCCAATTCACTCGATTGGTGCTCTATGACACAAACTCAAACCATTCCAAAACGATTAACATTTCATTCAAATCGTTCCAATAGTTTTTCGATTGAATTGGTGGGAATGCATTTTATAGGGTCTGATTGGTCCGTTAAGACACAAAGACAAAGCAATGCGTATTTTTTGTATTAAAGGAAGGTAAGAAAAAACGCAAATTTCGTCCAATTAGGACGAAATTGGCGATATGCATCACCTACCTTGAATTTCACTCAAACCTAACTATTTGCACTCATTCAATTTCATTCTAAAATCATTCCCGAATTCCAATTTCACGATGTTCTTAACTGCAACAAGAGTATTACTAATTTCGTTCGAATTGAACAAATCTGACGTTACTCTTTTCCAACTCTTTGTTAAAATATACGAGAGGTAAACTGTTCTATAACGTCGTTGTAATTCTAAAACCTCGTAACTACAGCTAGATCAAGCTGCAGTTACGAGGTTTTGGAATAACATCGACGATAAACGTATCTGTATCACAGCCAATGTAAAAATGGAGTGCGTGGAGAGTTTTGAGGAATACAATTTTAAGCGTTTTGAATTGTTTGGATGAATCTCTAAAGTAATGTACGCATGGAGCGTTTGTCGAGCGAATAAGAATTGTTTTGTGTGGGATGAATCTTGATTTTATAAGTTTAAAACTCTTATCCTTACTTCACCACACCCGGTACAGTAAATAATAATGTGAAATTTACATTCACTCATTCAATATCACTCACTCAGCGCTCCATTCATTCACCCAAAACATTCACTCACTCCACTCAAAAACGCCCCATATTTAAAAGAAAATAGAAATCGTTCACTATTTCATTCAAATCGATCGAATGATTCCTCTATTCTACTATTGCATGTGGAATTAAGAGCATCTGTCTATCAAGAAAAGACATTGAAATTTATTTTTAAAAAAACCTGTTTTTTTAAGCGCTCATTGTTTATTATATCGCCTTTTTTCACCACTTATTCGCTCCTCTCACTAATTAAAAAAAATCCAAAATCATACCAAAACCATTCGCCTTGTCAATTTCACGGTGTTATTAACTAAACAGGTAACAGGTGCACTTAAAAGTACTTTTTTAGGTAAAAAATGTGAAGGGAAGGGGAATAAAATCTCTTGAAATTACGGTTTGTAACTTCCATAGGCACAAAAAGGTTTATCAGGGACGTATTTCTATTGGCATACATAGTATAGCGGGTTTTATCAGCAAGAGTTTTATTTTCGCTAATATTCGCTACTATTTAAACGATAAAATACCGTTAAGCTTTTTAATGAAAAATAAAAAATAAATAATAAATTTGCGTAATTTTTATGGGACGTCTTTATATAAATCTCGTATAAATATCGTCAGAACGTTTGTATGACCAGAAGGCGCTGAAAACGGACCCCATTAATTCTTTATTTGTGTACGTTTACATGAAATGAGCCTGTGCCTGACATTTCCAACAATTTCAATTGGGCGAAATTTTGCGCAAAGCAAAGACTCTGGCCAGTCTATGCATCCGCACAGTCTGACCAGAGACTTCACTTTACAATTTGTAGAAAGATAAGGTCGGAAAATATCTGTAGACAGTTAGGCAATCTTCTTATCGCACTATGTAACTGTCTGGGTTACTAAATGTTTGCATCCCACGCAGGTGTCAAATTGTTGGGGATGTCCCGCACAGGCTCAAATATTTGATGTATCGTTGGTACAGTCAGTAACACTGTGCAGTAGACTTTCATTTCAACCATGCCATTTCATTCCTCAGCGCTCAGTCATTGTAAACACGCATTCCAAGCACTCACTAACGTTAAAAAATAGTTAAATAACGCTTGGAAATCATTCAAAACGATTACAATTCACATCAGTGACATCAGTGACCAAATCGCACTGTTTTTTTGGCCGGTTTGTATTTTAAAGCATGTGATTGGTCGCTGAAGCTATATAAACAGACAAGTTCGTTTATTTTTATAAAGGAGGTATAATCCATAATTAATGCCCTGGCAGGGCGGGGCCTAAGTAACGGGCCATTGCATTTAAGGTGAAGGTAAACCAGCTTTAATTTTAAGCAACTTATTTCTACAGAGTCGACATAAATAACTCGAATCCTTAAATCTTAAATTGGTAACCAAATCTTCGTAACTTCAGCTTAATCAAGCTGAAGTTACGAGGCTTTGGTAACCAAACGATGAAATGCGTTCAATCTCTCTAAGCACGTGAATCCCTTAGGTAAATTACAGTTACAGTGGTCTCGCGTTACCTCGAGAGGGCGAAAACTCGAATTCATACGAAAGCTCGAGCTCGTCGTCCGGTCCCGATGCGTCTTTCTCTATTTTCTTGTTAGATATTACTGCACTAACTCGAACACGCGATTGCTCGATCGCTCGAGCCGCAATCTCAGTCCCGTGGTCAAATTTTACTGCATTCCCTCGAGCAAAGGGACTCGCACCTTTCTGACATCTATTGTTTGCATCAAAATTAACTTAAATTGCGTATTTGTTATTTCGTCTTAACGTAAAGAATACCTTTAGGCATTTTTCACAGTGTAAAATTGTGTTCACACCTTTTTGTATGCCACACTTATTCAATTTAGGGTGTAATGACGGGAATTTAATGATAAAAAAAATAATTGAGAGACTTTGAAACAATCATAAATCAAATGACTATTTTTGTAGAATGAATGCTCATTATTATTTTTAAGTCTTTCGAAAGTCATTCTCGTGAGTAATTCGGAAAACTATTCATCTTTATAACGAAAGATATCGACGATTGCCCACCGAATCATTATAACTACAATTGTTTTAACCGTAGTTTCAATGTTTCGGTCGCCAATCGACAGTGTTCGGCATAAAAACGTTGTTTAAGAAAAATGCTTCTATTTCATAAAGTCTTGAATCCCGCTTCGCCTTTAATTTTGTTATCTGCAGATACATTCCAGAAAAAAAATCATAAAAATTTTGTAAACTTCTTTCATTGTTTATAGATGCCATTTTAAGAAACGCCCTTACAAGTTAATTATTTGGGGTACCGTTCAAGTTAACTCTCAGGAAAACATTGTGAGAAAAGAAGGAATTGCTTACAACCTCGCCATTCGTCTGACCGATAAACCGTCTAGAATTTTGTCATTCAGCAGCGATAGCAACGAAAATATTATAAGAAAGAAATACTATGCTTGTTATAGTGCCTCTCATTCAAATGGCCAAATCTAGCCCTTTTTTCATTCCAATGGCCTTTGTACTGAGAACAGAGACCTCTAACATTGACGCCGATGCCTTCATCGACTTTTTTGGATTTTTCATTTTTAACCCTTACAATTTGATAAATCGCCCGATTAAACAAATCGTTTTAAATCATAGTTATATATTTCGATAAACTATTCCTCGAGAAGTATTTTACATAGGTACTGCATATTTGGAAGGCAAACTATGCAAAGGTAGGTTGATAAGAAGTCAAACATCTCCATATAGGACATTTTGCTTACTTGCATTATCTCGAATCATGCGATGACTCGAGCGAATTGGTCGGTCCCTTGTGTGTTCGAGATATCGCGAGACCGCTGTATTTGCATGCGTTAACAATACAGAATCCAAAGTTTTGAAAAGTAAACTCGCCAAATTACGTCACGACTAAGCCCCTCCCTGCCATATCATTAATAACGCAGAATAAAATATCTTTATTTTCGTCCGATTAACGATTTTACTAACTCTATCAACAGTCCCTTGACACAAGCGTCCCAGCACCAAGGCTTGTACGGTGTACACGTACTCGCTCACTAGTCTGGTTTCTTGTTTGTTGTTGGGTCAACACGCTGATGTCGGAAACTTTGTTCCTGTGACAGAACAAGTACGTGGCGAATTTATCCCTGAATTTCTTGTTCATGAATGTATATATGATAGGGTTGATACAGCTACTAGCCAGACATAAGCACTGAAAATACAGCTTCATATAAAACACATCTTTCCTGGCCAAAGATTTCACAGAATTTTCAAGCGTGTTCAGAACCATTATCGGACTCCAACATAATACGAACACTAACATCACGATAATTAACATCTTAATTACACTCTTCTTCATCTCGGAGTTCCTTATTGAGTTCCTTCTTGCCCCTATGGGTTTCCTGATCCATAACTGGTACCCAATAAGACCGTAGGCCCACGACATGATAACGAATGGTACTATGAACAGCATTATCAGAGTAAGCCAGATTTCCAAAGGAAGCTTGTATCTATTATCAGGCCAAACACATTTGTAATTCTTGCACAGTGGTTGTATCAGTTCTATCTCGTAGAATATTGCGTTCGGTAAACTACAAATAGAAGACACTGTCCAAATTATAATTAAGAGCACTGTCGCAGGTTTTGTGTTTTGCAGGAACTTGAACTTGTGTGGATGTACGATAGCGACATAGCGATCGAGCGCGATACAACAAAGTGTAAGTGAACTGCAAGCCACTGCGAATGTCATGAAAAACGGTACCAATTTACAAGCAAATGGTCCGAAAGTCCAACGGCCAGTAGGTTCGAAGATAGTTCCCATGTTAAAAGGTACACAAGTCAAAGTGAACATCATATCTGCAACGGCAAGTGACAGTATGAATATATTAGTCACCGATCGCATGTGTTTATCCATGACAAAAGTGATGATTACTAGAGAATTACCAATCAGTGACATGAGGGTAATTAGGCTATACAGTATTGACAATATGACCTTTGTGTCCATACTAACGTCCTCTGACTCGCGTGCCTCAAGAATCGTGGAGAGTGTTGGGAACGTTATAGAACAATTTCTTTTCTCTCGTACGTCTGCACAACCCGGCTGAACCATTATAAAATTGCAAAATATTTCTTGGAAATCAAGGGAAACGTCAAAATCGATTTTGTTACTTATAGATGAATGGCCGGAACATAGTTCACAACTCGAATTGTTAATTTTCTTATAAAAGTACTGACGCGATAGCTTGTCCATTTTTATTTTTTATTTATTTTTTTTATTCAAAGCACGACTTTTTACCAGTAAAAACTTAAGTTAAGTGTAATTCCTCAAAACATCACTGTTTACATCAGCTTTACAGAAAAATCGTCTCACAAATGACATTAATTGTAATCCATTATATATTTACACATTGAAAGTTCTTACTTCGTTTAAGACTTGTGGTTTATGGAACGAAACTGTTTTCATAATAACTTTCCCTTTCACCAAGACAGATGTTTGAGGTAGATTAAAATGACAGCATCCCCTTAAAGTTAATTTTGGAAGCATGACACCAGATAAGATAACGCGCCTTTGCGTTCAAGTGTTTATGAGATACCAATACATTAGGAATGGTTTGTTACACAAGAGCTTCCTGTTAAAAGACACCGTATTTATCACATTACCACTTGTGATAGTCTTAATGTCCTTTCTCATCCACAGCATATTTCTGCTTTAAGCAAAGTTCTGGAAGAAAGTAAAGACTAAGAACATCCTATTTTACTCTTCCATTTACTTAATAATTGCTACGAAAAATTTACACGTACGGGTTGAAATATCAAAACTATGCAGTTATTCCAAACAATGTTTATTGTCAGCACTATAAGTATTTAAACAATTAAATTTTAGTTTCAGAAGTAACTGGGTTAGCAGACGGGGGCACAGATGACGGCGGTACAGACGCCGGAGCCTCCAATTGGGAAGTTGTTTTGCGACTCTCAGTGGATAACCTGTTTGTGTTGCGCCGCACAAATGTCGGATGTACTTGTGCCTTTTTGCAAAATAACAATGTTCTAAAGGCCTTTCTGAATTTCTCGTTCATGAAAGCATACACGATAGGGTTCCAGCATGTACTACTGTACGACAAGCATTGAAGATACGCTCTTGCCGTGATGCTCGCGCGACTCGTGGAAAAGTGGCTCATTTCTGCAATCCCATTGAAGAGCAATATAGGACTCCAGCAAAATACGAAAACGCAAACCACAGTTATCAGCATTTTGATCACTTTCTTCTTAAGGCGGAAGCGACTGTCTGTATTCCGCTGTGTTGCCGCCCCGATTGGTCTCTGAACCCACAGCTTGAAGCAGATGACTGCATACACAAAAGACATATACAGGAACGGTCCAAATAGAAGCAAAATCAATGTAACCCACACGTCAAATGCTTTCTTAGTATTTTCGACTGACCCCAGTGCCACACAAGCTAGTTTTTCTTCTTCGTCGTTCACTCTACAAGCGGCTATATCCTTAACGACATAAAAGAACGCGTATGGCATACAGAATGCTGCAGATATCAGCCAGACAACAACCTGTAATATGGTTGCTCTTTGGGCAGTTTGTAGAAACTTCAATTTCAGTGGATGAACGATCGCATAGTATCTGTCAAAGGCAATACAACATAGCGTAAACGAACTACAAGCGACTGCAAAGTGGGAAATACAAGGAACGAGCTTACAAGCGAATTGTCCATACTTCCAGTAAAATGACACCGTCTGTCCAACAGCGATGGGAATACACGTAAATGTTACCATGAGGTCACTGACTGCTAAAGACAGAATGAATACGTTTGTCACCGAACGCATGTACTTGTTTATGACAAAAGTGAGAACAACAAGCGAATTCCCAACAGTTGATATCAGCATTACAAGAAGTAGTAATGAAATCAAAACACGTTTACTCCCGGAGGACATATGCATAGACAGCAATTTGTCCTGCTCTATCTCTAACACAACATCTGGATATAAATAATCACAGTATGAAATCAGATTCGTAGGCTCTCCTTTACAAAGCTCTAAACGGCACAATGTTTCCAACTCATCTAAACTCTTGCTTTTATTATTCATTTTAAAAGCTAACTCGATTTCCAATTTATTGTCACAAATACGAGTAATAATTATCCAACTTGATGTGTTTGTTTTCTTGTTTGATGTCCTTCTTTAGCGTCAGCCATGATGATTTTCCTGGATCAAAAGCCCTTCTCATACTGCCTTTACACGTTTGCGTCTGGCGAATAGTTGATTTTAAGAGTGTTGTTATGTGTATATCGGTTGAAAAAATATATTTGAATATTTCGCCAATGGAAACAGTTAAGTTACCATGAGATAATTTGAAAAGTTCCTGACTAGTGTCTGTCTGTAGAATTTGAAAAGAAGTTCTAATATCTTTCAAAAGCAGGACTAGAAAAATGTATTTCTTTCCGTCACTTGATTGACGTCATTTCAAGGAATATTGGCGGTACAGGGAATTATCAGTTGTGTTTGCTTATTACTTAAGGAAACGGTATTTTCTTTTGATATCTCTGCAAACAATTCACAAATGTCAGTGTTTATTTTAGATAGAATATTGCTATTACCGTAAAGAAAGATGGGAAATCAATTCTTGCAAATGATATTACAGTTGATATTTCTCGAGCGACCACGTCTATTAAACGACCGATTTTATTAAACGACCATTATGAAATTCCATTCAATTAAGCAAAATCTCTGAAAAATGCACATCGTCTAACGCACAGTTATTTATTTTTGAATCTAACGTTGTTGAATGAGACGTTTCCTATGAGATTGGACATCAAAAGAATTCAGCAAGACAATCTATATATGCTATCAACAACATGACCATTATTGGTCATGAAATATCGTTTAACTGGAATAAACCTATGAGCGTTTGCTTTTTTGTGGTCCCGATAGTGGTCGCCCAACATAAGGTTAATTATTTTTGACACGTAATTCACTTGATTAGTAAAAATGGCTAAATGTTGACTTACTTTGGGGGACATGTAGATTCATTCAGAGTCTATTGTAAGTGTCTTGTGAAAGAAGAAGGCAAGAATAGGAAATAAGGGCAGTCACGATTAGCCTCGATCAAATTCATTCTTAAACACGATTCGATTTCGAATTGATCGAAAAAATTCATGATTTTACTTGCTGATGTGGTTTTGAAACCGCCTGATTCGTCCAGAATAAAAACTTCAGAAGATAAATATGGTGATATTATTTAAGGTATGTTATTACATATCGATATTTTTTTTCTAATTGGACGAAATAATCAATGTTATTTTACCTTCCCTCAATTTTCTTTGGCAACTCGCTCTTCTCACTCATCTAATTTCATTCCAAAATTATTCACTTTGTCAATTTCAAGACATTTCTAACCGTACATCCTTATTCTTTACTTTCAACATCTTGAAATTTATCTTATAGCTATACAAATATCCGTGTGATAACATCCCGTATGATATTTTTTATGATATCACATAGTTATTTTAGAACAATAATCGCTAATTATCGCTAAAGGGTGAAATTCGGACAATTAAGGAATTTCAATAATTAGGGGAATGAAGTCACAGATTTTGTTAGTTTTAACGAAGAATGTTAATACGAAGCTTTAAAACTTCAATTCAGAAATGCTTTGACTTTAGATACTTTATTTATTCAACAACTTTGATGTTGAAAATTGGCATATATTTCGAATAAAATACAGACAAATGAGTATATTAACAGACGCCGACATGAAATGTCTAAACGTGTATTAAATTTGCATGTATTCAAAGAAAAAAATATTTAAGGGGATAAATTGATATTACTTGGTTTTCAAAGCTTACAATTTATATAGTCCGAATTTTTACTTCTGCTGAAAATTGAAAGTGGAAATTCGGACACTTCGAACAAAGCTATATTTTACGATTCTGAGCAAATTATTGTTGATTATTTTATTAAAACTGTTTACCTCTTTGACATTTTAATCGAATAATAACCGTTTTACAATTAATTCTCGCCAATCCGTACATATTCTCTCAGGATTTACGCTTTATTTTTGTATGCATAGAATACTTTGTGATTCTGACCCTATTTTTTCTAACCCCACTCCTTGAAAACTATTATAAAGATGTACCTGGAAGTAGTTGAGAATAATCTGAACCTATATAATGTGTTGCACTCTGTCCATTAAGCAAACCCAGTTTTGCCATCCAACTGCATGGCAGCGTAGAGACTGTTTTCATCCGAGTGCTTGCCTCACTCGATACCGTGGGCAGGTGCTTGGAAGAAAACAGACGAATTAATCCTGGAACAGGGTGCAACGACCAATGATGTATTAGAATATTATTTCATATTGCCCTTGTTGTATACATGTTATACCTGGGTGAAATAAAAGATTTGTTCTGTTCTGTTCTGTTCTGTTCTTAACCGTAGACCGAGCCTATATTCGTCAGCAATTTATGAATGTCAGTTCAATTCGCAAGGTAGCCAGGGGTTTGTGACTTCCAAAAGTTTTATTTCCACCAACATATCTATCATTTTATCAGAAATTAAACTGACTTATGCGAGATATATCCCAGAATATATAGAAATATTTGATAAAAGCGCTGTTGTCATTGCTTTTTCAAAAACTTATCTTAAAAAGTATGTCCGAATTTATACGTCTGTCCGACCTTCTACGGTTTTCCCCTAATATGGTTATTTTTAGAAAGTTGCATTTCAGTAAGAACATCGGCGAAAACGAGACAAAAAGAAGTTATAAGATAAATATAATACATACTTAGTGTTTTGTATGAAAAAAAAATTAACTCGGTTGTGAGAATTGATAATTGTCTCGGTATAGCCTCGACAAAGATCAATTCTCCCAACCTCGTTAGATATTTTTCTTAATACAAAACACTTAGTACGTATTTTATATAACTCCTTGCCAAGGGTTCAGCGGAAAATTCGTTAAGTTTTGAAGTAATAATCATTTCTTTAAAAAAAAAAAAAAAAAAAAAAAAAAAAAAACCAACAATACACACAACAACATTTTCCCGCAAAACAACAACTTATCATGAGTTGCAAATGAACAAAAATAGTACAAAGTTCATTTTGAATGCTAGTTATCGTAGCTTAACTTCTGACTGCTTATTCGGCACTACTTCAAGCAACTTTACAAAGGACAGTCAACAAGGGCTTGCCGAAGGTTGAAATTTCGGCAAAACAGGTTAATTAACTTGGTTTTATTGGATGAAATGTTCGTTTTCGGTTCGGCATACATTATATGAGTTATGGAGAGGGGGGGAGAGAGAGAGAGAGAGAGAGAGAGAGAGAGAGAGAGAGAGAGAGAGAGAGAGAGAGAGAGAGAGAGAGAGAGAGAGAGAGAGAGAGAGAGAGAGAGAGAGAGAGAGAGAGAGAGAGAGAGAGGGCGAGAGAGGAGAGAGAGAGAGAGAGAAAGAGAGAGAGAGGGGGAGAGAGAGAGGATATTGTTTCAAGAGGGTCATGTTGAAAATAAGAATTATATGTATGTCTTTACATGTTACCTTCTATAAATAAAGGTATTATCATTATAATTATTATTAAAATAATTCACCTTGTTAATTTAACGAAATCGTTCACTGTAATACGTCAGACTTAAAATCATGGGGTCAGAGTAATAACAGATAATTTCAGTGTCCCATCAATTGGAAGATATTAAACCTTTGTGGGATGAGCAGTTAGGGGAATCTAAAAGAACCATATAGTAGGTCTGGGTAAGGTACTCTAGCCGCCGACTGAAAAAAAAAATGTTAAAGCGACTTGAGTTCGTATAAAACTGTCTGTAACCGAATGTTGTTGGCAAAATATGGCTGTGTTATCTTTGAAAAAAAAAATAAATAAATAAATAAAATTCCAGTCCAATACGTAGAGTAGCCTACATGTCATAAGTAGTTGACCCGTAATAGTTCCGTAACGTTTCGAATTTGATGAACTTTAACAGTGTGAAAGATCATTATTTCCGAAATGTCGCAAAACTATTTCATAAACGGGTCCACTACCTTAATAAATCACTGCTGTCAATCAAGAAGGAGGATCACGATGGACCTAAAAGGCTCGCCTGACAAACCATGTCAAGTTTTTTGGGTCTTTTTTTCCTTTAAACATTGAATGAATCAAGTCAGAGGTTGTTTTGTAATTAGAATTGTCGCAAAGCTTCCCGGAGTGTTTGTCGTTAATGAAATTGCATGTTCAATCAAAGGGTCATAAATCTGTCGAAAGTAAAATGGACAAAGAGCAGCACATCTCCACTAAGATTTTCGTTACCATGGAAACCAGAGAATTCCATGAAACTAATTTGTTTTATCAACTTTAGTGGAATTTCAACCAGGAAAATCTCTGCATATGTTTAGCTTGATGGTCCACTGGTTTAGGAGGAAAAGAAAGTTTCTAAAATATTCCTTGTTTTGTGGTGTAGCAGGGATAATGTGTTTCTAAATTGTTTCGAATTACGGCCTATCGGTTACTGTCGCAACCAAGAATTTTTGGTGAAACAAAATTCTTTTACATAAATGGTTCAGCTTGTTACAAGTTACAGCTTCATTGTCGTAAGGATTAAGGAGGAGTTATTTTTAGCTCGACTGTTTTTAAAGAAAGCCCTAGGTATCATTGCCACTTTGGCGTCGATCGCGTTGGTGTTGCAGTTTGCGTCGGCGTGACAAACTTTAACCTTGGTTATAACATTTGAATTGTGAGTGATAGAGTCTTTATATTTCATATGATGATTGCTTGGGACAAGATCTTTCTGTAGATACCACAATCAAGGTCATCAGTCATGATCAATGTCTCTTTTCAAGGTCAAATAAGTAAAAAAAAAATAATCATAATAAAACCTTAACATTGGCCATAACTTTTGAGAGAAAAGTGATAAGGCCTTCATATTACTCATGATAATTGTTTTTAACAAGACCTTTCTGTTGGTACCAAGTTCAAGTTCATCAGTCAAGGTCATTTTTCAAGGTCAACTTTGTAGAAAAAATACAAAACCTTTAACCTTGGCCATAATAAAGGTCATCCATCAAGGTCAAGGTCAACTTCATAACCAAAAAATAAAACTTTAATATTGGTTATAACTTTTGAATGGTAAGTGATAGGGCCCTCATATTTCAAACAAGGTGTTAAATGAAAAATTAAAACCGAAAGTATTATGTTCTTCATGAAACTTGGCATCTGTGTTCACCATCATAAGAGCTATCTCGACTATCAAGGGGGATAACTGTGGGAGCATTTTTGTCAGAGTTATTCCCCTTTTTTACTTAGAACTTTTGCATTTACCAGCATCTACAGTAGAGCGTTGCACCCGTAGGAGGTGCTCTTGTTTTTCTTTATGTTCGACACTTCCATTGCCATGACAAACAGAGTTTTGGGAGTAAATTAAATCTTTTGTAGAGCTTCACCGAAGGCATACCCGCTTACATTCAGCTTGATTGGTCATTTAGTTAGAGAGGTGTTTAAAGAAATTGTACAGTGTAGATGTACGGACGATAGACAAACGAAGGACGTTGAGAGATCACAGCAGCTTATCTTTAGCACTTCGTGCCCTGGTCAGCTAAAAATCAATGACCAATCGAAAAACTGCTTTATTTTGAGATGAGTTTTGAACTCCAACACGTTCTACCCTTTTTTCCCAAATTATTGTCGTGGTTGGGCGCCATACAGTAAACAACATCGTGAAATTGACATTCATCACGATCAAAACAATTCCAAATCACTCGCTCAGCGCTCCATTCATTAATTTCAAACACTCACTCAAACCATTCATAAACGCTCCAAACTCGCCGAAAAGATCAGTGAGTTTGGAGCGATTTTAAATAATTTAAGTGAGTGTCTGGAATGAATGAATGGAGCGCTGAGTGAGCGATTTAGAATGGCTTTGTTTGAGTTAAATGTCAATTTCACGATGTAACTTACTGTAGAAAAAAATCGCGATTTCACTGACACAATTTAAATTGTAAGCCTCTGATAGGTTCTTGAAGAAATATGAAGGTATTGATAGAGCGTGTATATATATTTATTTAAAGGGAGGTAATAAATATTGCTAATTTTGTTCATCCTGAACAAAATTGGCGATATTTGATTACCTCCCATTAAATTCCCCCAAAACTCGCAAAACACACTCAATTTCACTCCAAAATCATTTAAAAATTACTCATCATGTCTATATCTCGATGTTATTAACTGTAAAAGTCGTATCTAAAGCTTTAACAAACTGTAGTTATCACGTTTAAGTCGCCATTAAATACTTTTTGTTTAATGTCCATTACAATACACTTTTCATATAAATAACATTTGAATATTTGAGGAGTTTGCCGAATCAGAGGACAATTTGAATGACGCCACCTTTATTAAACTTTGCAAAGATTCAAAGATGGAAAAAATTGTTAAATGAAAGTTTAAGTATAAAATATACGTTATTTGAATTTGTTAGATAAAATCGGAAGTCCTACAGCTTTGTTGATTATATGTCTAAAATGGTAGGCCTACTGCAATTTTGAAAATTTTGTCGCAACCAATTATTTTGACTGTATTTTTAAGCTTCCGAAGCTTTAATAAGTTTTTTTTTCAAATGATATTATACTACATGTACAGTGCCAAACCTTTTGTTTTACAAAAAATATAGATAATTGTTAAAAATAGACCAATATCAATATCTAGTAATTATTATTTTCCTATAATCTTTGATACTATCACCTGTGAAATACATATCTTCAATTTCACATTCTAGTGATCAATAAAATCAAGATATTTGACGGACGTCTTGTAAACAGACGAGATTACCTTCGAGACGTATGGCTTGTAATGACATCCGCAACGTATGGTCATTATTTGCCGAGGAATTGAGCTTATCAGAGATTCACATAGCCAACCAACATCATGGTTTCTAACCATAAACATAAGCATAAACAACCTAATCTCTGAATTAATGTCTTCTCAATTAGCCCCCAGTTCAGGATAAAATCGTTCGCGTAACACTTTAAAAATTATACTAAGCTTTGCTCAAACATTTATGTGCAATGCGGAGTTCCACTCATAAAAGTTTGCAAACGTTTTTTACTGAACGCAGGGCTGGACCAAATAGGCGAAATAGGAATTCCTTTTATCGATACTTGTAGGTGAAGTGGCAAATTGCAACCGTGGTCCAATCAAACGATTGTTCAATCCTTCGTAATCACAGCTTATTAAGGTAGTGGACCCATGAGAGTTCCGCAACGTTCTGGGAGTAATGAACTTTAACAATGCTAAACGAACTTCCCTAATGGTTTCATTGACTGGAGCACCTAACAATGGAATCCTGGTATTTTCACAACAGGACTGCCATTACATCCTTTCCTAGTCTACAGCTACTAATCAACATAAGTCTACGATTATCGACATATTGGTGGAAGACATATAGTGGAAAAGGTTGAAAGCCGCTGTCAGGAATCGAACTTTGAACCTATACATAACTTCATTGAACTCGAATAGGTCATTCCTTGTTTTTATCAGCTGGTGTTTTTTGTAAGCGTGCATGAAGACACACGGATCTCTTTTTCGAAAAGAACGTTTGTTGGAAAAGATGTGTTTTTTATATCGATGATTTCGTTCAATTCTGACGAAATTAATGATATCTTTACTTACACTCTCAACTCGCTCCACACAATGTTTCAGTACCATTCCAACTATCATTAAAAACAAGTGATGCAACTTGTCAATTATACGATGTTGTAAATTGTTGTTGTAATTGACCTTTGTTAATAATAATAATAATAATAATAATAATAATAATAATTATGATAATAAAAATAATAATAATAATGTTAATAATAATAATAATAATATTATTATTATTATTATTATTATTATTATTATTATTATTATTATTATATTATATTATATATATATATATATATATTCATAAATAATAATAATAATGTTAATAATAATAATAATAATAATAATAATAATAATAATAATAATAATAATAATAATAATAATAATAATAATAATAATAATATTATTATTATTATTATTATTATTATTATTATTATTATTATTATTATTATTATTATTATTATTATTATTATTATAATTTTATTATTATTATTATTATTACTATTTTTATTATTATTATAATTATTATCATTATTATTATTATCATTATTGAAAAAAAAATATTAACGAAAATCATTATAATAGTGGGCAATTGATCTAGAATGCTTCAAACAGAGATATCGATTCGAAATTGATTATGTTGTAACACAGTACGACCACACAAATAAGAATATCGGAAAGCTATTAAGTAGACTTAAATATTTCGATCCGGATCAGACTGTGCTAGTCAGCACAGTACAGTTAGGAACAACGTGAAATTAAATGTTAAATGATTTTAGAATGAAATTGAATGGACGTGTGGAGCGAGTTTTTAGTGATTTTCAAGAGAGGTAAAACATTATTTATTATTTCTTTTAGTTGGCAGAAATAAAAGATATTTTTACCTCCTTTTAATGAACAGAATAGAACAGAACAGAACATATCTTTTATTTTCATCCAAGTACAATGAGGTACAATATGGACAACAAGCATCAATAATTTTCTGTAATAATTTAAGTACTTATGGATAGGGGAAAATTTAGACTCATCCGAGGGATAGAAGTGCTACTAAATAATTGTATGTACTATGTCAAGTAACATGAAGAAACAATATTTTGTTATTTGTAATAAACTCTATGTACTTCTTTTTTTTTTTTTTTATTTTTTCTTTTTCTTTTTTGTTGTTGTTGTTGTTGTTGTTGTTTTCCACGAACATATCAGACACTTAAAAGTCAACACCATCAAGTTATAACCATGTAATTACTTGGTCGATTTGATTGCTATGTTTGTCATTTTGAAAGATTTCGAAGCGTTTTCTTTCTATTTCGGGGTGGTTTTGAGTGATTGGCAGTGAGTGTTTGAAATGAATGACTGGATTGCTGAGCGAGTGATTTGGAATGGTTTTGATCGAGATGAGTGTCGATTTCACGATATGGTTGACTGTATAATGTAATCAATGCTTTTTAGGTCCCCGATTACATTATTGCTCTCGCGATATGACTGACTAAACGACACTTCCATTATTAAAGTCGCCCGACACCAAAATCAAGACTCATTAGGCCCGTGGTAACCCGATACAGGGAACTCGGGGGATACCAGAATTCGGAGGTAAGTAAAGAAAGACAGATGCAACACAGGTCTGTATTTCCTTATTGATCATTCATTTCAAAGGTAAGATCAGATGTATAGACTTCTTTTAGTAGCTGTACTCTGTAGCTAAGAAACAGTATGTGTTTTTTTTCTACTCGTTCTTCAGCGAATAAACAGTGTGTCAAATAAAGTTGAAATTCCGTATTTCAAGCATGGCAATGTCAGTTTTCAGTCAAGTTCTGCCAAACTTTGGAACATTTCTAATACATCGACAGATGGGTTATAAAATTTGGTCATTTTTCGTCATTATACGCTGTCCCTTTATACTGGTGTGTGAAAGTATTACATGTACTTGTTTTTGAGTGAAAACCGTCTCGAGGTATGATTTCTTTTGGATATTAGGAAATAAGGAGTAACTTTAAAAATGATTCGGGGAGTTAAGAAGATTGATACTGGGAACTCGAATACTTCGTAAACTTGGTTTGCTGGTTGGGTTGAAGAAGGTGAAGATGACGATATAATAAAGATAACAAGTGTCTTTAAACGTACACATGGTAAGAATAATTGAATTACATGTATTTCTATCACTTACAACAAAATCTTTTAACTGATCCTGGTTTTGGGTAAATAAAATAATATATCTTTTCAATGGCTACAATCAAATGAGATGAGTGGCTTGTTTTTGACAAAAAATATCGAAAGTGCAGCTTAAAACTAGTTGCATTAATATTTTGGCTGAACAATGGTGTGCCGACTAATTTCTCGTTGTGCATGTACATTCAAAAAGCAGATATGGGGGATATGGTAGAGAAATGTCTCTATTACTATACATGCACGCATCTTTTAAAATGAATAAGATTGTCCGTCAATTAAATCATATGAGAGATTGTAATGATAATACTAAAATAATATTATCAATTAATAAGTCAATTAATTAATTAATGATTATTTTGTAACCCGCGCGCCTCAGCCCATTGAAATTACACTTAGTTACTTTTATCCCTCTACATATTCTTTCGTTATAGACTCTATTAAATTCGCCGTTCGTTATTGTATTTAACGCAAAGTAGCTACTTATATATGTTAATGGCGTGTCACACATGATCTAAATATTTATATAACATTTCATATTGCATTGTGGTTTTTTGTATTGAATTGAATACAGTAAAATAAATATAGAATGCGCTTTTTTTACATGCTTTATTTCATACTAAACTGACGGCAAACCCCCATGAAAAATTGACATTTCTTATCTGGTAGGCATTTTACACCATGAAAAATATAGGCTAGCTTTAATAAAAATCTATTTAAAACGAAAATATTTCGATTACGTGAATTTCATATGCCTTAATATCATCAGGGGTCACTAGGTTTCAGAGCAACACGTGTATCTTCTAAACATTATTTTTTCGAAACGAAATCACACTTGTGTCTTGAACATTCGATATGAAAGTGTTTCACACAAGGTAATTTAAAAATTCCGACTTGTTTTGTTGCAAAGATAACATAACGATTATTGCCACCAACTCTTGAAATGGGGTCGATCTCGGAAAAAACGTTTTTAAACATGAAAATGCATTGCGTCCCACACTTCTTAAATTATTGCATCTTGGAAACGCTAGCGAGAGGTAATACGGTAGGTAAGGCCAAGGTGGGCCGCTTGTGACGCCTGTACGACTCGGAAACTTCAATGGAAAACATCAATGACGTAATTGGTATGTGATTTCAAGATGTCAAGATGTCTGGAAAAATTCTTAATGGCGAATATGGACAAATATTAGAAATCGCATCGGAGATCCTGGGGTCTAAAGATTGGTCAAGCCTCGATGTCCATCACTTCTGGTTTGTTATCAAAGAGAATCCGTGCCTTGTGTCTTTTGAACGTTTCCTATACCGTCTTTATAGGTCTTATAATGTTGAGGAATAAGCAGTTGCTCTTCAAGAATAGAGGAGCGGTATTTTTCTTACCTAATGTGCAATTTGCATTGTTCAATTAGCAACAGATATGACGCTTCATGTTTCAGTCCATGTGGTCAACATCGGTATTACTTCTGAATGAAGGATAGACAGTTTTGAAGCTGGATAACTACTCTTCATCTTTAGATTGAAAAGAAAAGTAGATCTTGCGTCTTCTGAACTACAATGAATTAGTCTTCAACATGATAAATATTAACTGTAATTAACGTTGCTTATAAAATTTTGATTCTGGCGATCATGATAGATTGTTTGGTGTTACATATCATACTGAGGTAGCACTTTTAATACTGGAAGATTGTCTAATGACAACAGGTGTTGAACTATCACGAATTAAAGTAGAAGAACTGAAATAGGTCCGCGACATTTCGAGACACATGATCTTTCACAATGTTGACTAAAGTTTCCTAATGAAAATCATTAGGAAAACTCGTTTAGCACTGTTAAAGTTCATAACTTCCGAGACGCTGCGGAACTATTACGGGCCCATTACCTTAAATATAAGATTTGAACTTTAACGGTTATCACTGACGTCACATATCAGAAGTACTCTGTGAAAGTATTATGAAAATCCGTACATAAATAAACATTAATTGTTTGATTGAATGGAGTTTTACGCCGCTTTCAACATTTCAGTTTTATCGCGGCAGTTAGAGCACCTAACATTGTATTCCTTGTATTTCTCTCACCAGTACAACCATCACATCCTTTACTGACAATTACATTGTGGTGTATTGTTGCTTTATACGGAACACTCTTCTCTGGCAACACAAAGTCCATTACCGGCCTATATCCGTATCTTACCAAAAATCAATGGGTTTGATCTTAACAAAAGCTTGATCTGAAACCCATTAAAAAGCAAATATGTATCAAAAATATGCAAAAAAAGCCTCTTCGGTTTTGAACCACTCGAACCAATACATGTATATGTATCACAAAGGAAATTATGGCAACAGAGTCCAAACAAAGGGGAGCGGGGTGAGGGCATTAATTTTTGTCACAGTTCTCATATCGCCTTTATCCTAAATATTGTTTTGTTGTCGCCTTCTGAGTGCGTATAAATTTCAAAGCCCTAGTCACGCCTATGCCATTGCCCTCGCTTGTATATGGAAATATTTGGGGCATATAATATTTTAATAACATATGGAGTTTGAACACCTTTTATTGTTACATAACATGTTTTAATCTAGATTGCATTAATTTTGTTTTCCTCAACGCCGCGTGGATGAAGGTCATGGATGAAAGAACCTTTAAACTTTCATAATATGAGAAGTTAAAGAATCGTTCTTTTTTAAGCCAAAGGTAAGAATTTGAACTCCGTCATATCCCATGTGTTCAATTCTGTGTTTCTATGATAAATATAATGGTTAAAAAAATTAGTTTGTCAATGTATTCCTTTTTTCTTCACTGATTTGTACAACAAAACAAAAAATAGATAACCCTACGTTTCTTCTAGAAACCCGGTAATACTATATAGCCATAAAGTGACAATGAAAGGTAGGGCGTGTGTCCTGTTCACTGCTTGCTTTGCATCCAACACATCATTACTGCATCTGTACCTGGAACTAGTGATTCGGTGATAAAATAAGACAGTTAGCCTATTTTTCCTTAACAAAGAGGTCTTTGAATTTTTTCTCCGGATCTCAATAATCGAGAAAATACGTTGTCGGGGATTTTCTAGCCTAAATATTGCGATAAAATGGGTGTACTTTTGAATAGTCTTTTACAATATTTTGGATAGTTTGATTGTAATTTGCAACGAAAAACGTTTGACCAAACAAATCAGCCCATTTTACTATTCTTCATATCTGTCATTTCTCACATTTTAGCAAAAACCTTTTTCGAAGACCATATACATTTATAAAAATAGTCTTGTTTAAACGTTTATATAAAGTACTACTTGGTCGGCGATCTATTCGCATTGTGCGAGATGCAACTGATAGAAATTTCGTAGATTAACAAATTTGTTAAATGTCCAAATCGGCGCCAAAACAAAGTCTCGGTCTGTGGGGGTGCGCAGAGGGATCAGGGCCCCCGGTTTGCTTAACGTCTTACAAAAAACCCAAAACAAAACAATACATAAATAATAATAAAAAAATAAAATAATCGTAAGTTAAAATTTCACATCATACCTGGTGTTTTCATTCGTTGTCAAATTCTGTCTTGCAATATCTCATCGGAATCGTCTTATGAAGACGATTACAATGAGATCGTGCTTGGCAGAAATACCTTACTTAGTTACTTAAAGAAACTTTAATATTTGACTTACGCAAACAAGAGTGCCATCGTCATAAAATACGCCGCCGCTTTGCTGCTGTTTAACAAAAAGAATTGTAGACACTACTTATTTTGACAGAACCAAATTCAAAATGACCAAGTTTCATTTAAATCAAGACAAAAAGTAAGGAGGAGTTGCCTTAACAAGGCTGCAATTTCAATAAGCCCCAGACACTAAATTTTACGGGGGCATAATTCAGGGAAATAAATGAGCCATTAAACCCTTGATCAATGTACATCTACAAATTATGGGGATGACATTGACCAAGTTTTATTTAAATAAAGACAAACAGTAAGAAGGATTTGCGTTCTAAAGGCTGCAATTTCAATAAGCCCTAGATACTAAGTTTTAAGGGGGCATAATTTAGGGTAAAATTAATGAACTATTAAATTCTTACTTCATGCTCATCTACCAATTTCGGTTATAAGATCCACAAAGTTTCATTTAGATCCAGCCAGAAACTTAGGAAGAGTTGCATTCACAAGGCTGCAATTTCAATAAGCCCCCGAGACTAAATTTTAAGGGGGCATAACTGAGGCAATAAGCCCCAGAGACTAAGTTTTTAAGGGGCATAACTCAGGCAAAAATCAACGAACCATAAAATCCTTCCTTCATGCACATCTACAAATTGAGGTGATAACATTGACCAAGTTTCAAGAAGATCCAGCCAGAAACTTAGGAGGAGTTGCGTTGACAAGAAAAGTGGACCCAGAGACTAAGTTTTTAAGGGGCATAACTCAGGCAAAAATCAACGAACCATAAAATCCTTCATTCATGCACATCTACCAATTAAGGTGATAACATTGACCAAGTTTCAAGAAGATCCATCCAGAAACTTAGGAGGAGTTGTGTTGACAAGAAAAGCGGACCGACGTACGGACGGACGGATGGACGGACGGACGGACTGATGGACGGACAGACGGACGGACAGACGGACAGACGAAGAAGATGACGCCAATATACGTCCGCCTCTTGCGGCGTATAAAAATGATGTTTGGTAAACGTGTCTGCCTAATGTAGACAGTGTGTAAAGGGTCGATAATGGCTAGTGTGATTAGGCTTGTAATGGCCGAAGCATTTCAAATGTTATACGATTTTCTGAATCTAGAATGACTATTGATCTAACATCGAGTTGTCTTATGCTGTTTTGTGACAAACAAAGTTGGTTTATCAAAGATCAGGGCCGCCGTCATAGCACTGTTGGTAGCGCAATCTAGAGGTCGATCCCCGACGGCGGCACTCATTCTTTCCGACAGTTTGTCTCTCACCAATGGGTTGACAATCGTAAACCTATGTGAGACAGTAGCTGGAGGCTAGGAAAGAATGTGGTGGATGTACTGGTGAGAGAAATACCAGGAAAGCATTGTTAGGTGCTCCAACCGCTGCGATATAACTGAAATAATGTTGAAAGCGGCGTTAAACTCCATTCAATCATTAATCAAAGATCGATCCTATTTTTCCGTTTTAAGTGACGGGTCATATATATATATATAGATTATAAAACTCTCGAAATAAACTCTAAAATCTATTTATTTGATTTTAATATCAAGATACAAACACTAGTAACAATACCAAACAAAACATTTTTAACAAGACAACTTGCTCTTACATTATATAATACATATATTATGCTGCATGAAAATATTGTCTAGACATTACATTTATGCAATACTTACATTGGAGAAATTTTACAAATATATAATTGCAATATGATAAGATAAAGATTTTTAATTGATTTAAATCGCATCACTTTGGGCAATCCTTTGCAAATTATGAGTGTATAAAATGCATAAGATCTTTCGGGCAAGCACCCGACCTTCGATCTACAAATCAAATGTTGTAGGAATATATTTTACTATCGTTCCTCTTCCATAAATTCAACATTCAATCTATTAGAAATTAACCCTTGTCATGCTGAACCCGGAATATTCCTGCCTTGACAGGAGCTATAGACAAACATCAGCCTGCACATATGTGCAGTCTGATCTTTGTATATACCACCTGATTTTCCTTTTTGAACCAGAAAAGTTTCAGAAATTATATTTTCAAATTCAAATGCGGACTCACAAGCAGGAAATACAGAGCTTTTAGCACTTTGATTTATATATAATTTTGCCAAGGTTTTTTATTCAGCAGGACAAGGGTTAAGATGTTTTCGAAAGAATGTTTGAATGAAAGTATGCGTTTTTTTTTATTCTGAGCCGTTGTTCGCAGCGAGTCGACGTATATCATCAAAAAGCCCTCTCAACGTATCCCGACTACGCTGGTTTTGTTTTAAAATGCGGCATTATTGGGCCGAAATAGTTTTCTGATCATACGTACCTTTACGAATGTCGATAAAAAATGTGGAATGTGGTGTCCGTGGTCTAGAGGTAGACCTTCGGCCTCTTGACCCAAAGGTCCTAAGGTCGATTCCCAGGAGCGGCTATCGATTTTGGTTCTTTCATTGGCCCCTACATTGGCGCGAGTACTGGTTAATTTTCTAGGAAGCAGAATCGAGAGGTTTTAATCTAAGTTGTAAGAACCTGTTTCCCAATCGATGTAAAATGAATGGGTTTAAACCAAAAATGAATGTCGATATTTTCGTTTATTTGTGAACCATTTGTAAAACTTTATGCTATTTAAAATTTACCCACGAGCAATGAAAACGCACCACCTGAATTTTTTCTCGTAGATTAATTTAATGTACCAAAATTTCAGACATCAATATAGGCATTCAAAATAAATTTGTAATGAACCATTTACCACACAGTAACGTTAGAGTAAGCTCAAGAACGGTCGAAGGTTTCTGAAACAATGACTTAAGAAAAAAGTTAAAAATCATTAATCATAAAATTTCAAAGAAGGTTTGTAAAACATTTCTGTCTTTTGATTTGTGGTAACATTACCAAAAACTCGGTACAAAATGCTGGCCTTTACTTTATGGAACTGTTGCCATAGTCTAGACAGTTGATCGTGCATAGGCTAGTGCACATTAATTTGTCTACACCGTATATTCGGCGTCCCTGTTTGGCCTTAACATGCCGGCTTGAGCTTGAATCACTCGAAAATACGAGAAACAACAGGTTATTTACGATTCTTCGATTTTAATAATCAAGAAGACCATGATGGTCCTATATCGCCCACCTTCGTATCTTTGCCTCATTCGATAAAACAAATTTTCCAGTAAAAGTCATAATTGTACTTTAATGATTTGAGGCCTCTAAGACTGAAAACAGGATAATTGACATTAAGGATCCTTTTCAGTGATATGGCACAAATCCTTCCAATTTTCAATAGGGCTCATCCTTGACATGACAAACATTCTGACCAAGTTTCATGAAGATTGGACAATATTTGTGGCCTCTAGAGTGTAAACACCTATTTTTTTTACGTCTGGCGTCGCACGACGAACGACAGACATTCAATGAACACAAAAGCTCACCTTGACCACGATGTGAGCTAAAAAAAAAACCCTTTCTTAGTTAATCCCATACTATTCGTCAGCTGAGATCACCTTACTCCTTTTCCTTAGAAGAAATGTGAACTTTTATGCTGTATTTACATTTTCTAGGAAACAGTTAATTCGATTACGCAATTCAAACTTTGTTTCAAAAATACAATTAAATGAGCAAGCCAAACAAGCAACGACGTAATATGGTTGATGTTAAGTTACGAGTTCCTACATGTTCCTTTACATGTTTAAAGACGATAACAAAAGGAGCCGATTGAATTTTTTACAATTTTAGGATAGTTTGTGCAAGGGTTTTTTTGCGTGGTGCGTTTTTATTGCGCTTGAGTATAATCCATTAAATTAGCAAATGAAAGAAGACTTCAAAACTTAGTTGTTTAGCCGAGTAACGCAATTCTTATAGTTTCTGAAATCTAAAGGGTTGCAATTATAAGGGCCGAGTGATTTTGACTGTGTATATTTTGGAGTATAAAGTACAATTGCCATGTCACATGGCTTAAACATAACGCATGTGCTAAGGTAGTTGCACTTTATACGCCTATAAACGCAGTAAATAAATCACTAATCCGTATCGTTAACTTTCGTCACGCACTTTTGGAACATGTAGAGGATATTAATGATTTTCTAACAAAACCAAATTCACTAAACGATTCACGTATTATAGATAAAGACGAGGCTTTTTAAGATTTAAGATTTTTTTTATGTTTTATACGACGAGATTAATAATTTTGGAAATTCATGAAAACAAATTTAATATTCTATTAATAACATGACTCAAGCCTTTTGCTTCAAATCGACAATTCATTAATGTATGTCTGTCTTTCATTTTCACGGTTATGAAATAGGGTTGGCTTTAGCTCTAGGTCAGTTGCTTGACATTCATTTTGAGTAATAACGCCCATGTTAATGCAAATGTTTTCAACATGTTTTAACTCCTGCGACGTAGGTCATGTTATAAAACGAGTTATACATAAGACAATAAATTAAGCGTACAAGTGAACGAATGAAACTTTATATTTTGCTTGAGTGTGGTGGTGGGGGGGGGGGGGGGTCGGGCAGATCGCACACTGTTGTTGAGTGGCCATTTGAATGATACATTTAATCTACTTTACTCAGGATGTTATACGTTTCATCATCGTATAGAATACTAAGTATACATGTAACAAGAGCCTGAGTGGAAATGTACATACAGTTAAATTAAGGTGAATAATTTTGGGTTCATTTCCAACGGAAATGAAATAAGTTGGAGGAGCGAGTTTTGAATCAAATTAACGGAATGTATTGTAATACCGCTAATTTTGTTCAATCAGTGGAAATCGTTATTTGGGAGGATTTCTGAATGGTTATAGTGAGTGTTTGTAACGAGGGGGCGGAGCGCTGACCGAGTTATTCAGAATGGTTTTGGTATTTGTCAATTTCATGATGCTACTAAATGTACAAGTAAAAAAAACAAAAATCACGTTCATTATGAAGGTCCTTCGCATTAATGTATTTTAAAAAAAAATACGTCATTACTATTGTAGTTACGTAAGGTCCCCAATGAACTTAAGATTGAACTTGGATTGGCCTCTGAAAATGACTTTTAAAAAGAGGTGATGGCTCTTTTAGGAAAATTTAGTGAATGGTCATTTTGGTAATACAGTAAGTAACATTGTGACATTGACACTTATCACAAATTAAACCATTCGAAATCACTGGGTCGGCGTTCCGTTTTTTTCATCCCAAACACTCACTCTTGCAATACAAAAACGCTCGACAATCTTTCAAAAACGCTTCGAAATTGTTTAAATCGACGATCATTTCATCCATATCAATCGAATAATTCTATAATTTACCGATCGCCCTATTTTTCCCTCCAATGAAAGGCCGCTATTTCGTTTGAAATTCAAAAAATATATTCCATAACCTGACGATCTGCTCGAATAAGTGAGCTATGTGACTTTAGGTCATAATGGGCGGGGACGACATTCAAAACCAGACAGTGACGTAATTATCTTGTCTGTTAAATACCCCCGAAAGACCCTTAACTTGTTATCGAGTATTTATAATAAAAAAAGTTTTGTGAATGTTCTTCTGAGCTTATACTCATTAAACAGAGGAGAAAATCTTGAATAATTGGTCTGCATACTAATGAAGACAAGATTTAGAGAATAAATCATTGATGTTGATAATAAAATATTATTCTACATGGTATAGAGCAGTTAGAATGACATCGGCGCGGACCAAGTCTTTCTGTACTCCACATTTTCACATTGTGTCATAAAAAAACACGACAGGATTGAAACTATATAAAATCTCCTTTCCTCTTGAAAATGAATACTATAGATCTTTTGAACGACATTTTTAATTTAGTAGCTCTACAAAGATCCCACTCTAAACAGATGCTATCAAATATTCCTATAGAAGGTACATGTATGCAAAATAATTGTAGAAAGAATACAAAATGACTACTTAAAGGATTCTAGTGATACAGATTTTTGCAAAAATAAAGTGATTCGAAGCATGTTAGGCCTGTGATGGCTGACTAATATCGAGAGCCAGTGTGGCCCGCTTAACTGTGACGTATCGGTTGGGAACTAAAACTTCGAAACTAGAGCTTTTTAATGCACAGTTTTTACTAACGTCCTGTTGCGAACTTTATATTGCTGATAATTAATATGCCGTGGTTTTGTTTGTTTGTATGGGGTTTAACTCCGCCTTAAACAATTCTTTAGTTATATAGCGGCGGCTGAAGCACATAACTATGCATTCCTGGTATTTCTTACACCAGTACTACAATTCCTTTTCTAGTCTCCAGCTGCTATCCCACATAGGTCTGCGATGTTCAACCCCAAGGTGGAAGACAAATGGTCGGAAAGGATGAGTGCCACCGCCGGGAATCGATCCCGGGACCATTTGAATGATAGTCCGACGAGCTAAATACGCCGTGGTTGATAACTATTTTTCTAAATATATAAAATCCATAAAGGGTGGCATAATGTCCGCAAAAAATCTAGCTAAAAGGAATACAAAATCCACTAGCAGAAATCGCGAGGTTTTGTTCACCGAACGTTCTCAACTGAATTGTCTCGCCAAATGATAAAACAATTACAGAAACCCGACGGTGATTAAATAAGCTCCTCCCACATTTTGTTTACCTCGATTTGATTGAAGAATGTATGACGCAACAAAAATGAATGACATCATTGATTGACGTGCAACTCAATTGAACTAGCGTTATTCGATGAAAAAATAAGTCGATCGGTAAAACAGTTATAGTTCATATTCTGACAATTTACGCGTATAACCTTGCGCTCCGCTAACGCTCCGCTTAGGTTATATCGCGTAAATTGTCAGAAATGAACTATAACTATTACTTAATTGGCTTGTGTGGATTTCAATTTGTTCCTAAAGACATACACTAGGAAGAATTGGAAGAATTTGACGAAAATAGCGATAATATATCGCCTCCCCTGAATATCACTCCAAACTCGCTCCTGTAACTGATTCAATTTCATTCCAAAATCATTCACCTTGATATTTTAATGGAGTTATTTGCTGTAGGTATAGTTCAAAGCATTAATAATTTCCTTGCATAAATCCAACAAATATTTTATTATAAAAAAAAAATATATTCAAAAAAATCTTATTTAAACGCTGCCCACACATGCACACATCCATTTTAAAAAAGAACCATCGTTAGTATTGTACATTAATTCCGCGAAAGTTTCAAACCAATAGAATGAAAAGCTGTGGATTCTATCTCGATAATAAGGATATTTTAATCGAACTTCCATGAGGATTCTTTTCCCGTGACGCTTTGCGGGACCAATTTTCAACAGAAACAATCCTTTGTTGTATCATCATTCTGTTAGTGTTTGAAGAATATCGGATCAAAACGGGGGACAAAATCAACGAGTACATTTTAACAAAATTTACATGAACATAGGGCCCCTTTTCCCGTGATACTTCACAAACCAAACCCTTTTTCGAAAGAAACCATGCTTATGGTGGTAAAATCATACTGTGAAAGCTTGGAAAAAAATCGGGTGACAACTGTGGCTCTAAGATATACCGAGATAACACAGATATTTTAATCAAATTTCCATCAGGCTCCTTTTCATATGATGAAGAATTGAAGTAGAGACCCCGGTCTCTTAGATTGCTTCATACGCGACTGAATTGTCAATAATCGATAGTGGAATAGCAGGTAAGTAATTCATTTCATCAAATAGTGTTTTTTTCTCCGTCTTAGGTGTGTCATTTACAAGAAAAAATACAAATTGTAAAAGATAAAGTCAAATCATACATGCCTCATTTAAAGATAGCTTAAATTTTTGGGAAACGTTCATTAGACAAAGATTAAAAGAAGGGCGTCGACAAAATTAATTCAAAAAATAACTACCAAATATAAGCATTGGAATTTGCTTCTTCCATAGTTTTAGGTTTGAATATTCAGGCGAATACATCTCCATTCTTTTGATGCGGATATAAATATATAAAAAGCACTTCGTGCACACATTAGCATATTCATCATTTGAAATGATAACGACTAATGGATTAATTTTATATCGAAATGTTGCAGTTACAAATTTTCAGAAAAGTACATGTAGATAAATCATTGACAGAGACTAATACACCAAGACAAAGCTAGAAAGTGAGGAGTACCGCCCACTATGTGAATAGTGAAAGGTTAATAGCGGGTATAAGGGGTGATTCCAAGCAGGGGATATTAGGTAATTCATCCCACAATCCATTTCTGTAGCGTTTACCCTTATAGGTACGAAGTGCAAATGTAAAACTATATTTTAGTGACTTTAAGTGTATTTACTGTTGTTAAGCTGAATGAATCAACTGTTAAAGCCTTCATGGAACGAACTGTAAGTAAAACTTGAATTAATAATCAGAAAAAAATAAGAAGCTCGATTTAATCAAGCAAATTTTGACTAGATGCAATACATGCAAAAACCACTCTAATTGTGCTTCCGCACAATAAAAAATCAAAATTTTCTCCGATCAAGGCATGGGAAGCTATGTGGATTTTATTGGTAAAATAATACTGAAGGTAAACTCGTAGGAAAGATATTTGTTTCAAAAGATTTGAAAAAGATGTGTCTAATGGTATCGGACAACCTTAATAGGGTAAGTGTTCAAGTCTGAATGTATTTTTGAACCTTTGTAAAGATTCATTTAAGAGAAATGTTTTTCCAGCCGCTATAGCTGTAAAATCCGCAATGCATTTCCCACTGTAGTCCCTATGAAAAAGGTCTGCGCCAGCTTTTATCAGAATATTCATCCGTCGATATTTTGTGCGCTCAAAAGCTGCACAGTCCATAATTGGCGTTTTACCCTCGAAATCTTCCAAATTTACATCGGCTCCATTTTCTAAAAGTATTTCTAGGAACGGACATACAAATGCATCTATATATGGAGCTTGCGCGCTGTGATGAAGAGGTGTTTTTCCTTCTAAATCTAACTGGTTTGGATTTGCACCATATTGTAACAGTAATTGCAAAATTTCTAGAATGTCATTGATCAATTCAATAACTGTGGCATGAATATGTATATAGCTTCTGCCTAGAATGAAGTTTTTAGAGATATCCATCAGTGTCCTTAACATGTATTCTTACGGTTTTGGCCAAGGAGCTTCATTCAACGTGCTCATCATCAGTTCAGCTTGAAAATCAAAGCCAAAGCATACACAGAAATAATAGGAAATAATTAGATGCTGTTCTGAAAACAACGTGTTATATAAAGGACTCTCTCTGTCATTACTTGGCATGTTTGGATTAGCCCCTGTTTGTAATAATCTCTTCACGAGTTTTTTTCTACCAAGTTTACAGGCAACTGTTAAAAATGTAAAATTCTTCTCATCTTGCCAATCCAAAGGAACTCCGAACTCTTTCATAACTTCAATTATATATTCATCATTATCTTCATCCAAAACATTTTCAATATTTTGCATTAAGCATTTGGCAACATGGTCAGCATTTATTCCATGTGAAAGAGCCCTGAAAAGTTTTATCGAAGGTGTTGATGACATAATTGTGTCATCGAGAGCAAAACAGCCTTCATCATCCATAGTTTGACTCGAAATCCCTTTATTTTTTAGCACATTTGCTAAAACTGCCTTTGTGTCGTCTGACATGCATGATGACGCAATATAATGTAAAAGGGTCTTACCGTCATTATCCTTCTCTTCGAGTACATTAAGATTTTCAAACATGAACATAGAAACCCTCTTGCAAGTTTCGTTAGCGCTTGCTGTCAGAGGAAAATGCATGATAGGTGTCAATCCATCGGAATCAGCTTCTTGCATGTTTGGTGATTTCTGAAGCATTAATGAAACGGTAGAAACTGCTTCATCTGGATTTGCATCCGATCGACAAAGGCCAGTCATGAATTTTAAAAGAGGGGTGTCACCGTTTGGATGTTTGTAATGTAAATCTGCCCCAATTTCCAGCATCATCCGAATAAGGTTGTAATCAAGACACTCTTTACTACAAGCGAGATACAATGGTGTATCTCCGCCTTTATTCTTTAACTCTAAAACATGTCGCTTGGAACATATGTTTTGAAAAACAGATATATCTGTATCTGGTGTCGTATTCAGAATTAAATTATGGAGCAAGCTATTTCCTTCTGCATCGAATTCTAATGGAATGTCCATACAATTAATCCTTAAGAAGTCGACAACATTTTTTGGTGAACTTCTTTTGGAAAGGACAAGAACAATTTGCACTAGCATTTCTACAGACAGGATAGCATTCAAACTGTGTTCTCTTATGGTAAGGTATTCGACAGCACCAAATAACATATTGCTAGACATTACAATCTCAACCGAAATGTCCCTAACATCTACAGACAAGAATTGTAAGCCGTGACTCTCAAGAAAATAAAAGGAACGAGGGCGGCACAGAACGGCCAAACGGCACGAACTATTTTCCATCATTGACTCAAAGTTTATTTTTTCATTCTTTTTCAAAACAGTCTGTAGCATTTTGAGTGTTTCAATGTCGTCTCTGTCTGACTGTAGAATCATGTAAATGATTTCTTCTTGTTCCAGTTCAGAATGGTCAATATAAGGAAGAAAATCAGAAAATGTATCACCGGGAAGTGCTTTTGTCATTGCATTGACAAAAGATTGCAACCTTTCCACATTTTCAAAAACATACATGTAAGCCAATATTTGGAAAGCTTCCTTGAAACTTTCTTTGTGATTCGAAACAAGACAGTGAAGCAAGTAATAATACTGCTTATCAGTACACCTAGTATAACACCTTTCGGGAAAAATGTACTCTAGAAATCTAAAGTCACACTGTTTACTTCGAAAACATTCAATTATATAGTTCGGATCTCTGTAGATTACTGAACGGTCATAGCCATGTTCAATCAATAGTTTGTACAATATTTTCTTTATTTCGAGCGGAAGACTCGAAATTGTAATATAAAACAAAATTCCTCTTCCTTTTTATGCCCCCGATAGGGAGGCATAATAAATTTGACTTGTCCGTCCGTCCGTCTGTCCGTCCGTCTGTCCGTCCGTCTGTCCGTCCGTCCGTCCGTCATTCCGTCCAAAAACTTTAACATTGGCCATAACTTCCTTATTACTATCAAAGCGGTGTCGGGGGCATTGTCATCTTACAGTGACAGCTCTTGTTTATCAACATTTTCAAGTCCAAGACCATTCGAAAGCATAAAAGAAAATATTGATTGGATGTTGTCCCTATTTTGCTTCAGATATTCTATCGTTAAATCGCATCCGTTTCTACATTTGTAATTTAGATTTGCACCAAACGATATATAATGAGATATCGTTTCACACGAGATGCAGTAAGAAAGTGGAACATTTCCTTCTGAATCAGGCTGATTTATGTCTAAACCCTGATTTATCAAAATGCACATATAATCAATAAATCCATGAAAAGGTTTTGATTTTGCTAAGAAATGGAAGCAGTTTCTATTACTTGAGTCTGTTGATCTAACGTCCGACTTTTCAAGCAACAAATACATGCATTTTTCATTAATCGTATGGCAATTTTCTAGCGCATAAAAGAGCGCAATAATACCCTTATTGTCTCGTATGTTGCAGTTGGACATCTCGATAACCTCAGGGGATACATACAGCCTGTCTGATGACATGTCACCGGGACAATATTTAAACATAAAGTGAAGTAATGTCATGCCATAAGTGTCTTGAGCATCTAAATCATTTTCGAACTCACGGTATAGTGTAACCATTGGAAGAATGTCCGTTTCGTCTACTTCCCTGTTACCGAGAAAACCATACAATGGACTTGTTTGACGTATAGACAATGGAATACTGAAACCCGCTGTTTCCGAAATTATTCGGCAATCTCTTCGAAGATAATTCATGATTAACCTCAACATCGCAATGTTTCTTAACTCGCTCAATGCATGAGTGCAAATAAATGTTTGTCCCTGCATAATTGAGTTACAGAAGTAAGACACATAGTTAATTTCCATGAAATGAGTGATATATATAATGCCCTCCTTATTGTATAGTATATGTGGGGAAGTGTTATCAAGGCTGTGTATGTGATCTAGTAAGCATGCTAGAATTTCAATATTTTGAGTCTTAATTGCCAGTGAAATGACAGTGTCTCCTTCATAAGGGAACCCACAAAAAACACTTGCTCCGTTTTCCAATAGAAATCGAGTTAAGTAGTTATCTTCATGAAGAATTGAACACATCAGCGGCGTGTAGTATGGTAATGGGATTTTACGTTCTGGGTCGTACTGCAAAAAAACTGAAATAGTACTTAAGTGTATAATTGATGTCAGCACCCGAATTTAATAATGTTTTAATAATTCTTGTCGAAAGACCTGTGTAGACTGATACTAATAACGTTGTGGAGCATATCTCAAAACGAAAAGACCTTTCAACAGTATTTCTAAATTCATTAGTCAATATTATTTTCGATATCATTCGTTCATTCCTATTGATTGCAAAACATTCCATTATGTTTAACTCGAGATCTTTTCGAAATGCAAATGACTTAGTTACGCATTTTTCAAGTAACTTTTCATCTTTGCTTTTGAAATCAGTTACTTGAACCAACCATGCGTCTTGAAACTCGCCGACGAACCACGATAAATTTCTTGAAACATTCGGAATATTGCCAAGAAGTAATTCTTTAGTAAGACGTTTCGCTAAAAGAGAAGAATAATTTTTCGGTAAAATAACAAAGTCGTCCCGTGCATGTGAATCTTCACCACCAACAATTATTTTATCTAAGAACTCCAGCGGTGCAAGATCAATGGCAAAATCTGGAAACGCCACAGTGAAAAGCCTGAGCACTATCTCCTTAAAGGAATCATGTTTGAATCTGTAGACAACAGTGTCCTTAACCAAATAGACATTTTCAAGACTTGAAAAAGCAACGAGCAAATCATTAATGGGTGTGTTGTTCTGAAGGCCGGAAAGTCTTAGGCACAACATGAATACCTTTTCATCATAATCTACAAAAGAAATCTGGTTTTTCTCCGACAGAAGGGTCAGCAGAAGTACGCAGAACTTTCTTTTATCACTTATCTGATACTCACAAATTTCTTTCTCAAGATATTGTATTGGACATTTGAAGAAATTCTTACCACGTTCCCTTATTTTACTATTTGTGCAGTAAATTTCAACGCAATGAGGAAATCCATAGTTGAAGTCAATTGATGCTATTTCAAAAAGAAATTTCTCTTTGAATTGAATCTTATGTGCTGAGAAGTATTTGCTCAAAATCGACGTTTTTTCATCTTTACTTAAGAGAAAATCTTTACTTGTAAGGTCAACAGTCCTAAATGGTTTAAATTGCAGATATTTGTCTAATCTGTTCTTTACAAGGTTATGGATGGCTTTTCTGTGGGTGAATATGAGCTTTAATTGGCCTTTTCTGTAATTTACAAGATCTTTCATTCTATTGAATAATCGCTCCCATTCATGAAAAGCATTCTCGTTAACACTTGAAATGCCTAGCATATCTTCGAACAAAACCAATTGTTTGTTGTTATGTGCATTTTTTCCACAAACCAGTTTCTTCCAATCGTTACTTGAAGAAATGATTAATATCTTGTATTGTTGTCTATTGTAATCGAGACACAATTGTTGCGCAATCGCAGATTTCCCATCTCCTGGATTTCCTATTATTGTCACCCAGTGTTCATTCTCAAGCACAATCACTGCTTCCTGATATGCCCTTGTTTTGATAAAGATATTCTTTTCGAACATTTCTAAACAAGAATCCATTTGATCTGAAAAGAAAGATTGTACAATACTGCTCAATACTGTGTATTTACAACCCAGCAACCACTCACATCTTTCTATCTGTAGGAAATGGTTGAAAAATCTTTATAATAAGAATTCAACGCGGGACATTTAATGAACCTACGGCTATACTGCATTAAAAGGTAAACTAGATGCAACGCTTTTAAAGTACGAATGGCAATAGTTTAGTAGAATCATTATCATTCTCTCGCGTGCAAGTAGGTAGTTATATTGTTCTTTCAAAGCGAGTTTTGAGATTAACATAGTCAATTTGAAAGTACAGCGTCACTCCATCTCTTAGACTACATCGTCATGAACAGACGTAATGCTTTTCGCCTGATCTCCGAGGATGGGTTGAAAGTCCAACACTTATTTTCTTATAAATCATTGAAATATTTTAACGGCACTTTTACAGGTCAAGCATTTGCCGGGATTTTCCTTTTCTGTGAATATGAACAAAATAAAGGCATAATACCAAAAGCATAACGACGAACTTACTTTGAAGAAGCACCCCAATTTACAATATAAAAAAAGTGGTGCAGAATAAACAAACAACGATATGCTGACGATCCACCGAACGTAAATTCAGAAACAGCAAGAAAACAATATTTTACCTCAAGATGCCATTGAAAGATCGTGAAAATGATTTTAGGTGAGAGCATATGCAGAGAAATGCTTACTTAATCATGAAAACAAGAACAATGTTTAACAGAAAAGTAACTAAACATTTTAATACTTTTAAAACGTTTTAAATTTACGAATACTCCAATATAACCCAACATCTATCTGGAAACAGATATTTTACATTTTCATAGGAATTTTAAACCATGGGAGTATATCTTTTATTGTGAAACAACAAGATTGCCGTTGGCTTTAGATACGCCGCAAAAAAAGGATTTTCTTTTAAATACCCCCCCCCCTTTACTGTAAGGTGGAATGATGCGCCTTAAATAGAGAGTTGTTAACTGTCATTTCAAATGTAAAATTTGTATTATCAAAAGATTTACAAGAAGGCCACTTTTTCCATGTACACAAAGGTCCCTTTTCATGGCACGATTGAAATCCACCAAACCACAACGTATTGCGCAAGGTCAGCTGACTAGGGAAATTTTGTGAAAGTCTCATCCAAGTCTGTCCATAAATGGGGGGGGGGAGTTATGTTCAAAAAGATTTTTACAAGAAGGTCCCATTTTCGATGACGCGGCTGAAATTAACCAAACTACGGCAATATGCGAAAGGTCAGGTGACTAAAAACATGTAGTGAAACTTTAATCCAAATCAATCATAAATGGACGAGTTGGGTTCAAATGAATTCATACAAGATGACCTCTTTTCCCATATGACCCAGCCGAATTTCCCAAAACCATGACAATATGTTAAGTGAAAAGGAACATTTCGCGAAAGTTTCATCCAAATCAGTCCATTAAAGAGGAGTTGCGATCGAACGGATTTATATAAATAGGTCCCTTTTCCATGACACGGCTGAAATTAACCAAACAACGAGAATATGCGACAGGTCAGGTGATTAGAAACATTTAGTGAAACTTATCCAAATCGGTCCAAAAGTGGAGTAGGAGTTGCGTTCACAAGATTTTTTTATTTGAATGCTACTTTTTCCATGACGCGGCCGAATTTCACCATTTTGCGATTATATGCACTAGGTCAGGTAACTAGGAACATTTTGTGAAAGTTTCTCTAAATCGGTCCTTATATAAGGAAGTTGCGTTCACAAGATTGTAACATACGGACGTACGTTCGGACGAACGTACTGAAATTGGGACGGACGGACGGACGGACGGACGGACAGATGGAGATGATGCCAATATACGGCCACCTTCGGCGGCGTAAAAATCTCCAATCGAAATGACCTTTTACCACTTAAAGATGGGTACAAAGTATTTGATAATCATACATCTAATATAAAAATCGAAAACAATACTTCTTTACAAGAGATGGAAAGCTTTATAATAATTCAAAAACGACGAAAACAGTATTATAAAGGAAGCGGACAAAGATGGGGTTATTGTGATAATAAACAAAATACTTTTTTTGGTTGACGAGCTAAATGACCAAAACTATTCCGATTTGAATGATAGTCACTCAAATTTAGCATTCAGCAAACTAAACACAAATATCAATTCAGCTCCAAAACATGACGAATAAGTTCGAAATTCCAGACCCTTTCGACCTAAATATGTCCACAGCTTTGTAAGAGATAAAAAGTTTCCTCCAATAACTCAAACGCGAAAGAAACTAGGTATATTTTAAGTTAAGATAAATACAGTTTTATAGGTCACAGGCATTTCATTTTTGTACTATGAGAATCACGCGTGTCACTTTTTCTAGCAATTAATATGGTCAGAATCGGATAGAAAAGTACGTAACGCTCGAAACAAGCAAAACGTAGGATTTTCCCTGCAAATCCTCGTCGAATGGGATAATCAACTTAATTAACTCTCATTCCATTTCACAACTCTCTGGAGTAGGAAAAACACAAATCCGATTAAGAAAAATCAAAACTTTCTCTGTAACGGCTATCTGAACGTCAGCGAATTAAGGCGTTAGAAATGTAATATATGCATTAGAAGAAAACACTATGGATTCTTGTTGAAACTCATTGAATCAGTTTTAATTTGTAGATCAAAAAACATAATATTGATTTCGAATGTTCATACAGATGTTGCTGTACTGGTGAGAACTTTCTTTTAATAATTGCGTAATTGGTAACACATGTAACACCAGACTTATTATAATGTGTGTAATTACTTGCCAAGGAAAACAATGCCAATCTATGACCAACGACAACGTTTTTGAAAGTAACAATGATTTCATTTAGCCATATAAATTGATTTGGACACATGCTATCTGTTTTAGAAAGGTACCTGTTTTCTTGTAAAGCTGTTAAGTTTTTTCTATCTCCTGTTACATGTAACACAAATTAAATGTTAAATCAATAGCGCAGAATTTCCTTTATGAAAAATTGCGTTAAAGATACTAAATGAATTATATACAATGAGTATATAATGAAAAGTAGAAATGATTATTTTCCTACTCATTACAAATGTTACATACGTTACATTGTTTTACACAATACGAGGGTTGTCCGGAAAGTTTGTAGACAGTCTGAAATTCTCATTAACTTCTTCGATTTTATTCATAATCTTTATGTTAATCGCTTCCCGTATTATCGAAGACTTCTTACCCGAATAATAATGTACAACATTTTTATTGACATGTATTTGAGATTTACCTTATTAATCCCACCTAGCGATACCCGGAACACGTCGAAATTATCAACATTTATCGATTACGATTGAATACTAAAACATTTCTTTCAAGGGTTAGATCATTTGAGAATATCAAAACTAATATGTATTTATTGTGCATAATTTATGAGATTTTATCTTCACTATTTTCAAAGTTTTCGCTTTATAGATACTCGAATGAATTAGGAATATTAAAGCAAACCGTGCGCGAGATGCAATGGAACATAACGCCGTAAGACGTTGCCGCGGAGCAGCGTCTAATCTGCAATTTACTTTGGAATCCAGGAAACGCGAAGAAATATACCTCTTTACCTATTATAACAACTACAGGAACGAATTTCATATCCTTCTCAAGAAATGGCATTTTTCAGGTCGAAATTTCCAGTAACTCGTAATAAATTATTTTTTCGCAAAGCTGCTTTAATGCGAAGTATGCGGCTTAGCTAGGAGCGTATGACGAAACACCGTTCCATAAAACGAAGAACGAAGTTTGATAGTGGTTGAAGAGTCGTTCTTTAATGATAAGTGCAAAGTTGGAATAGATGAAAATCTACAAACACTGAATGAAATGATTTTTTAATGAAAATTCATTTCAAAAATTGAACAATTCAGACACATGATTTTGGCATGTTTTGGATATGGCTTTTAAGAAAACGACCGTTACAGGACTGTCCTGCTTCCGGGATACACATGATATTAATTTGCCGGCGCTACCCGGAATGGTTGAAACATTTATGGGTAATTTGTGGTATCTTCAGTGCCGGATTCTTGAAATCCAATCTAATTTGTTTGATTTTTTTGGATTAATGTAATATGATTGCAAAACAAAGCGGCAAAATTTGATGTTCATTTTTTCTCTGATTATTAGCAATACATATTTTTTCGAAAAGTGGATAAGGCATTCTTTTTTACAATCATAACGTAATATAACGGGTAGGTTAAAATATAGAAAAACATCGATGAATTACTGTAACTGTAACTATTAGCTTCGCTTAAAAGTAGCTGCATTTTACGTCGACGTCATATTGTGCGTTACAGCGTCATTTTGTGCTCCGCACCAACCAACATGCCTTTACAAAATTCAATATAATTTCATTATTTACAAGAGAATATCCATGAAAATTTGCATAATGGCTCTTTGAAAATATTAAATATTGACGTGTAGTTTTAAAAAGCCCTGGACATACAGTATGTATGTAATAGATGATGTCTACGAACATTTCGGACAACCCTCGTATTTGTTCATTTGTAATGCCGCATTTTCCCTATGCCAATTTTTGTATCAACCGACCATGTATTTATTTAAAGATCAGAATTTCAATCAGTTTTTAACAGCATAATAATAATGGAGATTTGTATTTATTCTGAAATCGCTTTTAAGTCTTCTTATTTCAGTTTTGGATTTACACAATGTTGCATTAATCTTTAATATGGATTCATTTGTTACAAGCTAAATGGCAGACACCTTACTATGGAGAAATATATTTATTTTCGTCTTGGTAAGCAGACCTATCAAATTAAAGACCAGTATACGGGTTTGCGAGGGTCGATCCAGAAAGTCGTAGAATGGGATTATAGAACTTTAGAAAAGTTGACTAAATAAAAATTATATATTCATTCATTGTAATATATATGTAAACAATGCGGAAATTTTAAAATGTGTAAGTTGTAAAGCGACTGTATAGTGACTAATCCAAGACATCTACCCCGCACATTGTGTAGTCATTATAAACACTTTTCTACATAGTCTTCATTTCCTCGCATGTTTTTCTGTGCCTAATGAATTAACTTTCAGAATGTATCTACATTCCATTTGGAATTCAAATTTGTGTACAATTCCTACATTAATAAAATTTCTAGGGAAATGGAGACCATAATTATGTTTTAAAATAATGAGAATCAATTGAGACGACTACGTTCGTTGAAATTCCACTATTCATTTCTTAATCCGTTTATCATGCCTACACCTCTTTAAATATTGGAGGTTAATTAAGAAAAACTTCTCTCTTTGGTATTATTTTTTTCTTAATCGTCTAAAATGTTTGGAATGATGAATAACTCATAATCATGACATGATGTTTCTATGGTAACGAAATTTCAGGACGTTTACTATAATTCTGCAAAAATGATTGCAGTTTTGCTCTTCGTAGATACTAAACTACACACCAAACAAATTACACGCTGAACAATCTAGAAATGCGAAAATTATAGGCCAATTATACGAATTTCTGGATCACCCCTCGTAAATAGGAAGCTTCGATTAATACCATGCCCATTAGAAAGAAACACAAGCTGGAAATTTTCCTTAAATATGACTTTAGCAAAACAAATAAATATAATAATGGTAATGAATGAAGCAAAATTAAACCATGTAAGCAAACGTAGCATTTGTAACAGTGGAATATGGGAAAATAAAAGCGTAAGGCAAAAAGGAATTAAATTGTTATTCAAAATTGTGTTTAACTAGATAATATGATAAAATCAAAGTAAGATATTAAACTTTTGCAGCTTGATAAAAATAAGATATTAAGTACAGTGAGTTTTTACTGATCTTAATTAAGGTTGCTTGTGTACATGTAACAGCTCAAAAGGCCACTTTCGTAAACTCAATGCATACATGTATGTTTTCAAAAGTCACTGAGCGAGAGGCAGTAACTAAAACACTCTTCTATCCATGCCCAAGTGGTGTAGCTTGAGCCTGAGGCCATCAAAGATGCCCAAGTTCATTTGGTGATTTTACCTATTTGTGCACGGTCACTAAAACCCGTCGCCTTGAAAATTAATATAAAGGGGAAGTTGCCAGTTTTGCCCATGTTTTTAGGATAGCAATATTAGGGTTGTATATAATGTGGTACTTGGCATTCAAAATTGTTGCGATTTTTTCAATGAGGATCAGAATCTAATTAAGTATTTTACAGTATTTATATTTATTAAACACTTTTTTTTTCAGATCACGTAAACAACAACCTTTCATCGAACTGGTTATAGTGAGAGATTATCATGTTAAAAGCTCCTAACATGGTAACTTGTGAAAATTCAATTTTAATGTTATTTTGTTTACAAATGTCTTAAGACTCAAGAACATTTTGTCTTTTGAATAATATTCCCGAGTTATGTGAGCAAAAGTAACGTATTTTACTAACAAAATCAGACATTGATTTTTAAAAGTGATTTCAATTCTATTTTTACTGCTAAAGTAATTGGTAATACATGTAGATACTTAGAACCTACGTTGTAATTGACACTGTTCAATAAAATAAGTTGAATAAATACACTAAATAGAATTGTCTTTTTACATATACATATGTACCATGTCAGTACTTTTACATTTGCGTTACAAAAATGTAAAAAGATAGCTAGTAATACAACAAAACTTTCAGAAAAGAATACAATTTATTAACAAGAGCTTCGCAGAGCGGCGCATAAACGCCTGATGGGGCTTGTCAGCAACCTTGGCTTGAAAGTAACGTGAGCTTGAATGATAGCTAGAAAAGTTGCAGACAGACCGACAGACGACTGGGGCCATAACATCGTAATATCCTTTGAGTATAAATTGAAAATGGTTTTATGCACACCTATACACCAAACAATCATTTTGCAAGTTTCAGTTCATTCCAATTCGAAGTGTTACGAAGTGCTCACAAAAGAAATGTTGTGAATTTCAAACAATTCAAGGGCAGATAATACAAGAAAGACCTAAGCTTTTTGAATTTCTGTCGACTTAAGTTCAACCAAATATCAGGGTTACATAGTGGCAAGATTCATTTCAATCCATTCAAATTTGTAGGAGTTGTGCACACACACAAAAAAATCTGTAATTTTAAACTATTTTGTGAAGTAAAGGGTAGATAAATCAGGAACTACGCTACATGTGAAAAATACTTAGTCCTAGGCACAAATAGATATCATAGAAAGTCATTGTGTCTAGTTTCCTTTCATTCCTATCCAAAATGTAAGAGAAAGTGAGCCGACAAGAAATTTTGTTTTTTCATTCATTTCAAGGGCAGATAATTCACGAGATTATACCAAGAATGACTGGAGCATTTTGAATTGAAAGTCTTATGCACAACTAGACATTATAGAGAGTACTTGTGTCTAGTTTCAGCTCATTTCAAATGATAATTAAGGAGGAGTTGCACACTCAAAAAAACAGAGATTTTTGTTTAATTCAAGGGCAGATAATTCAAGATTTCTCAGGAATGATTGGAGCCATTTGAATTTCTAAGGTCTTATGCACAACTAGATATCATATAGAGTAATTGTGTCTAGTTTCCGCTCTGTGCAATTGGCTTTTTTGGAGGAATTGTGCACACAAAAACTAGCGATTTTCGTTAAATTCAAGGGCAGATAATTCAAGATTTCTCAGGAATGACTTAAGCGATTTGAACTTCAAGGGTCTTATGCACAACTAGACATCATAGGGAGTAAATGTGTCTAATTTCAGCTCATTCCCATTGATAGTTTAGGAGAAGTTGCGCACACAAGTATTGCTAACGGACAGACGGACGGACAGACGGACGGACGACCGGGCCATAACATAGTACGACCCTTCGGGCGTATAAAAATCGTGACAATTTGGACTCAAAAATAAGTAGAATGCTTCCTAAAATCGACTAAATTACATATTTTGTGCAATAGGTAACGTATAATACAAAAAATGTTATGATTTATTGGTTTACTTTTACGTAATACAAAAAAATAGCTCCCTGCATATGACAGGCCTCATAAAGAGCTTAAATCACTGTTGGTTTTTTTTTGTTTCTATGAATACTTTTTAGTTGTCAAAAAGACATTCTTGAATCTTTAGGGGTTACATTATGTTTTTTTTATATTTTTCCTCAGGCTACCACTTTCAGATGGCTAATATCATTTTATCTTATATATTGCTGAATTAAGAAAACATTTAGTGTTGAAACTCCCCCGGAGGGGTTTACAGTCAGCTCATGGTGTAGAAAAAATAATACCTTACCGTTCTTACTCAAAAAGCCTAAACTGATACAAATATAATATCATATTTTTCAATTCAAAATGTCATTTTAGATATAATCTATTCATCTTATATTTTGGTGAAACAATAAATGTTATTATAACGAAAACACCATAATAAAAAGGAAAAGAAAGCTTCCAAATCGTAATCAAATAATTGCTAAAGCTAGATTAATTGAAATACAACAACCAAATTTTAGTGGACAAGGAAGAACAAACTGCAGGTCATGCCTACACATCCTAGAAAGCAGTTCATTTAAACTGAATGACACAAAGAATAAAGTAAACGCGGACATGTCGTGTGGTGTAAAAAGTACTTTTCGTAATTACATGTACAGTTAACAACATCGTGAAATTGACAAGGTGAATGATTTTGGAATGATTAAGTAATGAAGTTGATTGAGTGGAGCGAGATTTTAGTGAATTTAATGGGAGGTAATCCTATATCGAAAATTTTGTTCAGGATGAACAGAATTTGCGCTAATGATTACCTCCCTTTAATAAAAAATACAATCAAGTTTTATACATAGCTTCCTATTTCTTCAAGAACCTATGAGGCGCTTGAAATTTGAATTATGTCAGTGAAATCGCGATTTTTATCTATCAAAATTTTCTTTGAATGACCTTTTTGGTTCTTTATTTTTCAATGGGTTTGAACTTTTATTGAATTGTTTGAGTGAGTGTTTGGAATGAATGATTGGAGCGCTGAGTTAGCGATTTAGAATGATTTTGATTGAGGTGAATGTCAATTTCACGACGTAACTTACTGTACTGGTTGGAAATATCTTGTACAGACGGGCGACAAATTAAGAACCTGAAGGAACAATCATGAACAACAGAAACGAAACCCCGCGACCAGAAAATACCACTAGGTCAACATTTGGACAATTGATTCTTCTCAAAATCCAAAAGGTTTTTTCAAGTAAAATTCTGAAAATACATCAGTCAAGTTGGAGAAAGAAAAGAATTTTATCAAATGTATTCATGAAGAAGTTAAATCTCCAATGACATAACAAATCTTCGAATGTGGACGTTCTGTTTTGTTGATGTTACGTCATGGTGACAACGTTAAATTAGTTTACCACTGATGAGCCGACATTGGCGAAACGCATTTGGTTTTATGCCTTCTTTTATTATTTTCTAAAATACTCATAGCCATGTGAAGTATATATACTGAAGTCAATTTAAAACGCCACAATCATATAGAAAGGGCAATTATTTACAAACGATAGATCCCATGTTACTTGTTGCTTCATATTAAATGCAAAGTCATTGCAGTATGACTCACACAATAACTGTTTTGGGGTCAAGATTTATTCAGCCTCAAAGGTTGGCACCCCCTATTTTAAGACACTAACAGGGTTGACCATATTGACTTGAAATCAAAACATCTTTGAACCGTAGATTTTGGCTTACTATTTGAACATGAGCCTTATCTCTGCGATTGTCTGAAATATTAGTATCAAATACTGATTAAATCAGTAACGTTGCCCAATGCAGTTACCTTATCGTACAGGCGTGACACTCGGCCTACCATGGCCAAGTCTTCCAGATTATATGCTGTTACCATGTACAAGACGCACTATTTTAACAATTGTCAGACCTGGCTCAGTTTAAAGATTTTACATGGTTTTTTTTTTCTGAATCTTACCCCATACAGAAAAGAAATACCAAATTTTTACTTGGGCCCTTTTTGGGACGTCAGTATATGAATATTAATCGTGAAAAAGTATATCAACAGTATGGATAATGTGTAATAACAACAAATTCAATGAAATAACTTACCTTATACATGTTTATTGAGTTTTATTATCCACTACCGGCTTCATTAGCATTCATCAGGAAGACTTAAAGTTGTTACAATGACATTGCGTTAATTGACGTCAAAGAATTAAAAACCGTTAACTTTTGGACATTACTTTTCGTGTCTAAACAGACATAATTCGATTCGACCTTCTGGTTAGTTAACTACGAAACAGAAATCAAAAACGAAATGACATTGCGTAAATTGACGTCAAAGAATTAAAAACCGTTAACTTTTGGACATTACCTTTCGTGTCTAAACAGACATCATTCGATTCGACCTTCTGGTTAGATAACTACGAAACAGAAATCAAAAACCGTTTTTCAATTATTCTTGATGAATTTCTCTTTTTCGACTGTCTAGTGAAAGACAACGTTCAATGTAAGGAACATCATCTATGTGATTTTCATTTTAAAAGGTGTCAAATGACAACATTGTTTTTAAGGCGAGAGAGGAAAGACAATTCATTGACGTGTTTACACCAAAACCGAACATACTGTTAAGCGTCATATCTAACGTAACTCCACTGTAACAACTTTACGTTACTCACAATGAACTGTAATGAAACCGGAAGGGTATATTTAACTTGATAAACATAAACAATGCTTGTTTTTTAGTAAAAATATATTTAAAAAGAGGAATGCAATGTATAATTTGATTTATAGTATAATATGATTTAATAAATTAACGAGTGGTTAAAGATGAATCAAACAAAATGAAAAAAAAAACAAGTATATCATTGTACATTGTATATATTTTGTATATTACTATATGAATATTCAATATAGACATACGCTTACCCTCAGAATTCGTTTGACGTCGTGTGTGTTTCTCTTTTATTACAGTAACATTCCGAGCAATTGTTACATTCTTTGAACCATGTATCGTTGTACTGGTTGCAAGTGTGGATATTTGGTTTGTTTTTGCTAGAAAAGAAGAGAAAAAAATATGTTCATACTCAAATGGTTGTTAAACTAAGGACTAATGATAGACTGTATCATTCCACTGTGGCTTTCCGATATTCATATTTGAAAACAAAGTAGTGATGAAATAAAGGGACAGAATAACCCTAAACCGCTCACCTGAATTTTGTTGGTCCAGTTGATCTTGTTTAAGTCCCTCCCTTTTAGGTAAATTATCATTCACATTTGCCTAATTTTTGAAGAGGAGATGCTAATCAAAGAATTCAAAGTGAAAATAGATCCTGCCCAAAGTGATAATAGATCCTGCCCACCCATTCATTACTGAGGAGACTAAAAATAAGCCCCGCCCTGCCACGTCCATATTTATGGACCAATCAAATTTTTGCGGACAATTTTTAAAAGGGTCACCCAAGGAACATTCTGGTAAAGATTCATTGAAATCGGCCCAGTGGTTCAGGAGGAGATGTCGTTCAAATATTTAGGGCCAAAAATAAGCCATGCCCATAATAATGGACCAATCAAAATTTCGCGAAAACATTTTGAAAAGATCACCCAACGCCATTCTCAAAAGTTTCATTGAAATCGGTCAAGTGGTTCAGGAGGAGATGTCATTCGCAGATTTCGGATTCTAAATAAGCCCCGGCCCTCACGATCATTTTGATGGGCTTAACAAAACTTCGCGAACAATTTCTGAAAAGGGTCACGAAGGAATATTCTGGTAGAGTTTCATTGAAATCGGCGAAGTGGTTCAGGCGAAGATGTGATTCAAAGACTTCGGGCTCAAAGTAAGCCCCGCCTTTACACGCCCATATTTCTGGGTCAATCAAATTTTCGCGATTTATGTTTTTTATCTTGAAAAAATGCCCCGCCTTGCCCCGCCCGTGTTTGGAGGCCAATCAAAATTTCTTGAACAATTGAAGAAATGGGTCATCCATGGAACATCAAATTCATTGAATTCGGCCCAATTATTTTGGAGGAGAAGGATTTTACATGCCACACCCATGTTGCGGGGTCAATGATTTTTAACAATTAAGGTAAAGGGTAACCCAAAGAACATCCATGCAAAGCTTTATTGAACTCGGCCCAATGAGAAGATTTTTAAGGAATTTATCATAAGAAAATACAACGACCTGCCACTCCCATATTTGGGGGTCAGTCATAATATCTTTATTAAATTTCGGGACGCCCAAGAAACATCCATGCTGAGTTTCATTGAATTTGGCCCAACGTTTTGGGAGAAGATTTAAACAGAATTTAACGTGAAAATTTGCCCCACCCAGCCAAGCCCATATTTGGGGGCCAATCAATATTTTTTTAACAATTTAAGTAAAAGGTTGTTTTATATAAAGATTTTGCCTTGTGACCTACAATTTAGCCCAACTTTACCCATGATTATACATGACCAGAATGCTTAAAAGATAAACATTCAATAAATGTTTCACAGTAATTTTTCTCATATAAGGGCATCAATTTTATTATTATTATTATAAACAAATATTTTACTTCTTGACCCTTTATTTCTTGCATTACTCCTCTTTTAATACAACATAGGTATGATTATCATAAAGATATTGACCAAATTGAAAAGCATTACTTGTGCCCGAATGAGGCACATTTATCATGAAAAGTTTCTTCTTTGTTTTGACCTACTCTGCTTGACCCTACATGCTCTAGTGGATAACATGACCAAGACATCGAAAACTGTTTTTTTTAAATACTGTCGGATGGCCGAATAAACACACAGAAGGACGAACACCGGTCATTAATCGATCACAAAAGCGTACCTTAACTTCTTAGATCCCCCTTTGAACGACATACTTGCTTTATAAGAGAGATTTAGACCCCGTACTCTAGACCTCACAACTAGGCGAATATAAGCCCATACCAAATTTTGACGGGTCATCCAAAATTTGAGAGACAATTCTAATATTTTTAGGGGTCTTTCAAGGTTCTGACGAAGGTTCTTTTAATTTTTTTTTAAAACCAATTTGGCCATGTCCTTCCGCAATTAAATTTATAAACAAATTAATATCTCAAACAATTTAAGGGAGGGGTCATCCAAGGACCATTTATGCAATGTTTCTTTGAATTTGGAATTTGCTCGTTGGCTCGGAGAATATTTTTAAACTATCCGTTTTTCTTAGAAAAAGAAAATCCCCGACATGTCGAGTTGCCTTTCGAGGAACATTTATTCCAAGTTAGGTTTAAAACTTGCCTTTGTTTGAAAGAAGATTTTAGAACTGAAAATTCATCCCTCCCTGTCATATCTGTCGAATACTATTCATAGACAATTCAAGAGAAAGCTTACCCAAGGAAGATTTATGCCGCTTGTGTTTATGATTTGCATAAAAAAATGAATGGTTTTATTAGCTCACCTGAGCACGAAGTGCTCAAGGTGAGCTATTGGGATCGTAGAATGTCCGTCGTCAATCGTGCGTCGTCCGTCGTGCGACGTCCGTCGTCCGCAATTTCTTTAAACATCTTCTCCTAAACCAGTGGGCTAATCTTGATGAAACTTGGCAGGGATGTTCCTTGGGTCAAGCTCTACCAAAGTTGTTCAAATAAATGAAATCCACCCTTAACTTTCCCTTTACCCTTAACAAAAAGATTGAAAATATGTAAATCTTTAAAAATCTTCTTCTCTGAAACCAGAAGGCAGACAGCTTCCATATTTGGTATGTAGCATCATCTAGTGGACCTCTACCAAGTTTGTTCATATCAAGACCCTGGGTCATATTTGCGCTTTGCCCGGGCCCAACCCTTTTTACATAGAATCAAAGAGCGAAAATCTTTAAAAATCTTCTTCTCTGTAACCAGATGGCAGACAGCTTAAATATTTGGTGTGTAGCATCACCTAGTGGGCCTCTTCCAAGTTTGTTCATAACAAGACCCTTGGGTCATATTTGGGCTTTGCATGGGTGCATCCCTTAATCTCTTATGAGCACGAAGGGTAAAAAAATGAAAATCTTCAAAAATCTTCTCACTGAAACCAGAAGGCAGACAGCTTTCATATTTGGTATGTAGCATCATCTAGTGGACCTCTACCAAGTTTGTTCATATCAAGACCCTGGGGTCATGTTTGGGCTTTACCCGGGCCCAACCCTTTTTACATAGAATCAAAGAGCGAAAATCTTTAAAAATCTTCTTCACTGTAACTAGATGGCAGACAGCTTTAATATATGGTGTGTAGCATCATCTAGTGGGCCTCTACCAAGTTTGTTCATATCAAGACTCTTGGGTCATATTTGGGCTTTGCACAGGTGCATCCCTTTATCTCTTATGAGCACGAAGGGTAAAAAATGAAAATCTTCAAAAATCTTCTTCTATGAAACCAGAAGGCAGACAGCTTTCATATTTGGTATGTAGCATCATCTAGTGGACCTCTACCAAGTTTGTTCATATCAAGACCCTGGGATCATATTTGGGCTGCACCCGGGCGCAACCCTTTTTACATAGAATCAAAGAGCGAAAATCTTTTAAAATCTTCTTTAATCGAAACCAGAGGGCACACTGCTTTCATTTTTGGTATGTAGCACCATCTTGTGGGCCCCTACCAAGTTTGTTCATATCAAGACTTTTGGGTCATATTTGGGCTCCAACCTGGCGCATCCCTTTCAGCTCATCTGAGCATGATGGGTGAAAATGGGAAAACCTTCAAAAATCCTCTTCTCTGAAACTAGAAGGCAGTTAGCTTTCATATTTACAATGTAGCGTCATCTTATGGACCTCTTCCAAGTTTGTTCATATCAAGACCCTGGGGTCACTTTTGGGTCCACCCGGGTGCATCCCTTTTTACATAGAATCAAAGAGCAAAAAGGCATATCTGTCTTGCTCTTCGCTGAAAATGTTCCATGGTATTGATCTTAGGCAATTATCTTCTTTTTGACATCTGCCTATCTAATTAATGTGATGTCCCAGGGGTCATAGAGACTCAGGTGAGCGATCTAGGACCATCTTGGTCCTCTTGATTTTTCTATATTGAATAATAAATAAAACATTGTACTCGAATTGCATTTATGTCAAAAATGTTTCTTTCAATGTTGCTTAACTTCGTTAGAAATTTATCAAAATCGCACAAAAAGTTTAGGATAAGTTATTGATTTAAGGACTCACACCAGGAATGTGGCGAAAAAGTGTGAAACTCTTTAGAAATATCCTTTATTGTATGCAAACATGCTTATGATTTAAAGTTTTAGGCATATCCACACCATTTACAGTTTGCCTCATATCTCACCACATATTGGTCACAAGATTGAAATATACGGTAAAATATTGTATGTCAAAAACATGTTCCTAAACAACCCGCCTTTTTTCCCAATACTTCTTATTTCTTAATTGCTAAATGAACGAAACATCATAACATTGTTTGATATATAATAGGGTACCAGTTTTTAACTTCTATGATAATCTATTCCTATTACCACCTGAAATAAAACGACGCAATTTTGTCAGGGGTGTGATATTTGGTATTAATTTGGAAGCTGCATTTAAATTAAAGCTCTCCTTGCCGATCTTACTCATATATTGCAGGCAGTATTTGGTAAGGTTCAACCATAAATGATGGTAAAGAAGAACCCGTATGTGCACATTTCAATTCTTAATCCAGAATGACCCTGTCAGTGGGGTGACTTCTTAGACTGGTTTCCTTTAATAGTATCTTGCTTGTAGAAACAGCTAGATATCTCTTTTTCTAAGTTTTGTTTTTATCATTATTCGTCTCACCTCTTAAAATCATTATAAGATTTGTTTAATAGGTGAGTTTAATGATGCACATGGTTTTGTATATGTGAATGAGCATATTTGTAATTCTTTTAGCTTCGATTACGTTGCTTTGTAATCTTTGAACAAAAGTTTTCTCGGTAACTAAGATTTAATCACTTCAAGATTTTGTTCAGATATAGGTAAAATTGATAATTATGACTCACGCCTTCTAAGCTTATGTAAGAGTTTAGGTATACACATCGCGAATGGAAGATTGCTCAAGGATAAAGGTAAAGGCGCGGTCACTTGCAGAAATGCTACTATTGTAGATTACAACATTACATCAACTGAACTGTTTTTATAAACCTCTAATTTTGAAGTTTTACCTTTTGATACTTTCTTAAATGATGTCCATAGTGGTATTGCTTTTGTGCGTATCAGTGAACATAAGAAAGAGAAATTTCTTGAAATAAAAATTCCATTTATTACTTATTGTAAATGGTCCAATTGTATCTTTTGAATTTATCATCATTGGGTGTACATGATCAAAAATTGTCCAACATTTTGTCTTCTGACTGCAAAAATAATGCTCAATTAATTGTTGACTCACTTATTGAAAACTCTAATAATATAAAGCTAGATGCTGATTCAAAATCTTAGATGTTTTTAACCACTAAATGTTAGAGTATCAAGTTAGAAAATTTAAACAAGAGGACCATGATGGTCCTATAGCGCTCACCTGAGTAAGTAAACTCATAACCTGTCAACCATGTTAAGATAACCAGAGATTGTTTGGTGTTTAGGGTGTTTTAGAAAGGAACAGACTTTGATTACTTATTATCATTGGATTTTTTTTAATGTTCGTATATTTTCAGCCTTTCTTTTACCATAGCAACCAAAATTATTGATGGAATTGAAGTCTTTTAACATCTTTACTAGACATAAACCTTTAGAACATCCCCGACAAGTTTAAAATTGATTGGCCCAATGGTTTAGAAGAAGATTAATTTTCTCTAAGATTTTCGGCAATCTTTAGCCTTTTCACTACCGTGGAAACTAGAGTTTTTGATGGAATTGAATTCTTTTGATGACTAAAGCATAGCTTTACCCCAGGAACGTCCCTGCCAAGTTTCAGCTTGATTGACCAAGTAGTTTAGGAACAGATTTTTTCTTTGATTTTCGGCAATTTGCCATGTTTCTTTTGCCAGGGAAAAACAAATTTTGATAAAATAAAATTCTTTAACAACTTTTGTAAAGCTTTACCAAAGGATCATCCCTGCCAAGTTTCAGCTTGATTGGCTAAGTAGTTTAGGAGAAGAAGAATTGTTTCTAAGTTTTATGATTATTTTCGTTTTATTGTTAGCCAGTCCGTTACCCTTGAAACCAGAGTTTTTGATACAATTAAATGATTTTTACAACTTTTGAAGAGCTTTGCTAAAAAAACACCCCTGTCAAGTTTCAGCTTGATTGGCGTAGTGGTTTAGGAGGAAGAGATTTTATCTTAGGTTTTCGGCAATTTTTGGCCTTTCTGTTACCATTGCAACCAGAGTTTTTGGTTGAATTAAATTCTTTTAATATTCCTGCCAAGTTTCAGCTTGATTAGCTCAGTTGTTTAGGAGGAGAAGATATTGAAAGAAATTGTTGAGGGTAGGACAGACGGACGGACAGACAGACCGACGGACGGACATTGGGTGATCACAATAGCTCACATTGAGCACTTTGTGCCCAGGTGAGCTAAAAAGTACTTTTTCAATAAAGGAGTTAAACATAAAACGTTACGACTTCTTTAATACATACAATTGAAGTAGAAGTAAACATTATAACCATGGCACTGACGTTGAAATTACACTTATTATTTTCTATCTTTATTTGGTTAATTTGCGATCTATTAGTGTAAAAAGATCAAAATTCCCAGACGTGTTTGAGGAAAATTCCCTCAAAATTTCACTCCAAAACACCGAGAATTTCGCGGTACACATGAATTCACCTAACTCAAGTGTTGCTGGTCTATGACTTAAGTAGTAATAACGCCGACGTTGCAATAAATGAAAACTGATTTTGTAAGATTATATTGCAAGCTCGACGTTATGACGTTTTGACGTTACTGTTAATAAGCACGCTAAACGAATATTTGTTATTGTAGTGAATCTTTTCAAATAAAATTGGAAATTCCAATTGTATGTTTATAAAAAAATGAAGAATCTTTTCTCACTTTTATTTTTTTGTATACATAAATCTTTTCAATACTTTTAGTGAAGTCTGTCGAAAGAATTAAGCAATTTTGTAACGTTCTGCATTTGTCTTTTTCCAAATTTCGACACGGTGAAGTGTCAAATAAAGGTGCGAGCATAAAAAACGAAACAGGAAAAACAAATATCAAATTTCAGTCAAAATTCATCGAACATTTTTTCATTCAAATATGTTAAATGCAATTTTGGGGCCTAAATATTTGGAAAAAATAACCTTTATTCAATCACATGTTTCTATCGTTTAATATAAATATTTCCTGATTACATGTCAATGTACACAAATTATTTTGGCGTCATTTTGGTGTTTTCCATTGAATTGAATTGTCTTAAATACAATCACGATAAGCGTTTAAGAAGGTGTAGGGTCATTTGTGAAAACGCGCGAAATCGTCATTTAAACGACGTCATGGTAACGTTTATTTTCAATTGAACGTTAAAAAAAACACCGTTGAGGTCGCGCTAGGACAAAATTTCCATGGTTATTTTTTTTTACTAAAAAAACAAAACGCTATTGACTTCTTCAACCTTAATAAAGCATAATTCATTAAATAATTCTCTATTTCAGCTCTTCACTGATGACATGACAAAATGTGTATGGCTGGCTACATTACGTTTGTTCTTATTCATCCGAAATGCTCTTGTGAACGCAATTAAAAAGTACTCAGTACGTACCAGTAAGGTTCAAAATTGTGATTAGATATCTTTGGTATTTTTTGCGTCTAGACGGTTATGCCATGCATTGTGCTTTCATTTTACTTGTTACTACTCAATGGGCACCCTGTAGGATCTTAACAGCTTCGTAATAAAGTAGTGCCAATTTGTATTCAATTTACTATTTCTCGAGACTTCTCTTCGGAAAATCACTGTTTATTTCGTTAATGGCGTGATACTAGAAATCTTAAACAAGTGAAGATAATGATAATTCCCGATTAAAATACAATGTGACAATTTTAATCGGGCGTTTAGATTATCCGTGTAAGCTTGTCGAGGGTTTAGAGCAAAAACAAAGTTTGTGTTTATACACTGTAAAGACAGTTACTGTGTTTTTGATCTAACCCCTGGCTATTTTAACCTGTATTAATTTGCCGGAAATATGTGTTTTTACCGTGAATATCTATACATCTTGTAGCAGTAACAGTAAACAGTCTAGGGACATACAGTATGAGGCTAATGCAATCGGGTTTTACATAACTTTCCAACATGCGACAGTCAGTCTCGAGACGGGTTTAAAGAATTATCCCAATTAGGTCGTTAAAGTTCCAGAGCCATAGCGAAAAATGTTTCATAGTCAAAATGCATAAAGACTGCTGTTTGATTTAGTACAATATCGTTTCCGCATGTTGAAATTGGATTACCGTTCTGACTGCTTTTTTGAGTTAAGAAAGAAGTGAATAGTATAGACATTAAAATTGCTTGTTTTCTTTAATCTGCCTCGGTCCGTATCTATCTGTCGCTCTCTCCTTCTCACTCTTTTCTCTCTATCTCTCACACACCCACACAACACACACATACATGCGCACGTATGCACGCGCATGCACACACACACGCACACACACCACACACATCCTTATTTCTAAACATTTAAGTCCTTAAACAAACAAACAATTTTTCCTAATTTTATTTATTCCAATGAGTTTTGAATACATGTTTACTGTATATAACGACATTTAAGAAGCCATCGCTTCCACTTGGAGCATATAATAATTGAAAAAAAAAACAAATATTAAGCATATAACATCAAATTTCGTTTGAATTATGAACAGAAATGTAGATTAAAACAACATTAACGAATCCCAAACAAAATCACACTATGTTTCCTGCTTAGTAGTCTGCATTGTTGTTTATTTGCTTTTTTCATTGTAATACTTGAGAACAAATTCAACATGCAAATCTGAATTTACAGTGAGAGTTGCCGACATTTTGTCGAGATACATTCCCTTTATCATTCTTTACATTTATGATTTCTCTTTTCTCAACTATTTTGATATACCACCCTAGAATGCCATCAGAAACGTTCACCATCAGTACTCTCAGTGCTTTGATTGAAACGGTGAATATGGAGTCTTGACACAAGAGATTAAATGTCAAGGAACGTAATTTAGTGTAACGTATTTACAGTTGACAGATCGTTTTGAAAAGGGTGACTAACAACAATATCGAAAAGACAAATAATTTTCTTGAATCCCTTTTAATTGCAATTTATGTCCGTAAAATTTATTCACCGTTTGGTGGGTTTTGATATTGCACGAGCTCACATTTTCCTCTGTTTCTTTTCAAGACTGGTTGGTTCTGACCACCACTATTGATTAATTTTCTTTTCCACGAAGCTTCAAAGGGTACAATCATTTTAAAAGAATCTCAACGTCGTGCGCGTTACGTATGTCCCCTTTGAGAATAACGATTGTTGTCTATCTTGGTGTGCATCAAATTGCCATGTTTCTAGCACAAAGGTTTTGTGAGAAAGAGGAAAACAAGAGAGCCATGGTGGTCCAAGATCGCTAACCTGTGTCTCTTTGAACCCTGGGACATCACAGGTTGCACCTGGGGGGAGCCCAGATAATTATGATCCTGGGGTTTTGATATGAAAAAACTTGGTAGAGGTCCAAAAGATGATGCTACATACAAAATATGAAAGCTGTCTGCCTTCGGGTTTCAGATAAGAAGATTTTTGAGGTTTTTTTCACTTTTTGATTCTATGTAAAAAGGGATGCTCCCGGGTGGAGCCCAAATATGACCCAATGGTCTTGATATGGACAAACTTGGTAGAGATCAATTAGATGATGCAACATTCCAAATAGGAAAGTTTTTTGGCGTCAGAGAAGAAGAATTTTGGTGAATTTCGCTCTTCGATTCTATGTAAAAAGTGTTGCTCACGGGTGGAGCCCAATATTGACCCCAGGGTATTGATATGAAAAGAATTTGGTAGGGGTCCAATAGATGATGCTACATACAAAATAGGAAAGTTGTCTACCTTCTGGTTTCAGAGAAGAAGATTTTTCGTTCTTTGGTTCAATTGAAAAAAAGGGTGCGCCCGGTCGGAGCCCAAATATGACCCGAGGGTCTTGATAACTAGGTGATGCTTTATACCAAATATAAAATCTGCCTGCCTTCTGGTTTCAGAGAAGAAATTTTTTGAAGATTTTCTTATCTATACCCCATTTTGTTAGAGGCTTGGTCACATTTACGTTAATTAACGTGGTTGGCCGTAGTTACGCATCAACGTAGTCAGCCGTAAAATTTACGTAGCTGAGCGTATACTGCGCAGTAAGTCGAAGTAAGTCGTGCTTATGCGTAGTGAGTAACGTAGTGCAAACTCGTGAGTAGTGAATATTGTAAAAAATGTTCAAAACTCTAACCACGGTAAAGTACTTAATATTGTCTCTAATTTTGCCGTACTGTCACAGTAGTTGATCCCTGCTTATCCGTAAATAAACCGTAGTAGTACGCCATGATATCGTAAACGTTTGTCCCCATTACTACGGTTAACCAATGTTAAACTAGTGATTCACTACTCATGCAGTACGTGTATCCGATTTTTGTCCACGGTTAGGTAGGGAAAAAGTACGTTGTAAAAAATCGCGGTCACATTTCACGTTGTAAACTTAATCTCGACGTAGTGAAAGAATGCCGTACTACAACGTACCATATCGTATACTGCGTAGTTTCACCTAGTCGACCGTGGACTGGACGTTCTTCTACCGTATAATCCTACCGTAGTGGCCGCACAAATCTTGGGCATGTTCAAAATTCCTACGGTGAAAAATTACTTTCTGTCGTAGTTTGAATGTAGTTCAAAGTAGTAAGATCTTGTTGAATCGTACTCTTGCCGAATTAGAACGTATCGTTTACCCTAGTTTACCGTACAAACCGTTTTATAAACATCTGTCCAAGTTAATGCTACGACCAAGCAAGGAAACAGTGGGATTGGACTACGTTCAGAGAACGAATAGATTCGGTGAAATTGATAAAATCTTATCACGAAAGGCACGTGAAATCAAATGTTTGAAACTGGCGTGTTTTTACAACAAATTTATCAAAATACCCGAAGGCGACTGATCGGATTGCCACGTTTTAAACCTTATGATATACTTAAAGATCGTGATTCTTATCTATAGAATGACAAACAAATAAATGGCAATTTTCCATTAATTAAAATTAATAATTAATCTAGTTAAACTTCTTATTTTTACGAAGTTCTTCGTAGTTGTTCCTTCTCGCACGTACTTCTTTCTACGGAAACTGTTCGATAGTACCTTTGTTAAATGTTCTTTGTCTTCCTTCAACTTAGTTAATCTTATAAGATTCACGGCTTGCCAACGGTAGAATGGAGTACGACTTACTACGATAATTGCCGTAAATGTGACCATAGCTTTAGAGTAAAGGGAGACTTAAGGGTGGATTTCACTTATTTGAACAACTTTGCTTGACCGTAGGAACATCCCTGCAAAGTTTCATCAAGATTTGCACACTAGTTCAGGAGGAGAAGATGTTTGAAGAAATTGTGGACGACGGACGACGGACGTCACACGACGGGCATTGCACGATCACAATAGCTCTCCTTGAGCACTTCGTGCTCGGGTGAGCTAAAAAGGCACTGCAAACACATTGATACAAACTAGACCTTGTGACCATACACGTATACGAGACACTTGGATACGAAAAATGAATACTTTCTTATTTTGCAGGGTATATCTATTGGACTACGTATAATGCAAAACATTATCAACGGACAATAGAGCATGAAATAATAATTCTTGGTGAAATTATGAATCCGTTTAGATTTATTAAGCAATTTATCGAAATCACTAAAGAACAATAGGTACACATAGTTCACGAAACAAAAGATTACTTACAAATATTGAGTTCTCCATGTATAACTTCAAGATCTTCTCCCGCTTTAGCATGTACTATCTGGCTAGAAGTTTCACATTCGTCACTGTTTGAAGAACATTCATCTTCGCTATAAGTTTGACAAAGAGAACAGACAATACAAAGCATTAAACGGACTGATGGTTAATATAGCATTTTACGGTTTGGAATGTAAGACTCTATATGAACCAAAGCGATTATTTACATCATTTGCTTTTATGCTTTTCGTTGGTTTATCGAGTAATAACGGTAGATTATCACCTGATAATCTCACCAAAAAAGCACTGATATTATCACAAGCTTATACCCTGCTTTTGTGCATTTCTTCCTATCTGACGTCATTTTTGCGGGGCGAAATAAGTGACGTCACAACGCTGCATAGCAATCAAGCGCAAAATGTCGCACTTTAAGAAACTTTGTCCTAGAAATTTCACATTTTGCCTCTTTTTTGCAATTAAGAAACAGAATAGTCGTTTGTTTTTCGAGTAAGATTGATTAATATTTCATTACGTGAATAACAAAAGATATATTTTCACTCGTGAAAATATAGCTTTTGTTGTTCACTCAATGAATATAAATCGATCTTACAAAATGAAACAAACGATTATCCTCTATATATATAATCTATGTTTAAAGAGGTAGATAAAATTCAAAAGGTATTAAAACACTGTAAATTCGTAACTATAATATATTTTGTAATTATTCTAAATTTACATCCAAAAAACACTTGGTAAAAAAATGCTCTCTTTGTGTTAAGTACGAAAAGTATCCTTCATGTTCGGGAATTTTTGCTTCTTTTCTGAATTAAGCGTAAATTAAATTACCTTTCAAAATAATTATTTTCTAAAAAGGACATTTTGCTTAGCTCTATTTGAACATGTCTCGTTTTTCAAATATCTATTGTGCATGTAACGAAGTTGCAGGCCTTGAAATTTCTTGAAATTATCACTCACCCAGCCCCAAAAGGAAATATACTTTATAATTAGTATAGAAATTTTGAAATGCCACCTGTCTTGCATATACACAAAGGAGGAAATCGATTGCAGGATGAGCGGACAAGTAGAATTTTCCAGCCCCGAGTTCGCAAAAGGTCACATTTATATAGGAGCGGCGTTTATCAAGGGTGACAAAACTAATGTTATTCCATACGTCATCAGACGCCTAATTTTGCTAGTACATGTATTACTTCATTTTGAAGTTTTTCAGCTCTTATGTAAATGCTATGGATGGTTTGTAAAAAAAAAAAAAAAACTATCCCATCTCGGACCTTGATCATTTTTCATTAGTATGTTACTTGTGTAAATTTGTCTTATTGACTTCGCAAACACCTACTACACACAGTTTTCGAAGCGGTTGACACAATTGTTGAGTAAGAAGTGCAGCAGTTTACCCGATCGTTCAGAAAGTATGTGTCGAAGTGTTAGCAGCATCCATGAGGTTGAACGTATTTTTTGTATATATTTGTAAAACTAAAATATTTACCATTGAAAGATGAGGTAAGCGCAAACATTCAAAAATATCAAATTGTCTTTATTTTTGCCTTTTTGTCACACATCTCGCTCGAATGGCGTGTATTCATAGCCAATCTTTATACGTAGGTTCATTCGGAACACCACTCGGCCAATCTCACGATCAACCTCGGATATATATAGACCGGCTATTTTTAAAAATTACGAGCAAAACTTAGAAAAAAATCAATGACGTCAGTTAAAAGGGCGTTAGCCCTCGGAATTTAGAGTGAAAAAATTCGACGTCACCACCGCTACTCGTTGAAGTCACTGACGTGATATCATCGTATCCTTATATAAATATCTTTAGATTCTTAGATAACGACTGAAAAATCTTAATTTTTGAGAATGATTCGTCATTCTCAAAAATTAAGATTTTTCAGTCGTTTTTTACTTTAAAAATATAAATCTAAAGATATTGACGGGTGTTTCCGGGCTAGTTATTCTTACACTGTTTCTGCCTAACAAAATGCACAATTGGGTTACATACCCATCCGCCTTATATACATCCTAGGTCTGTTGAAGTTTACGGAAATGGCCGAGTGATCTCCCGAATGGTTGTCACCCCTATTAGAGTTAACAACATTGTGATATTGACATATGGGTAATTTTGGAATTATCTTTGAATGAAATTGAATTAATGTGTGGAGCGAGGTTTGAGTGAAATTCAAGGGAGGTAATTCAACATCGCTAATTTTGTTCAAGATGCCTCCCTTTTAATTTAATTAACATACAGGTTCTATGAGTAGCTTTCCATGTCTTTCAGAACCCAATTCGTAAGCGTATTTAATTGATTAGTGTGTACGTTTGGACTGAGTGAATGGATCGCTGAAAGAGTGAAAGATTTAGAATGGATTTGATCGGAATAAGTGTGAATTTTACTATGCATTTAACTGTGGCACTTACCTTGACGATGTGCTACCATCACTACTCTCTCCTTCTGGATGTGTTACCATTTGTCTGGCTACTTTATTGTGAATACCTCTCCTTTCCAGAGCCAAACCAGCATTTGTAGATTGAATGTTTTCCCTTTTTGAAACTTCCACGTGGTGCCTCGAATGGAAGGATTTTTGGCTGGTCTCGGTATTCGCTACATCGTGTCGGCGATAACATTCTATATTCGTTTCTCTCGGTTTCGAATTTGATTTCAAGTTTTCTAATGACACCATAATTTTTCTTACATGGCCGGGCTTCGAGACGATTGCACTGATATCCTTTTCATTCATTGTTGTTATTGTTTGCATGTCGTCCCACCCTTCATCCTCGAAAGCACTGTAATACTGGTCCATTGAAATGCTTTCAAGCCATTCTCTAACCCGTGTCATATTTATTGGCTTTACAAGAAGCCCTACTAGGTGATGTCGTAACCTAATTTAATCAGCTACATTTAACAACACCGTGAAATTGACAAGTTGAATGATTTTTGGAATTATTTAGAATGACATTGAATGAGTGTGATTAGTTAGTTTTGAGTGAAATTGAATAGGGGTAACCCAATTCCGCTGATTTTGTTCACGATGAACAAAATTGGCGATTTATATTGCCTCCCTTTGATGCATCAAGTATAAAAGTTCGATAGATATCTTCCCATTTCTTCAATAACCAATCAGACACTTGCAATTTTAATTATGTCAGTGAAATAGCTTTTTCTGTTCTAATCATATTTGTTTGGTATGAAAGAATGGAGCGCTCATTGAGCGATTTAGAATGGTTTTGAGATTTATATCAATTTCACGATGTAGCTAACTGTTAACGTAACGGACATCATCCTCTACATACCTAAAGATTGGCGCTCTGAAACAGAGTATGAAAGGAAGTAAATAGTTATTCTTTTATGTAATAATTTCATTTTCGCGTTGATATGTCTGGTCGGGGAGGAGTAAGATGGTAATTGGTTAAATCCTAGGGTAGAGCTAGAGGGATTTGCCTTGCCTTTAAATCAACCCCAATCAGACTTTATTCATGGACAACTAAATGCTAAATTGAAATTTGATCCATTCTAATACGATCACAGTTCTGAAATTAGCGCGTCATTTAGCGTGTGGGGTTTATGACGTCAAAAGCATCAACGATCCTGCTAAATATGACTTTGAGTTTAATAAATGGGCAGAGCTATATGGTACAAGGTAAAACTTATGGCATGGATTTTATCGTTAATAAAGTTCTATGTAATTTCTTCTTATTTCATTTGTGCGTTTTACGCCATCGTGCTATGATGGAAATCCTCACTTGTAATATGTTCGAGCTCTTCGACGATACACGCCACAAATATAATCAAAGCACTGAAAGTACTAATGGTGGACGTTTCTGTTAGCATACAAGAGTGATTCTTCAATCTTTGTGAAAGGAGAAATATTTCGCTAAATATTACAAAAGAAAAATATGGCCGAATAAAATCTTCAGAAATGATACTTTTTTTTACTAATTTTATGAGAGAGAGAGAGAGAGATTCCTCAACATATATCGTCGATTGTCAACCAAAGCCCTGTAATTACAAGGTTTCGATCACTTTCGGCAGTGTGCCGGGTGAAATTAAAAGGGTTTGATTGATTGATTGATTGATTGATTGATTGATTAAATGGAGTTTAACGCCGCTTTCAACATTATTTCAGTTATATCGCGGAGGCTGGAGCACCTTACAGTGGATTTCTGGTATTTCTCTTACCAGTACAACCATCACATTCTTTCCTAGCCTCCAGCTACTATCTTTCATATGTCTACGATTATCAACCCATTGGTGAGAGACAAATAGCCGGAAAGAATTAGTGCCGCCGTCGGGGATCGAACCCGGGACCGCTAGAAGTTAAAAGGGTGACTGTCTGATTACATGTGTATAAAATGAAAGAAAGGACAATAAGATTATCTGGGTATTATTCTTTTTTGTAACGCTTATCGATTCTCCGTTGTCAAAATCAAAATTAATTCTGTTGTTATCTGTTTGAAAAATTCTATAAAAGGATATTAACTAATTGTTCTGCGATTTTTCCATTCTCAAATGAAAAAAGAAAGAGTAAATGTTTACATAAACTCGTACAAAAATTGCAGACACCCGTCTCGATATTGACTGCCGCGTGTTGTTAAGTTATGTAAAGCACCACTGCATAAACCTTTACTATACGATTTACTGCTTTACTTAACCTGCCCGCGTTGTATCGGTATTCATGTGTATTCCTGCATTTCCATTAATTGGTCATTGTTGGTGAACGAAATTTTCGTTCACCAGTGTTATATACCGTGTATGGAAAATCATGTAGGATCTTAATAGGTTTTAAATAAAGCAGTACCTCTTTAGATTCAATTTAGTATCTCTAGATACTTCTCTCTACAAAATCACTGTTTGTGTCGTGAAATGAATGATTCTAGCATTCTTCATCAAGTGAAGATAATGAAAATTAACCTTTAAAAACACAAAAATATCTTGGAATGTCTATACGGGCGAATTTTTGATCGGCGTAAGATTGTCGAGAGTTGAGAGCAAAAACAAAGGTTGTGTCTGTACACTGTATAGACAGATACTATGTTTTTGATTTATACTTCGCTATTGCAACTTGTAGTAATTTGCCGGAAATGTGTGTTTATTGAGGTCGTGAACTCTTGAACTTCTACACACTCCTGATTGGCCATATCCCACGTGATGACCTACTACGATTTTACCTGCCTTCTTATGAATGAAGTCTTTGCTTATAAGTTACGAAAGGTCAAGTTTACAAACGAATGGAATGTTCCAGCCGTATTTCTCCTATTAAACGCACCCGAGCGCGATGCAAAACGTCGTGGGGGCGCTATTATTTCAGACTCTTTTACTTAATTAAAAAAAATTACGTATTTTGGTACCTAAGAGAAGCAAACTGTTAACATGTTCGTAAATATCGATTGAAATACGTACGCTACCCAATACGCTTTTCTATTTATCTATTAAGGCTATAAATTTAGAAAATAAAATAAAATGTTAGCTAATGAATTGTAATTCTGTCATTTTAAGTCATCTATCGAAATACGGTCATCCTCAACCATAAATTGCAGTTTTCAAAAGCAAGTGATTGTGTTAGCAGAAGCCGAGATTATTATTATTGTTATTATTTGTACAAGGTAGGAAGTTCCAGACGATGCAATATTCAATGTTCCGCTACCGATGGACAAAGCGGTCTAATAAATCATTACCTATTCACGTATGAAATAAATAATCCTGTATTAAATCCTAAAATTTCGTGATGTGTAAATGCACCCGGTACATGAAATTAAAGTGTTTCGTAGTGAAAACACAAAACGTCTGGAGCTAGCTGGGTCACCGCGTGTCGGCACCCTTTGAAGTCCCCAGATTCTTGCAAGCGGCGACGTCGCTTTTGAAATAGGTCACACACGAGATTTTACGGGGTTTTTCCTATTTTAACAGTATGAATTGTGACTAGGATTTAATCATTTGACTCGGATATTTTGTATATTTGCAGAAGGTGAAATGATTTCAGAAATATTTTCGTAACAACGAAAGGGGATTTTGTTCGCATGTGACTTATGAAGAATAACGAGAAATTTGTGTTAAATTTTAACCTTTCGCACTTCCGGAAGACTGCGCGATTTAGGACGCGCTAGTTTTTCAGATGTTGAACGATCTTTTAATGACGCAACCAGCCTTATCCTGATAGGAATTTAAGATAGTTAACCCATAATCTAATGAACATTACGTCGTGGAGTAGCAGCTTTTGAATTTAAATTCGAGACCGGATTTTTCACCACGGACCATAGACGGTTGGATGCTGTTGATCGTATAGTCAAGGGCCTGGGAATCGTATTTATGGGGGAGCGCGTTTATTAGGTAGGGCGCGTCTAAATTCTCATTGAAACATAAACAAGCACCACTGGACCGTGACCAACCTTGATATGAAATAAAATTTAAACCATTACCAGAAAACTTATGTTCTCAACTACCGAATTTACACCTCTTGCTTAAATCCCGTTTTTAGCTCTACTGGCTGAAAGCCACTGGGGCTATTGTCATGGCGTTGTGTCCGTCGTGCGTCCGTCCGTCTGTGCGTCCGTGCGTGCGGTCGTAAACTTTTTCTTTAAAAATCTTCTCCTCAGAAACTACTGGATGGATTTCAACCAAACTTCACAGGAATGATCCTTGGGTGAACCTCTTTCAAAGTTGTTCAAGAAATTTTGATACAATGAAAACATGGATTTAATGGGCGTGGCTTATTTCCAAATATGGTAAAAAGTGAGTTTTCTCAGGTTCTAATTGATGGATACCAATTTAATTTTACATGAATGACCCTCGGGTGACTGTTTATCAGTCTACAAAAAATTATTGTGATCAGATGAAAAATATGTATTTTATAGGCGGAGGTCATTTCTCTATATGTTATATAGTGGAAACTTTGAAAAATCATTTTCTCAGAATCTAACTGACAGATATCAACCAAATTTTACATGAATGATCCTTTGGTGACCCTTTATCAGTCTACGAAAAATTATTGTGATCGGATGAAAAATATGTATTTTATGGGCGGAGGTCATTTCTCTATATGTTATAATAGTGGAAACTTTGAAAATCATTTTCTCAGAATCTGACTGATAGATATCAACCAAATTTTACATGAACGATCCCTTGGATACTAATCAAACTTCATTAGTATGATCCTTGTGTGATCCTTTATCAGTCTACCAAAGATTATTGTGATCGGATGAAAAATATGTATTTTATTGGCGGAGGTCATTTCCACTATATGTTATATAGTGGAAACTTTGAAAATCATTTTCTCAGAATCTGACTGAAAGATATCAACCAAATTTTACATGAATGATCCTTTGGTAACCCTTTATCAGTCTACCAAAGATTATTGTGATCGGATGAAAAATTTGTATTTTATGGGCGGAGGTCATTTCCACTATATGTTATATAGTGGAAACTTTGAAAAATCATTTTCTCAGAATGTAACTGATGGATACTAATCAAACTTCATTAGTATGATCCTTGTGTGATCCTTTATCAGTCTACCAAAGATTATTGTGATCGGATGAAAAAAATGTATTTTATTGGCGGAGGTCATTTCCACCATATGTTATATAGTGGAAACTTTGAAAATCATTTTCTCAGAATCTGACAGATAGATATCAACCAAATTTTACATGAATGATCCTTTGGTGACCCTTTATCAGTCTACCAAAGATTATTGTGATCGGATGAAAAATTTGTATTTTATGGGCGGAGGTCATTTCCACAATATGTTATATAGTGGAAACTTTGAAAATCATTTTCTCAGAATGTAACTGATGGATACTAATCAAACTTCATTAGTATGATCCTTGTATGATCCATTATCATGCAGCCAAAAATTATTCGGAAGTCATTTCTCTATATGTTATAATAGTGGAAACTTTGAAAATCATTTCAACATCAGTAAAACCAAAAATATATAAAAAATCTAGTCAAAATTTAGATTTGCTATTACAAGAAATTCAAGTCTGTGGAGCGACACAAGCCATTCATGGCTTTTTAGTTATCTTAAAACTTGTTGTTGCATACTTGTGTAATGTAAATATCTCCGGTTACGGGTATTTTTGTATCATATTACCCAAATCCAATTTCCTGTTTTTTTTTGTTTTTTTTTGTTTTTTGTTTTCGTTTCAAACAAGGCCGGAAAACAGGGGATATAGCAATCTCGGTACGATTTACTGTTAATATATGAATGTCGTGAATAGATAAATAAATAAAAGAATCAAATGAACAAATATCCCAACACGATAGACCTAATTTCAAATTTTAACATCGAATAGATTTTTTTTTCAAAGTACTTGACATCGTAACTACAACTGTATAGTAGCGCTTCTATCCTTCGGATGGCTCTAGAATTTCCTCAATACAATCATTCATCTATTTGTTTTACCGGAAGTATGTAAAATATTACAGAAAACGAAACTTGGATTGTGAATAAATCGCCTGTGGACTGGAGCATCTTTACCTGAATATGGAAATTGGTATTTCTCGCACCAGAACTATAATGAGCATACATCCGTACGTAGCTGCCATCTTCGACCCTCTTAGGTTTACGATTATCTGCTGTTTGGTAGGAGCAATAGAATTTAAACAACGACTATATTTGGACAATTCATTAGCTGTACAAAATACCTTCCTACATAGGTTTCATCGAATTTTTTGTTTGTTTGTTTGTTTTTTTTTTAATTCATTTTTACGCAATGGCATCAGATGATTATTCTTTCACGAGACTGAATATTACCGAAAGAGACCAAAACCCTGTAATTACAATTACGAAACAGCGGTCTTTTAATTCGGAGGATGGGGGTCGGGGGGGGGGGGCATTCAGGTCGTACCAGAGCCATAGCGGATAACGCTTAAAAGTCAAAATGCAGAAAGACTGCTGTTTAATCTGCTAAAATATGGGTTCCGCATGTGGAAATTGAATTACCTTTCTGACTGCTATTTTTTGAGTTAAAAAAAGAATCATTAGTCTAGACGCTATAGTTGCCTGTTTTCCTTTCTCTAGGCTTATCGCTCTCTGTCTATCGGTCTGTCTCTGTCTGTCACTCTCTCTACTTTTCTTTTCCGATCTTTCTCATTCTTTGAATTTAGAATTTTGACGAGACACTTTCCCTTGATTATTTTTTATATTTATAATTTCCCTTTTCTCAACGAATTCAATATATCACTTTAAAATGCCAACAGATTCGTTCACCATCAGTACTTTCAGTGCTTTGATTTTATATACAGCAGTAGTTTTTAGGGTTTCATGAGTGACCTCCCATAGACTTTTGGGAAACAAAGGGCAAAATACTCTCTCGACCTGAAAAAAAATAGATCTACGCAAGCGAAACGTTCGTCCGATCTCAGGATTGCATCTGTTTCCGCATTTCAAAGATATCTACGTTATCAACAAGTTATGTAGAATCCTTGTTTCACGCCATTTTCGAAATGCAAAGTTGTCAGCCAGATACAATCCTTAAAAAAGTAAATTTTATCTTAGTGAGCACTACTTTTTGAAAACCTTTTAACATCTGACTGGATTTTTCTAACGCGGTAACACTGGTGAGCGTAAACGTCCACCAGAAATGGCAACTGAAAAGGCGAGAACTAGGAAAAAGTCTGTAAAATAGAGATTATTGCAAGAAGAGCAAAGTCGAAAGTTGTGAAATTAATTACCCTTGATACTGACTTCATATACGCATATTTCTTCCAAGCAAGGTTATTGTAAGTTATTATTAACTCTTAATTCGGTAACAGAAACTGATAAGTATAATACATTTAACGCATATTCTCATGAGGAATTCAAATCTACTGATAAATTGAACCATTTTTTTCTAAGAACTATTTGGGCAATTTAATGCTGTGATGGCTGATTTATTACAGATACATATACCATACCCCGTTGACGATGACGGTGAATGATAAATCTAATAATCCTTATGATAAAGGTATTTGGGATTCACGTCTCTGTAGGCATACTAGCCAACTTTCGTTCAGATCAAAACAATTCCAAATAACTTTCGCACTCCATTCGTTATTCCCAAAAATTCACTCAAACCTTTCTAAAATGCGAAAAAATCAATAAAGAAGATTGACATATACATTCAAAACGCACACAAAAATTCATTGCACCATGATTTCTCTGACATGTAGCCTACTTTCTGAATTTGTGTCTACCGTCGATAGGTTGATAATCATGGACCTATATTGGATAGGAGATAGGGACTAGGAAAGGATGTAATGGTAATACTGAAACGAGAAATACCAGGAATCCATTGTTAGGTGCCCCAACCGCCGCGATATGACTGCATGATTGTTAAAAGACGTGATAAAAGCACATTCAAACAAAATCTGATTTTCTTGTGTTTTAAGTCTGATTGATTGATTCATAAAGGCATAGAAGAATATTTTTAGCTATATTTCTTTACCATCATTTAAATTCATTATTCCGTAATCATTCAGCTTGTCAACTGCTCTATGCTTTAAAATTTACATTTAAATGCTTTGGTTAGAACGGAAAATTGTTGGTGTACATTTCAAAGGCGGGCAATGGTGCGCATATTGAAAAAAACTCACATTTCGATTCAAAAATTAACAACGATATAACTTTAAACGAACGAGAGCGACAATAAGGAATTGAAAGAATCATAAAATATATTTGTAGCGTAAAAGGCGTATTTCTTACAATAAATGTCTTCTAGCTTTTTTGTGGGTTATGAATTTACATCTCTAGCTGCGTAATGCGGACGTTAACGGAGATCAGTCTTGATAAGTGACACAATAACGTCACCAAACTATAGACCAATACCATAATGCTCAGTACACAAATTAAACTATTTGGGGGAGGAGGAAAAATGTTTACTCACAATTGATCTATGATGATGTTGTTTTTCAAATGCCCACAAAAACATTGAAAAAATGGCGTCGATTAGGATCTCGCCCGGTGTTATTTAACTTCCTAGTCCAAAGTGTAGAGCTGTTATCTTTAAAACTAAAAATAGTGCAAATAAGTTATCAACGCAAATATTTATCAATATCGCTAAATACCCCTACGTCCTTTTTGCACATGATATAGCACATTTCCTTAGCGACAACGCTTACTATTAATAACATGAAAGTGTTGACATTAAAAGGATGAAAACGTCGCTATACGTTTCGTAAATAAAAACTTTCCTTTCACGCACACTTACGTGTAAATTAAGGTACAATTTCAAATAGTTACCAAACGTTTGGTATCCTGAACGTAGGACATAGAGAATAAAATGGAAGTGTCTTAAAATATCAATGTTATCTGGTCGCGGTTAGGAGAACTTATCAAGAAGAGGCTTTGTGTGATATTTTAAAACACTAACTTGCAATTCTATTGATCATCATTTCTCAGCGATTAAAATTAATAAACCCTTAGAAATCTCAGTATTTCAGAGATAAGGCTATGCACGTTATCTTATATCATGATATGTTATCAGACAGGTGATATCAGGGTAATACAGACTTCACTGTATGATAAAGTACTTAAACTGATTGATCTCGTACACTAAACTTGAAAGAGAAACCTCTGTGATCATTCAATTAGCATTCATTCATTCATTCCAAGCGCTCCGAAATCACTCAGAAATACTAAGTTTAGTATATATTATTTGATTTTAGTTCGATTCGACGAAAGCTTAGGCTCATAGAGTCGCTTTCAAAAACTCAATTCGGATGTTTTCACGTCCCGTAGAGAGAGACAGTGGTTTGAACTTCCTAAATCTCTCGAGTTTGATGAAACCCGATATTTGTCTTAAAAAGGTCCTAGGACATTTTAAAGACAAAAATACGTCCTAAACAGTTTGATGAAACAGGCCCCAGGGGCCTGTTTCATCAATAAATGTCCTGGGACGTGTCTTAAAAGTGTCGTAGGACACATCCTTATATGTTCGTAAGTCAGTTTCATCAAAACATCCTAGAAAGTTCCTAGGACGTACATTTGCGTTTCATCAAATTTTGTCCTAATTTAACAATGCTCGATTAAAAAGCCCCAAATCACACGTGACAAAATCACGTGCAAGCTAATTATAGCAGTGTGAATTGATCTCCCCTTAAATTTAATTGATTGATTAAATGTAGTTTTACGCCGCTTTCAACATTTTTTCAGTTATATCGCGGCGGCTGGAGCTCCTAACAATGGTTTCCTGGTATTTCTATTACCAGTAGAACCACAGCATCCTTTCCTAGCCTCCAGCTGCTATCTCACCTAGGTCTACGATTATCAACCCCGTAAATTTAAAGTTATCAGTAAAGAGAAAACTATCTAAGATAATCGAACTGGAGAAAATTTAGGTTTACCCTTAAAATGTCGACAAAAAGGTTTTGTAAGATCTCAACATCTCACAAGTGGCGAAGAGGGAAAGTTACTGTTATTTCTGTCGTTAAGACTTATAAGAAAAGAGGTTGAACTAAGCCAGTAGCCACAATGTGATTTTTCATAAGTAGGTTCGGAAAAAAAGGGTCCGTTACTCGTCTTTACCAAAAATAAGATTTTAGGTAAGATAGATGTGACTTAACTTCGTTTTTGTACAGAATTATTTTTGCTGTTCATATAATTACTTTCTTTTATTAAATTCCGGTTATAGTGTAGTTAGAATTACATTTTTTCTTTCTTCATAGATCGCCACGTCAACGTTCTTAATTCCTTTCTAAACCCTTTTTTCGATAATGTTAATTGCCTTTTTCATCAATTCATGTATATATATTTCATGCCAAAAAAAATCTAATTTTCCTCTCTTGTAGTTTCTGATAATTTCCATTCAAGAGCTGTATGTTTCAAATCACTTTTAGGGTCTACCCATAAATATCATTAAAGGGTCATTTCTTTAAACGCACATTAGCAATTGAGAAAAAGAATCTATACGATGAAGGTACTATTTTTAGACGTACTGATTCAAGGCCAGAAGAGCTGTAGAGATGGCGTGGTTGCGGTTTGTGCGTGCGTCCTTTTACTATCTTTTGTTCTCGCAATGGAACGCACAGTTTTCGTCCGATTTGTTTCAAACTCTCACAAAAGAATTGAATCATCTTAAGAAAGATTCCTTAAGAAAATGGGTCGGGTACGTCAAGTATTTGGAAATATCCTCATTGTCATGTTAGACTTCCGCGTTTGTCATCCGATTCGCTCCATATTTTACAGAATGATTGAACTATCATAACGCACGTTCCTTTTGAAAATTGGTCACGTCCGTCAAGTATTACGGGTAAATGGGCCTTATGGAAATTTGATTTGATTATCCCTATGGCGATAAATAAAGCAGTTTCGTCCGATTTGCTTCAAATTTTCAGAGAATAATTGTACCAACGCATGGATCGTTCCTTTTGAAAATGGGTCAGACTTCAAGTATCAAAAAATAGGGGGGGGGGGGGGGGGGGGAGGACTAATGAAAATATGATAAAAAATTCTCCTTTTCATTTCCTTTTAATGCCTTTAGTTGCATAATTTCCGTAAATACGCTCACATAACGCATAATAGCAATTTTATACAGACGTGTATTGCTATAGGTTTTTCAAGGCAGTAAGAAGAACGTCACAGGCACCCGTTACTATCTTGTTTTTTTGTTTTTTTTTTAAGAATTAAAACTTTTGTTTCCCTAAATGGCACATTTCTTCAACGAGATACGGGATATCAATATCGTGATAATTCAAACAATATCACGATAAGATAACCTTACCAGGAATTTTTATCCCGTAATGCAAAACTTCCTCAATAATACTTGCGTGATATTTGTACCTAGTATCATTGACATTTTCTACGAAAATACCTACTACTGACATCAAAATAAAATTATTGTGAGCCTAAAAATAACATTTACTGTGCCTTTCTTTAGATCACGGCCTTCGGATTTATTCTATCCTCATCATCCGGATTAGAGTTTTCCAGTACTTACATACAGGGAAAATTATCCGCATGAGTTATAGGAATCGGAATTTCTATTTAAATAACTTTACCTTGATGTCAGAAGTGGCCGTTTAACGTTGCAAAAGCGAGATAACAGATAATATAATCACACTGTTTTTATGAAGATAAAAGTTTTCATCAAGATAGAAGTTTCTTTTGTCATGACATTTTTTCAAACTATCATGATACTACTACCTTTTATCTCGTGGCAGAAATATGCCACCATACTTTATTCTTGTTTAGCTTGACTGTTTTCGTAGAAAATCCGAAGAAATAGTACAGCCTCCGTGCCGTGTACGTCATCGACGTTGTCGAGCGAAAACTTTGATATTTTGTAATTCCTGTGGTTTTCCTGAAGCCATTCACTTGAATATTATAACACATGATAAAGGCAACTTGACTTATTCTATCAAGAGGATGAATCTAACTATATTTTCGTACAAATTATATATCTTATATAAATGCTAGTTCCTTTTTTTGTCCTTTTCTTCAACTTAAGTATTGAAAACAGCAGCCATTTCTCCTTTAGATACCAAATTTAGGACAAAAATATCACATGGGACGCCAAAATCGGTGTCCTACGTATGGGACAAAATTCAGGAACTTCCTAAATCTCTCGAGTTTGATGAAACCCGATTTCTGTCTTTGAAATGTCCTAGGGTGTTTTTAAGACAAAAACACGTCTTAAACAGTTTGATGAAACAGGCCCCAGGGGCCTGTTTTACTAAACTTCTTACGAAAAATGTTATCGTAAGTCAAAATCACAAATTGAACCTGGTGTTTTCATTCATTGTTAGATTCTGACTTTGAATATCTCATTGGAATCGTCGTCTAAAGACGACTGCAATGACATGATGCATTGCAGAATTCCTTGTTTAGTTATTACTGTAGAACCAATCTTGAATTTTGACTTACGCAAAAAATGGTCGTAAGATGTTTAGTAAAACAGGCTATTCCACATACAGGTCTACGATCTTCCACCCAATGGTGGAAGACAAATAGTTTAAAAGGAAGAGTGCCGCCGTCGGGGATCGAACCCGGGACCTCTAGATAGACAGCCAGACTTGCAACGTTGAAAACGATTAGCATGGCTATCAAATCGACCAAATCCTTCCAGGGATCTTTAGTTGCAGTTACCAACATCGTGAAATTGACAAGGTAAATGATTTTGGAATGATTTAGGAATGAAATTGATCGAGTGTGTGGAGCGAGTTTTGAGTGAATTTAATGGGAGGTAATCCAATATTTCAAATTTTGTTCAGGATGAACAAAACCAGCGATATTGATTTCATTCCTTTAATAAAATATGCATACAAGTTCTATAGATAGCTTCCTATTTCTTCAAAAAGCCGCCACCATAGCGCAGTTGGTTAGGCATAAGACTTCCAATCTGGAAGTCGTGGGTTCGATCCCCGGTGGCGGCTAATATCCTTTCCGACGTTTGTCTTTCACCAATGGGTAGATAATCGTAAACCTATGTGAAATAGCAGTCGGAGGCTAGGAAAGGGTGTAATGGTAGTACAGGTGAAAGAAATACCAGGAATCCATTGTTAGGTGCTCCGGCCGCCGCGATATAACTGAAATAATGTTGAAAGCGGCGTAAAACCCCATTCAATCAATCAATTTCTTCAAAAACCAATTAGACGCTTACAATTTGAATTAAGTCAGTGAAAATGCGATTTTCTCTTTCCAATTTAATTTTGAATGACATTGTTGATTATATATTTTTCCATGGGTTTGAGCGTTTTTGAATGGTTTGAGTGAGTGTTTGGAATGAATGAATGGAGCGCTGAGTGAGCGATTTAGAATGGTTTTGATTGAGATTAATGTCAATTTCAAGACGTAACTAACTGAAATCTAGACTTTAAAGCTTCTGATTTGTCCGTGAAGAGGCACAAACAGAAAAGTACGTTTATTTTTAAGGAGGCGGGTGATTTAAAAGAATATCGCACCCAATGAACAAAAATATAGATATTATATTACTACCCTAAAATTCATTCAAAAAAACTTGCTCCCCCAAGACCAACTCACGCATTTTCATTCCTAATCTTTATCTTATCAATTTCATGCAGTTTGTAATTCTATTGAACCGGTTTTATTAATTGTGCTCTCCGCACAATAAGAGTGATGCTATCAGGGTGGCTTTTAATAATTGGACCACGCTTGAAACGAATCGGCCAATCAGAGAACAGTATTTCAAAAGTATATATCACAGATACAACTCCCAGCGTTGTATTTACAGATATACGATTGTAGTTTGTCTTGCACGTGAATCTCGACAGGTTTTGGGGGCCGAGTCATTTAAAAAAATAACGAGCATTTTATACAGCTCTTTTTTCCCAGAGACCTTCGACAGTGCAAAAGATCTGAAACGGCCACGGAAATAGATTCAAAAGTAATTTCAGAATATTCACACTTGATTTGAGTAATACAGCTAGATTTACCATTTTCCATGATTTAGAGGTACGGGTTAAAAAATACAGATAAATACAGTAAGAAAAGCGTGGTCTAAGTCAGATAGAAAATCTCGTGCCGCGGTGTATGGGAAATAGACACCCGCTAACGCTCGTGTCTATTTCCCATATACCACAGCTCTCGTTTTCTATCCCATACGTATTCTACCCTTCGCATGCAACGACTCCTCATATCATTACCATTCACACTAATACCGAGTATGTGATTATACAAATATAGTGTGCCACTCCTCTCTCTAATCTTATCTCTTTTTTTTCACCCCAGTCTCTGTCTGGCTGTGATTAAAAACGTATATTTCTTGTTGCTATTTAAGGTTCATGTAAAGTGTTTGAGACCCAATTTTAAGGGCATTCATTTGCCAAGAAAAAGCAGTATGTCCAGGAATATTATATATCAAAATGAAGCTATTTCTGAGCACAAGCAGTTGAAAAACATAAGACTGTTATAACTACAGCGGTATAGCCAAAACATTGTGGAAAAGGGTCATTTTGTACAGAACAAGCAACTGCATGTCTGTTGGATAAAATTGGCTCATACTTTAACAAAGTCTAGCCTAAAGTACCATCCAGGTAGTGCTACAACCATTGGTATAAAACTCAGCCCCAAAACGTAGTTATGCAAGCAATTTATTTTGACTTATTTTATAAACACATATGTCATATATGTCATTCTAATTTTGTTAACGTGTAGATCTTTTTAGGGTATGGTGTGTTATCACAACATAAATAGACATTAATTGTTTATATACCTGTAAGATTGTTTAGCAATATATCTTATTTCTTTCACATAATGATAAATATATAGTACTATTGTAGATCATTGAATTTAAAAAACTATAATTTGAAATAAATCGCAGAAAATATTTCACAATATTATGGTGTAATGCTGCACCATACCTTACATCTATTTTGAAAACAGACCAAACCGGTTTGACATGTATGTTGACGAAATAAATGGAAATTGATTGTTTCAAAAGAGCCTTTTGAGACTGAGTTTTATATCTAAGGTTGTAGCACTACCTGGATGGTACTTCAGACTGTACTTTGTTAAAATATGGGGCAATTTTTTTGCAACCGTCATGCAGTTGCTTGTTCTGTACAAAATGACCCTTTTCCACAATGTTTTGGCTATACCGCTATAGCTATGGCGGTCTTATGTTGCCTAACTGCTTGTGCTCACGAATAGCTTCATTTTGATATATAATATACCTGGACATACTGCTTTTTCTTGGCGAATGAAGTGCCCTAAATATTGGGTCTCAAACACTTTACATGAACCTTAACCACGAGACGCATTTATCATATAAAATGATGATCATACCAGCGTGTGCCTGAAGCTCTTTTCAAATACACGTACACTACAAATCATTCTCCGAATTTGGACAAGTACCCTATTAGCTGTCAAGACACTTTTTTATATATATATAATTAATTTTGAATCATTTGTTTGATGCATGCATATAAGGTTGCAAAACGCTATAAGCATTTTCAACATGGTTGCACAGTAAGAATGTAAATAAAACATTTCTATGTTATATTTCTTGAAGAAGGCACTTGCCGAAAAGGCACTTGCCGAAATATTGAAAAAAGAACTTGTCGTGTTTAGGTGTAATACAGTTAACAACATCGTGAAATTGACGAGGTGAATGATTTTGGAATGATTAAGGAATGAAGTTGATTGAGTGTGTAGAGCGAGATTTTAGTGAATTTAATGGGAGGTAATCCTATATCGAACCGTTTGTTCAGGATGAACAAAATTTGCGCTAATGATAACCTCCCTTTAATAAAAAATACAATCAAGTTTTATACATAGCTTCCTATTTCTACAAGAACCTATGAGGCGCTTGAAATTGGAATTATGTCAGTGAAATCGCGATTTTTATCTATCAAAATTTTCTTTGAATGACCTTTTTGGTTCTTTATTTTTCAATGGGTTTGAGCTTTTTTTGAAATGGTTTGGGTGAGTGTTTGGAATGAATGATTGGAGCGCTGAGTGAGCGATTTAGAATGGTTTTGATTGAGTTGAATGTCAATTTCACGATGTAACTTACTGTAGGAATGGATAATGATTTTGCTGAAAATGGGCCTTAATTATTGTCTATGATAATCTTTTAAGGCCTTTCAAATGGATAAGACAGGAGTCGATAAGAAGAAGGTGAGCGGTATATGGCCATTAATGTCCTCTTGTTGAAGTAATAATCAGATAGCTTGAACGTTAAGAAAGTCATATACGTATAATTAAATACATGAACATGTAAAATCTAGACGATCTAAAAAAAAGTGTGAAGTTTAAAGTAATCAGAACTAGAATAAATGCAAATGACACAGAGTACAATTGTTTGTTTTGTCCACGAGCGATTTTTCTTTCGTTGTGTGAAAACCTTAAGCTATATATATACTGAGCGACTTTAAAAATGCAACAAAGTAAATTTGAAATTTGAGTACAGAAAAGTAGATTTGGTTTAACTAAATTTAGCTGAAATCATACAAACAAGATCCTCTGTTGAATCGACTTAATCTTGATTTGATTTTACGTTCTGGTTAGTTTTGGCATAGCAATCTACTGTTCACTCTTTCTCTTTCATTGCACTTTTTATGAATGATTGATTTAACAAATCAGAAGTGTGGAGGGTAATCAACGATAGACATTCCAAAAACCGTAAAAAGAAGCGAAATCAACTCACTCGCTTTGTAAAGAATGTACTCTTAATTGAGTAAGTCAAAAGGGAAATTGGTCCTTAAATTCGGAACTTCGTTAACCTCGATTAGACAAAAAAATATCGATTAATTCGTTCAATATTTAAACATCTGCATGGTAGGACCTTGCCAAAAAGTAGTTTCAGAAAACTTAACGTGTTAAAAGACGTTAGTGTCGTGCCGTAAACACGCTTAAAATGGCATCTCAATTCTAAACGAGTTGTCTGGTAAGGGGTTAAAAGCATGAACAGGCTTTGTTTGCCAAAACTCCATTCACATGAACAACGTTTGTGGTTCTACGAACGGAATGGAAAAGCATGTAAGTGACGTCATTTCTGGTCAAAAAGACGACGTTTTGGTGTCGTCTTTGGACCAAACGTGCTTAAACGCAGTATTCATGATTTGTTTGACCTCTTGATTCATTCAACCAAACTCTGAAATGTGTTCGGCTTTTGTTTCATTTGAAAAGAAAATATCGTTCAAGCAGTAGGGCTATGGAGAAATTTCAACATTCGTGGGTATGCTTAAAAGTGCCCCCGTATTGGGAATACAAGAGAATGTTTCAAAATAACATTGGTGTTGGACTAAAGGTAACTTGTTAAAGTAACAAATTAAGTATATTTCAGTGTGAGTATATTCACTAATAATTGCATTTAAGTGACGTTTTTAAGAATTGCGTTTTTAAAGTCGCTCAGTATATATTTCAACAGTGAGGAATCTACGAAAGAAAATGTATCTTTTTAGGTGTTAACGAAAAGACATGTTAATCGATCTTTCACAAAAAAACAACAACAAATCATTACTTTATTTCTACAAAAATACAAATGAGCCTGTGAGTTACATTTCCAACAATTTCAAATGTGCACAAAGCATAAACTCTGGCAAGCCTGTGCAGTCGCACATTCTGACCAGATTCTTCATTATGCACTTTATAGATAGATGATGTCTTCATACATATTCTGGCTGTCAATATATATTGCATTAATTTTGCATTATGTCGTTGTCAATACTGCTGAACATTTGTACCTCGCACAAGTGTGAAATTGTTGGAAATGTCACGCACAAGCTCAAATATGAAACGTTATGTAGAAAAATCTTTAAACGTTCATCATTTTCAATGCGACTAATAGGCAACGGTATGAAGACATATGAATAATTGGCACCAATTAGATAATCTTAAATCTGTTGAAGCGAAGGAATGTATGGTGTACCCGTTTTTTAATTTTACTCCCTCGGCGGATTTGTTGAATTAGTCCATTAGTTCGGAGAGTGATATCGCTAGATATGTCAACAACTTACCAAATACGACTCACGACGGGCACACGGTGATTACAAAAGCTCACATTGAGCACGATGTAAGCTAAATTAAAATGGAAGTACTTATTACCGATATCATGTTCAGAAAGGCTCTTATAGTATCCCCCCCCCCCCTTTTTTTTTTATTCCCCCCCCCCCCCCCCCCATCTTCCCCGAAAAAAGACAAATAACGTGCCCGTTTCAAATGACAGACTTGTTTAGGCTATTACTATGACAAAGTACATCAGCCAAATTAATTGTGTGAAACATTGTCCAAATACGAAGCAATATTTAACAAGGGCGTGTTTGTAATCAGTCATGCCCCCTATTGTCACATTGGTACAGGTACTAGACCAAAGGAGATAATATTCTTGTCAATATGCTATATTAAATTATGTGTCTTTAAAATCTGACACAGTTTTTTTTTCAGTTCATCAACGTGTTAATCTGCTATGAGACCGATTACCCAATGAACAAATGCAAATGAGTTTGACCTTTTATGAATTGATATCAAAACAATACATATTATGGTAATGGTAGATAAATATTTGTTCTAATTTTGGTAACCAAAGCTCAGTTTTCTCTCACTATTTCAACCTAGCAAGTTTTATGTATAAACCAGGAAGTTCAGTGACCTTGTTCTTTGATAAATTTCTCTCAAAAACAGTATGGATTATCTACATTTGTAGGTGAATATCTATGCCAATTTTGGTAACCCTAAGTCAATATCATCCTAAGTTTTCAACCGAACAAGGGTTTTACCTTTATATCCCAAAGTTCAATGTCACCAAGTGACCTTGATCTTTAATAGATTTCTCTCAAATAAAAGCTACTATCTGCAATTGGAGGTGAATGTCTGTGCCACAACTGGTGACACTAGGTCAGTTTTGTTTTGAGTTTCCATCAGGACAATGTTTGACTTATATCACAAAGTTCAAAGTAACTTAGTCAATTTGACCGTGAACGTATTTCTCCCCAAAATTAATGATCACCTACACTGGGAGCAGAATCTCTGTTTCAGTGTTGATGACGCTACGTCAATTATGTCTGGGTTTTTTAATGCTTTTCGGTGGTTTATCGAGAAATAACCGTAGAATATCACTTGATAATCTCACCGCAAAAGCAGTGAGATTTTCAAAAAACTTATACCCTGCTTTTGTGCATTTCATCCTATCTGACGTCATCTATGCGGGGCGAAATAAGTGACGTCACAATGAACGTTGCAAAGCAATCACGTGCAAAATGACGCGCTTAACGAAAAAAAAAACGTCCTAGCAATTTCACATTTTGTTTCATTTTTGCATTAAAGAAATAGAATAATCGTTTGTTTTTCGAGTAAGATCGATAAATATTTCATTTCGTGAACAACAAAATCTATATTTTCACTCGTGGCTCTGTCACTCGTGAAAATATAGCTTTTGATGTTCACTCAATGAAATATAAGTCGATCTTACTCTGAAACAAAAATTTATCCTCTATATCATTTGGATAGTGCATCTACCTATGTTCCAACAAGTTCAAGCTATTACGGGTCTACTACCTTAAATTTTGAAGTGTCTGCATTCTCCAAAACCCTTTACTTTGCAAAGGCGTAGCTAGGATTTTGAAATTTTTACGCATTTGAAAGCGACCACCAAAGAATATATAGGATAGAGGCGATATGTGGACTGTGGCTAAATACTTTTGCCCTCCACCTGCTCCCCGTTTATATGATTTGAGCGCTGGTGAATAATCAAACATCGTAACCACAGCTTGAATAAGCTGTAGTTTCGATGTTATGATGATTCACCTACGGGATTTTTCGAAAGAGGATTTACATGTATTACGCAATTGCGTAATGTGCGTAATGGAAGCTACGCCCTTGACTTGTCTGCATCGAATTTGTGTATTGCTTTCTGGTTAAATGTTATCCCCGTATGGACAGTAAAGACACCAAGAACCGTTCCTTTTGAAATTGTTCACTTAACTCGTATCCTGCTGTACTAAATTTCATTTCAATAAATTGCCAATAACGGGTCATCTATATCAGCCAAGGCGTAACTAGAATTTTGAAATTTATACGCACTCTTTAGGCGACTACCAAAGAATAAAAATGATCAATGCGTTACGTGGACTGTGACGAAGGATCCCACTCCCCTATTTTATGATAAGAGTCTTCTCCTATTTTATGATTAGAGTCTTGGTGAATAATCAATCATCGTAACTACAGCTTCAATATGCTGTTGTCAAGATGTTTTGATCATTCATCAAATATATTTTTCGAAAGAGGATTCAATTCTATTACGCACTTGCGTAATGTAAGTAGTACAGTTAAGAACATTGTGAAATTAACAAGGTGAATGATTTTGGAATGATTTAGGAATGAAATTGAATGAGTGTGTGGAGCGAGTTTTGAGTGAATTAAATGGAAGGTAATCCTATGTCGCAAAGTTTGTTCAGGATGAACAAAATTTGCGACATTGATTACCTTCCTTTTATAAAATATGCATAAAAGTTGTATAGATAGCTTCCTATTTCTTCAAGAACTTATGAGACACTAACAATTCAAAATTATGTCAATGAAATCGCGATTTTCTCTATTAAAAGTTTATTTTGAATGATGTTGTTGATTCTTTATTTCTCAATGAGTTTGGGCGTTTTTGAATGGTTTGAGTGAGTGTTTGAAATGAATGAATGGAGCGCTGAGTGAGCGATTTAGATTGGTTTTAATTGAGGTGAATGTCAATTTTACGAAGTAACTAGCTGTAGTACTTACGCCCTTGTAAGTCTGACTCGAGGTTTTCCGACAATGATTGGGTAGAAAGACTGTTTAATGTAGTTAAAATACCCTTGATACACAATAGACGGAATGTTCTGACTTCGTCTAAACTCATTTGGTTGAAAAATCAAATCATCATTAGGTCTAAAGGCCCTGTTTCCCTGTATCAACAATTCTCATATCGTCAAAAAATAATAATGCATGAAATTTTCTTTATTATTCTTATATTTTCTCCCCAATTCTAAACACACTTTATATAATCAACTATTCTTTATTGCCATTGATCATAAAAATAGTAATATTCAACAGAAAAAAATGAAATAATCGGGAATGATTTTCATCTTTTCATTTTATTGTTTTATATTTGTTGATTATTATATTTGGAAATTTAGTTGGTATGTTCGAAAGATTAAAAAAAGCTTTATCAATAAATAAAATGATTATAAATATATAATGTCTTTATCATAATTTCTGATTAAGTCACATGCATATCTCCAATATGACACTAACACCTGAAGTATTTTCGTACCAAATAATTTAGACAAGGTGAGAATTGCAAATTTAAAGATTTCAGATTTTTATTTTTAATCACATTTGGGTAAAAGATATCTAAGATCTTGATGTCTAAAATGAAGGCCTACATTTAGTTTTTTCCCCAGTATAGACCAAGGGAAATAACACTGGTAAATATTCTTTTAACAATCTATACAACATTATTGCCCTTGCAGTTTGGTACGTTATATTGTAAATCGTTCATATAATTGTCAGATATATAAAATGTTAACTTAATAAATGATGCGATGATGTTATTTAATAGTAAATTTTACAAGTTGAATATTTCTTTTAATGAATTCGAATGGGGTGAGAGAGTTTTGAATGAAATCGGGGGGAGGTAATACACTATCGATAATTTCGTTCGAGATATGTATCGCCGCCTTTCGATATAATATTCATTAACGGAATTTCTATATCTTCACGAAACAATCGGATACTTCCAAATTTAAGCAAGGTAGTGAAATCGTGGAAATTTGGAGCGATTTAGATATACTTGGTGAGCATTTTTGGTGGTTTTTTTAGCTCACCTGAGCACGAATTGCTCAAGGTGAGCTTTTGTGGTCGAGTGATGTCCGTCGTCCGTCGTGTGTCGTCAATATTTATCTTGTAGACACTTTAGAGGCCACATTTTTTGCCCGATCTACCTGAAATTTGGTCAGAATAATTGCCTTGGTGAAATCTCAGACCATTTCGAAATTGGGTCAAATGGGGTCAAAAATGAAGTCAAGGGGTCAAACATTATAAAAACCTTGTAGACACTCTAGAAGCCAATTTTTTGCCCGATCAACCTGAAATTTGTCGGAATGATTGTCTTGATAAAATCTCGGACAAGTTCGAAATTGGGTCAAATGGGGTCAAAATTGAGGTCAATAGGTCAGACATTAGAAAAACCTTGTAGACACTCTAGAAGCCATATTTTTTCCCGATCAACCTGAAATTTGGTCAGAAAGATTGTCTTGAACAAATCTCGAATAAGGTCGAAATTGGGTCAAGTAAGGTCAAAAATAAGGTCATGGGGTCAAATCTTAGATAAACCTTGTAGACTCGACTCTCTAGAGGCCACATTTTTTGCTCAATCAACCTGAAATTTGGTCAGAATGATTGTCTTAATAAAATCTCGGACGAGAGTTTGAAATTGGGTCAAGTAGGGTCAAAAATAAGATCATGTGGTCAAATATTAGAAAAACCTTGTAGACACTCTAGAAGCCATATAGTTTTTGCCCGATCAACCTGAAATTTAGCCATACTGATTGTCTTGATGAAATCTTGGACAAATTCGAAATTTGGGTCAAGTAGGGTCAAAAATGAGGTCACGGGGTCAAATCTTAGAAAAAACCTTGTAGACACTCTGGAAGCCATATTTTTTGTCCGATCAACCTGAAATTTGGTCAAAATGATTGTCTTGATAAAATCTCGGACAAGTTCGAAATTGGGTCAAGTAGGGTCAAAAATAAGGTCATGGGGTCAAATCTTAGAAAAGCCTTGTAGACACTCTAGAAGCCATATTTTTTGTCCGATCAGCCTGAAATTTGGTAAGAATGATTGTCTTGATAAAATATCGGACAAGTTTGAAATTGGGTAAAAAAAAAAAGGTCATGGGGTCAAATCTAAGAAAAACATTGTAGACACTCTAGAGGCCACTTTTTGCTCAATCAACCTGAATTTTGGTCAGAATGATTGTTTTGATAAAATCTTGGATAAGGTCGAAATTGGGTAAAGTAGGGTAAAAAATAAGGTCACGGGGTCAAATCTTAGAAAACCTTGTAGACACTCTAGAGGCCACATTTTTAGCCTGATCAACCAGAAATTTTGTCAGAATGACTGTCTTTATGAAATTTCGGACAAGTTTAGGTCAAGTGGGGTCAAAGATGAGGTCATGGGGTCAAATCTTGGAAAAACCTTGTAGACACTCTCAAACTGGTATTTTTTACTCAATCTTAATGAAATCTTGTTCAGGTTCGAAATTGGGTCCAGTGGGGTCAAAAACGAGGTCACTAGGTCAAATCATAGAAAAACCTTGTAGACACTCAGAAAGCCATATTTTTTGCTCAAATAATCTGACAATTGGTCAGAATTGTCATCTTGATGAAATCTAGGTCAAGTTTGAAATTGGGTCAAGTGGAGTCAAAAACTAGGTCATGGGATCATATCTTATAAAAACCTTGTAAGCAGTGTAGAGGCATCATTTTTTGCCCAAATTTGGTCAGTATTCCTCATCCTTTCTAAGTCGACTTTAAACAATTTTTGACAGTTCACTCAGATGAGCGATTTAGGGCCACCATGGCCCTCTTGTTGTTTCTTTTTTCAGTATTTTTGAGTTGTTAGAATGAGAGTTTGAAATGACTGAGCTGAGCGCTGATTGAGTGAGTTAGAATGGTTTTGATAGGAGTAAGTGTCAAGTTTATGACTGTTTACGAAATTTGAATTCTGAAACTAATTGAACACCAGTAGAGCGCTGATTGAGTGAGTTAGAATGGTTTTGATAGGAGTAAGTGTCAAGTTTATGACTGTTTACGAAATTTGAATTCTGAAACTAATTGAACACCAGTAAGAATGAATAAGGGGACTTTTTTTCTTTTTATGTTTGTTTCTTTGTTTGTTTACATTCAGTTTCTTTCCTATATTCCTTTTTGTACTGCAGTTGATAACGTCTAGAATTGTTCACTCATTCCGATCAATTGATTGAATCGATTGAATGAAGTTTAATGCCGCTTTCAACATTTTTTCAGTTATATCGCGGCGGCTGGAGCACCTAGTAATGGTTTCCTGGTATTTCTCTCACTAGTTCAACCACCACAACCTTTCCTAGCTGCTATCTCACATAGGTCTACGTTTATCAGCCCATTGGTGAAAGACAAACAGTCGGAAAGAATAAGTGCCGCCGTCGGGGATCGAATCCGGGACCTCTAGAACGAAATTGGCGACATTGCATTACCTATTTTCAAACTCTTTTAAATCTCGCTCACCACATTGCTTTTATTTCATTTCGAAATAATTACAACTATTTCACATTGTCTATTTACAGTAAATAAAATTGTAAAACTGACATCCACCTCAATCAAACCCTTTCTAGATCGCTCAGCACTCGACTCAATCCAAACACTCACTCAAATCACCCAAAATTGCGTCGAAATCGATAAAAAAAATCGATTTCGATCACAACGACCAACATTTCATTTAAATCGGTCAAATCATTCTACAATGTATGTTTTTTTTTTTTTTTTTTTTTTCATTTTGTTTTAAAAGGTCTGATTTTTACGCGAAGTCTCAACAATAAGTAAGAACGGACATGTGTTACCTCCAACAAATAATTCATTAAATTTGAAAACTCGCATCTTATTTTCGTTTACCTTGACCTTATCATTGTCACCCTATCCTGCATACGTCAAGTTACATAAATACAATATATTTTTGTACAAAACTATCAGTCCATAGGCTTTCTCATAGTGTCAGTGGAGTATCCCGTGCCAGCAAAGGCATCTTGTTACTGTTAGAAACATCGTGAAAATGACATTCATCTCGAAATAAATCATTCTATATCGCTCAACCAGAGCTCCATTCATTCATTCATTCAAAACACTCTCAAATCAATCAAAAACGCTCCACGTGGGGAAATCCGTTGCATTTTATTTCTGTATAAAATGCAATAGGTATTTCGGGAATTCCAAAAGTCCAGTATTGTAGGAGCTCGAAAATCTCTCGTCTCCCCCTTTTTAACACTTCATTGGTATGACCAGTTAAGGACCATTTTCAAACTATTTTGATTACTAGCGTTCGGTTCTAAGAAGATCGTCAGGCAACGTTCTTAATCTCGGTAGATCACGCAGATTTCGTTTAAAAATCAAGCAGTACTTGGCAGAAAGAAATTCCTGATCATAAATTCATGTAACTCTAAAAATGTCAAAGTTGTCGTCCAATTGTGTCAAATTTGGTAAACGTTATGCCAGCAAACTATGATAGCGAGATTGCTATACACGTTTAATATACTCTCTAAAATTAGAATATGGGTTTTGATCTAAATACTCATAGAAAGTAGACTTGACCCTTTTATTATTTGGCTGAGTATTTTAACTGTTTCTTATATGTAGATCTAAAGGGTTGCAATTTTAAGGGCCTAGTGTATTTTTCACTGCGTTTATTGGAGTATAAAGTGCAACTGCCTTAAAAAATGGTTTAAAGATAGCGCCCACGGGCGTTATTTGACATGTGCAATGGCAAATGGACTTTGCACTCCAATGAACTCAGTGAAAACACAATAATCACCCTATTTATTGCAGTCACTTTAGGGATTGGTGTAGTTTAAACTACAATTTTCTTAGCACATGGCAAAAAAGTTTGCATAAAAGCATAACATTTTTATAAATTGGACACAGAAAATCGACAACTTAAACATTTCTAGAGTACTCATGATCAGATTTTTCTCCTCCTCATCTCACTGTAATAGCGGCTCAGAATCAGAGCTGCATGCTTGTAATCAAAAATTCCTTTGAAAAAGTTTCAATTCCTAACTGATCCAATGGCGATGGAGGATCATAGAAGGGGAAGGAGGGATTTCGGAGTTCCTTCAACACTGGACTCGCAGATCTATCGTCGAAGGGGTTCCCAAAATACCTATTGTATTTTATACAGAAATAAAGTGCAACGGATTTTCCATCGTGATGCGATTTAAAAAAAAAATATTTTTAATATGACCTACGTCGCGGGAGTGAAATAACCCAGTTGAATATTTTTGATATTACACGGCTGTTATGACACTAGTGGAATAACTATGCAAATGAGCTCAGAACGGATAGCAACGCTATATTTGTGCTTTGAAAATGACGTAATGATGTATATATAGTGACGTCAGTTTTAAACGGCATTATAAGTTTCGCGGAAAAATGAAACGTTGAATTTCAAGAATTTTGTCGATTTTACGCTAAAATTGGGTTCATATTATAAATAGAATATAAAATTTGTGCTCATAAAATACAGAATTTATTAAACCCGTCATCTAAAACAGATAATAACTCGGCGCAGCCTCGTTTTTATCTGTTTATAGATGACTCGTTTAATAAATTCGGTATTCCATGACCACTCATTCAATATCCTCTATTTATGTTTTCGGATTGCAATTATCTATTTGGATAGGGATCTTGAACATGTCCACATTATCAGCGCGTTTGAAAAAGGCTGAGTCAAAATGGCAGCCCCTGGATGGGAAACATAGAATTTTCATTGATACTTCATCTCCCCCATAAACAGACAGTAAGTCTGACGAAATTGTGAACTGTGCATACAAGGACTTTGTCCTTTAAAAGCTCCTTTTCCAGTGTTGCAATGCTTCCAACGCCAGATGAGATATTCCTTATGGTAAGACAGATATTTTCAGCAATTCAGAATCATTAGCCTATATTTGACTAGTCATTTGGAAACTGAATAAAATAAAGGAAGAACTAAAACACTCAAATCAATGAAAATAGATTTATTTCATTTCACATGCGCACGAATAAACGATACATTGTTTCTTTAAGACTTTGAAACAAACACGAACCCTAAGGTACTTAAACGTCATTCTTCTGAATTTAGATCATCGGTCAATCGAATTTCAAATATATGGGGCAGTTCAATTAGTTTGGCTCAAGTGTTCCCGGCAACTATTCGGTAGAAAGCAGAAAATGTATACTAAGATCTGATGCCCCATGTGTATTGACGGATCCTAGTCTATACTGCCGACAAAAGAAATGTGTCAGCTACAGTTAAGATAGTGGAACCGTTATAGGTCCGCATCATTTTGGAACTTATGATCTTCCACAATGCTGACTGAGGTTTCCTAATGAAAATCATTAGGTAACCCCTGTTAACGTTGTTAAAGTTCATTACTCCGGAATCGTTGCGGAACTATAACGGGTCCACTACCTTAAGAACATTGTGAAATTGACAAGGTGAATGCTTTTGAAACGATTTTTGAATGAAATTGAATGAGCGTGATGAGTTAGTTATGAGTTAATTTAAAGGGATGTAATCCAAAATTGCTCATTTTCTTCAGGATAAACAAAATTAGCGATTTTTATTGGCTCCCTTTAAAAGAATATGCGAACGATAGTTTCTATGTTTTCACGAACTAGTGGGACGCTAACAAATACAAATATGTCAGCGAGTTCATTCATTTTTTTCTATTGATTTTTATTTTGTATGGGGTTGATGTTTATATCTTTTTAGAGATTTTGGAGCGTTTTGAATGGTTTGAGTGAGTGTTTGGATTGAACGAATGGAGCGCCGAGTGAATGAATTAGAATGATTTTGATTGAATGAGTGTTAATTTCACGATGTTTTTAACTGTAATTCGTCGACACGTTGCTAAATGATATTCGTAAAAGCTTATCCCCGTCAATGGACTGGCGACATGTGGGAATAAAAAAATCAAAGGGAGACATATGAGAAATAATAGACAAACCAGTTCAACCTTTCTTTAAAGATCAGCCTAACGGTATGCAAATTATTACAAATGATCCTGTGCGTGACATTTCCAACAATTTGAAATGTTAGTGAGGTGGAACAATTGGGTTGCGAAGACAGCCACACACTGTAAATTTAAAGTTACGTGATAGTCTACAGATACTGTGAGACCTTGTCTATCTACAAAACGCTTAGTGGAGACTCTGGTCAGACTGTGCGGGCGCACAGGCTGGTCGGAGTTTTGGCTTTGCGCATATTTGAAATTGTTGAAAATGTCATGCACAGACCCAAATTTCTATTATCATTAATCATCAAAAGAAATCATCAACTATCACATCAGTATAAGGAAAGGATTTAATACAGTCATTCACCGCTTCCAGCACTTTGATCACGCGCCTGTCTAGGGCTTTCAGATGGGGCTCCGTCAAGATTGGGTTAGCTAGGTCCTTTTTCATGGACTCCCTCATTAAAACACTAAGGGTCTCTGGTCCCAGGTAAAGCTTGACTAGTTTGATGAAAGTAGAGTAACGTATCATACAGCATTGAAAGACAGGGGCTAAAATGGAGACTTCGTCATGGTGTGGCCGACCGAAACTGAAAGTAGAAAGGAAAATGTACCATAATTCTAGTGGCTGACTTTGGCCACCGAAGTATTTACTCGTAATGCTATATTGTAACATGGGTTACATCTAATGGTCCCTCGCTTTGCTGTTGGATACTTTGCAGTGGGTAAAAAGCTAAGTCGGAAAGGCGGATAATTTGCAATATGCAAAAGGATTATCCCCCTTAATTGTACATGTATAAGTGTTTCTTTCAATGGTGAACATATATGTGCAAATTTTCGAGTGATCTACCCCTAAATTAATAATCATAAATATAGCTTCACGAAACGTCAAACAAGAAAGCCATGAATGGCTTAAGTCGCTCCACAGACTTAAAATTCTTGTAATTACAAATCAAAGTTTTGACTAGTTTTTAGATATTTTGGGTTCTACTGATGTTGAAATGATTTTCAAAGTTTCCACTATGAAACATATAGAGAAATGACCTCTGTCCATAAAAGACATAATTTTCATCCAATGACAATAATTTGTGGCTGCATGATAATGGGTCACCCATCGATCATATCAATGAAGTTTGATTAAAATCCATCTGTTACATTCTTTGACAGCGGTTTTAAAAGTTTCTACTAGATACCATATAGAGGAATGATCCCTGCCTATAAAATACATATTTTTCATTCGATCACAATAATGTTTGGTAGACTGATAAAGGGTCACTCAAATATCATTCTAGTGAAATTTGGTTGAAATCCATAGGATAAATTCTAAGAAAATGATTTTCAAAGTTTCCACTATATAACTTATAGAGAAATGACCTCAGCGTACGTACTGTAAGTTACATCGTGAAATTAACATTCATCTCAATCAAAACCATTCAAAATCACTCGCTCAGCGCTCCGATCATTCATTCCTAACACTCACTCAAACCAGTCATAAACGCTCTCAAATCACTAAAAAGATAAGATGAACAACTATATTTAAAAAAACATAGCTAGAAAAATGGCAATTTCACTCAAAAAGATGGAATTATGCTCGTCTGATAGGTTCTTGGAGAAATCGGAAGCTATGTATAAAACTTGTATGCGTATTTTATTTAGGGAGGAATAGATATCATTGCATTTTTTTTATTTCGCTTAAAACTCAGCCCATACACTCATTCAATTTCATTCCAAAACCATTCACCTTGCGATTTCATGATGTTGTTAGCTGTACGTACAGGGATTTTCTTGATGAATGATGAATGAAGCATTAGCCTAAGTCACTAAATGTTTCATGCCTCGTAGAATTGGCATAATCAATTCGTACGTACGGCCATCTAGTTGAAGTAGGAATTTAACATTGCAAGAAGTCCCCGAATGCTTCATATAATTGTACGACTGGCTCATACATCTAAAGATGCTTATACATGTACATTTTAAATAGAAATCATTATAAATACGTACCCTCGGCCATTATCTAGATGAAGTAGGAATGTATCATTACCAAAGTCACTGAATGTTTCTTACTTTTGTATGAATGGCTTAGAAATCATTATAAATACGTACCCTCGCCCATTATCTAGATGAAGTAGGAATGTATCATTACCAAAGTCACTGAATGTTTCATACTATTGTACGACTGGCTTATACATCAAAAACATATTAAATAGAAATCATTATCAATACGTACCCGCGACCATTATCTAGATGAAGTAGGAATGTATCATTACCAAAGATACTAAATTTTTCATATTATTGTACGACTGGCTTAGAAATTATTATCAATACGTACCCTCGGCCATTATCTAGATGAAGTAGGAATGTATCATTACCAAAGTCACTGAATGTTTCATAATATTGTACGACTGGCTTATACATCGAAACATATTAAAAAGAAATCATTATCAATACGTACCCTCGGCCATTATCTAGATGAAGTAGGAATGTATCATTACCAAAGTCACTGAATGTTTCATATTATTGTACGACTGGCTTATACATCGAAACATATTAAAAAGAAATCATTATCAATACGTACCCTCGACCATTATCTAGATGAAGTAGGAATGTATCATTACCAAAGTCACTGAATGTTTCATATTATTGTACGACTGGCTTATACATCGAAACATATTAAAAAGAAATCATTATCAATACGTACCCTCGACCATTATCTAGATGAAGTAGGAATGTATCATTACCAAAGTCACTGAATGTTTCATATTATTGTACGACTGGCTTATACATCGAAACATATTAAAAAGAAATCATTATCAATACGTACCCTCGACCATTATCTAGATGAAGTAGGAATGTATCATTACCAAAGTCACTGAATGTTTCATATTATTGTACGACTGGCTTATACATCGAAACATATTAAAAAGAAATCATTATCAATACGTACCCTCGACCATTATCTAGATGAAGTAGGAATGTATCATTACCAAAGTCACTGAATGTTTCATAGTGGTGTCGGTCCATGTTACCTGGAATAAAAATATGTAGATAAGATCAAAATGTAGCATAACACAGTGAAATATATAACACGCACTTAGTAAATTGTAGGAAAAAATATCTAACGAGGATGGGGAAATTGATAATTGTCGAGGCTCTACCGAGGCAATTATCAATTCCCGCAACCGAGTTAGATTTTTTTTTCATACAAAACACTACGTACGTATTATATTTATCATATAACCCCTATTTGCCTTACTTTCGTCGATGTTTCTAACAGAAATGCGAGTTTTAAAAATATCCTCATTATGTCATTGTTCTAAAAATATCCATATGATGTTATAAAAAATATCATATAGGTTTTTATCACCTCGATATTTGTTTAGTTATAGGATAAAATGGGATGAACATATATACGAAATATACGGATTCAGAACTTATTTTCTAATTCACCGAATTGTTAAACTAACGAATAAGCATAACATTGTATGAATACGTATTCGGGATTCCTAAATAGGTGCGATTAGGTTTCTAGTTTCATACATGTATCCCAATGAATAAAAAATCTGCTCTTCATTTCTTGTAATTTAATGGCTCTATGTTTGCAACACTTTAACGTCTTGCCCTATAATTCTTACTTTGACCAAAACTATTCCCACTTTGCGAAAGGACTTCGTGAGGTGAAAAACAGGTGAAAAATCGATAAAATATTCTTGCACGATTCTAGAATTGTCCGGTACAATTCTAGAATTGGCGGACAAAGTAAGAGTTCCTACTTTGCAAAAGATAACTCCGGAAGTGTACCAGTTCTTACTTTTTGCCGTATATAGTGCCCTTAGTACATTATGTTAAAGTCGTGTGCTTAGGCAATCATGGTTAAGATGTATTTCAAGAATTTGCCATGTGCTACGACAATTTCTGTTTATACTTCAACATTTGCAATCACTTGGGCACTTTGCCCTTTTAATTGCTATCTTTAAGATGTATATATATATATATATATATATATATATATATATATATATATATATATATATATATATATATATATATATATATATATATATATATATATATATATATATATATATATATATATATATATATATATATATATATATATATATATATATATATATATATATATATATAAAACAATTGAAGAACTCGGCTAAATGATTAAGGTTTTATTCCATATTTTGAGTACATTTTATTGTCGCTCTCAAAGTTTGCTGGCAGAAAGTTTTACAAATGGTGCACACATATACAACAATTTTGTCATTTCTTTAGTATAATACTAAGTCTGTGCGACTTGGCGTGGTTTAGAGGGTTGCTTGATGGTCTTCGTCATCTCGCTGCCTATGGCGGCTCTGAATTAGACCTGCGCTCGTGTAACCAGCAATTTACTTGAGAAATAACCCAAACGATTTAAATGATTGAATTGCGACATAAGGTTATGGCAGGAGGACGATGATTTAGGATCTTACAACAATGACCTCGATTGTCGAAGGATTACGTTGGGGTTCCTGAAAGACCTATTGCATTTTTTCCAGAAATGTATTCCAAAGGATTTCTACACGTGGTTCGATCTAAATCAATCAGATATCTATATTTTGCCCGAATGCAATTATTCAATAACAAAAAGGTAATGAGACTAAAAAAATAATGAATTTTTTATGCATCATTACTGTACTCAAAGCAACATGTACAGTTACCAACATCGTGACATTGACAAGGTGAATGCCTTTGGAATGATTTTGGAGTGAAATTGAATGAGAGTGTGGAGCGGGTTTTGAGTGAATTTAAAGGGAGGTAAATTAACATCGCTTATTTTGTTCAGGATGAACAAAATTAGCGATGTTTATTACCTCCTTTTAATAAAATATGCAAACAAGTTCTATAAAAAGCTTCCTATTTCTTCAAGAACTATCAGACGCTTACAAATTGAAATTTGTTAGTGAAATTGCGATTCTTTCTCTATCAAAATTTATTTTGAATGACGTTGTTAATTCTTTATTTTTCAATGGGTTTGAGCGATTTAGAATGGTTTTGATTGAGGTGAATGTCAATTTCACGATGTAACTAACTGTATCCATGCTCACCTGTCAGGAAATCAAAAATGTGCATATCTATGACATCCAACAGGCGGCGCCCGCTGTTATACGGATCTTTATCTTGTACGCGTGCGCAGAGATCGTCATACACTTCCCAGTAGGCTTTGCGGTGTTTACTGTAGGACCGCTTCCAGGGATTCCGCCATGTTTTACGTGGGGCTATCCGCTCGGGAGGCAGGAATGTTGCAAAGGACCCTTCTAACATTTCCGGGTGTCCACACACAGCGTGGCCCGTATCACAGTAGTATGAACATATGCCATGGAAGCATACATTATTGGCTAAAAAAAGAGGAAATTCAACTATTACATTATGAAATGAGTCCGATCAAAACGCCGTAAACTTTTTAAAAATCACGTTTAAGGGTATGCCGAAAAGTGGCCCTGTACTTTATTGTGCAATTGACGTACCGGATAAATGAAACCTGTAAAAAGACCGCGAAATATTTATCCAGTATATGTACCAATATGATGCAGTTATTGGAGAAAATACTTTTTGACGCCCCTAGGCGCGAACGTTTATTTAAATAAATGGAGGTTATATATATCGCTAATTTTGTTCATCTTGGAAAAATTAGCGACATTTTATTACCTCCCTTTGGTTTCACTCAAAACTCGCTCTTCGCATCCTTTCAATTTCATTCCGAAATCATATCAAAATCATCCACATTGTCAATTTCACGATGTGGTTAACTGTATTAGTGTACCTTTTTAATAGAACTTTTCATCTTACGAACGTAAAAACATACACTTGAAATTTAGAACAAAACAATAGATGCATTTTACTGTGTTTATTATCTAAATGTAAGTTATTAATTTAAAGAATTTAAATATTTTACAGAGCTTTTCATGTCATAAGATGTTGACGATTAAGCAGTATCATATTATCATCATAACGAAAACAAAACGCGCTGCAACTGATGACCGTATCTATTTCGAGCTATAAATCTCTAATAACAGGCAATGGAGCAGTATAACATAAGTATACGATCGTTTTTCAAGGAACGAAACAACTTCATTTGATTCAGATCTTGGAAACTAATTTATATCAAATTATATATAAAGTTGTTGAGAAAAGAAAAACTTTTGTGGTTTGTTTATCTGATCGTCCATTATTTGTTTTTCATTTTTCAATCTGTAAAATAGATGTATTTTAAATGATCATTGAAGGCGTATGCACATATCAAAATAAATTTTAAATGAGAATATCTGTTTGAAAATCAAGATGTTTTGCACAAAATGAGAATACTCGTTTGTAATTGGCAAGGCTAGTCCTGCGTTAGGAACGTTTTCGAACGTTAAGAAATTGTACCGACTTTTCCACGTGATTACATATGCAAAGCGGGGACACATTTCTTACGCGTTCCACAGACGTTATAAACCTAAATGCAGAGCTGGTTTTGGATATAGATTCCCGGTATAAAATTGACCACTTCATTATATTGACACTCATTTCGATCAAAGCCATTCAAAATCACTTGCTCAGCGCACCAATCATTCACAGAAGTTGTTCAAAAACCATTCGAAATCGTTCAAAATGATCAACATTTCATTCAAATCGATCAAATAATTGCATGGTTGTATTGGCTTGTGTTGATTTAGTTGTGTCTTTTCTTTCCGCGAAGACACAAAATTAGAAAAGTACGTAGATTTTATTAAAGGATGTGTGTGAAAAATGATCGATTATTGTACGAAATTATCGATGGTTTATTACTGAATTTGAAAAGCATTAAAAACTTTTCATTACACTCATTCAATTCCATTCCGAAATCGTCCATCTTGTCAATTTCAAGATGTTCCTATGTGTAATCCTATTTTCAACAATTTCATGTGTGTGATCCTTCAGGATAAAGAGGGTCACTTGCGAAGTGACAAAATTGTCGACCTTGGTTAACCCTTTCCTGTTTTACAAAATTTGGATCTGCCCAAATTCAAAGGTTTTGCAGACGAAAATTAAAAGTGGATTTAATTTAAAAATAACCATTCAGTAGGGTAGAAATTGCTTCTTCTTTTTTCACAATGTTTTCTCAATCATTAAATTACAGGCACGTAAAAGGCAGGGATTAAACAGCAAAGGGTTAACCTGCGCATCTTGCAAAGGGTGACTTGTGTCGACATTTTTCGATGTCTGTATATTCTCTGATTTGCGCAATCTGATACGATTAAAATTGGTATCATAGTTCAAAAAAAAAATGAAAATTGTAAAGCAGCTGTTTTTTTTAAGCTTCCGCGAAAATAAATGCCATTCAAAGATCTATCTTATTTGGGATAAATCTTTACATTTTAGCTTCATGGTAAACAGTATGATTAGGTTTTCAATTTCATGTCTCACTGAAATCAAGAAATACTCTCTTGAACTCTTATTATTTTTTTTCTAAAAGCGACCAGAAATCTTTTTTTTTTCTTTCAATTATTTTACGGAGTTCCAAGATGGTCATCGTTCGCGTCACATACGTATAGACATTTACCTGGCGACAGAAAGAAGGTTTTCTTTAGTTTCGGTTCAGCAAGACGTCTTATTTCACTAGTTAAATTGACTTCACGTCCGGCCGTCGGTGGAACTCGATAGAAACCTAAAATTCTGCAAGAGGAGATGGTTAGAATTAGAGAGGTGATTTTTTTTATTTTAGATTTTGAAATATCTTTCTTTCCTTAATAAGTTAATAAGGACACATTTTGAGTTCGATCGCTTAAAATCTAGAAAAAAAAACACACCCTAAAATCCAAAATTCTCTTTAAACCCGCGATTGATATTTCAAATATTTCAGAGATTTATATGCATTGATAAAATTGGTGTTGAATAAAAACTTAAAAAAATAGTATGAAGCATTCGTTTACCAAGATTTTTACTTTCCCATTTCATTATGAACGTAGACATACATCAATCCCAGCCATTCCGAAAACCTACCAAAATTATCCAATAACATTAGGAAGTTTCTTTTTTTAAATAATTAATGCTAAAGAAATATTTATTGTTAAGCAACTTGCCTGTCTAAATGGAATGCGGCTATTTCTGCATTGTGTCTTTCAAAATCAACAAAATAAAAATGGTCCGGTAGAGTTTCTTTATCTCTTGGATATCTGAAAAAAGTTAACAATATGAAATTGGACTTTAAACAAATCACAAGTTAAAATGAACCTTGCTAGTGGAAAACATTCATTTTAATAGGATGGTATGAAAAAGCCATGCGTCTGTAACCCAAAGTTCGCAATCGCAAAAGAATTGTAGCCCACTCTTTGCAAGTGCAAGTGTAACGTAGGGTAACATCTCAAAAAAGTACACGAAGATGCGAAGAACATCGCAATGTTGCTTCTGTGACGTATCCTTCTCTCCTTTAAACTGATGAAAAAGGCATCCATCAGTCAATCCGAAAGTAGGCTACGTCATATCAGCTAGAGTTAGGTTCATGTATGTCCATTCTTTAGTCTAATGACAATTAACTACAGTAAACAACATCGTGAAATTGACTAAAAGAATGATTTTAAAATGATTTTGAAATGAAATTAAATTAGTGAGAGGAGTGAGTTTAGATTGAAATTAAACTAAAGGGAGGTTATCCACACATCTATCACCTCCCTTTAATAAAGATGCATGTATTTTTTCTCTTTGCAACCCCTTTCCCTTTTTTGACATCACGGAAAATATTACAGCATTTTTTTTAAACATTCTTAATAAATTAGGGTAGAGTTTTGTGACATACCTCATTGGTTTAAAAAGTGCCTGACCCTCATCGCTGAAAGTGATGATGAGTTTGAGTTGAGTTCCACCTTCCTTCATCTCTGTAAAAAAAATGACAAAAATATGAAAATGGAAATGGGGATATGCCTATCTAAAAGGTTAAGAAATTTTGAGTACAAATATGCTACCGAAAGATAAATGAGTGATAAATGTAGAATTTACAAATTGTTAAAAATATTTTCTAGAATTCAAAATATAACACACATTTATGTTTATTAAAAGTTTATCTGTACTTCTTCGCATAAGTAAATATAAATAGGTTTTGGTTTTCATATCAAATCAAAAAATATCATTTTTCTTTCTTCGTTAAATACTGTAGCATTTACACCATAAAAATACAGTTAAAATGATAATGGCTTCGAACAACATAGACTTAGTTCACACACACCCCCCTCCTGTCCGATATATTAAACCTTTCTTCTAGAGAATCATTCGTCCCATAGTGGTGGCTTAATGAATTTGTGGTCTTGACCAAGATAAACAGTACGGTTAACAACATCGTGAAATTGACAAGGTGAATGATTTAGGAATGGTTTAACAATCAAATTGAATGAGCGAGTTTTGAGAGAATTTAATGGGAGGTAATCCTATATCGCAATTTTGTTCAGGATGAACAAAACTAAGGATAATTATTACCTCCCTTTAATAAGAAATGAATACAAGATCTATACATAGCTTCTTAAAGAATCTGTGAGACGCAACCAAATTTGAATTATTTCGGTGAAATCGCGATTTTTCTCTTTCAAAATTTATTTTGAATGACATTGTTGATTCTATATTTTTTTCAATGGGTCTGAGCGTTTGTGAATGGTTTGGGTGAGTGTTTGGAATAAATGAATGGAGCGCTGTGTGAGCGATTTAGATTGGTTTTGATCGAATGATTGCCAATTTCACGATGAAATTAACTGTACCTATATCTACAATTTGTTCTGTCGCCATATCTTCTATTATACCATCCACTGACGTATCATCTCCATCATATAGACCATATTGGTGTATACCTTTATGGAAACGCTCCCAGTTAGACAATACGGGCCTGAAATTAAAAAAAATCAATGAAATTACTATGAACATCATATAGACCGAATTGGTGTATACCTTTATGAAAACGTTCTCAGTTAGACAATATTGGCCTGAAATATGGGGTTAAAAATCCATCTATAAAGAACAATTGTACGTGAATCATATAAATCAATAAGTCAGTCACTATCCTTTAAACAAACGCTATATAATACAGTTTTGCAAAAATGATCGTCAGTATTTTTTTTACATCATATATATTTTACGTAGGCCGAAATAGCTGAAATAAATGGAAAACAAATGATATGTCAATGTTTACTCTATAGATGATACAAGTATACATATATATATACATGGTAATGACGACCGAATTTTAGATGGGTTTTTTAAAGTTCCAGTTAAAGAAAACTGTTAAATCGATGTAATTTGAAAAAAAAAATCTTTTTTTTTTCGAGAAGAAAATATTATGTATAATGCAAATACTGTATGTAATCAGTGGCATCCTATATGCAAGGGAAAGTGCAGTTAGTAACATTCTTGATATCAACATTCGAAGCCATTCTTAAACGTTCGCTTCATTCATTCATTCATGCATTCATTCATTCATCCATTCATTTATTCATTCATTCTTTCATTCAAAATTACTCTTTCCTTAGACAAAAAATCGCTTCGAAATCTGTAAAAAAAGAAATGACATCTTTCAATATGGTCAGCATTTTATTGAAATTTATCGAATTATTCGATGAATTCTATTTTGGCTGCTGCGGACTTTTTATGCTTATAAATGGTCCGTGAAGAAACACAATAAGTTTTTTTTTTTTATTTGTAAGGGAGGTAATTAAATATCGCTAATTTCGTCCAATTTGACCGAAATAGGCGATATGGTATTATCTCCCTTAAATTGTTTTCAAAACTCGTTTCGTGCACTCATTCAATATGACTCCAAAATCATTCCAAAAAAAATGAAGCTTGTCAATTCCACGATGTTGTTCACTGTATATGATTTTTGTTGTACGACGCTGAAAGTCAGAACTGTTAATTTGAAAATATATTAGAGCATTAATCGAGACATTTTGAACATGAAAAATTATATCTGTAAGTTAATCCTAATTAAATACAGTTTTACATGTCAATCGTATTTTATGTATCATAATTATACTTTTTTTCCTAAATTTTTTCAAAGATGCAATTGGTTTATTTAGCAACCATTTACAACTCCCACCCTTCTTTTTTGGCGACCCCTTTTGTTGTTCTCGATTATTGCAAAATATCAGTTTATTGCATCTTCAAATGTATACACCAATACCTCGGAGTAAGAAAAACTTATTCATTAAAGCAAATAAATCACAAACTCAACATAAACCCGAATATCTGTTCAAGAACATCCTATCTGCAACATATCTCAGCTGATTTCACGATGCTGTGGAAGTCATTCGACATTAATCCGAAACAATAAACAAGATTAAATGTAGCATGGTAAAACGACCAATAAACTTTGTTTATTATAAGCAAAGGAAGACATTTTAACATGTTTTGACTGGCCTCCGTTCACGGCTTAATTACAGGTGCTGAAAGGTACCAAATACCCCCTGTACTTTGATTGATTCACCATCCCTCGACATGCACTTGCGTTAGCGAGCAAAAAGGAATTTTTAAAGATGGTGGGGACAAAACAATCAAAATAACAGTGCATTCAAAGATCATCTTCGTTAGCCAAGGCTGATGCCCACTACGTGAATAGAACACGTAGTTGGCATCACCCTTGGCTAGCGAAGGAATTCAAAGATGTAGTTACGAAGTTAGGTTATCCATCGACAGCGTGGTATGAAAAAACTCCAAACAAATCAAAATAAATGAAGCAAAAAAGTGGTCATAAAATGAGTATTATAAAATAACTTTCTTTCATTTTGAAAATTTTGCAAATTGCAAAAAAAAAAAAAAAAAAAAAAAAAAAAAGAAGAAAAAAATCGTTCAAATCGATAAAATTCTTTCACGATTTTAGTGACTGGTATTGGTTATAAAGTGATAAGTATATCTAGCTTTTAAAAAAGGGAGGTGAAATATGGACAATATCAGCGATTTTGTATTACTTCCCTTGAATTTCACTCAAATCGCACTCACTGCACTCATTTCATTTCGTTCTATAAGCATTCCAAAATCATTCACCTATTCAATTTCACGATGCTTTTAACTTTTAGACAATATTTTAAAAGTCTCTTTGGTTAAGTCAATTCTGAATGCATTCCAGATGCTGTACGTAAGTCTAGAAAGTTTCTTAGGCATTCTCCTCAAACAAACGAAGTTCTAATCAGTTCACGAATAAACCGAATTTATTCGGTTCATTTACCATTCTCTCACGCATAGTCTAAATGATTCGGCCAAGTGGAAAAGTAATCATTTCCTATTCGTCTACGAGTCGATTTGCTTGACCTAGTGTTTCAGATAGAATTCAAGGATTCAAGAGCTTCTAAGAGTAGAGTTGGGTTTGCGGTAACAACATGTAACGCGGTATACCGTTTCTAATCAAATACCGCCGTAATGAAAAGATACAGAGAAACGAAAATTTTTCAAAACAAACAATGCTTTATCGAGCTTATAAAACCGACGAAAGAATATTGTTGGATAAAATCTATGAAGCTGATGAATGTGTTTTGAATGATATTCAATGTGGACAATAGTAAACAGTCCATTTCGTTCAAGCTGAATGAAATAGACAATATTCTTTTACTTCTCATTTACGAAATACATGTACGAGTATTCTTCCATAAATAGATTTGTAGGTCTTTGCAGACCAATAACACATTTCCAAAACAATACGCCATCCATTGAAATCATAGAATATTTAGAGCGATATCATCCCTATCTTCCTATCGGTGAACAACATTTGATTTCGAAAAGAATCACACAAACGTGCTTGCTTTTATTTTACAATTTTGTAACTCAACTGTCCGTATATTCCTACCAAATAGTTATTTTGATGAGAAGAGACAATTCTGGCGTTATTTCTGTTCTCGTCGGTCTCATGAGGTACCAGGCTTTTATTGCAACAGTCATGGAACATAGCAATTACTGCGGTTTATATTTATTTTCGTCACGCATATAGCCACAACGCTGTCCAAGTATTTGACGCATATAACCACAACGCTGTCCAATTATTTGGGCGTTGCTACTAAACTGAATCAAATGAATAATGCACTTACATGTACTTAGGTAATTTCATTAATAACTCTATACTCGTACACTTAAGCAGCCTCACGTTGCAACTAAATAAGGACTACCAAAAATGGCCACAGTGTACTGATTTGAAATCAGATCTCTTCCTTACTTTGCAATAACATACGACAATTTTGAATTGAATTTAAGGTTTTATAGCTTTTGAAATTTATAAAGCGATAAAAAATAACAGAGCAAATGAGTATTCAAAGTAATTAATTCTGGATTTTTGTCGTGATTTAAACAGATTTTTTCTATCAACAATTTCTAGTTCATAATCACAACAATTACGTTCACGTTTTCGTTTTGTAATAAAACATAGAAAAATATGTATCATAGACGAATGCACAAGAACATATATATAGTGCCTATCTCATGTAATAAAACGGAGCTTTAATTTGGTAATTTTGATTGATATCAGGGCCCGAGGTTATAAAACTTTTCTCGTTCTCAATTCAAAATTTTCTAAAATTTCAAATTAAAGCAGTAATTCTGTTTTAATACTCATTTTAATGTATTAACATAAAAAATCAATAAGTTGTTATACATCTTATTAACATTATCTTTTATGTTAATACATTTATTTGAATTAAAAATCTTAGAAAATTCTCAGTTGAGCCTGAGAAAAGTTTTATAGCCTCGGGCCCTGAATTATTAAACTAAAACAGAACACTCACAAAAATATACTTTTTTTCACAGGTACAAATTCAAGCCTAGAAAATAGATATATTTTTTTGTAAAAATGCATAAGTGCTTTTTAACTTAATGACTTACCCTCCGTGATAATTTCTGTAAATTGGAAGCCCCATTCCTCGGCGTCGTAACCGTTTGGTCTGCAGTTTTATAAAATTCCTATATGGCACATATCTTGTCTTTTCAAAATTAAACTTCAGCCCATTTGAAGACTGTAAAAAATATAATAACTTATCTACGTACTCGTCCGTTGTATTAAACGTCAAATTAACGTCTTTATGCGAATCTTTAGATGTATCTACACCTGTGTTACTATAACCCTGTTGCTCCTGGTTTATATGACCACTATCACTCACGTCTTTATTTAAATATTCTAACGTATCATTAAGAACTGTTTTGACTTCCACGGCACGTTTGCCCATTTCTGGACTAATATTATCACTCGTATAGTTACTTTTATTGAGGCGTTTTCTGAAGGCAATGAAATGTGGTTGGTCGGCGAACTCGTCAAAGTCGCGATCCAGTTGAGGTCGGTATGGTTTTCTGCCTCCATCGTAGAGAGTAGGGAGTTGATTGAGAGCGAGGAATATTGCACAGAAAGAGAGGACACTACACGCAAGAATAGCCGCACGGACTTTTAATTTCATAGTCCTCTGTACACCAAACATTGACACGCCTTCGTGCCGATCATTCGAGCCTACATGCAGCTGAACGCGTTTTTATTAAATCCAACATAACAATCACTAAAAGTACTCTACAAGACTATACACTCTGTGGAAAAAGAGTTGTTTAACACTTGGTCCTATTTTCTTCTATGAGTTTGCAGTAAACGGATTGATCAGTCTAATATACATATATTTATCTTTTATGTTTAAAGTGATCCATAGACATAAGCACTATTTGCTCGTTATCATCATTGTATTGTCATTCTTTAGTTCATGCCATTGTGATTTTTATGATGATCACATCTGATTGAATCTCAGTCAAACCCTCCTATTTTTCATACCATTGCTGTAAATTGTCGCATACCTTATCTGAAAATAGTAAAAAAGAGTATACAAGTTTATTTTTCTACAAAATTGATTACCTTAACTAATATCAATAGTAATAATAATTATCATGATAATCATCAAAATAAAAAAAAGATCAAGAAAAAGGTAATAGATAAATAGGAAAAAAGAATAAATCATCGAAATTCCATACCACGAAAAGCAGTGAATTATGAGAAGATACGGTTTTCATAAACTCTTTTGTAACTTTACAGATATTATATTATTCATTCAGATTTCAAGTGTTTACTGAAAAATAGAATGAAATACACTTTTCTAAAAAGAATAAGTAAATATGTACCGACAATACTTCGATGGGTAAAAAACAAACAAAGCAAAAGCTACAAATCACGCAACTACAGCCTAAATATGGCTGTTGTTACGAAGTTTTGGTGGTCCACGAGCTTTTCTCGTTTAACACTTTCCTGTTTTACAAAATTTTGGACCTTTCAAAATTCAAAGGTTTTGCAGACGAAAATTTAAAGTGGATTTAATTTGAAAAATTACCATTCTGTAGGGTAGATAATAGTGTGAAAAACGAAGAAATTGCTTGTCAGAAGCAATTTCTACTTTTTTTCACAATGATTTCTCAATTATAAAATCACTTGCACGTAAAAATCAGGGATTAAACAGCAAAGGGTTAATAAAAAAGTTACACTGGAAGGTGAACTAATAATCAAAATCGGGTATCAATTACATCATTTATCAGATTACCTAGTGTATGCATCTCGATGATTAATGACTGGCGATCGCAATAAATCACAGTATTAATGCTGGGGTATTTCATGCGCATGCGCAATTGTGGCTAGCTGCGCTTGGTAAAAGACGTCTGTAATAAGACACTGCAATGAGTGAAGCTGATTGGATCATATCTGTGCGCAAGATGCAATTTGCTCATAAGAGAGATGCTTGTCAAAAATAACTTAAGTAGTAGTCAGCCCGATTAGCTGAGTTGGAAGAGCACCGGACTTCAAAATCATTGAAGTTCGACCGCGTGGGTTCGATTCCCGGGCTGGCAAACTAACAAAACTAATTGTCTTTCGCATGACACGTTTAACCGAGGCCCCGTGAGACGGTGCCTTACACAAAGACGTTAAAGAACCATGGCGGATATCAGCAGTAGTTTCGTCATGTGTATCCTTGCACTATCCCCCGTAACAACTAACCGTCTTCTAGGGGGCATCGCTCATATGGGCATGTGCTACGATAACGACGATAAATAAACAGAAATACACATATAACTAGAGTAGATGATTTAAAATGTCAGGCTTATTTATTTTTGGTTATATCATTCATAATAAAAGTAAAAAGATATTTTCACAGTAAAGTTAGATACAGTTAACAACATCGTGAAATTGACAAGGTGAGTGATTTTGGAATGAAATTGAATGAGTGCGTGTATCGAGTTTTGAGTGAATTTAATTAGGGGATAATTCAATATCGCAAATTTGTTCAGGATGAACAAAATTAGCTGTATTGAATACCTCCCTTTAATAAAATATGCATACAAGTTCTATAGATAGCTTCTTATTTCTTCAAGAACATATGAGACGCTATCAATTTGAATTATGTCAGTGAAATCGCGATGTTTCTCTATCTATTTTATCTATTTTAATGACGTTGTTGATATTTTCAATGGGTTTTGAGCGATTTTGAATGGTTTGAGTGATTGTTTGGAATGAATGAATGAATGGAGCGCTGAGTGAGCGGCTTAGAATGGTTTTGATTGAGATGAATGTCAATTTCACGATGTAATTAACTGTACATCGTGAACTCGACATTCTCCTCGATTCTTAATTGCTCACTCAGCGCTCCATTCATTCAATCATTCCGAGACCTCAATTAGATCACTCAAAACGCTTCGATAAAAAAGACCAACACTTCATTTATCAAATTGTTCCTCAATTGTTCCTCAATATATTTTGGCAGGTATTGATTCTACCGCGTTTGATTTGTATGTAAAGACACATAAATTTAAAATTGTGTTGTTTTTTCAAGGGCTGTAATTTATATTGTTAATTTCGTCCAAGTTGGAAATACAAATATTCAGAACTTGTTCCTCACACTCATTCAATATCATTCCAGATTATTCAACTTGTCAATTTCACGATATTTCTTACTGTACCAATTTTAATAACTTTTATTACTTGTTCGTCCCTGTACAAATATTATAATAATAATTATCACATCAGAATATTAAACACAAAAGTAATCTAATTCATATAATGTCAGAGAAAAATAAATTCAAACCTATTTAAGCTATATTTCATTAAGAAACTAAGATATTTTCATTGAAAATTAAAAACCCTCATACCTCGGTGCACAAGAAACATTCAAAATTGCACCCGGTGTTAAAAATTGAATATGTACTGTTCAAACGGGATTTCGTTGTTTTGTTTTTTGTGTTTGGAATTCTTTATCATACAAACTCACTTTTTTCATGAAAGTGAAACTAACTTTTGGTTTCAGTTTTGAAAGGTCACGACGGGAGAGCAACGCCAACAGAATGCAAACTTTTACTTTTAAAAGTGTTCTACGCGAGAATTTCGAATATTTGGGAAAGAGATTTGATTGCAAGTTCTAAAATTCCAGGTCCAGTTTAAGCACTTGTGAGCCTGCGTAGTCTGAGGTGGGTGTCTGAGATTTCACTTTATTTTTCTTTTGGGTAGAAAAAGTATATCTTAAAGACGGTACAGTAACAAACTCGTGTTTCCTTTCTTTTAAAGTTATTGGTTCGGTTTGAAACTCCATATTTATAATTATAGGATAGTAAACGAGTACCGTGGCATACGGGAAATAGACACGAGCGTCAGCTTGCTGAAAATACTAATCAACCTATATCCGTTACTTTTTGCAGATCTTTTGCAACTCCGACTGTAAAAAGACTTTTGGGAGAAAGTGCTCATATAAAACTTGTCGAAATTCACGTGCATGAAAGGCTATCATCGTATATCTGTAAATTATAACGTTTGGGGTTGTATCTGTGGGCCAACTTATTTGTCACCCGAACGGGGCCCGTTTTCTAGCCGGGCCACAATAAGAAACCAGCTCTATGTTCCGGCTAACAAGATGTTGCATACCGTTTTCAAATTATACCCCGCTTCGCACGTAAACATGCGCGCAAAACGGGTTTAATTTGAAAACGGTTTGCAACATATTGGCAGCCGGACGTAGGGCTGGTTTCTTATTGTGGCCCGGCTGAAAAACGGGCCCCGTTCGGGTGACAAATAAGTTGGCCCTAAGATATATACTTTCGAAATACTGTTCTGTGATTGGCCGTTTTCCTTCAAGTGTGGTCTAAATGTAGTTATCATCATACAAGCCCACATATCTTTGTCGGACGAGGAGCAAACTCTTTTAAGTTCTATACAGGCCTTTATTCAAAGCAATAAACGCTCGAGAAATTGTCCCAGCTTTGCACGTATCCTCACCCGCAAAAGGAATACATTTCTTAATCATTCGCAAACGTTTTTTGTCTACTACGAATGACCCACAAAATATTGTGAGTAATGAAACGTCATTTGACTTCAATCTTCATAAAGAAAATACATACGAAACAGTTTCGTATTTCATTCATGTAAAATTCAAATATGTCCGGCTTCAACCACTGCCCTTTCCAGTGAAATTTTAAGAGGACGTCCATGCTGGTGTTTATCAAAAATGAATCGATCAAATCTGGATAGTTATGCATGTCCAGTGATAAAGGCCTATATAAAAGGTGATAACAACATCATACAACCGTAAGTTTTAAAAAAAATCTTATGTTGTGGACATTCATTGGAAAATTATCAGTGAGAACATTCAAACGAGTACCCAAATATACAAATATAGAACGCTTGTTGCAATCGGGAACACTCGGCGATTCTAGGGAATATACCTCGGGAATATTACGGGCGCAGCGCGTCATTTCGCACGTTGGTTTATAGGACGTTGCAAACATCAACGATCCCGCTAAGGATGACGTTGAATAAAACAAAATAAACGAAAGAATTAAAGTGGGCATATTAAATTTTTAACAAAACGCAGTGTTTTACTGCGTTTTGTCATCAAATAATGATAGGCAAAAAGGCTCTCCATTGACAATCGAAAAAATCCCCCAAAAAATGTGTTTTCCTGAGAACGTATTTAATAACCGAAGTACCACCAGAAGCCGAGTTACCTAAAACAAATACTCAAAATTACCACACTTACGTCCGAGGTACTTTCTAGTTTGCGTTTGTTGTAATGCTATTAAATGATTTCGTTCTGAAATCCATCTCCGTATATTTATATCTGGAGTTCAAATTATACGAGCGTACATACATAATTGTCGATACAGTCGTGGTATATTAGATAATTCATATTTGTTTGACTTCAATCGACGTTTAGACAGCACCGGAATAATCGCCCCGTCTGACAGAATATATCAAAGAGAGAAACGACTATTGAATTCTCCTAGGCAATACATGTTTACGAATCCAAAGCAAAATGACCGATAGTGTACACTATAGACTGAAAGCGATACTAGATCACTTGTTAAAAAAAAGTGGACCCGTAATAGTTTTGGAAGTAATGAACTTTGACAGTGTTAACTGAAGTTTCCTAAATATTTCATTAGGAAACCTCGGTCAACATTGTGAAAGATCATGAGTTCCGAAGTGTTGCGAAACTTTTACGGGCCCACTATCTAAAGACCGATCTCCGTCCATCAGCTTATACAGGGAGTCTCAAATTAAATTCTAAATACCTCAATAATTAGCAATTATAATAATAAGTGAACACAAGACAAAAGACGCAATGTTATTGGTTGAAACTAAATATCTGCTGTTTTATATGTATGAATTTACATTTCCAAAAAATTATAAAAAAGGCAGTTGCAGCCCATATGCCGGTGTACCTTATTGGCAGGTAATTACGGTACGTCAGGTTTCGCTTTAAACGACATATATCTGAAAACGCAGTGGGTTTGGGGAAACCACAACGTACTCTTTTATAGGATTTGTCGGATGTACGGGTTATGAATATTTTTTTAAGTAATTCCTTCCCAGCGTTATCGTTATAATAAATGACATTTACCATTTTAAGCCCGTTAAACAAAACGAACACATACAATTAACAATATCGTGAAATTGACCAGGTGAATGATTTTGGAATGATTTAGGAATGAAATTTAATGAGTGTGTGGAGCGAGTTTTTAGTGAATTTAATGGGAGGTAATCCTATATCGCAAATTTTGTTCAGAGTGATCAAAATTAGCAATATTAATTTCCTCCCTTTAATGAAAATGCATACAAGTTCTATACATAGCTTCTTTTTTCTTCAAGAACCTATGAGATGCTATCAATTTGAATGATATCAGTGAAATCGCGATTTTTCTCGATTAAAATTTATTTTGAAAACTGTTTTTGATTCTATATTTTTCAATGGGTTTTAGCGTTTTTGAATGGGTTTGAGTGTGTGTTTAGAATAAATGGTTGGAACGCTAAGTGGGCGATTAAGAATAGTTTTGATTGAGGCGAATGTCAATTTCACGATGTAACTTACTGTAATCACTAACTGCAAATGTCCCGAGTTTTAACAGAAAGCTTTTATAAAATGGAGTTACATATCGATAATTCAGCGCAAGAATTTACTAAGTGTCTATACAATAAAAATATAATACGTACTTAGTGTTTTGTATGAAAAAAAAAAATCTAACGAGGTCGGAGGAATTGATGATTGTCGAGGCTCTGCCACATTATTTCATTGTTCTAAAAAATATCCATGTGGTATCATAAAAAATATCTTATGGGATGTTATCACATGGACATTTGTATAGTTATGAGATAAAAAGATATTTGTACAGTTTTGCGCTAGGCCCACGATATATCAACTGAAAAGAGTCAGAAATATTCTGTGAAATATTTGTGCCATAAATTCATACTCATTGCCGATTCTGTCCAGAATTCAATAATCCGTCGTCTCGTTCTAATAGCCTGTCAGACAAACCGATTTATGGTGTTACCGATCTACCGATATCAGACTTATATTGAAATATTTTTGGGGAAAATTGGGGACGGGGGGGGGTCGAGTTCCGAGAGAAGTCTTGTATTTCAAAGCTTCCTATTCAGCGACCATTTTATTAAGCGACCATTTTTATGATGTCCCTTGAGTGGTCGTTTAAGCCAAGATTGACTGTTTTATATGCCTAAATATTTGTGCAACGCATACCCTCTCTAACGACATGTGTACATGGTGAAACTGACTGTCACTCCGATCAAAACCACTCTAAATCGCTTACTCAGCACTCCATTAATTCATTCCAAACACTGAATAAAGCCATTTAAACACGGTCCAAAATCACTAAAAATTATAAGATCAACTTCTACTTTCGAAATAAAAATCGGTAGAAAAAAATCCTCGATTTCGCTGAAATAATTTAATCTTGTAGGCGTATAAGGAACCCGGAAATAAATAGAAAGCTATTCATTGCACCTGTTTGTACAGTTCAATTAAATGGAGGTAATAAATACCTCTAATTTTGTTCATCTTGAACAAGATTAGCGATATTGGATTACCTCAATTTATGAACAAAATTAGCGATATTGGATTACCACCATTTAATTTCAATCAAAACCCGCTCCGCACACTCATTCAATTTCATTCCAAAATCATTCAAATATCATTCATTTATTCAATTCTACGATTTTCTAAACTGTACCAGAAGCTACCTTCATTACCCTTACATTCATTCACTTCAAATAAAAGGTAGGTAAATCAATATCGCTAATTTTGCTAATCCTGAACACAGTTTACGATATTCCCTTTAAATTAATTATGCATACAAGCTCTATAAATATGTCTTTTATTCTTTCAAGGTCCAATATTTTGATTATAATTAAAACTATGACAGAGAAACCGTTTTTTTATCTATATTTTTTTTTAATATAGCTGCTGGTTTTATCTTTTCTTGTCATTTTGGAGCGTTTTTGGGCGATATGAGTGAGTGTTTGGAGTGAATATATTGAGCGCTGAGTGAGCGATTGAGATGAATTTCACGGTGTAGCTAGCTGTAGCCTTGTAAGTTAAGAAGAAGGTAAAAATTTGTGTTTCCTGGAATCGCATTTTGTTCAAGACATTGAAAGGTGATACAGGTACAAATCAACATTTCAAAAAGAAAAATGTGTGCAAATGTAATATGAACATCACCTACAAAATTCAAGCTCAAAAGACATTACATTTATTCATCCTACGATACTCATCTTACGTCGTGGAGAAGTTTAATCAAATTTTGTCTGGAAAAAATGGAAAGACGCGTTGGTTTATGTGACAGGGAAGCGCCACTAGTTGTCATGCTTGCATTTGCTAATGATCCCCTCAATTAGACGGCGAACAGAAAATATTGTCAAACATAACATGACGAGTGACAGTTTACAGGGAATTTGACCCGTATGGGATATTTCCTTGGGACCACGTCGCGGAAAAAGTAACATAGATAGTGATTTTCTATATACAGTTAACAATATCGGGAAACTGACATTCATCTAGATTAAAACCATTCCAAATCACCCTCTCAGCGCTCCATTCATTCATTCCGAACACTCATTCAAACCATTAAAAAACGCTCCAAAATCACAGAAAAATGTATAATCAAGAATGCATAAAGCTAGAAAAAAAAAACGCGGTCTCACTGACATAATTCAAAATGTAAGCGTCTGATAGATTTTTGGAGAAATGGGAAGCTATTTATAGAACTTGTAGGAATACTTTTTTAAGGGGAGGTAATAAATATAGCTCATTATTTCATTCTGAACAAAATGAGCGATATCGGATTACCTTACATTATGTTCACTCAAAACTCGCTCCTCATACTCATTCAATTTCACTCCAAAATTGTTCGAAAATCATTCACCTTGTCAATTCCTTTGGACCACGTCGCGGAAAAACATAGATAGTGATTCTGTATATAATAAAACCACAAATATGGATCCGTTCAGAAAATGGAGAGGATATTTGTTTGTTTCAGTGTAAGATCGACTCATCTTTCCTTCAAATGCTCTTTAGCACATACGCTGTAAAGTTTGATGTAAATTATTACGCATGGGGTACGAAGTAAAGATTTGACCAAAGACATAGAAATAGATAGAGAGCGAACGTCCCTATTTATTGTTAGTACTTCATTGGCATTTTCATAAGTTTGTACTTTTGCTTATTTTTTGCTTGCTTAATTTGCTTTAATGGAGAAGATAGTGATATTTCGTGTTCATAGACACTTATCAGCTTCATATTTCTATTTTTTCTTGAAATTTATTTATGAGCGAAAATGTTTTCGAGCACTTTTTTTAAAAATGTTAATTATTTGACCCATATTTGGGCGAGTCTAACTAGGTTCGTGTTGGTAGATGTAGGTTACGGAATCAGCCGAGTTGTGACGAATGCTTTTGTAGGTCTCGCTTCGAAAATATTTACGTCATTTTTAGATGTCATTAGCTTATGTGAATTGTTTTTTCTATACTTAGCAATGTAAATTTTGATTTGAACATGTTTTCATTGTCCCTCTCCGCGTAAATACAGCAAAAATCGAGTGACACAATTCTTTGCTAAACTAATAGCCCCATGTATTAACAGATAAGGGGAAATAATCCAGTCAAAGTATTGGATCGTTCTTTGAAATATATAGTAAAAAATAACATTTGGTTTAATGGACCATGTGGCCTAGTGGGTAACATGGTAGCCTCCTATGATGGCGACCCGAGTTCGGTTCCCGAGCCAACCTTTTTAATTGTTAGGACTGTTCAAAGTTATTTTTCTGGTTTTTTTCTTCTTAAATCAGTATAAATATTTAGTTAAGTAATTGAAACAAACAAACAGATATGTCTCATATTGCTCAGTTCTTACGTGTATGCTATATAGGGGATTGTCCGCATGGATTGCTGCTATTTTTGGTCATTGTATGTTTCTCTATTTTCGACACATTTACAAAAAAGGAATTACCCGGAACATTATTTCCATGCAAAAGACAAATTAATCTTAAGGATTTTGATTAAATACTTGGTTGAAAGGGACCGACAGAACGATTGTAGCAGACAAAAAACAAAAACCAACCCTACTTTGAAAACATCACAAACCTGCAAAATGCAGGGAGTTTTTAAAATTTCAGTCGAGGAAATATCGTTATTGTTTTTGACAAATCACTATCATCTCGATGCCTTTAAGGTAGCTGACTAGGAAATAGTAAAGAAAACATTATTTTAAGACGTTCATTTGTGCAAATGAGGTGAATTTGCTAAATTTACCCCCCTCCCCCACCAACGTTTTTGAAGTTGGGGGTACCGATGTTCTTTTGCAATTAAGTTGCTTTCCCCTGAGATTTTTTATGAATTCTAGTTTCTCTATCTGCAAATGAACGGGCTATCACAACTAAGCATACACTTGTATCTTTAACATTATTAAGTAAAATTTTTCGTGCTATATTTAAGTGACCGATTAGAAGTTGGTTAACGTTTATTAATATTGAAAGATAATGCATTGATCATTTTAAATTTTGATGGGAATACATTTTGAAACAGCAAATCTGCCACAATTTGTTGCATTTCCTAAGAAAAAATAACAAAACGAGCACAACTTTGGATGCTTCACTTCCTTTTTCTCAAAAGACAAGAAGATGAAATAAACGTATCCACGATTAAAGTAAAACCCACGGTTTTGCAATGTTTTTGACCACAATCTTTTTATCAATATTTTGTGATTTTGAAAACAACATGACAGGTGTTCGTTAGCTAATGATCATGACATCACAACATTTAGCGTTTGACAAACTAAAATGTCAGGCAAAACGAGATGAATGACAGCTACATGGAATTCGACCCCTGATATTGCTGTCCTATCTCACAAATTAATGTACAGATATTATCTTGCATATTTTGACAGGAAAACATGAAATAAACTACTAATGGAAGATTATGGAGGCAAATTTCTGTCACCGGTTATCAAAATTGCGAGCATTAAAAGAATGATTTAAAAACAAAACATGTATCACGATGAATTATTCTTTCCTGGAAATGTTTTCTTGGTTATATAAATTATCCGTTCTCCGATAAAATGATATTGACAAAAGATTTAAACTTGAATTCTTTAAAAATGCAATATTCATTATTTTTCAAAATAAAGAAATATGTTGTTTCCCAAAAAAGAAATAAATGCTAAGACCTGTTTCTGATACTCATTTCCTACAAACTGCCCTGCGTTCAGGATGAAAACGTTAGCGAAGCGCTTTCGAAATGATGCCTCGCTTTGAACGTATGTGCACGTGCAAAGCGGGGTATCATCTCAAAGCGCTCGCGAAACGCTTTTACATCACGGACACAGGGCTGGTTTTTTTTTTTACGCACTGGAATAAATAGGGGCGGGGCGACATTTAAGAGGTCTGACAAGAGCCTATACATTATGATTTTAGCTGGCAGCTGACTCAAATCTTCCAAACATGAACAGAGTATCAAGTACATGGTTGTCCAGACGGCCGATAGTCTGTCATAAATGCATATTTTCAAAAAGTCCTTTTGTAAAAGCAGTAAATAAATCGCGAAATTTACAAGATGAGTGATTTCAAACTACATGTATTTCGGAATTATATCAAATGAATGGGAGAAGCGAGTTTTGATATAAACAGTAAAACAGATATTAAGGGCAGGTAGCATATTATCGACTATTTCGCCCAATTGGACGAAATCTAGAGGTCCCGGACTCGATCCCCGACGGCGGCACTCATTCTTTCCGACTATTTATCTCCCACCAATGGATCGATAATCGTAGACTTATGTGGGATAGCAGCTGGAGGCTAGGAAAGAATATAATGGTAGTACTCGAGTGGGATATCCCAGGAATCCATTGTTAGATGCTCCAGCCGCCGCGATTTGACTGAAAAATGTTGAAAGCGGCGTAAAACCCCATTAAAACAAACAAAAACGAAATATCGATGATTCATTCCCCCTTCTAAAAAGATCAACGTTACCAATAAACGTGCAATGGTTTGATCATCTTGAATGAAATGTAGATCGTTATAAACGATTTCGAAGCTTTCTTTTATTATTACTATTATAATTATTATTATCGTTATTATTTTTTAACAATTTCTTACCCTTATTGTGTAACCAGAGAGGTTGTTTGGAATTACTGAATGGAGCGCTGAGTAAGTGGTTTAGTATGATTTTGATCGTAATGATTGTCAATTTCACAATGTTACTTACTATACGGCGCATACATACATGCATATTTTGTCACCATTGATGTGATAGAAATCAAACTATTTAATATTTTGTTTATTTTATTATATTTTATTCTGTTTTAAATATTAATAGTTATTAGGAATTGGGTTTCATAAACGCCTTAAATAAGGGGTTTTGTAACTGTAGTTACTGTGTTAAGGATAACAACCAAAGAGACGTTTTTGCGATGAATTTATCTTGATATTATGTCTAGGTTTGAGCTTACAATGATTGGAATATTAAGTTAACATCTAGAAAAATCTCGATATTTTTTTTATAACGAAACAGTAAACCATCGAGAAAAAACTTGACAGCAAACGTGTGTTTATCGTGAAAAATTGAAATCACCAAAATATCGAGGTACTCTCATTAGTCGGTTTTATTGGCCTGATATTTAACTCTATCAATTAATTATTTAATAAATCTTGTGTCCATCAATATTCGTGCATTCTGATTGGCTGAAGATTTTGTTTCACTCTCTGATAACAACAATTTTGAGTATGCAGTTTTTTGTAAGCTTGCACAGAAAGTATTCATCGCCTTTTCATACAATGTGATAAGGTGTTGAGTGTCATATCTCTATGAAGTAAAAAAAAATAAGAACCCTGATCATTTCCAGAGAGAAATAAAAGTCTTGTAAATCTAATTCGGTCATGCACTTATTATAATCTTGTAGAGATAAGAGTTTTGTTATTTTCTGAAAAGTTCAGTAACTTAAGACATCGTTGTCGAAGAACGGGTGTTGAAAGGCGTTTAAAGGAAACTGTGCCTTTTCTGTGTCTCTCTTTCCTTTATTCCCCCCTTTATGATGATGTTAAATTTATTCAAGTGTCCACTCCTTAAAATGTGATGTAATGCTCTTTTATTTTCCCTCCCACACCACTTCAGGTTCTGAAAGTCAAGTTTGATTCTTATCTGGTTTTAATTTCATTACTTTTCAACCCTTCTCATGCTGTTTAACCCTTTCCTGTTTTGCAAGATTTTGGACTTGTCCAAATTCAAAAGTTTTGCAGACGAAAATTTAAAGTGGATTTAATTTGAAAAAAAACCACATTCAGTAGGGTAGAAAATAGTGTGGAAAAAGAAGAAATTGCTTGTCAGTAGCAATTTCTTCTTTTTTCACAATGTTTTCTCAATCATAAAATTATAGGCACGTTAAAAGCAGGAATTAAACAGCAAAGGGTTAAGTCATATTCTTGTTGTACAGTGAACAACATCGTGAAATCGTCTGCAATTCCGATCAAAGCCATTCTTAATCACTCTCTCAGCGCTTCATCCCGGCATTCATTCCAAACAATCACTCAAACCAATCAATAGCGCTCCAAAATCACTAAGATAATTAGATCACAACTCCATTCAAAATAAAAATTGGTTGATAACATCCTCGATTTAACTGATATATTTGTATTAAGTAAGCGAATGGTGGGTTCATGAAGACATAGAAAGCTGTTCATACTGTTAACAACATCGTGAAATTGACAAGGTGAATGATTTTGGAATGATTAAGGAATGAAATTGAATGAGTGTGTGGAGCGAGTTTTGGGTGAATTTAATGGGAGGTAATCTAATGTCGCAAATTTTGTTCAGGATGAACAAAATTAGCGATGTTGATTACCTCCCTTTATCAAATATGCACACAAGCTCTATAGATAGCTTCATATTTCTTCACGAACCTAATAGACGCTAACAAATAAAATTATGTCAGTGAAATCGCGATTTTTCTCTATCCAAATTTATTTTGAATATCGTTTTTTATACTATATTGGTTTTGGTTAAGGTTAATATAACTTTCAGGATGTAACTAACACAAGAACCTGTTTGCATATGTTATAAAAGGATGGTAGTAAATATTGCTGTTTTTGTTCATCTTTAACTGAAACACTTGATTTTGAAAGCTGTATTGTAATTCTACATTTTAGTGGTAAGACTAAATCGCTCCGCATTTAATCAATTCATAATATATTAAACATATAGTTAAAAAGTAACATACTGGGCGAAATCAATAACAATAAAATCATTTAAAAAAAGATACATTTTATCTTTACTACGTGGGATATATTAAAACATTCATACAATTCTACAAATGATCCGAAAGTCTAAAGTAGAACTATGCGTTACTTGTATATACATTGCAGAATATCCTAAGATGATAACATTGAAAACAAAGTTATACATAATTGCTTGTTTTCAAAAATTAAGTTCACAACCTTAACAACAGAAAAATCCATGGTTCAATGTGACATTGTTATGAGTGCCTGTACACTTTACAATGTAAAAGAATTGTTATGATTTTTTGTAATATCATATTTGTTTTCATAAAATAATGAGGTGTTAAACATGACAAAGCCCCCTGTGTGAATTTGATTATGCGAAAGATAATTTTAACGAATTCATCATTTCACAGGAAACTTCGACCGTGTAGATTTGAGTCAAAGCAAGTTTGACAAAATAAAGGTTAAATGTTTGAATTATTTTATGATTATTATTATTTATTTATCAATTCATGTTGACAACTCTCCAAACGCGACAAAAACAGTACATGTATGTGGTTTTGTAGTTATATGATTTGGAATAAATAATTACTATTTAAATATTGTTTTCGTGTCTACGCGTAGTATCTTTTTAATTCGATTACAGCTATCTAAGGTTTATTGAAAAGACCTAAATTAAGCGAAAAAAAAAATAGCATTTGTGTTTTTCATTAATTAACATTATCAAATTCGAAAAGTTTTGCAGTGAGTGCAGTGTTTTTCTAAATGCAACACCAATAGCATATCCCTTTTTTTAACAGAAAAGAATATCTTTAATTTCTAATTTTTTACAATGAAAATAACTTAATAAAAAATAATGTAATTTAAACTTACCGCTTTTTTCACTCCTTTTTATCCAATGAAACATTTTCGAATAAAGAATTTTCCCCAAATTCAATAAACTCGCATTTTGCACTGTCGTATATTGGATTTTATGTTCAACACACAAAATCAACTCCGATTATTTAACACCCATTATCAGTTATTATAACCCATCTTAATACCATCCTCATTACAAATTATTGAAACTCGTCTTAGCTCCACCCCCTATGAATAATAATGATTGTAATCGACATGAAATGAGTCTGACAGATTCTGTTGCTATAATTAGTAACTAATAAATCACCGAAGATCACCGGAACGTCTCGCCTAATCACTTTTAATTTCTCCGAACAGAACTAAAGCAGTTTTGTCGTTTCCCCCCATAAAGTTTAACCATCCTTCATTCCGTGGAATCTCAGTCTGAAATTGGAAGACATACGCTAGGTTGAAGAATGCAATTAAAGCAAAATTTAGTCCATTGCCAGACGACACATTTTAAGACTGAATCATACCTCAAAAATGCAAATGAAATTTAATAATTATCATTATTTTTGTCATATTAGTAAAACAATGTGGAAAAATTCAGAGTTTCCTTGTCACTAGCCAATTCGTCATTTTTTACACATTGTTTTTCTCGTACTCTTTTCTCATTTGGCGTCAGAAACAGGGATTATTTATGAATTGATCTGACAGAATGATACAAAATTTAATTCGCGAAATCAAGTGGCTTACTTAAGTCCATTTTTTTCTGCTCGGTCGCAACGAAGACTAATTCATTGTAATTTACGTCTTACGAACGTATAGGTAGTCAGGGAGAAGTATTTTTTTCGAAAAACTTGTTTTTATTATAGCGTATTATAGACAAAGCATATTAAATCATCTTGGTTACAACTTAACTTAGTCAAACGACTATATTGGTTAGAAACATTTCGAAAAGGTTGCTTGTAAACGATTTAAGATGAAAGATTGGTGTGTTTTCAATTAATCTGATCAAATGCTTAAGAAGTCATAGGGACGTGAGACAATCTAAACTAATTTAATCTATCAAAAACTTGGTTCATTCGTTAATAATTTTCAGTCTATTACACACACAACAGTATAGACATTTTGAGAAAAAAAAAAAAAAAAAAAAAAAAACAAGCATGTGAATATTCATTTGATATCAGTTATTACAAGAAATTAAGATAATACTTTCTTTTTTCATCTGGTATTCAAACGGAAATCTAATCACACATCGCTTTGCAAAGTTTTTTTTTGTAAATATTGTTTTATTCGTTTCATACCTCTATAGATACAAAACAAAGAAAAAAAAAATACTCGCACATAGCGTATTCATACAGTTTTTGTTTCATAAATCAAAGAATGAACTAAATATGATATTTATCGAATTAGCGATATTCAATAAAAAAAGATCACCCTGTAACAATAGATCCCTTAGAAAAAATTTATACGAGACCCATCATAGTAAAAAGGACCACCTGGGTACTCCTTAAATACAATGTAAACATGACAGAAAGCGTTTTCACTGAAAGCGAAATGTTTCTACCCTTACCAGCCTGCGCATCCCGCGCAGTCTGACCGGGGTCGATACATTCACATCTTCAAATATGATAGTTTTTCGCTTGATATATAACATAAATATAAATTCAGAACTTGTCGATTTTGTCAACATCTGAAAGCACCGAAAATATCTTCGAATTTAGCACTTTCGTACCATGATCGGTATGTTTTAGTACGTCCACCATTTTTGTCCAATAGGTGACGCATTTTAACCATTCGGAACACCACTCGGCCAATCTCACGATCAACCTCGGATGTGCATAGACGGACTATTTTTAAAAATGATGGAAAAACTCGATGACGTCAGTTAAAATGGCGTAAGCCCTCGAAACTGTGAGTGAAAATATTCGACGTCGCCAACGCCACTAGTTTAAGTCACTGACGTGAAACCATCCTATCCTAATAAATATCTTTAGATTCTAAATTAACGGTTTGAAAAATCTTAATTTTTGAGAATGGTTCTTCATTCTCAAAAATTAAGATTTTTCAGCCGTTATTTACTGTAAAAGTTATAAATCTACAGTGCTAGTCTTTCTTTCTGCCTAACAAAATTCACGATTTTGTTACATACCCATATGCCTTACATACATCCGAGGTCTGTTGCAGTTTACGGAAATGGCCGAGTGATGTTCCGAATGGCATTTTGACAAGAATTGCGTATTTCCATGTGACTAATAATCCATTATATATCACTAAATAATGTCCATCAAAATAACCAAACTATCGGCAATACATGTATTTGAACATACATGCATTACGCACAAGCGGACCCCACTCGACACATATTTGCGATTCCCAAATAATTCAATATCACGAAGAAAAACTGACGGGAAAAAAAGAGTGAGAAACAAAAAAAAAAAAACGCCAAAAAACAATTTCCCATAAAACATTCCATCGCCCCGAAAAACTGTTCTTGTCATAATTTCATAGCTGTATTACAATTTTTACAGCAATCTATATATCCAATACACACCGTAGCTCTTCACCGTGGGGTTATTCACGAATATATGAGATACGTGCCGATGTATCAAGTTTTTTACGAGCCCTTCTTGTAAAATTACCGAAACACCGCGGAACCATTTCCCATTTCATTCCTATTTTTTGTCTGTCGATTGTTTTAAAAATGCTGCATTGAATTAATATACCAAAACCGCATTAAAACTGTTTTAAGGGACCATCAACCCCAAAAAATGGTCATTGCGCAATACTTTTTTTAATAAATGGGGCCATTATACATGTAATTGTATGACAATAATGATTGCGTTCGGGATAACAAAACGTGACAAATTGTTTGCAAATTACACTCCGCTTTGCACACAAGTATAAATATAATATCGTATTAATACAATAAAATGTATTATAAAAATGTTCCAATTCTAAAGAAATTAATTTGTATTTTTTATACGAGATTTTGTTGTTGGTATATACGGACTTTTATAGTGATTGCATAAATCATACTTCCGTTTCATTATACAGTGAGTTACATCGTTCAATTGACAATGTGATTTATGTTGGAATGATTTTAGAACGAAATTGAATGATTGCTAAGAGTGAGTTTTAAGTGAAATTAAAGGAAATAATTCAATTTCGCTAATTTTGTTCAGGATGAACAAAATTGGCGATATTTGATACCTCGGATTAAAAAGGGTATTATTTTGAATGCAGTTGTTGATTTATCTTTTTTATGACGTTTAGTAAAACGGGCCCCTTGTGAATTATACGATGTTCTATTCGCTCATTCGAGACTGTCCGTGTAACACAAAGACTTTATTTTGGACATTTGAGATATCGTTTTCAAGAAACATTATGTCTCCTATTTAAGCTTTAACGTTATGGGTATTTAGCTACATTTGTCATATTTCGCGATCCTTGGGCCCATTTCTCGTCCCGTCAATCGAAACTAAAAATTTAAAACATCATGATCGATGATTAAGATGTGACCAAACTGGAAATGAAACTTGAGATGTTTATTTTTTGAAAATACGTTTATGGTTTTAAACAGAAAAATGCCACTGTTATATGATCGATTTATTTTTTGTTCTGTCTAAATATCACAATAAAATGTCAAAACAACACGCTCAGGCTTTATTTAGGAATTCCATTATATACTTTAGAAGACAAAAAAGGCTAGATTGAATTTCCTGGTATTTCAATCTGATGCAATTGTTACCCTTCTTTAGCATTCAGTTAAGAATCTCGAATCTTTCCTGCGTTCAGGATAAGGTTACTTTGCAAACTGTTTGCAAATAAAACTCCGCTTTGCACTGGCGTGCAAAGCAGGTAAAAATTTGCAAAGAGTTTGCCATATTTTGTTACAGTTAAAAACATCGTGAAATTGACAAAGTGAATGACTTTCGAATGATTTTGGAATGATTTTGGAATGGAATTGTGTGATTGCGATGTGTTAGTTTTGAGTAAAATTCAAGGCAGGTATTGCAATATCGCTATTTTTTCATGATTAACAAATTTAAATATCTATTACCTCCCTGTAATAAAAGATTGATTAAAACTTCTATAATTGGATTTCTATGTCCTCACGAACCAATCAGGCCCTTACAAAATTCAATTAATTCAGTAAAATCGAGAACTTTTCCAGCAACTTTTTTTCAATGTAGTTGTTTGATCTTGTTTTTGATCGGACTGATTGTCAATTTCACGATTTTATTAACTGTATCCTGAACGTATGACTTGTCAGTTACGGTTATCATTTTCAGATCAGCTTTTCCACGTAAAAGTAAACTAGCTCGCTTTTTATTTTGATATTGTAAAGGAGCTCGGTACGCTTAGTCGTTCGTTCAAAATATCGTTCATCACTCTATTCATGGACAATGAATAATCGCTAAAACATTCAACGTTTCACAACCTAATTTCAAATAAACAAAAAATTCCATGGTATCATCCCCTGGTACAGATATCATCGTCATGAAAAGGCCATTGTGAATGATTTTAGAATGATAACGAAATGATATCGTATGAGAGGGAAGAGCGAATTTTGAATGAAATCGAGGGGAGGTAATATAATATCGCTAATTTCGTGCAATTAGACAAAATTGATTATACTTTTTTTACCTCCCTCTCATACAATCAGCATTTTTTTCAACATAAAGTGTCTTTATGAACCAATCAGACTCTTTTTAATCCTCACCAGCCAATTAAACCATGAAATGATTTGATCGTTTTAAATAAAATGTTGGTCATTTTGAACGATTTCAAAGCTTTTCCACAAGGATTTTGGAACACTTATGAGTGATTTTACTGAGTGTTTTGACGAAGAGAAAGGAGCTCCGGACAGCGGTTAAGAACGGTATTGATCGAGGCGAATGCCAATTTCACATTGTTTCTTACTGTATAAATTTGAAAGTCTCTAGATATTCCGTGCATATTTTTCCCCTTTTTTCATAGAACAGTTCGTATACATTTATCAAAGAGGGATAACAAAATATCCCTCATTTCGTTTGGCTCCAAATTTGATGAATTAAGGAATTATTGTAAGAGTATATATTGTTAAATGCATCAATGGTTTAGGCCTCTAAGGGAACACTGAGTTGAGTGTTGAAAAAACAATTTAACGGCACGTCAATGAAAGAAAGCATTGCCAAAATGAACGTCTGTTCTAATGGTCAATTTTCTACATGGTAACAAAAGCCCAGTTTGATTTATTAACGTTACTTCATGTTGAAAGCAAAAGAGATATAGTTAAAAACATCGTGAAATTGACACTCACTCTGATCAAAATCATTCTAAATCGCTCCATTCAATCATTCCATACACTAAATCTAATCAATCAAAAACCTTCTAATATCTCTGGAAAGCATTTCGAAATCGACCAAGACAATAACCTTAAATTCCAATCGATCAAATGATTTAACGATTTTATTGGCTGGGGCGGATTTATAAGTGTTGAATGGTCGTTAAAGACATACAAACAAAATGTTACGTTTACTTTAGAAAAGTGAGGTAAAAATATAGCTAATTTTGTTCCTCTGGAACAAAATTAGCGATATTGGTTTATCTCCCTTTAATTCCACCCACAACTCGCTCAACACACTCATTCCATTTCTCTCAAAAATCATTCCAAATTCATTCAATTTGTCAATTTCACGACGTTCTTAACTGTATTATTGAGAAATACGTAAAAAGTCCATGGAAACCTTCTACATATGTTTTAAAAACATGTAGGCATCTGTGATTGGTTTTCAACAATGGGTTTAAATATGGGAAAACAGACTGAGAATCAGTTGGTTGAAGGAGACGAACATATACTGAAAAAAATAACGCATCAACTTTCAAACTCTAGATTACAGAAAAAGTTGTATCTGAAAAAATAATGATGCGTTATTTTTGTTGTTCAGTATATTATGGTTTTCGATACTCTTAAAAAAACGTGCCCTTTCTTACACATGCGAGGTTCAGTGATGTATTACAATAGAAAATACATTCTCAGTTCTCCGATTGAACATAAGTATTTTTTTCTAGTAAAAAAGCAACTGAAAAAGACTGCAAAGACTTATGAAACGATCTAAAATTGGCTACATTTAGTAACATCGCAAAATTGACAAATCCAATTAGGTCGTAATAAGTAATATTGTATAAATGCCCATTTTTTAAGATAATTCAAACATCGATCATCCCCTTCCTTCAGTTTCATTTCAAATTCATTCCAAAATCATTCTCCAAGTAAATTCTATATTGTTCTTATCTTTAATAATTTCTGAAAAAAAAATCATGAATATCTTAAGGACATTTAAGTGTTGCTAGCAACGAAAAGTTGATGAAAATTGAGAAGTGATTAATTATGTCGTCTGCTCTAGTTTGATGACGAGAATCCGGCATCGTTAAGCCGATTTGCATTTTGCTTATCTAGTGTAAATAGCATCTGCAAATACAAGAAATTAGCAAATGTTTATATAGGCCTACTTCCGAAGGATGGTGGTTCATAAAAATATGTCGTAAAAATTATGCAATCGTGTTTGGATATTACAACACTATTTCAATTAAAATACGCGACTGTAGCACCTATCGATAGTTTGATAACACAATGAGAAACATTATGAAATTGACAAGTTGAATGATTCTTTTATTGAATTTGGAGTGAACTTGAATGAGCATGATGAGCGAGTTTTTAACGTTTTTTTTTTTTTTTTTTTTTTTTTTTTTGAGGGAGGTAAAACAATATCGATAATTTCGTTCAATACGAAATTATCTTTATTTTTTTACTTCCCTTTAATAAAATCTATGTACTTTTCTGATTTTTTGTCTATCTTATTTAAATCATGTAATTATTTATTCGTTTAATTGGAAATATTGATCATTCTGACCGATTCCGAAGTGTTTTGAACAATTTCGAAGCGTTTTTGAGTGATTGCAGAGAGTTCTTTGAATGACTGATTAGATATGAAGGAATTGTTGTCCAAGATTCATACAATTTATCGAAACCTAACGTTCGAACCTAGTCGGCATGCCCAATATTTTTACAATAAAGAACGTTTTGTACAGGTGAATGATCTTAGAAGGATTTTGGAATGAAATTGAATACGTAGATTTTTAAACGAGTTTGGGGCGTTTTGGTGATTGGGGTGTGACAGCTTAATGAACGAGGTAGAGCGCTGAGCAAGCCATGTAGACTGGTTTCGATCGAAATGAATTTCAATTTTACAACGTTACTAACTGCAGCACTTTCCCGTATGCTCGTTGCTTGGAACGTGGTATCGGACACGCATTCTTGTGAATATAGATACCTACCAGTGTAAAGAATGTAAAATTGGTAAAATCATTTGATCCCTGGCCAGATTATTTGCTCTGCGTTTATGGTGATAAAACGTCCGGGAACGTTTTTTAAATGGAACCTACCTCTGCAACTTTATAACCGAGCGAATTTAGATGTATTTCAAACAGTTGCACTTTAACGCTGTACTAGTAATCTCTTAAATGCCATATAGTGCATTTTCCTAATCGCCTTATACAACATAAAATATCAAAAAGAATACAAAAGAAATACAACAGATGTTCGGCGTGAAAAAGGTGTTTTAAAGGAGATTAAAGAAGTCTCACAATTATATGATTAAAAACTCCATTAGACCGGAACAGAACGTCGTGTAACCATGACCGTGTTATCCTTTGTAGTTTTATTATGACATATGATGCTTTCTTAGGGTAGTCCGTCCCTATTAAGGTAGTAGACCCGTAATAGTTTTGCAACGTATCAGGAGTAATGAACTTTAACACTGTTAACTGAGGTTTCCTAATGATGTTCATTAGGAAACCTCGGTTAAAATTGTGAAAGAACATATGGTCCAAAATGTTGCGGAACTATTACGGTTCCACTACCTTAAATAAATATTGCAATTGACTCGATGTCGAGAGGCTTCGGAAAACATCGCCATATATTTTAGCCTATGCGTGACATTTCCAACAATTTGAAATATTCGTGAGGTGCAAACATTAAGTAGCATTGACAGCCACATACTGTAATTTTACTGTCACCTGATGGTGTCTACAGCTACATTGAGACCTTATCTATCATCTACTAGACGTATAGTAAAGACTCTGGTCTGACTGTGCGGATGCACAGGCTGGTCGGAGTCTTTGCTTTGCGCATATATGAAATTGTTGCAAATCTCACGCACAGGCTCAAATCGATTTCACCAAACATATCAGTTTTTTAAAGTCATTGTCGTAGCAGTACTGAAAAGTTGTACAGTTAGTTACTTCGTGACATTGACATTCATCTCAATCAAAAACATTGTCATTCGCTAACTCAGCACTCAATTCATTCATTTATTCCAAAAACTCACTCAAACCATTCAAAAACGCTCCAAACTCACTGAAAGCCATATAACAACAACTTCGTTCAAAATAAAAAATAGCTTGGAAAAAAATCGGGATTTCACTGAATTAATTAAAATTGTAAGCGTATGATAAGAAACAAGAATCTATTTATAGAACATATATGCATTTTTCTTAAAGGGAGATAATTGATATCGTTAATTTTGTTCATCCCGAACAAAAATTTCGATATTGGATTACCTCCCATTAAATTCACTCAAAACTAGCTCCACAAACTCATTCAATTTCATTCCATAATCATTCCAAAGTCATTCATCTTGTCAATTTCACGATGTTCTTAAATATAAGTGCATATACAATGTATAGGCACTTACGATATTTTAGAACTGCTATGACGTAATCAATGACGTAAATGCTGTCTTTATCTTCCGCTACCTATTTAGAAGGTAAGATACATCATGAGGGAAAACACGTGTTGTGGCGATCTCATTTTTTTTCATTACGGGTGAAATATATTCTGAAGTACATTATATAAAACTTTATGTCACCAATGAACAGTGTTTATACTTCACGTCCAATAGCGATATTAGCGGACACATTAACTTTCCTTTTGATATCGTCCAGAAACGTTTTGCTTTAGACTTTTGTGACCTTCACATTCGGGATAACGCAATAGATAAAATAGATGGCTATTATAAAGAGAACATTAACCGATCAACATATTTATATATATATACCTACGTTCAACATTTTCAGCAAAGGTTATACACCCTGAGTTCTTTCACAATGTCAGCCGAGGTTTCCTAATAGAATTATTAGGAAGCCTCGGTTAACACCGTTAAAATTTATACCGTCCGTAACGTTGTGGAACTATATTAGGTACACTGCCTTAAGCTCTGCAATGAGGAAATTAAAGACAAAATTTCTCTGTCATTGTCTTCCGCTAGCAACATAAGCACGTAATATCAAAACTCTAACTCGAAATGGTAAAATACAGACCTCACAAGAAGAAAAATAAACCATATTTAGCTATTCAAAGAATTTCGCTAATATTTCTGATTGTCGCGTATGGCTGCATTTTATGCTATTTTCCACAAAGCTGTTTCCTTAGGAAATGGGAGAAATGGCAACACGGTTACATAATTATAATGCTTTTTGTTCTGTCTTTTTTATGATATGAACTGTTGAAAGGATGCATGAGTAATGGAGATTATAGAGGGAAAAACAGAACGTTGAAGATGAAAGTGTTCACTGGACCTTTAAGTGCAACCGTCGTAATACTGGCTCTTTGTCTGATTTTTTTTCATGCATTTTTGTCTAACCTTTACCCTTGAATGTTTAAATAAAAAAAATATCAACTTATGTTGATGATGTTGATGAGGCCTAACGAAAAAAATATATGTACATGAAATCAGAGAAAATGCAAATTGTCCGATGCATGATGAATCAAATAAAGCCCAGCGATTGAACGACAATGTATTTTTTTCAACTTCGTCCAATAAATGACTTTTAGAGATCATACAAATAGTAACATCGTGAAATCGACATTCATCTCAATCAAAACCATTCTAAATCACTTACTCAGCGCCCCATTAATTCATATCAAACAATCACTCAAACCATTTAAAAACGCTAAAAAAAATACTTAAAAAATAAGATCAAGAACTTCATTCAAAAGGTAAATATCTAGAAAAAACTCTAGATTTCACTTCCATATTTGAAACTGAAAACGTATGATTGGTACTTAAAGGAATAGGAAGCTATTTATAGAACTTGTGTACATATTTTATTAAAATGAGGTGATGAATACCGCTGATTTTGTTCATCCTGAACAAAATTAGCAGTATTGGATCATCTCCCTTTAATTTCACTCAAAATTCACCCATTCAATTTTATTTCAAAATCATTCTAAAAGCATTCACCTTGTCACTTTTACGATGTTGTTGCCTTTACGAGACTGCGGAACAAACAACAGAAATGATATTCATACAGAATTACATATACCATATCAGGGACTCTAAATATACATATATGACCCGTCACGCAGAAAGGGACCATTTGGGAACTCTGTAAATAAGAAAATTGAAAAAGAGATTGGGTTCATCATTGGTCAACCAGAGGTCGCATTTCAAAAATTCTTTCACTGGACGGTAGATTGAACATTTTAGATTCAGAAAATAAGCACATTGCGAAAAGTTTCGATCCTAGTCAGTCTGCGCAATCCGCGCAGTCTGACTAGGGTCGACACTTTACGCACTACCCAGATGTTCCCTTTTCGTGTGAAGGCCGGTCACATATATATTTAGAGTCCGTGACCATATTCAGTATATATATCACGATTATAATTGTAATGTGAAACTGTTTGGATAAAAGTACGATGTTTGAAGTAAAGGTATCATTGATGCATTCTATTAAGTAATTAATTTTTGGTGGACGTTTACGTTCACCAGTGTTAATACCCCGTTTGAACAATCCTGTCAGATGTTAATAGGTTTTCAAAACAGTAGTACTCATTATGATTCAATTTACTCTTTTTGAAGAATTGTAACCGTCTGACAACTATGCATTTCAAAAATGGAGTGAAACAAGGAGTCTACGAAACTGGTTTCAACCTCAAAGATATCTTTTAAGTGTGAAATCATATTCAATTCTGAGATCGGGTGAATTTTTGACTTGCGTAGAACTACTTTTCTGACAGAGTGAGTAATTTGCCCCTTATTTCCCAATGGTCAATGGGAGGTCACTCATGAAATGAAATTACTGGAATGGTAACCTCCCCTGTCACTACTAATGTATATAAAACAAAGGCAAATTAATGGAAATATCGATATACACATGAATACGGATACAGTCTGAGCAGGTAAAGTAAAGCATTCAGGCCATGCAATAAGGTTTATGCAAAGGGGTTTTACTTTACATTTCAACACACGAAAGCCAAACTCGAGACGAGTGTCTGCAATTTTTTACGCGTTTATATGAACACTTACCCTTTCTTTTCTTTGAGAATGAAAATCGCGGAACAATAATTAATATCCTTTTATAGAATTTTTATCTCCACTGGCCGAAGGCCACTGGGGCTATTGTCATGGCGTTGTGTCCGTCGTCCGTCCGTGCGTCCGGTCGTAAACTTTTTCTTTAAAAATCTTCTCCTCAGAAACTACTGGATGAATTTCAATCAAACTTCACAGGAATGATCCTAGGGTGATCCTCTTTCAAAGTTGTTCAAGAAATTTAGATCCAATGACAAACATGGATTTAATGGGCGTGGGCTTATTTCCAAATATGGTTAAAAGTTGGTTTTCTCAGAATCTTATTGATGGATACAAATAAGATTTTACATGAATGATCCTTGAGTGGCCTTTTATCAGTCTATAAAAAACTATTGTGATCGGTTGAAAAATATGTATTTTATGGGCGGAGGTCATTTCTCTATATGTTATTTAGTCGAAACTTTGAAAATCATTTTCTCAGAATGTAACTGATGGTTTTCAACCAAATTTCACTTGAATGATACTTTAGTGATCCTTTATCAGGCTACCAGGAATTATTGTGATCGGATGAAAAATAATTATTTTAATGGGCGGAGGTCATTTCTCTATATGTTATTTAGTGGAAACTTTGAAAATCATTTTCTCAGAATGTAACTGATGGTTTTCAACCAAATTTCACTGGAGTGATCTTTTTGAGTAACCCTTTATGAGTCTACCAAAAATTACTTTGATCGGCTGAAAAATATGTATTTTATGGGCAGAGGTAATTTCTCAATATGTTATTTTGTGTAATCTTTGGAAATCATTTTCTCAGAATGTTCTGAGTGGATATCAATCAAACCTCATTGTTATGAACCTTAGGCGACCCCTTTATCATGTAGACAAAATTATTGTCATTGGATGAAATATATGTTGTTGATTTTTTATTAGCGGAGGTCTTTTCTCTATATGTTATTTAGTGGAAACTCTGAAAATCATTTTAAACATCAGAAGAATCCAAAATATCTAAAAATCTAGTCAAAACTTTTCTTTTTCTTTTACAAGAATTTCAAGCCTGTGGAGCGACCCAAGCCATTCATAGCTTTCTAGTTTAAGCAGATAACACCATAATTTTAATAATGAGATTACGGAGAACTGATTAGCATTACAAAATAAGAATAATAACCTAGATCATCTAAATGTCATAACAAATGGATCGGAGAATCACTGCTTAAACTACACCGGGAATAAATCCGAAAGTTATCGAAACCTTGTAATTACAGGACTTTGTTGACGATCCACGATATATGTTGAGAAACGTATATCTGAAGCAAGATGCGAACTTGGGTCAGGTCATTTTCCTTCTATCGTAATTTTACATGTAAAATTTCACTTTTCTCCACAAATGGAGGAATCACTCTAGTATGCCAACAGAAACGTCCACCATCAGTACTTTCAGTGCTTTGATTTAAACAAGGTGACAAATTCTCACAAGATACGCCCGTTTCACTGCTGGATGTCTAAGAATGAAACACAACAGAAGAAAATAACTAAAAAATATTCTGGTTTGGCTTACGTTTCTTCGGCACTGCAATCCGTAATCATGAGAGATCATTACTGCCAGGTTTTAAGTCAATCTGACATTCGGTGACAGAGTCATGTTCAAGACAAGATACTTGACGCCGCCCGCCCGCCGGACTCGGACGCCCAGACGCCGTGGATGATCACATAATTCGTCCTGTCTTTCGACGGACATATATAAAAAGAAACGATTTCACATATACATAGCGGAAATATTCAAAAGTGCATTGTTTGAAAGTCAAAGTACCTATTGATTATCCTCGAGCAAAAAGGAATAAAGACTGCTATGTTATACAATGCATATCAAGGCTATATTTTTCAAATTAAAATCACTAAAAATGATTAACAGCTTTGAAACCGCAATAAATGGTGAACTGGTGCAGTTAAGACTGACATGCTGGCCCTTAGACCATAAATATGCGTTAAATACTGATTTAAAACAAATCGGACGTAACATAATCGACAGCGCGGAACAGCGATGAAAAACATGCACGATTATCTTTGTAGAATGAAAATGTTAACCTGTTTCGTCTTTTTTCACTACCATAATACCTCTGTTAAAAGTCTAAAACATTGTTAGAAGAAAGAAAATTACTGTTACATGTAACGTGGAGTAAATAAATTTACAATAAGAACTATCGTTAAATCGTTAAGTTGAATGATTTGGAATGATATTGAAGAGGTAATAAAGAGCGAGGTTTGAATTATTTCAGGGAGGTAATGCAATACGTGTATCGCTTATTTCGACCGAAATGGGCCGAATTTTTTTATTTTTCATATTTCATTACTTTCCTTCCATAAAAGATGCCTGTGTGTCCACGCGGTCTCTTAGATATTAGCACCAGGCAATAAATGAGTCGATTAGAACTGACTTGAGTGTTTGGGATTAGTGAATGAAACGTTGCTTGAGCGAAATTGAATGATTTTTGGGCGGTATGAGTATCGATGATGTTTCTAACAGTTACTGTTGAAAGGTCTGCAATATCCAGTGTTGTGTTCATTTTATCGTGAAATTACCACACTCGATCAACACCGTTCCAAACCGCTGATTCAGCTTTCCATTCATACCATTCTTACAAGAAATGTACCGGTCACTAAAAACATCCAAAATCCCTCCGCATTCGTTACAAAACGCTGAGAAATGGTTCAAAACACTCCCCAGTCTCATTTAAATTGTCCCATTATTCTACATTCTACAATTTATTTGGCTAGTATGTATATAAGCGACCGCTTGGGCCTTGATGACACACCTCTATTTATGAAACAGTTCGTAGATTTTACGAAAGTGAGTAATTAATAGTTTAATTCATTCAGACCAAAAGTAGTGATACCATATTGCAATCCTTCAAATCCATTTTTAACTCGATAAGCCCTAAAATGTTTCATTAAATGTCGCTTCAAAAGGATTTAACTTCTTTTATTCAATTAACCAGATCGAGTCTTTCCATCGGAAGTAGCCGTCAAATAGAGATGGCCACCCAGATCAGTGATTGATCTTACGCACAGTTAACAACATCGTGAAATTGACAAGGTGAATGACCAAGGAATCATTTTGGAATGATATTGAATGTGTGCGAGGAGCAAGTTTTGAGAGAAATTGAAGGAAGGTAATCAACAATCGCGAATTTTGTTCATCCTGAACAAATTAGCGATTTCTTTACCTCCCTTAATAAATATGTATACAAGTTCTGTAAACAGTTTCCCATTTCTTCAAGAACCAATCAGATGCATACACTTTTAATTATTTCAGTGAAATCGCGATTTTTTCTATCTATATTTATTTTGAATATAACTATTTGTTGTATATGTTTAAGTAATTTCCGAGCGTTTTGCAACTTCTTGAGTGTGTGTTTTGAATGAATGAATGAATGAATGATTGAATGAATCAATGATTGGAGCGCTGAGTGAGCGATTAAATTGGTTTTGATTGAAATGAATGTTAATTTCACGATGTAAATAACTGTATTGGTAGAATGTACGGGTTCCTTGTTTCTTGCATTTCTCATACGCGTACAAAAACATCGTATCGATGTCGATTGGATAAGATTTGACTAAAATACCGCTGTAAAATTAATAAGGCAATAAATGAGCTGATTAAAGTTATCGATTATGATCAAAAGAAAAAGGATGACACCTGCTTGCCTGTAACAGGAGTGACGCGGGAGATAATTAACTTCTTCATATTACAAATTATCCATGACAAGGAGGCAATAATCGGCTGAGTTAACAATCGATACATTAGTATTATTGTGGTGCACCTTTTCCGAATAACAAATAAAAGATACATGTATAGATTTTCAGTTTTAATATATACACTTTGTGTATTTTCGTTTATTTATCGTCTCTACCGCATATGCCCATATGAGCGACGCCCCAGAAGACGGTTAGTTGTTACCGAGGATAATGCAAGGATACATGACGAAACTACTGCTGAAATCCGCCATGGTTCTTTAACGTGCTCGATGTAAAGCACCTTCTCACGGGGCCTCGGTTTAACGTCTCATCCTGGCCTGGATCCGAACCGAAGAACCTAGTGCGTTTATTGGCTTCGATGAAAATTACACAAAATTCCAATGTACATTGTGTAAGTGATCACATTTTGTTATTGTTGCATGTAATTGTAAAAGAAAAAATACAAACGTAGTCAAATAGAATAAAGAATTATCGCATTCGGTGGATACCCATTAAAAACAATACATACCTTTTCATTTCGATTTAATAATTAAATACTCATGTACGGTAATTCGTGACCACAAAGAAAAGAAAACAGTTGCTGAAGAGGACCTGTTTCGGTTTTATTAACTATTCTTTGCATATTTTCATAATAAACGAGGTCTTATTAGATTAACAAATATTTTAATCCGTCGAGAAAAATAAAGAAATAAAGGATAATTGTTTGCTTCAGTGCAAGATCGATTAATGTATGATTGAGTTAACACTTACGAAAGTTGTACCACCTAACCACAATATCCTTTTTCTAGCATTCAGCTGCTATCCCACAAATGCCTGCGATTATCAGCCTATTGGTGGGAGACAAATAGTCGGAAAAGATGAGTGCCACCTTTGATGATCGAACCCAGGACCTTAATTTTGACAGTCCGGTGCGCTACAAACAGTGCTATGATGGTGGTAAATAAACTGGTATACTCACGGGCGAAATGGGGCTCAAAATTGAAGAACGAATAAAGGTTTAATTGAAAAGTAATCTATTCAGCTAATAGACGCGCTCTCCAGCGTAGAAAACAAGCTAAGAACTTCTGAAATCAAAAGAGGTTCTTCAACGATTGGGGTTTGTATCGCAGTAGATAATGATATACCCACTTTACTTCAATTAATGAGTTTTTTAACCGCTCATCAGTCAAGATTTCTATCGGTTTATTACATATGTCCTGCATTTCAACTGTGCATCAAGTAATTGACTGCAATGAGAAAGAGGCAGAGTAAGTTGGCGCTCTTTGAAACGTTTCTGTTTTTAGAAACTCTATTTTCAACTTAGACCACGAAATACTGTTCTCTGATTGGTCGATTCGCTTCAAGCGTTGTCTAAGGCTGGGTTTTCAAAAAAGACTTTGTACAGTCGCAAAAACACGCAAGTAACGTAAATAGATTCACAAGTAATTTTAGCATAATTAAACATAATTACAGAAAAATCACGGCGAATTTTACTCTTTTTTGTGGTTTAGATGTACGGGTAAAAGAGAAGACAACATTAGAAAAGCGTGGTCTAAGTCAGATAGAAGATCTCGTGCCGCGGTATATGGAAAAAAGACACTCGCTTACGCTCGTGTCTATTTCCCATATACCACCGCACTCGTTTTCTATCCTATACGTGTTCGTTTGAGTCAATCAAATAAAACTTCGTCACGATGAATTCTCCCAACCCCGACCATATAACGCTGATATTCTACGACACTGACATGTTATTCAGTATTTGGACGTCCCTCCATAAAAAGCGTTATGCAAAAGAACATTCAATTACACAGACAAAATTCACAAATAATTTCCAGCCGCAAAATTGAATTTTTAATTTTTGATCCCTTACTTTTTTTGTCAAGTATATAAGGCAGGGCGGTGGAATTCGCATGTCCGACTTGTCCGACACGGCCTTTTCTACCTGCGGACAAGTACACTTTTCAAGGCTACTCGTCCATGGTCTAGTAAAATACCATAGCACATCGTTGAATAGTACGAAAAAAGATCAAATAAATTAGTTATCCAAATGTTTGTATCAAAGGATAGAAAACTTTGTTTTTAATGAAGAAAATGCTGGGCTCCAGCATTTTCTGTATTGAAGGCAATGTTTTCTCAATATTCATATATTCTCTTTTTGTGGACAAGTTCATTTTGATCTTGGACAAGTAGAAAATCCCACTTTACTTGTCATTGGACAAGCGGAGAAAATCCGCAATTCCCCTGTATACGGAAAGCGTAAACGTGTAGCAAAAGATCTATATACCACGATTTCAGATTACCTCCCTTGATATTAATTTGCACTCAAACTTGTTCGACCTAGATTCAAAGACGAATTTAAAAAGATTTGAAAAAAATCTGTAAAGAGTTAAATATATTAAATACCCCGCTAATTACTCGTGTGAACACCGCACCAAGCCAGCATGAAATACGGGTCTATCTAATCAAATCCATACAACAGGGGATAAGCTATCAGAATACATCCACGATTTGTCTAATGAATCTGGGGAGAAGGCACAGGGTTCATTTTTAATTTTCTTCAAAATTCGGTTTACAAACCCTTCTCTATAATTGTTACAGTAGGAAACATCGTGAAATTGATAGGTTGAATGATTTTGGAGTTATATTGGAATACTATTGAATACAATTTTGACAAAATTAGCTATACTTATTAACCCCTTTAAAATACATCACCGAACTTTCCAATGTACGTGTTCACGTACCAATCAGACGTTTTTAAATCCTCACCAGCCTGCCCCTATCCCCCCTCCCCCCAAAGAAAATGGTGGAAAATTAGTTCAATTTCAACAAAATGTTTATCGATTTGAATTATTTTGAATTGTTTTTAACGATTTTGGAGCGTTTGTGAGTGTCAGGAATGAGTGTTTGGAATGATAAATGGATCAATTAGTGAGCGATTAAGAATAATTTTGATCGAGATGAATGTGAATTTCACGATGTACTGATCTGAAAGTGTGTGAAGCTAGTTGTTTATGAAATTATGGGAGTGGAAATATATCGTTATTTCTGTTGAAATTGGACGAAATTATTCATATTTTATAACCTCCCTTTGAAAGAGAACACCGTCTCTCCCATTAAAAGATTTTTGTGTTTCTGTAGGGTTCCAAATTAGCACCAGCTTATGAAATCAAGGAATTATTAGTTTAATGTGAAACATTGCGGACGATTCTGGGAGGAAAGTTTGAATAATTTATGAGCGTTTCTGAATTGTTTGAGTAAGTGTTTGGAATGAATGAATAGAGTGTCGAGTGAACGAATTAGAATTAGTTTAGAATAGATTGAGTGGCAAATTCATGATATTCCTTACTGTATCAGTTTACTTTTAGAACTTCGTTCATTCACCTTTAATATATGTTAAATGTATACATGTGTTATACAGTCGATATTGCTCGAGCGACCACGTCTATTAAGCGACCAATATTATTAAGCGACCACCATAAAATGTCCCTCCACCGTAAGCAAGATCTCTGAAAAAGAGGAGATTCTTAACGAAAAATTGGTTATTGTTGAATATTATGTAGTTGGAACCCATTAGAATCGTCTCAATAAGACAATTCTAATGGGTTCGAACATCATAAGATTCAGTACGACTTGACCGACAATCTATAAATGGTATCAAAATGAACTGTCACATTTATCATAGTATTTCGTATTAAGCGACCATTCCCATAAACGACCGCTCTTTGGTGGTCCCTTAAGTGGTCGCTTAACACAAGTTTTACTGTATTTACTAAAGTATACTGTCTTTCTGGGAGATCTTAATCAGATCACTTTAATCATTAATGTGCAAAAACAAGATCGGATATGGTACTTTGCACATTTCAAACGCACTTATATCCTATTTGCCCTTTTAAATTACTCATTGTAGTTAGGTAGTTTCTTAAAAGCCCTAAGACTCAGATTTTTTACTTATTCATTTGTTGTTTTCATTTATTTGTGTCTAGAATTATTTGGTTTGTCAGTTTGAAACATATCAATACAAACCAGCATAACTGCATGTATATTGTTAATAGGTATCCGCCATTTTCTCCTCTCTCTTTCTTTCTCTCTGTCTGTCTTTCTGTCTCTCTTTACGTTTAAAAATACCTAAATAATTCAATAAAGTAATAAAAACGTTTTTCAGGAGAATCGATTTCTAAAGAAAAGTTCAGAAAGGCAAAACAGGTGCTGGGGGTAAAACACTAACACACTGTTAACACTAGGATTAAAATTCTTGCTTTCTTCTGAACATATGTTGAACTTCATTGAAGTTGATTCACTTCAAAATGAATGTACTGAAAGGATACATATAAACTGTGAAATAAAAACGCGAGTTCAAATGAAGAACGCTGCTGTTAAAACATGCCAACTCGTTTTCTTGTCTAAGATTCTCAGCTTACTGTGTTTGAATTGACTCTTTATACGAGTCCATGAGAGTTTTTCTGAAACAAACATTGGCTAGAATCTATAAAATTCTTTTTTTTTTTTTTTTTTTTTTGGCATGAATTACCGTAAATTGCAGGGAAAAGATATCAGTCTAAATCTATGCTTCCTTTTTTTCTATATTTTAAATATTAACAATATTGTGAAATGGGCCATTATTTCCACTCGAAACCATTCTACCATTCTAAATGAATCGCCCATCGCTCAAAAATAAAAATCCCACCAGTCCCCCGACATCTCAATTAGCTGACGTGTACCGGTAATTCATATGATTAGTTTCACAGTTAAATATAAAGGACAAGCTTACAGAAAACTTAATCAGAGCATTTATCCTAAATTACATGTAATCCATGGAAGGAACTAATACTGTTAGGTTCCATCTTGTTTAGAACCTCCATCCGAAAAAAAAAGATTTTTGGTACGAGTAAGTATTATAAGCCAATATTAAGTTTGGAAAAAATGAGCCTTCAGCTAAGGTGACACCATTTTTAGCTCACCTGAGCACGACGTGGTCAAGGTGAGCTATTGTGATTGGGTGCTGTCCGTCGTCCGTGTCCATCGTCCGTCATCAACTTTTACCTTGAATGCACTACAGAGGCCACATTTTTGCCAAAATGTCTTGAAACTTGGTGAGAATGTTTGTTTCAATCAAACCTCGGTCAAGCTCGAAATTGGGTCAAGTGGGATCGAAAAGGGGGAAAAGGGGTCAAATTTTAGAAAAAACCTTGTGTGCACTCTTGCTGTTGAAACTTGGTCAAAATCATTGTCTTCATAAAATATTGGTCAAGTTCGAAATTCGGTAAAGTAGGGTCAAAAGTGGGATCAAGGGCTCAAATTTTAGAAAAAAAACAACTTTGTGCTCTCTAGAGGCAACAATTTTGGCTGAAAGGTCTTGAAACTTGTGCTGAATGTTTGTCTCCGTCAAATCTCGGTCAAAATGGTAATTTAGTCAATGGGGTAAAAATTAGGTCAAGAGGTCAAACTTTAGAAAACCTTGTGTTCACTCTAGAGGCCCAGTTATTTTAACCTTGGTCAGAATGTTTGCCTTCATGAAATCTAGTTCCATTTGAAATTGGTTCAAGTGGAAAAATTTTTAGAAAACCTTGTGTGCACTCTAGAGGCCACATTTGTTACTCATATGTCTTGTAACTTGGTCAGAATGTTAGTCTCTATTAAACATACGTCAAGATTGAAATTGGGTTAAGTGGGGTCAAAAATGAGGTCAAGGGGTCAAATTAATGAAAAACCTTGTGTGCACTCTTGGATTGAACATTCTGCATCTTTGTCAGAATATTTGACTTTCAATCTTATTCAAGTGTGAAAGAGGGTAAAAAACTAGGGCACCTTCAAATTAAATAAAATAAAAGTTTTTTTGTACTTAAGAGGCAACATATTTGACTCTAATGTTTTTCGTCTTGATATCTTTGACTTTTGTCAGTTTAAATAATTAGTGTTGACACTTTGCCACCTTTGTCAACTATATGCTTCAGGTGAGCACTTAAGGTCCAATGGCCCTCTTGATTTTTCACTCGGGAATAAATTGTCATTTACCCCGGAAAGCAACCGTATACCTAATACTTTCTCGGCATATAATCGGCATTTCAGCGGTATCCTCTGCCATTGTTAAAATGATTTTTCACTTCATTTTCGATAGCTTTAGTGATTTTAAAGGCAAATAAGAGGATGCCGGTTTTATAAAGCAAGAAAAGCGAAGTGTTGCCCAGAAAATAATCAACTTTAATTTCCAACATTCTTTTGAAATTAAACCCTTTGAAAAAACAAAAAAGAAATTCCGTTTTATTGTTAAAACATTAACTGGTATTATGAAGATTATTTGAACAAATATTTTCTCATACCAGGCAGAAATGTTGATTTAAACAGGAATGCCACATCTGGACTGAGAGAACAACTTCAATCAGCAGTTCAAATACCGTAGGTACAGACGGAACTTTCCTAAATAGAAGTTTGAAAACGAGGATTAATGTAGATAAAATTAAACAAACGAGTCTTTCTTATATAAAAAGTAACGAGCATCGTGAAATCGAAAGGGGAATGATTTTCGGAATGATTTAGGCGATAGATATGAAAGAGGCGGATGGCCGAGTTTTGGATTATTTGATCGTTATTGATTGGAATTTAACGACATAATGGTTTTGTAGCATTTTGAGTTTGTCTTTTGAATGGAAGGAATGGAACGCTAAAAATTGAGTGAGAACGGTTTGCAACTGGACGGGTGTCCATTTCACGATGTTCTTAACTGCCCTATCTATCCATTTATTGATTGTGTACAGATAACAACATCATGGTATTGACTCTCACTTCGTTTAAAACCGTTCTAAATCGCTCAATCAGCGCTCCATTCGTTCATTGAAACATTAACTCAAACCATTCAAAGACGATCAAAATCACTACAAATGATAAGATAAACAACAACAATATTCAAATTCAAAATCGCTAGAATAAATCCATGATTTCACTGACCTTATTGAATTTTAATTTGATTGAATTTTTATAAGCCTTTGATTGGTTTGCGAAAAACATATTTAGCTGTTTATAGAACTTGTATCATAATCATATAAAGGGGGAAATATATATAGCTTATTTTGTTCATCTTGAACAAAGTTAGCAATATCGGATTACCTCCCTTTGATTTCATTAAAAACCCACTCCTCGCACTAATTCTATTTCATCCTAAAATCCGTCCACTATCATTTAGCTCGTCAATTTTTCGATGTTGTTAAATGCAGTAAATTATGTACAAATGAATTAAATTCAGTATAAAATTTGATTTTTGTTCATATTTTCTTTTTGAGAAAAGGTTTTGTTTGTTCATATGAAAAAAAGATAAAACAGCTTGAAATTGTCTTTTAGATTTTGTTTAAAACATGTATGATGAAAACAATGATTGTTCCTTTAAACAAACGCTCTGGCGAAGTATATATGAGATGAGGGGTTAAGTGGTTGGTGATTCTAATTTCACGGTAGATGCTTATCTAGAAAAAAACATGTCAGATATTACAGATTGGTCTTGGCTTTATGTATTTTATTCCATTGGCATATTTCGAAATGGTAATGGATAAGCTATAAAAATAATTCATTATCAACTTTGAAAAGACTGTCTTTTTACACCATTGGTTACTAGTTGTAACATTTAATTACACCATGAAACTGACAATCATTCCGACCAAATCATGCAAAATCACTCGCTCAGATCACCTATCATTCACTCCAAATTATCACCCAAACCATTCAAGAACGCTCCGAAATAGTTAGGAAATATTTGAACTCGTTCAGAATAACCAATATTTCGATCAAATCGATCAAATAATTGCATGATTCTATTGTCTGGTGCTGATATTTAAGCGTCTAATTTGTTTAAATCTTCGACGGTTTTTTTTCATAGCAAATTTGCTAAGTATATTTTATACGGATATAATGACGACAAAAGAGACATAAACGATATTCTATTACCTCCCCTCTTTGAAATCATTCTCGATTTGCACATCATATTCATCTAGAAAATATTCAAAACTATTCATCTCATCCATTTCATGAATCATAGATTAGATTAAATCATGATTAGATCTAGTTCTTAAAGAAATATATTTCGAATTCGGGAAGGACCGCGACCAGGAAACCCCATTATATTTTCTTGAATATGAGCCACATGCCTAAAACCCCTGGAGAATAATTTTGAAAGTAGATTAAATCGAACATAGGTGACCAAAAAATTGCTTTTTAAAGATAAATAAATCGAACACGATGTTTAAACATAAACAAAATTTTCAATTTCGGAAATTTCTTTGAACAAGTAGAAAGTTCCACCCTGGCCACCTGGTCTATTGTGATGACAGGTAACATAGGTCACAGACTACTTCGAATATTGTAAACTGTTTGAAAGATTGTTAATGCAATAGATGAACCGCATTCAATGAAAATAAAGGAAAACTGCTTTTGATTGCAAAAACTGAAGCATGCTGGTGGAAAGGGTAGAGAAATCTTTGATGTGCAAGTGACCATTACAATATAAAGGGTGGTGATGCGATTTGAATGACTAGGAATGTCTCTGATTGGTCATAAACTGGTTGAACACTAAGCCAGATAGAGTCTGTATAGTACATTCTACCCGAAATAAACCCTCGTGTCGCAGGCTGTGCCTGCTCCACTTGAGAGTTTATTTCGTGTAGAATGTACTATACAGACTCTATCTAATACGTAGAATTATGGTGAGCAAAGTGTTCTCGTAATATTTTGACAGATGGTTTACTATGTGAAACCTGGGTACAAAATGCTTCGTCAATTTACATAACCAGATCAAAGAAAACGGGAAGAGCATAACCCATGACTCAATCATCGCCACTCATCGTACAATACTCAAGGAATGATCATTTAACCTATTTTTTCCTGACTACTCCAAAAGATAATTCATGCAACAAAAATAGAGATGGATGACTATTCATATCGTGCCGTGTACTTATTGAAAGAAGTGTCTGAAAAGATCTTTCTTGATTTAGAAATTATGGCGTTGCAAAAAGTACCGACCCCTGTCAACTTCTGGCGAAAAAAAAAGAAAAGAAAAAAACCACTATCATCTGGATGGTGCGTAAAGTGTCGATCCGAGTCAGACTGCGCAGACATTGCAGTCTGACTAGGATCGATACTTTTCACACTTAGATGATTTTCTAAATCTGGAAAAAATCATTCAACCATAATATGGAAGGGTTTTAGAAATGCACCTTCGCATTGACTTGTACTGAAACAAATCTCTTTTTCAAATATTTATCTTACGGAATTTCTACCCAGAAAAGTTGCATGACGGGGGGCAAAATTTTTCTTTTATCTTGTTAAATAGACACAACTATTCTTGTTCATGTCTTCAATTTAATTTATTTATTTATTATCATTATAATTATTATTATTATTTTTATTTTGAAACTCTATGAGACAAATGAGTACAAACACGTATATGTATTTCTTAGTAAATAGAAAGTTAACTTCGATTACAATTGATTCTAAATTATATTGATAATATAGTGATGGTTGGTTTTAATAATCTACCAAACAAGCAAACGTTCAATCAACAACAACCCTCCCAAACCTATAATGATTATACTAGAAAGGATCAAATATTTATGTGCGCAAATACAAACCTTTAGAGCTTAAAAGAGTAGAAATCAATGAGTTGAATCTCATACGGGCATACTCCTAATCAAAATCCTAGTTATAAAACGTATGATAAAAAGATATCGTGTAATTGACTCTCATCCCGTTCAAAACCATTCTAAATCTAAATAACCCATCATCGCTCAATTTATTCATTCCAAATATTCACTCAGACCATTCAGAAACGATCCAAATCTATAAAATATATAAGATTAACCACTAAATTCGATAAAAAGCGCCAGAAAAATCCAAATATTTCACTGTCTTTATTGAATATGGAAGTGTTTGATTGGTTCGTACAGATATAGAAAGGAATTTATATAACATGTATGTTATAAAGGGAGGTAATAAATATCGCTAACTTTGTTCATCATGAACAAAAAAGCGATATTGTATTACCTCCCTTTAATTTGACTCAAAACCACTCTTCGCACTCATTTAATTTCATTCCAAAATCATTTAGCTTTTATATTTCGCGATGTTGTTAACTGTATTCTAGAAATGCACACATGCAAGAAAAAAGAGAGTCAGAAAAGATGAAGTAATAAAATTTCCAGTATTCCATAATAAGATCGGAACTCTTACATTTGAGATTACGTGTATTTGCCGTGTCAAGAAGTCATTGTCAACAGCTCATTTCCTTTTTCGGTACCTTATAAAATCTTCCACGACAAAATCTCATTTACGGCGAGTAACTAACGTCTGATATAAAACATGAATAAGGAATGAATGCCTTCTATAAGCATGATTTTCTTATTTCCCTTTTACCTTATCTAGACAAACACTTTTTTTTATCTCACCCGGGACGAAATTGCCCATTGTCATACCCTTGGATGTCGGCGACAGAGTCAGCGATTGCGTAGGCGTTAGAGTCGACGCCAGCGGCGGTGTCGGCCCCGGCATTAGGTTACAAAAACTTTAACCAGAAACTTTAACCAAAAATCTTAAACAAAAAAAAAAAAAACGTTCATTTTCCTATTTAATCCGGATGCTTAATGATACTTCATATATTACTTCATATACGCACTCACCAAGTAATAGGCTTTTACCTGAGACCAAGCCCCTTGACAATTAATCCTGACCTTTTATGGACTTAAAACAAAACTTATCCAAACAACTTTAAGCCTATTAATATTTTCTGAGTGCTTTTTCTAGGGACATCATTATTTCATATACACAATCACCAGGTAATAGGTTTTCCCTAGAGACCAAGTTCCTTGACATTTTGACCCTGACCTTTTATGACCTTTAACTTAAATAAATAATTAACAAAATCAACTTTAACCTGGATTTTATTTTCTTAGTCCTTTACCTAGGCACATCGTAACCTCATACACACACACACTCACCGGGCGATAGGCATTTACCAGAAACCAAGGACCATTACAGTTTGACCTTGAGCCTAACCAGTTTTGTTCCTATTAAAAAAATGTTAAAAAACTTTAACCTTTCTAATATTTTCTGGGTCTATTTACCTATGGTCATTATACTTAATATCCTTACTCAACAGTTCAGCCAGGCTTTCTCCTGTATTTGTGACCTTGACCTTGACTTTCGAAACTTTTACATATTGCTTTCAACTTGCATATATTTTCTGAATGCTTAGGATAATTACTGGACAATTACACTACATAAATGCATTGATATGATGATCAAACTTGCTCAAATATGATGAACTTCCATTAGTGACTTTATCAGGCTGTATGCTTTCACTTAATCTTACCTTTTGCACGAGCTTAAAACAAAAATATCTACATTTTGATTACTTCTTAGACAGACTGAATTAAATTGGACTTGGACGTAAAAAATGACTCTGAACTATGATCTTTGGTCAAGTGCTGTTTGTGACAAGCAACAGTTTGGGCGAGCTACGTTGTCCGTGGACAACTCTTGTTATTCCGAGGTTTCAAATTGAAAGTACGAATATACGCCAATTTAGCAAATATCAAGATTTTATTTGCAATCTTAAAGAAAAAGGAACCAAAAAACGAAGTATTGAAGGCGGGTGTCCTGTGTCAATATCACCACATTACATTGTAACGATATCATGTAATGTAGTTGTCTTCATCTAACGTGAGCAAGCATTCAATTTGACATCGTTGAAGATTTAAAGCTGAGGCGAACAGACAGTGTTTACCCGAGTACCCTAGATTTTGTTTCCCGCGGGTACTCGAGTACTAAATGATTGCTGCCCATATATACGTACATATATCTATTTCATCAACTAAATACAAACGCGGTTCCAGAATTTCCTTAAAGGTGGATCGAACATACAAATTCCAATATGGTCTTAAGGGACAAGGGTGTTGTGAGTCTGTAACTATCTGGTCTATTCTGTGGGACCATCTGGAAACCAAATTCAGAAAAGAATTAAAGACTGTGCTGTTTTAAACAGTCTTCAATTCTTTTCTGAAGTTGATTCCCAAAGGTAAATATTGCTAATACAATAGTCGATAACGGGTAATGGTTCAGGACACGGGTAGAAAAAGTACCATACCCGATACCCGGATATTCGACCCAGCTCTAGTTTCAGTTCGCATTTCTTTGAAATTTATTCATAAACTTTTCCAATTCCATAATTTTCCCACTATCTATGCAGGTGTTAAAAGTGTTTCAATGGAATCTGTATCTATCTTTACAATTGTGCATGGCAGTTCATAGAGCAATTTATTTGAAATTTATTTCCTTCAACTATATAAATTATCATCCTCATGTTAGAGGTGATAAAAACTCCATAAAACTGTTTGATCCTCGCCGACAACGTGGAATGATCCTACCTTTTTCTTACATCATAAAAATCATCAGGCACAACTGCAATCATAAACATAGAACCGTTATAATATGCGAATTTGTACTTCTGTGTATTCTATAAAAGTCGGTCCGAGGTCGATGAACTTGTAATTGCCCAATAGATAATGCCCCATTGGATTTTGTTTCTGAATATCGGGGCATAAGCTTGTCTTGTCATATCGAGGGTTCGGCGCAAGAGTGTGCTGATTGTCTTTATTTGTAAAGACACTTATTACAGCATTGTGCCGAATCCTCGACATCTTCGCTAGCCAAAATGATGCCGACTTAGTGAAGAACACACCTGGTTATCGAAGGTGATAATCCGATGGCATCAAGCGAAGATATTAATCAATGTTTAGAAAGAGGTTACTTTCTTAATTTATGGCGGTAAGAAACAATCGAAGATATATATCAATGTTTAGAAAGAGGTTACTTTCTTAATTTATGGCGGTAAGAAACTGTAAACCTTATGATAGTTTTGTTGTAACCTCCTTTCCGTATTCTCTCAGTGTCATTTTGGGGATTTCAGTGTCCTGTCTCAATGAGTTACAATATCCTTTTCGCTCCTTTTTTATAAGGGACTATAAAAGATTGTCCGAGGTCGATGAGCTTGTAATTACCAATAGATAATGTCCCATTGGATTTTGTATCTGAATATTAAGGCATAAGCTTGTCTAGTCATATCGAGGGTTCAGCGCAGAGTGAGCTGAGTGTCTTTATTTGTAAAGACACTTATTACTGCATTGTGCCGAATCCTCGATACGCGGACATCTTCGCTAGCCAAAAATGATGCCGACTTGGTGGAGAACACACTTGGTGAGCGAAGGTGATAATCGGAAGGCATCATGCGAAGATATTTATCAATGTTTAGGAAGAGGTTACTTTCTGATTTTATGGCGCTAAGTAACTGTAAAGCTAATGAAACTTTTGTTTTATCCCCTTTCTGTATTCTCTCAGTGTCATTTTGGGAATGTCAGTGTCCTGTCTCAATAAATTAAAATATCCTCTTCTTTCCTCTTTTATAAGGGACTATAAAAGACTGTCCGGGGTCGATGAACTTGTGATTGCCCAATAGATAATGCCCCATTGGATTTTGTATCTGAATATCGGGGCATAAGCTTGTCTTGTCATATCGAGGGTTCAGCGAAAGAGTGTGTTAAGTGTTTTTTGTAAAGATACTTATTTAAGCATTGTGCCACATCCTCGATATGCGGACATCTTGGCTAGCCAAAAATGATGCCGACTTAGTGAAGAACACACCTGGAGCCTTTTTTACTAAACAATTTACGATCACTTTTTGCGTAAGTCAAAAATCTAAGTTGCTTCAACACTAGTAACTAAATATGGAATTCTGCCATGCATTGTCACATTGGAATCGTCTCAAGAAGACGATTCCAAAGAGATATTGCAAGGCAGAATCTAACAATGAATTAAAGCACTAGGTACGACCTGTGATTTTGACTTACGATCAATTTTTTCGTTAGAAGTTGAGTAAAACGGACCCCCGGTTAGCGAAGATGATAATCGGATGGCATCATGCGAAAACATTTATCAATGTTTAGGAAGAGGTAACTTTCTAAATTCATGGCGGTAAGAAACTGTATACCTAATGATACTATTGTTGTAATCCCCTCTGTGTATTCTCTCAGTGTCATTTTTGGGATGTTAGTGTCCTGTCTCAATGAATTAAAATATCCTCTTCGTTTCTTTTATAGGACAACCGTAGTCGAAAAAATGGTTCCATGGGATCATATAGAGACAGTGTAACATATCCAGACAATGTAAACAAGAATTTTGGAAATATACTCTCTGCCATACGAAAAACTAATTAGTAGCCTATCAACTATACAACCTTTACATTATGCCCTCGACTTGTTGAAAGATACAAAATTAAAAAGTACGCTGTCCGCATTGCATACAGCTAAGAACATCGTGAAATTGACATATTGGATATTGTGGGATTGATTGTGGAAGGAAATTGAATGCGTGTGATGAGCGAGTTTTGGAATATTTTCAAGGGAGGTTAACTTTATCAATAACTTCGTCCAATTGGTTGAGATGACCAATTAATTCAAATTGCCAGATTATTGTAGAATAAAGTTCCTTAATTTCATTTAAACAAGCGAAGGCATCGCGCAGCTTGCCCAGTCATGCGTATTCTGACCCCACGTGATTAGGGGTCACTGAGAGTTCCTGGCATTCAGCTATAAGATGTCGCGCTGTTATGTAGTATAATTAAAATATTGTTACACAAGTTATTTAGACAATTCTTTCTCTACAAGGTTAAAGCTTGTAAGCCATATGCAGTCGGCTGTGTAAAGTTTCCTACATTTACAATACTACCCCTACTTTCGGTGATTGGACGAGTTTTTTATTAGCTCCACTGGCTGAAAGCCACTGGGGCTATTGCCATGGCGTTGTGTCCGTCGTACGTCCGTCCGTCCGTCCGTGCGTCCGGTCGTAAACTTTTGCTTTAAAAATCTTCTCCTCAGAAACTACTGGATAGATTTCAACCAAACTTCACAGGAATGATCCTTGGGTGACCCTCTTTCAAAAATTGTTTAAGAAATTTGGATCCAATGAAAAACATGGATTTAATGGGCGTGGCTAATTTCCAAATATGGTAAAAAGTGAGTTTTCTCAGATTCTAATTGATGGATACCAATTAAATTTTACATGACTGATCCTTTGGTGACCCTTTATCAGTCTAAAAAAATTATTGTGATCAGATGAAAAATATGTATTCTATGGGCGGAGGTCATTTCTCTATATGTTATATAGTGGAAATTTTGAAAATCATTTTTTTCAGAAACTAACTGATAGATATCAACCAAATTTTACATGAATGATCCTTGGGTGACCCTTTATCAGTCTACTTAAAATAATTGTGATCGAATGAAAAATATGTATTTTATGGGCATAGGTCATTTCTCTATATGTTATATAGTGGAAACTTTGAAAATCATTTTCTCAGAAACTAACTGATAGATATCAACCAAATTTTACATGAATGATCCTTGGGTGACCCTTTATCAGTCTACCAAAAAATATTGTGATCAGGTGAAAAATATTTATTTTATGGGCGGAGGTCATTTCTCTATATGTTATATAGTGGAAACTTTGAAAATCATTTTCTCAGAATGTAATAGATGGATATTAATCAAACTTCATTAGTATGATCCTTTGGTGATCCATTATCATGCAGCCAATTATTGTCATTGGATGAAAAATATGTCTTATATGGGCGGAGGTCATTTCTCTACATGTTATAATAGTGGAAACTTTGAAAATCATTTCAACATCAGTAGAACCCAGAATATCTAAAAAATCTAGTCAAAACTTAGATTTGCTATTACAAGAATTTCAAGCCTGTGGAGCGCTTCAATTTTAGTTCATTCATGCATTCATTCATCAATTATCATGTCTTTACGTCTTATGTATATATATGCTACATGTACCTTTTGTTGTTATGAAATCTAGTTATGATTAATGATGAGTAGCGCAACATGCATTTATATAAGTACACCTATTTCAAGCGCGCTTTTACTAGTTTGGAGCTGTAGTTTAGTTATGTAGAAATAGAGCTCTCAGTTACCCCTTCATATGTCACTGTTTGTTTAAGTAGAATTAATTGTGTCGCCCCATGGGCGACACTCATTGTAGTATATATATTCTAATTTTGGAAATTACATCATATGGAAGGGTTCATTGAATCCGAGAATCGCATATTCATATTACACAACGACTGTTTACAAGGTCGAATGTTCAATCATTACCACAAAAATTATTTTGAAGTTCATTAAAACGCAAAGCAAACTTTAAAGTTTATGAAATTAACTTAGCAAAGGACGTTTATTTCGTCTTTCAGTTTTCCGTTTCTACTTCCGGCTGTTCCTGGGCATATATGTCTGAACTCCAACCAGTTCAAGGCAACATAGGATATGTCTAAATGTCTAATTGAATCAAAGAACTTATGGTGACCAATCAACTCGGCTCATCGGCAACTCGGCCCAGCGTATAACTCGGCCTCTTATCTAATACCAAATCCATTTTATAAACGATAATAGTTATTACAAATAACAAAAATATTTAATCTTCGTTCAATTGTTCGGTAATTATGTATGCATCAGCAATTTAATTCTAAGAATCGGCACAATTTCAAACAATGATTTGATATGATAATAATAAAACACAATATGATATTTAAAAAGATAAACATTTCAATATATAATTGCACTGTACACCCGGCACAGTACTGGAGACAAAGCATGTCGTAGAGAAAACACAACACGTCTGGAGCTAGCTGGGTCACCAGGTGTCGGCACCCTTTGAAGTCCCTAGATCTTTGCACACGACGTCGCTTTTATAATCAGTTACACATGCGATTTTATATGTTTCTCTTGTTTTTACAGTATGAGTTTTGACTCGGATTTAATCATTTGACTCGGATTTAATTTGATGTTTGAAGAATGTACAATGATTTCAGCAATATTTTCGTAACAACATGAAGAAAGGAAATTCCGATCGCATGTAGCTTTTGAAGAATTCTATTTCATTTAAGTTGTTGGAGTAATAAAATAAGGGAAAGGGCATTGGTGTTTGATGTCACACCTCATGTATTTTACGAGAATTAGTTTAAATTTTGTGTCGCATTTCGGTACTTGTTGCATTTTACCTTTTTGCGCTTCCAGAGCAATTTTGCTCTCGCTAGTTTTGAGAAGTTGAGCGATCTTTTGATGATGACTGAAATCGTGCAATCACCCTAATCACGATCTGGATGGAAGTCGGTTATTCAATAATCTTTTGAACTTCGCGTCGTGGAGTAGCTCTAGTAAGATAACCGTTGAGACTGTTTTTTTCACCACGGACAGTCTGTTTTTTTCACCACGGACAGTGGGCAGTTGGGTGTTGGTCGGATATTATAGGGCCTAGCGCGTTTATTAGGGTGGACGCGTCTAACAGGTGAAATACGGTACATGTTTTATGAAATATATTCTACACTATTATAGACTATAAAGCGGGCCGAGTTTTTCTACTGGATGAGTTGAGTTCAATTAAAAACGACCCAGATTCAAAAGAGCTCTAATCGCGATCAAACCGTCAGAAGCGGTTTTTTTTCTCATTCATTTAAACAATTCAAATTGAATATTTATCTGACGAATCAAAATCCAAAAAAAGGTCGATGCACTTCAACTGCTCAAGCAGCACCTTTTTTATACTCCCGAGCATATAGCCGCCGCTTCGTCTGTTGGTCCGTCCGTCCGTCTGTCCGTCCGTCAGTCCGTTCCCAGCAATTTCTCCGTAACCCATGGGCCAAATCAAATGAAACTTGCCATGTGAACTTCCTATGATATATATGAATCTTGATATAGTGTTGATGCATCTGTGACGGTTTAAGGATTAAAGGCCTCGGCATTGGAAAAGGGGACTTACGATAAAATACAGTTTTCTCAAATTTCTCCTAGTCTAATGGTCTGAATTTAATGAAATTTCATATTTAAGAAGCAAATCAGATGCCCTTTACTATAAACCATTTGAAATTTTCGAAAAAAATATACCATGGAAAAAGGGGGCTAAATGTTTGTTACCTTTACCTTAGCTTGTAAAATACAGTTATTCTTTCATTTCTCCTAGACTAATGTTCAGAATTTGATGAAATTTCACATTTGAGTAGCAAATCAGATGCCCTTTACCATAAACTATTTGAAATTTGTGTCTAAAAAATATGTCGTGCATAAAGGGGGTTTAATGTTTGTTACCTTTATGTTAGCTGTAGAAGATAACACCTTATTTGATTCCTTGCAATCTGACCACGGAGCATCTTTCCTAGAGTATAATAGCTAACAACTTGAAACTTTATGCATGGATAGATCACTTGGAGGAGATGTCTAGTGCACAAGAACTACAACTCTTGCTTGCATAATTTTTGAAGTATTGCTCTTTGTTATTTTTGATGCTTAGATTTTGTCTGGAGCATATCTCATAAAGTATAATAGCCAACAGCTTGAAACTTTATGGGTAGATAGATCTCATGGAGGAGAAGTGCTATGTACAAGAACTACAACTCTTGGAGTTATTGCCCTTTGTTATTTTAATACTTAGATTTTATATTAGGTAAATCTCTTACAGTACAAAAGGTTTTCGCGGCGGGAAATGGCCATGTCCAACATGGATCTTCTTTTTGTGACAATGCCTTATTCGTTGAGCATAATCCGTCTCTGACGGCTCTTGTATATTTTCTCTTATCACTGGAATTGTATGAAAATATTGTTAATTAAGTTCCATATCAAATTGCAGAGCAGCAATAATTTTCAGGCATTGACACAAAATTCATCCTCACTGGTCTTCTTTTTAGCACTACTGAGCGCAACGTGCTCAATCAAGGCTTTAAGGATCACCAAGCGTCGTCCACTGTCAACAATCTGAAAACTTCTTCTCCTAAAACACCGGATCAATTCGAACTAAACTTTGTCAAAATGTGCACTCGAACTACTGAATGGCCCTAAAATATAGGCCTGGCATTCTCCCTATGAAGTCTTTGACCGACATATCCTACTGAACCGCTGGACCAATCCCATGTTTTTGCTAGAGTGTTCCTTGGGTGACACACATTTAAAATTGTTCGCGATTTTGATTGACCAATAGCCTTAACATTGGTGTGACAGGGCGTAGCAATTTTTATCAAGAAATCTATGAACGACATCTCCACCTAAATTTCAAGACCAATTCCGAGGGAACATTTCCGAAATGTTCCTTGGATGACCCATTCGGAAAATTAATCGCGAACTTTGATTGATTCATAAATATAGGCATGACAGGACGTGACAATTTTCATAAACAGCTGGTCCAATGTCAATGAAACGTTGCCACGATGTTCCTCGTGTTTCTCTGTAAAAGTGTCCGCAAAATTCGGATTTTACCCCAAATGAGAGCATGGCAAGGGGTAGTATTTTCACTCTTAATTCTCTTAACATAGCGCAAAATAAAACACAGGTAATTAATACATGTAAATAGATTTTTTTAATCTGTCAAGTAGTTAACATAACTCAACTGCCATTGACTTTAGTTTTATGAGCGGACAGGAAAAAAGGAATATAAATTTTCTTATCAACATCTCGTATTTTTTTACTTATTCCCAAGTATATTATCGTACCAAGACTGGCGTTAGTTCTACTTATTCTTTAGAGAATATATTCGATTTCCTATCACTTGCGATAGTCATGCCCAAAATGATAAAAACAAATTTCAGTTAAATGGCAATCTAATATTTTTGGATTAAAAAATACCCTTTTAAACTCCTCCACATAATAAGTTACAACCTTTTATGCGGGACTAGTTTTTTTTTTTGTTTTAAAGCAGTTCTATTTTGTGAAGTTCAGAATTGTAATCATTCAATTAAGCTTTTCTTTTATACACCGAAAAAAAAAACCTTGTGAACTCAAGATGCGTGATTGTATTGTTGTTATTTTTTCACCATTTTTACCTAAAGTCCCAACCATTTTTAGCTCACCTGAGCACATCGTGCTCAAGGTGAGCTTTTGTGATCATTGAATGTCTCCCGTCCGTCGTCCGTCGTCCGTCGTGCGTCGTCCGTCGTCCGGCGTCAACAATCTTAGTGTTTACACTCTAGAGGCCACAAATATAGCACAATCTTCATGAAACTTGGTCAGAAGGTTGGTCAGGTCACAAGGATGAACCCTATCGAAAATGGGAAGGATCCGTGCCATATCAAGGGAAAAGAGGCCATAATGACAATTTTTTTGTTTACACTCTAGAGGCCACAAATATGGCACAATCTTTATGAAATTTGGTCAGAAGGTTGGCCAAGCCACAAGGATGATCCCTATCCAAAATGGGAAGGATCTGTGCCATATCACGGGAAAAGGGGCCTTAATGACAATTTTCTTGTTTACACTCTAGAGGCCACAAATATGGCCCAATCTTCATGAAACTTGGTCAGAATGTTGGCCAGGTCACAAGGATAAAGTGTTTTGAAATTGGGAAGGATCTATGCCAAATCACGGGAAAAGGAGCCTTATGACCAATTTTCTTGTTTTCACTCTAGAGACCGCAAATTAGATCCAATCTTTATGAAACTTAATCAGAATGTTGGTCAGGTCACAAGGATGAACCCTATCAAAAATTGGAAGGATTCATTCCAAAACACGGGAAAAGGGGCCTTATGACCAATTTTCTTGTTTACGCTCTAGAGGCCACAAATATGGCCCAATCTTCATGAAACTTGGTCTGAAGGTTGGCCAGGTCACAAGGATAAACCCTATCGAAAATGGGAAGGATCCATGCCATATCACGGGAAAAGGAGCCTTATTGACAATTTTCATGCTTACACACTAGAGGCCACAAATATGGCCCAATCTTCACGAAGCTTAGTCAGAATGTAGGCCAAATCACAAGGATGATCTCTTTTAAAAATCTGAAGGATCTATGCCATATCACAGGAAAAGGGCGCTTAATGATATCTTTCTTGTTGACACTCTAGAGGTCGTAAATATGGCCCAATCTTTATGAAACTTGGTCAGAATGATTGGCAACTCAGAAGGATGAACCCTATCGAAAATGGAAAGGATCCATACTATATCAAGGGAAAAGGGGCCTTAATGATAATTTTCTTTTAAATGCTCTAGAAGCCACAAATATGGCCCAATCATCATGAAACTTAGTCATAATTTTGGCCAGGTCACAAGGATAAAACCTATTGAAAATGGGTAGGATCCATGCCATATCACGGGAAAAGGGGCCTTAATTACAATTTTATTGTTTTCTTGCTAGAGGCCACAAATATGGCCCAATCTTCATGAAACTTGGTCAGAATATTGGTTAGATCATAAGGATGAACCCTATCGAAAATGGGAAAGATCCATGTTATATCACAGGAAAATGGGTCTTTATGATAATTTTCTTGTTGTAACTCTAGAGACTACAAATTTGGTCAAAACTTCATGAAACTTGGTTTTTTGTAGAAATTATCTCCTTTATGACATCTGCCTATTTAATTGATGAGATGTCGGTCAAAGAGACTCAGGGGAGCGATCTAGGACCATCTTGGTCCTCTTGTTTCATAACTTAGCTTTGATTCTTTAAAGGCGACACAATTCACTTTACTGTACATTACAGCAATTTTTTACTTGTTTCCTTAATTTCATTTAAACAAGCGAAGGCATCGCGCACCTTGCCCAGTCATGCGTATTCTGACCCCACGTGATTAGGGGTCACTGAGAGTTCCTAACATTCAGCTATAAAATGTCGCGCTGTTATGTAGTATAATTTAAATATCCCACCCTCCCTCTCCTATGAGATTTGTTACTTCTTTGATCAAAGAAAGACGAGTTTTCATTCATTCATGCATTCATTCATCAATTATCATGTCTACATCTTATGTATATATATGCTACATGTACCTTTTGTTGTTATGAAATCTAGTTATGATTAATGATGAGTTGCGCAACATGCATTTATATAAGTACACCTATTTCAAGCGCGCTTTTACTAGTTTGGAGCTGTAGTTTAGTTATTTAGAAATAGAGCTCTCAGTTACCCCTTCATATGTCTTTGTTTGTTTAATGGTCGATTTGAATTTATTATTTTTTGGATTTAACGATTTCAACGCGTTTTGTACTATTTTGGAGCGTTTTGAGTGGTTTGAGAAATTTGAGTGAGTGATTTGAATGAGTGATTTGAGTGAGTGATTTGAATGCATTGAATAGATTGATTGGAGTTTTACGCCGCTTTAATCAATCAATCAATCAATCAATCAATCAATCAATCAATCAATCAATCAATCAATCAATCAATCAATCAATCAATCAATCAATCAATCAATCAATCAATCATCCGTTCTTGAGCTATTAAAATGTATTCTTAAGCTGCAGATACAACATCCCCCCCCCTCCCCCCGTGAAATGTTTTGCTATCGTTGACGGATTGACGGAAAGCCGGCAAATATTTATGACCGGTAGTCCTGAGTTAGCTCCGAAAACGAACAGGTGATACTGAATTTGAATACCTTTTGAATGTTTTTGAGTGATTTGAAAGGATATTTTGAATGTATTGAAAGGAGTCCTAAGCGAGCGATTTTAAATTACTTTGATCGAGTTAAATGTCAATCCATTTGGTGTTACTAACTGTAAGGTCGTTTCGTAATTGTAGACGGACGTATGTTCTTACAGTATACAATTACCGGTCATAAAAGCTCATACAGAGCACCCCGTCTTTAGATGAGGTAAAAGTTCGTTTTCAAAGCCACAATCCAAAGGGTTACAATTCAATAAGTGCTGATATTCAACTCCTTTCATGCCGATAGAACGATGTTTCAATCGGTTCTCTGGTTTCAATGATGTACGCTTTGATAAACAAGGCAATGTATCGAAAGATGAATATGAAATGTCATACCAGACTAATTCAACTTGAAATATATCTAGACATGAATAATTTACTAATTGGCTTTGCTAGCATAGATGAACAAATCATACATTTGGCATTTGATTTCCATTAATATTTCTTTACCGTCAAACTGAATTGGTACAAACCGAACCGCTCACTCAGCGCACTATTCATTCATTCTAAACACTCGGTCAAATCACTCAAAAACACAAGGTAAACGTCAAAACTGTTCGAAATCGATCAAAACGATCGGCATTTTATTGAAATCAGTAAACGTATTATTCGTTTTTTATTTTAAAAATGCTTTTGCTTGGTGTGAATCTTAAAACGTCTGATTGGCACGTGAGGACAAAATATTGGACAGAATGAAGATTTTTAAATTGGATGTAATAATTGACATATCGCGAGACCAAATACATATTTGTTTGCAAAGGTGTAGAATAAATAAAAATGCCACAAGGCCAAGTACAGCTAGTTATATTGTGCTATTGATATTCATCTCAATAAAATCTATTTTAATAGCTCACCAAGCGCCCCTTTCATTCATTTCAAACACTCACATAAGCTTTGTAAAAAGCTCAGCAATTACTAAATCGATAGGATCAACAATTGCATTAAAAATAATATAAAAAATGGCAGAAAAATAATCATCTATTTCGCTGACTTAATTGAATTTGTAAATGTGTTATTGGTTCCAGAAGATAAAGATAGCTATTAATAAAACTTTCATGCATCTTTCATTATCTCAGACGGACAAAAATATCGCTTATTTTGTTCACCACGAACAAAATTAGCGATATTAGATTACTTCCCTTTAATTTCACTCAAAACTCACTGATCTCACTCATTCAATTTCATTCCGAAAACCATTCTAATATCACTCAGACTGTCAATTCCACGATGTAGTTAACTGTACATGTGTTTTCCTTTCAATTAAAAGTACAGCAACGTGTTCAGAATTCACGGTGCATGCGTTTGCGATTTCTACTTTTCGGTGACACATGAAGAGCTTTGAATTCGGAAATATTTGAAACTGGTTTATAAAGAAATAGATCGATCATAAATAACCACAAGAAAAAAATGTGAGTATAATGTTATCGAAGCCTAACAAATATTTGAAAATCGCTGCTTTGCTTTTGCGCGTGAGCAAAAAACAAACTTCTATATATTAATAAAAGGAAGCTTCATTTCGCTAACCCGTTAAAGTGTGTTGACTCAAAACCCAATAAAGCATTTTAGAGTAATCGGGAATAAGGTAAAAGTGGAAGGACTGTCGAGACCAATTGCAACAAAAGTACACGTATCTTGCTTCATTTACATACGGCCATTTAAAACAGAAGTTAGTTTGTGATCCGTCCCGCTAAAAGGGACGATCTTGGTGGTACGTAAAGTGTCGACCTTAGTCAGTCTGAGCGGACTGCGCAGGCTGACTAGGGTCGACTCTTTAAAGTACTTAGCTGATATAATGTTTCTAGATTCATTCTACGTGTACCTTCCTGTGAAAGGGTTTCTAAAAGTCGACCTGTGGTTGAACTATAGCCTGGATCCCAGGCTGTAAGTAAGTGTTGAATTGAAAATAAATAAGGTACATCACTCATATTTTACTGTTTCAATTTCTAATTACCTCCAATATTCTCAAAGACTGAAAGCCTGGTCAACTTATCAAAGCTTACTCCCAGAAAATCCTGGAATAATATGACCCCTCGGTCACGTCACAGTATTACAGAATGTACTCATCAGCTAGTCAGGGAATACAAGCTAATATGAAATGAGCATGTGCGTAACATTTCCAACAATTTGAAATGTGCGTGAGCGTAGCGTAGACATCCATTTACTGTAAATATAATGTTACTTTATTGTGTACAAGTACTTTGAGACCTTATCTATCTACAAAATGCATAGTGAAGACTCTGGTAAGACTGTGCGGATGCACAGGCTGGTCAGAGTCTTTGCTGTGAACACATATGAAATTGTTGGAAATCTCACGCACAGGCTCAAATAATCTTTCTATATTTTTTTTTCTAGTTGAGTTTTGCTCATTTCACAATACACCATATCAGTGAAACGAGAGCCATTCAAGTTAAACTATATTGTTACTGATCTCTTTTTCCAGACAAGAGCCATGTCGAAAATGGCCATCCCCCGCTATCAAAGCTTGATAGTAAACTGAAGCCAAATCACAGGGGAAAAAGTCCAAAATTATGCAGCAAGAGTTGTAGTTGTTGTGCAATTCACTTCTCCTTCGTGAGATCTATCCACCTATAAAGTTTTAAGTTGATAGCTTTTATACTTTAGCAGATATGCTCCGGACAAGTTTAGTGACGGAATGACGGAATGACGGAGGGAGACCATTAATATATCCCCTTCACCGAAACTGCGGGGGAAAATAACCATTTCACAGCGTCCCCATGTGGTCTTTTTTGCCATGTGGGTCACATACAGCTAACGACATCGTGAAATTGGCCAGGTGAATGATTTTGGAATGAAAACAAATGAGTGTGATGAGTGGGTTTTGAGTGAAATTTTAGGGAGGGAATCAAATACCGCTATTTTTTCAGGATGAACAAAATTAGCAATATTTATTAACTCCCATTAAAGATATGCATACAACTTCTATGAATAGCTTCCTATTTCTTCAAGAACCAATCAGACGCTAACAATTTCAATCATGTCAGTGAAATCACGATTCTTTCTATTTATATCTTCCTTTAATGAAGCTGTTGATTTTATCATGCTTAGCCATTTTTTAGCGTTTATGAATGGTTTTAGTGAGCGTTTGGAAATAATGAATGGAACGTTGAGTGAACGATTTAGAATGGCTGTGATTGAGATGAATGTCAATTTCCCGATGTATTTAATTATATGTAAGCCTTGTGCTTTTTTTATAAAGTTGTGTGGATTTCAAAGCGTCTAATTGGTCAGTGATGGCACACACAAAAAAGGCATACAATGCATCAAAAGGAGGTAATAAAATATCGCAACAAGTAACTTCCTCCACTTTAGTCGAAATTAGTTCTTTTCTTCGCTTGAATTTCACACAAAACACACACATCGCACTCATTCAGTTTTATACAAAATAATTCCAAAATCGTTCACCTCTTTAATTTATCGGTGTATCTAACGTTATGCTTTGCACAATGGATGGATTAAAAGTGATCATGGTCATTCTTAATTGATTGCCTTCAATTACTATGAATTCAATTTGAATCTAAATTAAGTCCTTTCAATTCCTTTGAATTCGGATAAGTATATTATTAATGTTCTTTTACGTGTTTCACAGAAATGACAGAAAAAAAAAATTAGAAAGGGGTAGGCCTACGTGATCAATGCAGACAAATTCCTCTTTCGTCTCGTATTGCGGTACGGTTGTCTGCTACGTGCAGTATATGAAAGTATATGAAATCAATGGATGAAAGTGATGTACTTAGCTTCAAATGGGTTGATACTCTGTCTACAGTAAGCAAAACTGCATTGAAGTGTTAGTTTAGGGCTCTAAATCCGATCTGACCTGACAGGCAAAGTCCAATAACACTGGATAAGTACAGTCATGAACATCGTAAAATTGACAAGCTGAATGCTTTTGGAATGATTTAAGAGTGAAATTGAAGTGCGTGGAGCGAGGTTTGATTGCAATTAAAGGAAGACTATCCAATATCGCTAATTTCTTTATGGTGAACAAAATTTGCGATATTCATTACCTCCCTTTAATAAAATATACGTAGTTCTCTGTTATGTTTCTTCGTGGACCATCAGCCACCTAAGGATCCATAACAGCAAATAAAATCAAAGAATAATTTGATAGATTTAGATTCATTTGGAATTCTATTGAACGATTTCGAAATGTTTTCAAATAGTTTATAGAGCATTTTTGATCGATTTGGATGAGTCTTTGGAATTAGTGAATTGAGCGCTGAGAGTGTGATTTAGAATGATTTTGGTCGGAATGAGTGTCAATTTCTCGATGTATTGAACAGCAGATTTAACCCTTCTCGAGCTATTTACAAGGTGTTCCGCCTGTACTTAAGGCTTTTACAGGCAGTAGAGACCAGGATAAATCTGCACAGACCCTCAGTCTGATCTTACCCTTCACCGTCTGCCTTTTATTTAATCATTGAGGGATAACTTTTAAAGCCAAACTAATTGAAAATGGAGATTGGTTTGAAGCAAAATTTTAATTCGGTAGGATGAGCGTTAATGATAAATCAATTTTTGAATGACATCAATGGAATGTTACATGATATCGCTTATTTTGTCCATTAGGGCGAAATAAGCGATATTTTATTACATTCACATAAAAATTCTACGGATTTTCGTGTTTAGGTGTTATCGCGGACAAATCAGGCGCTTTTAAACCTTCGTCAGCCAAAACTTCGTAGGATGTTTGATAAATGTAAATGAAATGTTTATCGTCTCTAACAATTGCGACAGATTTCTGGACGATATGGAGAGTTTTTGAATTTGAATGAAAGGAATGAATGAATGGAGCCCCGAGCGAGTAATTTCGAAACGTTTTTGTGAAGATGAATGTAAATGTCAAGATTACCGTGGCAACTCTTGTCGCCCAAAGCGAGCAATCTCTTAGATATATTTATCTCAAATAACCAAAGTATTATTCCTACTTACACGACGTCATCATTGCATTACCAAACGCAAATAAATACGGATTTTCTTTCCCCTGAGCTTTCCGAAAATATCCGAAAATTTGTTTCGACGTTTGAAACAGTCGTTTATGTCGTTTATGTCTTGAGGCTCTCACAAATAACTCCAAATCAAAATGGCGTGGTAACCCGATCAGTAAAAAGGACCATCCCCGCACTTCGTAAAGGGTAAGATTGTGCGAAAGCTTACAAGGGTTGAAACTTTTTGCAATTTTCTCATTATCAAATATATTCAAAACGATAGTAATTCTACGTCACTATATATAGAGAAAAAAAGTGACCTCCGTTTGACCTGTACAGGAACCTTTTATTTTTAGAAATCTACTTTTAGGTAGTGGAAATTCCGTAATAGTAACGCAACATTTCGGAATACATGAACTTTCACAATGTTGACCGAGGTTTCCGGATGAAAATCATTAGGAAACCTTGGTTAACAATGTTTAAGTTCATTTATTCTGAAACTATTACGGGTCTAGTACCTTCAGGTGTTTCCAGATGACCCCGTCTTGCAAGACTGGGTCATAGTTTGGTAAGATTACGTCTAGTGCTTGCTGCAGTTGCTCCAAGAAGAAAATATAAAAGAAGGGATACCGTAAAAACATCTTAGCAAAGTCAAATCGCTTGAAACAAAGTTTTTACATACCAGTTTATTTTATTCATCCAGTCTAATTTCTTATATACACCCTTGGGGATAATCTGTTCTGATTTAGCTTGTCTAATTAATCTCTTTATAAATCCTCAAGTTTTTGCTTTCAAAGGGTTTTCGGTACATCAATCAGCGAGCTTGAAGAGAACGTTTCCTTTCTGGTAAAAGTGCAACATTGTTTCAGCTATATATACGGTAAGCAACATTGTGAAATAGACAAGGTGAATGATTTTGGAATGATTTATGAACGAAATTGAATGAGTGTGTGGATCGATTTTCGAGTGAAATTAAAAGGGGGGAATATCGCAATTTTTGTTTGGATTTTGAACTTTGATGAACAAATATTATCGAAATATACATACAAGTTCTATTGGTAGCTTCCTTTGTCTCATAGAACCAATCAGACGCTAACAATTTAAATAATGTCAGAGAAATCGCTATTTTTTCGATTTACATTCATTTTGAATGTAGCGGTTGATTTTATCTTTTTTAGTCATTTTGAGCGTTTTTGAGCAATTTGATTGAGTGTTTTGAATGAATGAATGAATGGATGAATGAATGAATGAATGAATGAATGAATGAATGAATGAATGAAGCGCTGAGTGTGCGATTAAGCATGGTTTTGATTGAGATGAATGTCAATTTGAAGATGTACTTAACTGTAACTCTATGCGACCGGTTTATTCTGTGTTAATTTGACCTGTTACAGTTAACAACATAGTGAAAATACAAGGTGAATGATTATCGAATGATTTAGGAACGAAATTGAATGAGTGTGTGGAGAGACTTTTGAGTGAATTTAATGGGAGGTAATCCAGTATTGCAAATTTTGTTCAGTATGAACAAAATTAGCAATATTGATTACCTCCCTTTAAGAACAATTGTATACAAGTTCCATAGATAGCTCCCTATTTCTTCAAGAACCTATCTCACGCTTACAATTTCAATTATATGAATGAAATCCCGATTTTTTTCCCTGGATATCTTTATTTTGAACGAAGTTGTCGTTATATTTTTTTTCAGTGAGTTTGGAGCGTTTTTGAATGGTTTGAGTGAGTGTCTGGAATGAATGAATGGAGCGCTGAGTGAACGATTTAGATTGGTTTTGATTGAGTTAAATGTCAATTTCACGATGTAACTAACTGCAGGACGTGGCTTATTTGTGTCGTAATTTGAAGAATTTTCTACAAACGTTTCTGTGCCCTTACGTTTGACAGTGTATCGGGACTTTTTCACTGGAAATTTCCGTATACCAGTTTATAAGAACGAACATATCAAATAGAATAAGTTATAACAAGAATTTTGAACAAATTGAAACCATTGGCCTTAAGAATCGCATATTTACAGGTTATTAAAATTGTCGCAAACTATAGTGCCGATTATCTATTTTCTAAAAGGACTTTTGTAGAACTATAATACCTAACGAGCTGAGATCAAAATATTTCATAAAATTCGGGTGTTTAAGGTGCATTTCAATCATTTTTTCCTTTGAGTTATAGAAGATCTACAAAGAAATCAGCCCCAAAGTCTGTCCCATTTGTCATATATGTAATAATTCCGTTCAAAGTTCTTCTGTGTAAACAATGAAATTAAAACTTTTTTTGATCATCGAAGAGTAAACTTCTACCCAATATTATCAAGAAAATCGGAAGTAGTTGCAAATCTGTTCAAAAGGTTTTATTTCAAAATGTGCATGTGCAGACCCGCATACTATCATTTTATGTCTTGGCCTAACGTGTCATTTCAAAGTGACTTTCGTCGTTATATCATATCTATAACAAATTATCTTTTACACAAAGCAAATAGATTTTTGCCTTAATTAGAAGTATTAAATTTCATAAAAATGCTTAAGAAATTTTACGAAAATATTTTTAAAGATGAAAAGAAGGAGATGTTCACTATATAATCTTCGAAAAAAGGCATCATATCATATTTCCAATTTGCTAGTGCTTTATAGTATTTGTTATTTTTAGACCAGCTTTTTGGAACCAGTTTAGAGCCGTTGTCAACACCTTGGTGGCATTGCCGTGACAAATTATTTCATTGGCCATATCCATATTGTTATTGTTTTTTTCTACTTGAAACTTTGAATGTGTGCTCAGTATCACTGAACGTACACTATCTTTTAAGGGGGATAAGTATTCTAAAAGTTCTGTAAGAATTATACCGTTCTTTGTGCTTGATTTGTTCCCGTTATCCAGCCTAGTGTCGACATCCATTCTCGTAAACTTCCTACTTTTAGAGTTGTTGACGGTTTTTGAAACACGTTAATGAAAATGGTAAATACTATCTTGCTCAACGGACCAAATTTGAAGGAAGCAAAGGTAAAGGATCCAAACTGAAAAGGTATGAAAATTCCAAAAGATCGTTCTCATTATTCGGAAACCTTACACCAAAGAACCATGGCCCCTGGGTGCTTCGTGATCAAAGTGTTTTATTGATTGTATAATGGGCTTGCATGGTTAGCAATCAAACAGATGCCTAGTGCAAAATAAGGCATAAATCTGTCGAAAAATTGATATCCTTCGGTTACAATGCTGCATAATAGGAACTCTTATCTTCCTAAAGTTGTACAGCTGTCATGTTTTAACTCTTGTCTGTAATGACTCTCCTGATCAAAAGATGCGATTAAAATTCTGATTTAAAAGAGATATAATTTTTTTTTTATCATTTTTTAACTTTAAACAATTTGAATTTGGGAACATTTCTAAAATTTCTAAAACGTGCTATGCGCCAATAAATAGCAAAAAAAAATGCTAAACGAAAAATTGAACGAATGAGCAAAATTTTGGACCAGTCATTCTGGACCAGACATCTTTTTTATTCATTTTAAACTTTATTGCTTTGTTTATATAAATATCCCCACCTTTGAAACAGCACAATTCTTCATTGTGTTCCAGTGTTGCAAAACGATATTTCAAAAATGATCGCTTTGGTCCCCTGAATATCACAAGAAATGTCATTTTATGGTTAGCATTTTGCTTATTGAAATTACTAGTATATAAGCAAATTTCCAACATTTCACGTGTGTGGAAGCACATCATCTTTCCTGCATGTACTTCTGAACAAGATTCTGACTATGCAGTCTGTTGATGGTCTTCATGTCTCCAGAAACGAATACTTCAACTTCCCAAAGATATAAACGCAAATGAAGAAAACTGTTTCAGTACTCCGTTAACTCAGGTACAGTATCACAGGGACGTGAAAACACCAGTATCGAGTTTCTAGGGCAACTCTATAAGCTTAAGCTTTCATTTGCAATCGAACTAAATTGAATAAGTATAAACTATGCTACCATGCACAGCCAATTCAGCGGAGACTCTATAGGAACTTCGCCGGATTCTGTCATCCAGTTCCATCCCTACTAACTTCCCATACCAAAATGTTAAAAGTTTAAACAGTTAACAACATCGTAAAATTGACAAGGTGAATGATTTTGGAATTAAATTGGTCGAGTTTGTGGAGCGCGTTTTGAGTGAATGTATTGGGAGGTAATCAAATATCCAGGATGACCCCCTTTAAAAATAATATGCCTACAAGTTCTATAAATATAATATCCTCATATTCATCCAAGAATCTATCAGAAGCTTACAATTTATATTATGTCAGGGAAATCGCGATTTTTTCTAGCTTTATCTATTGTGAAAGAAGTTGTTGATTCTATGTTTTTCAGTGAGTTTAGAGCGTTTTTGAATGGAATGAGTGTGTGTTTGTAATGATTTTTTTTAGGACGTGAAGAGTGATTTGGAATGGTTTTGATTGAGATGAAATTCAATTCCACGATTTTTTATCTGTATCTTTAATATTGTATCTGTACAATAATTTTTGGAAGACCACTGTTTTCCATTATACTTGCTCCGTTATCGCAGAGCCTGTACGTTCAAAGCATCCCGGCTCTTAACTCGACAGAAAATACTATCATGAGCTCTTGTTTGAGACAAACTGATCTTAACCCTGATCTATAGCGAGACTTGGCGGGATTAATAAATTTTCTTTTCTAATCGATGCTAAGATCTGCTTGTCGTATACTTTTAGTAATAGATTCTTTCTTTTCGGTTAAACATCATTTTTATGCTTTTGGTCGCAGCGATGGCTCTCATCGCCAAAGAAATTCCTCGAAAACATTAGTTTAGGGATGCAATAATTATGCCATCTGGAGTGTGACTATACACATGTCTCTTATACGAGATTGTTTTAGACGAGCCGCCACCATAGCGCAGTTGGTTAGGCATAAGACTTCCAGTCGTGGGTTCGATCCCCGATGGCGGCAAATATCCTTTCCGTCGTTTGTCTCTCACCAATGGGTAAATAATCGTAAACCTATGTGAGATAGCAGTCGGAGGCTATGAAAGGATGTAATGGTAGTACAGGTGAAAGAAATACAGGAAACCATTGTTAGGTGCTCCGGCCGCTGCGATATAACTGCGAGATTGTTAAAAGTGGCGTTAAACCCATTCAAACAAACAAATGTTTTAGACGAGAATTGTTTAATTGGGTTTTATGCCGCTTTCAAAAATATTTAGCCTTATTTTGATATTTCTCAAACTCGTCCTACCATTACATCCATCCTAGCCCCCAGCTGTTATCCCTCATAAGCACTACGATAATCAATCCTTTGGTGAGAGACAATTATTCGGAAAGGATAAGTGCAGCCGTTTGGGGTGGTTTCGGAAAAGAATGGGAGCCATGGTAATGGAGTAGGCAATTTAGTTACACCAAAGCAATGTTAGATGACCAGTTACCGCACATTTAACATAACTAAAATTGGAAAATTCGAAAAACCAAAATTATTATTACTGAAGTTAAAAGGCCGATAATCCAGTAATATCGAACTTTCGAAGCTTGAGTAACTGACGAAATCAGCAGAAAACATTATGGCCATTTTGCGAATAGAGTACATGTGCAATGTACAGTTCAGTTAAGAAATTCCGTCTTCACCAAGGGCGTGATCTAAGTCATATCTCGGTTTGTAGGAGTGAGAAATGAAACGAAAAGTTATTGTAAACATTTCAGGGTGCTTGATTAATGAGGTGAACTCGATTCCATTTGGGTAGCGTCCTCGTGCTTTAAGGAATGTTTAGTTTTTGTTCATGTATCAATAGTTTAAATTTTATTGCTGTAATTAAGGTAATGGACCAGTAATATTTCTACAACTTTTGGGAACTCATGATCTTTCACAATGTTGACCAAGGTTTAAAAAAAACAAAAAAAAAACGGAATGATTGAGCATGTTGAGCAAGTTTGAATTAGGTTTAAGGGAGATAATACAAGATTGCTTATTTCGTCCAAATTGGACGAAGTTTACGATAATGGATTGTCCCCCTTTAAAAAGTCTCCGTTCTTTCTATTTATTTTGTATAAACTTACCTATTAGACCTTTAAATTCCACACCAGGAAATTGATTGATTTCAATAAAATGACGATCGTTTTGATTAATTTCGAATTGTTTTCTTATTAACAATTTTGGGGCGCTCTTTGTTGATTAGAATGAGTGTTTAAAATGAACGAATGGCGCGCTGAGAGAGCGATTAAACGAGTTTGAGCGAGTTGAATGTCAATTTCACCATGTTCTTAAGTGTAATTTTGATACGACTTGTATGGATCCAAGGATGACATATTTTGATACATTCCGACTTTACATGTCTTTGCATAAACGTTTAATGGATCTCCCCATGCAATATTCATGTTTTCCATAATATTTCATCTGATTTTTATGCCATAAAGAGAACAACGAAATTAATTACGCGTTTTATTTACTCAATTTATTGTTATATTTTATTTGTTCGCCACGTGCTTTGGATCTCTGCCTTAATATTGCATATAAAACTAAAATTTTGTAAACGTTATACTCGGGCCTTATACTTCCTATGATTTTCTGAGATCATGCGCACTTTTTAAACACGCCTAACCTATCTTTAGTAAGGTACATGTTGCTTTTTATGTGTACGTGACCATGTGTACAGGTCGTGACTTTGTGTACAGGTAGACTGCGTTCATACAGAAATATGCGGTATACGATATTTGGTATTGGCTTTACGCTATACGGGTACGACTCTTCTAATTTATATCAATATGAAATAATTTCATTTCAAAGTAAACATCAAGCCTTCAGTTTAAACATCGAGTTTTTGGCGGAATGTATAATGTTCCCATAACAGTATTGATACAAATCACAATTCAAAGCACCGTGTGGGTTCCGAACGGACAAAAAATCGGGGTTCACAGCTGTCATCGGCGGATAAATACAACAGTTTTTGTCAAAAGATGGAATTAATTAAATGATTTCCTCTCTGTTATCATTTCTACAGATTAATTCCTTTTCAATACATTTCTATGATCGAACCACCGTAGATCGTTCCTTTACCCACTTTCAATTTCAATATAAATTACATTCGCACAATTTCTTGATTTAAAAAAATGCACAGAAAAGTAGCTTAGTTCATAGCAGAAATTTCGGCCTGTGCGTGAGATTTCCAGCAATTTGAAATAGGCGCGAAGCAAAGTCTTTTTACAAACAACAGCCCTTTGTTTCGCGAAACTTCAACATGTCGAAAAAAAACACACACACATACACATAAAAAATCATTGTTCGATAGCAATCACTAAAATTAAATAAAAAAAATCAAATTTAAGTAGTCGCTGTATATAAGATAAAAATCCGCTAATTAAATATGTTTTTCTATGTCCTTATTTGTTGTCGTCAAAGCTTAAATTAAGTAGAACTAATTTTCATATATGAATTCGGTAAAGGGTGTAATGTATATATATTCTCACATGTATCTTGTAATCCGATTAATTTCCCAGGCACATTAAAAGAAATTTCAGAAATATGCATATGAGAGAGATCGTTCTGGGCCGTAACAAATGTGGGATTTATTTCTGCAGTGTGCTTACCTTATTAGATAATACGCCGCAGCCCACACGCAGTCTAACTCATTTTTTCCAGATAGCCTAATCAGCCGCTAACAAATGCTCAAAATGCTTTCCCTTGATATGGACATCGATGTGCAACTTCTTCCCATTTCTATGAAAGAATACGGGCCAAAACCTTTGAATAATTCTTATTTATTTAGGTGTTTTATCAATATTTTTTCAGGAGATAAAACTATTTTTATACAGGCTTTGTCGAAATAGACCTGACTGCCCTTGGGTGCAGTCTGATCAATATTTAAAAAGCCTGTAATGTTAAAGTTTTTATAAAAAAAAAAAATAAAAATAAATAAACAGGATAAGGAAAAGAGCATGTTCAAAGTCATTCAAGCGTGGTATTCCGAATCGCTGAAAATCCGTATCAAATAGACGCTCGATTCCCTACAGCAAAGCTCTATTCAATAAGCGTCTCGTGTTCGGTGCATCAGCTGTTTCGGCGTCACGCACGACTTGGTTTCGCGAGAGATCGAAACGAGATTAAAAAATTCTTTGTAGTTTTCTCAGATTTGCACTAAATTAATCGATCTAACAATGTAACATTCGCACACTGTCGAGATAGAGGTTTTAATTGGATTATCTTTTTCACAGAATAACTTCTGCAGCGGAACATATTGGGCGCATTAGGCGCAATGAGGCACGGAAGGAAATAGGGAGTTCATCGCTTGTTGTTTACATGTTGTAAAGATGTATGTTTTTTAAAGATACTTGTAAGATAAACAGAACTAAAAATAAAGTTGCATATAACAAAAACGACAAGATAAGCATGGGACTTTTGAATGAGAAAGGATGAAACATGACAAGAAAAAACATAACATTACACAACGTAATGTAACATAACCTTTTATTTACCCAGAAATGAAGAAAACGTGATGACGTATACCTTCCTGGCCTCTACAAAGATTGCACATGTACTTGTAGGCGACAATAATATCAAACGCTATTCCTCCCCGGTCATAAGTTTCAATTAAGTTCAAACGCTATTATAGTTATGAAAATTATTCAACTTTGTCGTTGAATTAATGTCAAAATGAGCCTCTACTTGACATTTTTAACATTCACGAATCCGTAGGACAAATAATGAGCAATCTTTCAGCTAACAGAGGTTTACAAAGATACAAATTTTTCAACCACACATTAGTAAACCTTATGCTGTGGGCAGTCTTTCGAATCTCCTTGAGACTATTAATATAAATCCCCTAGAGAAAGAATTTCGATGAGAAATTATCTTTTTGAATTGTTTTTCCCTCAATTATCTAGACCCCTTGTTTAGAATATAAGCAGATCGATTCAAAAAATCGTATAATATGTATCGAGCGCGTTGTAACGACCGGGATCAGACAGTGCGCGAATGAACAGACTGATAGGCCTATATCAGTCTGTTCATCAGCGCAATGTCTGATGTATATATTTGAAATGTTACCACACTTGTTTACTTTTAACTTCCTAGGTTGTATGTAAAATATTTCAAAACTAGATCTAACGCCAAATATAAAGCCAAATTCGTGTTAAACATCTTCAGTGATATACATCTGTTTACTACAAAGTAGAAAACAATCTTCAAAATCAAGCACTTCTAAGATACCCATCGTTTCAAGCACTTCATTTACTAAACAACAAAGTCCATTTGATTTGTAATCCTTCTAAGTGCATGGAATTAGTTCTTGGCGGCAATTATGGTCGCATCTGAAAGGTGCTTCGTTAAGCATTTGCCTGTTCATTTATAGAGGGGCCTTGTTGGCTTTTCTTTGGCTAATTTGATTTTGATTTGAATTGGGGTTGGTTCAACAATCTCTCAGTTATATCGCGACGACTGGAGCACCTAACGATGGATTCCTGGTATTTCTCACACCAGTACTACCACCACATCCCTTTCCTAGCCTCCAGTTGCTATTCCATATAGGTTTACGATTATCTACCCAATTGTGGAAGACAAATGTCGGAAAGGATAAGTGCCGCGGCCGGGGATCGAACCCGTGCGAATATAGACCCCTGGATTAAAAGTCCGGCGCGCTACCAACTGCGCTATTGCCTCGGCTTTTGGCTAATTTGAAATATTAGACTTAAAATAGAAGACTTTCTTAGAAAAGCTTCAAATACTTATCTTAACGAGTATTTATGCCCGCAACATTTTTTTTCCCCAAAATGTTTGATAAAAAAATATTGTAGCGAAAGTGTGTTTTATTTGGACACGAAGCGCTGCTTATTGGTAAACGTACGCATTTAATTTATACAAGTACACGTTTTGTGATATGTGAGTCAACCCCCCCTCCCCCGAACCATTGAAAAAATCTTGATAATTTATAATGTCGCAACTAAACATACACTGCTTATTCATAGTACATTCAAACCTGCATCAAACAAGCACCAAAGGGACATTCAAAAGGGGCTGGCGAAGGGCAGGTACTTTCTTGGTGTATGTGATTTTCTGTAAAATTGTCTCATTTGGGAAACTGAGTGGATGCTTGTTTGATACATGTTGCTTGCTGAATACAGGTGGCAGCCAAGGCATATTTGTCTTCATATTAGTTGAAAATCTAATGAAAACTATATTCCGAAAAAGATAGATTATGATCTAATGTAAGTCACCTTATTCGCATTATTTGCAATTGTACTTTGTCCATGTAGATTATTACATGTAAGTTGGACACTTGCTGCCTCATAACATGGCCAGCAATTTGCCATTGAACATTGTACACGTGAAATATTACATGTTAGTTGGACACTTGCTGCCTTATATCATGAACAGTGGTTTGCCATTGTACATTGTACATGTAGATTATTACATGTAAGTTGGATACTGCCTGATAACATTATCGGCGGGTTCGCCATTGGCATTGTACTCGTAGAATATTACATGTAAGTCGGACACTTGCTGCCTGATACATTATCGGCGGGTTTGCCATTGTTATTGTACATATAGAATATTTCACGTTAGTTGGACACTTGCTGCCCTATAACATGATCGGCGAGTTAGCCATTATTCATTGTACATTTAGAATATTACACGTAAGTTGGGCACTTGCTTCCTGATAACAAAATCGGCGGTTTGGCATTGCTTATTGTTATCATAAAGTATTGCTTCGGTTCGGCCTCATTCCTTTTCTCTTATGACTCCTTCAATTATCGTAACACAAGTATTGCATAAAAGAAAGTAAAACATACCTAAGATCATTGTTTTTCAAACAGTCAATTATCCATAGTATATCCCACTTTATGTTCATCAAACAAACTTTTGTAACTATCAGGCATTTATTTCGCTTCTTTCAAGCCACAACCACAGGCGCTCTAGGAACATATGTCGACCACAAAACCAAGATAAATCAATATCACTTCAAAACTGTTGTAACTACAGATCTGAAAAATCTGTAGTTACAAAGCTTTTGAAGTAAATTGGAAACATTTTCAGAGGAGGCCCGGTACGGTTTTACGAGCAAAAAATCACCACTTTATTAGCCTGCAAGTTGTCGGTAATTTTTCTATCTATTACACAATCGTTTTATTCCCAATTCAAAGACAATTTCGGGGAACAAATACCATAAAGGAGTAAATGATGGCATAGATAAATCTTTGTGATAACACGAACGATAAAAATCAGCGTTTGTAATGCGGGGCAATTCACATCGTGGTAAAACGCGGGTTCTAAGCATTCCTATTGGGCTGGGGTAATAAAAAGTCTTTAATGAAACCAAAGAGCATTTGTGGTTTGGTCTTTCATCCCAGAAATATAAGGGAATTATACAACAAAAGGTTTTGTTTTGTACTATTGGCTGTAAAGATACATTACTCAAATCAAAAAGGTATTGATGGATGATTCTAAAATGCTCCTGCAAATTAACTTTATTTTCCACTGTCGAAATACACAATGTACTGCTTCGAGACGCTCATGCGATAATTAATGTGCCCATTTTTCAGGAAGGACTGGGCGTTAATGAGGGGCTACGACGAAGGTGTACTTAAGGTTCATCTAAAGCGTTTGAGACCAAATCTTAAGGCTCTTCTTTCGCCAAGAAAAGGCAATATGTCCAGGCATATTATATATCAAAATAAAGCTATTTATTAGCACATCAAGCAGTTGAGCAACATTAGACTGTCATAGCTCTAGCGGTATAGCCAAAACATTGTGGAAAAGGGTCATTTTGTACAGAACAAGCAAGTATACAATCAACAGGTACATTCAAACTGATTATGAATGAAAAATAAATCGACATTCCACTGACATTATTCAAATTGTAAACGTCTGATTGGTTCTTGAAGAAATAGGAAGCAATTTACAGAACTTTTATGCATATTTCATTATAGTGATGAATTGAATATCGCTAATTTTGTTCATATGGAACAAAATTAGCGTTATTAGATTACCTCCCTTTAATTTCGTTGAAAGCTTTCTCCACACACTCATTCCATTTCAATCCAAATTCATTCAAAAATCATTCATCTTGTTAACTTCACGATGTTTTTAAGTGTACACGTCTGTTTGTAGACTGAATGCTCTGTGTATTTTAACATAGGACGAAGCAACAAATTCGGAAATATTAATGTTTGATATCAAATGAGCTGATTTCTAAGTTGTACAAGCCATGCGGGAATTGCAGCCGTGATTGGAAGTGAAATCTGGATCAAGCTGAACGATTTCTGGAATTGGCTAGACGAAATCAATTACAAGGCTTTCTTATTTCTGTCAATCAAACCATTTGTCTTTCAAATTAGATTCTGTTACATGTAGGCCGATATTGTTGAATACAAAAAAGCCCTTCTTGCATTCCATTTCTTGTTTTTGTTCAAATTATTTGTCTTTCTCAGCCTTGTCAGGCTTTCTGGTACAGATAACACCATCGCGAAATTGACATTCATCTCGATCAAAACCATTCCAAATCACTCGCTCAGCGCTCCATTCATTCATTCATTCATTCATTCATTCATTCATTCATTCTAAACACTCACTCAAACCATTCAAAAACGCTCCTTACTCACTGAAAAACATAGAACCACCAACTTCATTAAAAGGAAATAAAGCTAGAAAAGAAAGGCGATTTCACTGACACAATTCAGATTGTAAGCGTCCGATAGGTTCTTGGAAAAATAGGAAGCTATTTATAGAACTTGTATGCATATTTTATTAAAGGAAGGGAAAAAATCGCTAATTTTATTCATCCTGAAAAAATATTGCGATATTGGATTACCTCCCATTAAATTCATTCAAAACTCGCTCCACACACTCATTCAATTTCATTCCAAGATCATTCCAAAACCCATTCACCTTGTCAATTGCACGATGATGTTATCTGTACCATCTAAATTTAATGAAATTGAGAAGGTGAATGACTTTGGAATGATGTACTAATGAAATTGAATGAGTAGGGGAGCGAGTTTTGAATGAAATTAACCGGAAGAAACCCAATCTGGCTTATGTGGTCTAATCGGACGAGAGTACGTGTAGCGATAATTTTTATCCCTCTTGATTAAAATCAACGTACTTTTGTGTTTAATTGTAATCACGGACCAATAAGACAATTTCAAACCGATACCAGCCAATACAATCATGGAAAGATTTGACCGTTTTGAGTGAAATATTGGTCGTATATAACGATCTGAAAAGTATTTGAAATTTCTGGAGTGTTTTTGAACGATTAGAGTGGGTGTAAATTTTTGATTTCCATACGCCGCTGTTTTTGGTGGTTTATCGGCACTGTAAATAACACTGTGGAATTGACAATGATTTTTGAATGATTTTCAAATGATTTCGGAACGATATTAGATGAGTGGGAGGAGCGAGTTTTGAATGAAATTTATGGGAGGCATAGTAAGTAACATTGGGAAATTGACGTTCACTCCTATCGAAACCATTCCAAATCACTCTCTCAGCGCTCCATTTATCCATTCAAAGCACTCACTCTGACCATTAAAAACGCTCCAAAATAGACAAAAACGCTTCTAAACCGTTGACAACAATGAAAATTCGATTCATATCCATCAAATGATTGTACTATTCTTTCTCAGATGTGGATTTCAAAGCGCCTGACTAGCTCGAAAAGATATGCACAATGAATAAAATGTTGATTTTGGAAAGAGTGGTAATGAATTATCGTTTAATTCGTCCAAAATTTAAGATGCTAAGCTTCGTCACTGAAAAGCGGTTTTCGTTTAAAACATTCTTATAGAGGTGCATATTATAACTCTGACATTTTTGTTCTAAATTTGTAATCTGGGGCCTGTTTTACTACACATCTTAAGATCATTTTTTGCGAAAATAAAAAATTAAAGGGATTTCTACAGTGGATACTAACTATCGATTTCTGCCATGCAACATCTCATTGGAATCTTCTTCTCAGGACGAGTCCAATGAGATATTGCAAGGTAGCATCTGGCCTGGGTTTCAAGCCCTGTTTTTAGAAGTTTGTAACAAGGTGGATAACTAAGTTGAACCAATCAGACCTTAAAATGAGTTAACTTCTCTTCAAAGAAACAGGTTCTTAAATCAGGCTTTCAGAAACTACACATTGACTTTATATTACATATTTTCAATAATGAACCTCTATTTAAGAGACGGGTACCAGTCTAGGTAGAATCCAATAACGAATCAAAACACCAGGTACGAATTGTGATTTTGACTTACGATAGATTTTTTTTGTAAAAAGTTTAGTAAAACGGGCCCCTGGTTCCTGTGAGTTCTTTTTCTGTGACAAGGTATATTTTGTAAGCGGGCACTTAAACCCTTGAAATAAGTTTTGGTTATAAGATTTTCGCCACCCAGCAACAAATAATTTGACAAATTTCAGATGTCCTAGTGCATGGTTGATTTTGAAATATCTTGTTCAAATTTAAGTATAAACTAAACATTATGAAAGGACTTTAGGACGGAAGTAATCCTTGTATAACTTTTTTTCTGTCATCATTCTCTTAGAACTAAGTGCAAAATTATGTTATCGAATCAGCGAACATTTGTCGACGCGCGTTCGTAACGAAGTGCACCCGAACATGAAAGAGATCTGTACGTTATTAATTGCCTCTTGGAGGTACTTTAGACGAGTCAAACGAGCACGCCTCTCTGTGAGGGTGTTTGATGCATTTTTCCACGCAAACCTATGCAGAACATGCTGCGAGAACGCTTATCAAAGACTCTCAGCGAACAGGCGCATTGAATTACGTTCTTTCCATTTATTGCGAAACTAGGGAAAACAGAGAAAATCAGGGTACCTTTTCATGGAGTACGAAATTGCTTAGGTTAAATCCATTTTGTTATTGGTTCCCAACAAAGCCTATATATCTTTTTTAAATTTTATGTGATCAGTTAATTAAGATTCATTGACCCCACCCCCCACCCCTCCCCCCCAAAAAAAGAAAAAAAACCAACCACATCATACCATTTTATAGTGATTGATTGATTGAATGGAGTTTTACGCCGCTTTCATATTTTTTTCATATCACGGTAGCTGGTGCATCTAACAATGGATTCCTGGTATTTCTCTCACCAGTACAACTATTACATCCTTTCCTAGACTCAAGCTCCTAACTTACATTGCTCTACGATTATCAACCAATTGGTGAGAGACAAATAGTCGGAAAGCCACCGTCGGGGATCAAACCTGGGACACCTCTAGTTTGATAGTCCGACGCCCTACCAACTGCGCTTTGACGGCGGCTTACCATTTTATAGTTGGTCTCTTGCTCCCACGTCTTGCATAATACGAATGTACAAAAGGCATTTATTTGTGTAACTACATGTATCTTAAAAGCATTGCTCATTCTGAACAATATAGAATATATATGTAGTTTTTCGTTGATCAAACATCAAAAAGAGTGCATATAGAGGTGCCATCAGAGGAAACCCTAGTATATTAGGATTTATTTGTATAAAACGATCAGTTCACAACATCGTAAAAATGACAATCATTCCTATGTAAACCATTCACAATCCCCCGTTCAGTGCTCCAAAAATATATGCCAAACACTCTCTCAGATCACTCAAAAAACGCTCTGATATCGTTAAAACAATTCGAAATCATTCAAAACGATCAACATTCTATTTAAACCGATTCAATTATTCCATGAACATTTTTCCTGGTCTAGTTTCTAAAACGTGTGGTTGTTACATGAAGACAAAAAAATGGAAAGATCGTTTTCTTTTAAAAAAGGCAGGTAATAAATTATCGCTAATTTCGTCCAGCTTGGACGAAATAAGCGGTAATGTATTACCTCCCTGAAATTTCATCCAAAACTCGCTCCATACACTCACTCAATTTCATTTATCATTCATTCCAAAAGCATCATCTTGTCAATTTCACGATGTCGTTTACTGTAAGAAAGGTACTGTATAGGAAGGCTGGTCGGACTCCCAGGCTGGCAGTAAGTTCTAAAATTCATAAGGTAGACCACTATTGTTTTACTATTTTTATTTCAAATTTCCTCCCATATTCTCAAAAAATGTTCGGCACAACAGAGAGATAACAGCCTGTCAGCATAAAATCTATTGAGTTGAATTGTACATATTTTGTAATTTCTTCAGATCAACAGTCTAAGGAGAGGCTAAGGCAGATGTTTTCTCACATAATAATGACTACTATAGAGGTACATTACGCTTAACATAATTTATCTGATACAGATCTTTTCATTATAAAACAGTTCATGAGTCAAGTGGCTATTGACTATCACAAGATAATACACTTATCTAGAAAAGAACATAAACCCTTTGAAATAAAGATCTAGGAGAATTCAAAAGTAGTATGTTATTTATGCTTAAGTTCTCCTGAGCAATTGTTCTAGTAAATATTATCCCGATCACTAATCTAACTCCTTTCGTTTAGTTTTTGCTAAAACATCAAGTGCAGTTCAATGTATTTCATATTTCTTAAAATGTTAGATAAATTATCTATGCTTACAAACATGCCATAATTCTTAATATTTCTTTATGATTACTTTGTTTCCTGTAACGTCCCGAAATATTAGTTTCTTTGCGTGAAATTTACCTTTAAAATTCTTTTAATTTGAGCAGATATCTTAACTAACTTTTGAAATTGTTCAAATCTATTAATTATTATCACGGTGACCCCCCCCCTCCCCCAACCCATTTGTAACACTCGACAAAACTTGAAGAGGATGATGATTTTACATTGATGATATTCTTTGGCTCATTTGGAAGCGTATAAAACATGGGGGAAAATAGAATTTACTCGATAGTATAGTCCTTTTGAGAGGCGTAAAAGCGCATGCATTTGTGTAGGAAAAGAATAACTAACCCAAAAGCGAAAATCTGGCACCATAATGCCTTTTGAAGCAACTTATTAAGCCGTCGAATAAGCATTGAAGATGCTAACTTCCAGACACAAAGTGGCATTTTCCCTCTATCTAAAACGATTGGATGTCGTTAGATCTGCAATTCAGATGTGAAAGATAGGGTGTCCCTTTGGGCTTTCTCCATTTGTAAGTTCTTTGATTAGAGATATCAATAGACGCTTTGTAAAGAGACCAATCGATGTTAAACTGCTTGATAAAATTATATTATCGACTCATTCGTCATTTATTTCAATTCTTTGCTTATTTTCGGCCTTTTTTAGATGTTTTTTCGTAGAATTTAGTTAAAATGGAAATACGCGTCACTAGTTGTGAATATAAACCCAATATATTTGTCGGCGTTATTTCATACCATCGTCGTATAGGTCATAGTACAAATCCAGGAACATGTGCTGAATGTGTCTAAAGTAATACATGTTTCTTATGATACATGTATGATACTTAGAATGGTACCTTCCAGTCGCTAGTGCAACCCATTTTATCATTTTGATTTTGGCTACTTTACTGTATTTTTTCACTGAAAATGGGTTATATTTATTCACTTCAAGTATAAACCAGACGGGTTTCAAATATTTCAGGCGAAGCTCTAGCTAACTTCAACGTTTATTTCTAAGAGAATTCTTATGAAAACTTTAACAAGCCACAAAAGTATTTCAATTACGCCAATAAGCATGTAAGCTAACGTCGAAATTCCTTTAAGAGGAACATGTAGCATAAGGAAAAAACATCTCGCATTTCACATCATGTTTATTTTCTAAGTTAATGTTCCACTTTATACGATATCTTGTTTCAAATTGCATAAATTCGAGTGCATTTAAACAGGCAATAAATTAGTCTAGCCTCATATGCTTGTTTTATGAGATTTAATAATCCTGTCTCTAATTTTGTCAATTTTCCCTTGACATAGTCTCACTTTCATCGTGTAATAGAGCTTTCCTCGCTTTCATCGTCCATTTTAGGTTGCCTCGTTTTGGAAAAAAATCCGTATTGCACAGTGGCCTCGTTCTGGTCGTACAACATTGATCTTTATATACTCATTAGCAATGAACACGCACCACCCGAATTTCTCTCATATATTTATTTAATGTACCAAAACTTCAGACAAATTACCAATCTCAATTATTTTGTAATGGGCTATTAACTACACAATAATTTTAAAGTAAGCTCAGATTCGGTCGAAGGTTTTTGAACCTATGACTTAAGAAAAAGGTTAAATCTGCAAATCTTATATCTGCAAAATAGGTTTGCAAACCCCTTTTGTCGTTCGATTTTTGGTAACTTAACCTCTAACTCAGTATAAAATGCTGGCTTTCACTGTCTAGAACGGTTGCCATAGTCTAGACAGTTGATTCGAGCATGGACTAACGCTCATTCATTTCTATGTCTACACCGTACCGTCGGCGTCCCTGATGGTATAAAGCCTGTCGTTTGGAGTTCAAATCACTCGAAAACGCGAGTACCAAAAGGTTATTTACGAGTCTTTGATTTAAATGAAAAAAATACATACCGTGCTTAGTTAATCCAATACCATACGTAAGTTCATATCACTTTATTGCTTTTTGCTGAGAACAAATGAGAAATCAAATGTTGTATTTTCATCCGCTAAGATACAGTAATTTCCTTCATGCTATTTAAAACTTGTATAAAAAACAATTAAATGAGAAAGCTAAAAGGTCATTTTAATGACCACCAAACAAACAGCGACGTCGTATGGTTGATGATAAGACATGCAATGTCTACTCGTTCGTTTATAGGTTGGAAGTCGATTAAAAAGGAGTAGATTGAAAATTTTATAATTTAGGACGTTTGTGCTATTGTTTTAGGTGGTACGTTTTGATTGCGCTTGAGTATATTTCACTCTCACATGATGCTAAATAAACGATAGAATTGGACTGAATTGTTCATGTTTAACCTGACCAAAATATGCATTTTAAATGTTTCTAAAATAAACATACCTTTAAGGGATATAACGAAGGAATGTCGTACAAAGTTAGCATTTTAGATAAATTGGAGATATGTCGGCTCAATGTGTCTACTCCGATATGCCACTATACTTATTTAGAAGCAACCATCTTTGTTAAAAAGGATACTGTTCCAATATTTACAAAACGATTCTTTAAAAAAAGAGACATGATCATATCGATGTAACTTAAGGTAGCCAAATGTATCGGAAGCAATTTTCAATGCAAACACTATTGCCAATGACTGTACGTGTAAACCATATTTGGTCACTTTGATCACTTACTAAACAATCATGTGATCAAAAAATGCGTCTTGTTATAAACGGTTCACGGTTTATTCTTACAGGAGTAACAAGTACCTAATTGTTCCTGTGTAGGAGTTCAAAGGCAAAGCATTTTTTTATGATAACTTGTATCATGGTAATATATTGTACTGTCTGTTGTCAGACTAACATTACGTGTTTGATGGCTTTCCATTTTTAGAAATACTAAAACATATACAAACACCAAACTACATACAGTTAAAAACACCATGAAATTGGCAAGGTAAACGCTTTTGGAATAAATTCGGAAAGAGAGTGAATGAATGAGAGGAGCGGGTTCTGAATGAAATTTAGGGGAGGTAATGCATTATCGATTATTTCGTCCTATTGGACAAAATTAACGATAATAATAGTTAACAACATCGTGAAATTTACAAGGTAAATGATTTTGGAATGTTTTTGGAATGAAATTGAATGAGTGTGTTGAGTAAAGTTTAAGTGAATTTAATGGGAGGTAATCAGGATGAACAAAATTAGCTAAATTGATTACCTCCCTTTAATAAACTATGCATACAAGTTCTATAGATAGCTTTTTATTTCTTTAAGAAGCTATGAGACGCTATTAATTTGAATTATGTCAGTGAAATCGCGATGTTTCTCTTTTAGAATTTATTTTGAATGACGTTGTTGATTTTATATTTTTCAATGGGTTTGAGCGTTTTTGAATGGTTTGAGTGAGTGTTTGGAATGAATAATTGGAGCACTGAGTGAGTGATTAAGAATGGTTTTGATTGAGGTGATTGTCAATTACATGATGTAACTAACTGTAATTACCTCCTATTAAAAATCAATGTTTATTTCTTGTATATCTACTCGAGCGTGTCAGACTCTTTGATATTCACACCCGATAATAGAATAATGCAATTTTTTATATATCTAAATGAACGGTTGAACGATTTCGAATCGTTTTTATCTATTTCCGAGCATTTTCTAAATGGTCTGAGTGAGTGTTTGAAATGAATAAATGAAGCACTGAATGAGTGATTTGGAATGGTTTTGATAGGAATGAATGTCAATTGCACATTGTTACTAAGTGTATTTTGACGACGATCACGTTTCATAACAATACTATTTGATCGGTTTCAGATCATTGATACAGTTAACAACATCGTGAAATTGACATTTATCTCCATCAAAACCGTTCCAAACCATTCGTTCAGCGCTACATTCATTCATTCCAAACACTCACTGATATCATTCGAAAAACCTCAAAACTCATACAATCAATAATTTCATTCAAAATAAGTAAACCTAGAAAAAATGCGATTTCACTGTCATAATTCGAATTGTAAGCGTCTGATAAATACTCGCAGAAATAGGAAGCTGTTCATAAAGCTTTTATGTATACTTTATTAAATAGAGGTCATAAATTTCTTTTATCCTGAACAAAATTTGCGATATTTGATTACCTCCTATCAAATTCACTCAAAAGTCGCTCCACACACTCATTTAATTTCATTTCAAAATCATTCCGAAATCATTCACCTTGTCAACTTCATTATGTTGTAAACTGCAACACTCTGGAAACAAGTGCAAATGCCCAGCGAAAAACAGTGAGGTGATTTAAGTAGCGAGATATCATTTAACCGATACAACTTGTTTCCTTTTTACTGCAGACGCTGAATTTGATGCGAACGAATTTATTTGAGGAATCTTCCATCTATAGCCTAATATCATATCAATATAGAATATTTCATGCACTATTGATGGTTTTTCGGCTGACCTATTTTCCATTTTAGGATAATTGGAAGATTTATCAACTTGTTGCGTTTCTCGCATTGATTTAAACTCCCTGGGCGCTTCGGGTTCAGTAGGAATTTGGAATATATTCGCGACGCATCGAACGAAAAGAAACCATTAGAAGTTGTTAAGAAAATACGAAGACTTTTATCTAGGGTTGGACTTAATCATATCGCTGTCTTCGTTTTCATTTGTACGAAACAATAGATATGCATAATCTCGCTTTTCTTTCATTCTAAACTCGACTATCCCATGCATCGATTTTATTCTGAAATAAATCAAAAACATTCATCTTGTCAATTTCATTATGTTTGTAGGTGTAAGCAAGTAAATGAACAAAGGGTATATTTCCAATTCATTATGAAATCATTTTCGACACAGAAATCCTATTTTATGTCACCAAATTCTTTTTTATACAACACTTTAGCATAATTGTCTCTTCTTTATGTAACGTAAATAACAAACTATATCCCTATCGCAATAAAAGGCCAATCACACACACAAAAAAAAATCTTTAGCAGAGTTATTTGCTAAATACTTTTAATCATATTTTCTTAAGAAAAGAATTGTCGAATTATGTAGTCCTTATGATATTATACACGCAATGGTAAAAGTAACGTTAATATATAATACGTACTTAGTGTTTTGTATGAGAAAAAATATATAACGAGGTTGGGAGAATTGATCATTGTCGAGGCTCTGCCGAGACAATTATCAATTCCCACAACCGAGTTAGATATTTTTTCATACAATACATTAAGTATGTATTATATTTATCTTATAACCTCTATTTGTCTTGTTTTCGTCGATGTTTCTAACTGAAATGTAAGTTTCTAAAAATAACCACATTATATCATTGTTCTTAAAATAACTATGTGATATCATAAAAAATATCATACGGGATGTTATCATACGGATATTTGATTAGTTATAAGATAAATATGCTTCTATTTCACAATACAAGACTTGACGAAATACAAGACACAGTTATGGTATAATTGTGATACGTTTATCAAGCTTAGGTTACATGACAATATTTAAGTTTGTTAAAAGAAAATATTTTTTTCACAGATTCTAATCGCTCTACAATATTTCAATATTTACTTGACCATGATAACGTTAATACTTTTTACGTTTTATAACAATTATTTCGGTGACTATATACCATAACGATAAAATCTAAATTTTAGCTTGAGTGATTAATTGTAAATTCAATTTAGTGTATACAATTATTCATACCAAATCAGTTGATGGATGGTTGCTATATGAATTTTGTTCAAAGTATATAATGAAGACAAAAACACCCTAAAAACATACCAAATAGTGTATTTTTACATAAGTTAGACCAATTTTATCATGAAAAGACTGATATTTTCAATGATATATGGTACACTTACATATCTTGTAACAGAGAAGTATTTTTTCTCTTTTTTTTTCAGAATTAAAACTTTTTTTGTATTCTTTCATGTTTGAGTTCTACTATGCATAACGTAATATGAACCTTTTGCTGTATTATTTACCCAGTTCACACATAAAACCAAACAGCCAATCACGTAAATGCTGTTTTAAAATGACGTTTTCCATTGTATTTACTGCAATAGTGTTACATAGAAAAGCTTTTTAATCTATTGGTAAAATTCTTTGTTGTATTCCCCCCCCCCCCCAAAAAAAAAAAAAAAAAAAAATCCATAACACATTGAGCACAATATCTTCAAACTTCATCCGAAAAACTATAGGCATCTTTTTTCAAGTTGAGTGGATTTTTGAAAAAAAAAATGATCCTGATGTGAGAAGCCTTCTTTAGAAAATATTTTCTTAGATGATAGAATTACAGCCATAAGTATATTATTTATTGCGTTTTCATAAAACAGCCATAAGGATATTATTTATTGCATTTTCAGTCATTACAGATTACGAAATTAGTATGTTTTATGGAAAAGACTTGGGGAAATTTGTCTACACCTCCTTTAAAAATTGCAACTTTGCAATGTGACATAACATGAATATCGTTTATTGAGCTGTAGTCTATTTTTTCGGACAAATTTTAAAAAAATATATAGCCTTTTGTAATTTGGCCTTTAAATATGTACCAAATAAAAACTTCCAGACAAATAGTCTTGATAAAATACTTGAATTCAAAATCTGTGACCCCTGCCCTGCCTTTAGGATGAAAAAACGGTGCTATAACTGTTTGCAATCTATATTTTGCTTTAAATGTGCAAATGCGTGCAAAGAACAGTATGGTTATCATACTCACAAAATGCCATAAACTTTGAGAAACCTTTGGATACATGTGAGACTTAACGACAAGAAATAGATTCAGAAATAACATTTTTGTACCAAATGCAAATAAATGACGTCATAGTACAGTACGTTGAAAACAAACGGATCGGCTGGTTCAAGCTATATAATGGAATACTCTGAATGTCAAGCATATACATGTAGTTACCACGTTAAACATGCTCTACTTTGCAAAGCCAATATATTAGTCTTAATTTCGTCTCAAGACTCAAAAAGACATGAAATATTATTGGTTACAGTCAGTTACATCGTGAAATTGACATTTGTCTCAATCAAAACAATTCTCAATCGATCACTCAGCGCTCCATTTATTCATTTAAAACACTCACTCAGAACATTCAAAAACGCTCAAACCCATTGAAAAATATATAATCAACAACGCCATTCAAATTGAATTCGAAAGAGAAAAATCGCGATTTCACCGACATAATTCAATTTGTTAGCTTCTCATAGGTTCTCGAAGTAATTGGAAGCTATTATAAAACTTGTGTGCATATTTTATTAAAGGGAGGTAAGCAATATCGCCAATTCATCGTGAAAAAAAATTGCGATGTAGGATTACCTCCCATTTTATTCACTCAAAACTCGCTCCACACACTCACTCAATTTCATTCTAAAATCATTCCAAAATCATTCACCATGTCAATTTCACGATGTAATTAACTGTACTTGAGTTCAAAAGCAGACAACAAAAGCAAATCTCAACAATGCCTTGTATGTCACAGAAGGTTTCGTTTAACTGGTTTAACCGAAGCAGTGTGAGTCCATATGAAAACTGACACAAGTTAAAGATTTACATAAAAAGTCTTTGAACTTAAGGATAGCCAATATAATTTTTAGACTAAATTATTGTGGCTCAAAGCTTTGGAAATTTGTAAATTCATTGAATTCCAAGAAATTACAAAGAAGGTTATTCGTATTTGTAATATTTGTTTACAAAGGTGGTAGGAACTATAACCATTCAAGGGTAGATTACTCTATTATGAAGACGGGCAAAGAAAAATTGTCGAATTACATTGAATATCTTTATAAACTTCTCGATATCACTTTCCAACTCCATCTTTAAATAAATAATAAGCGTTCCGGTCACTATGATATTCATTTGTGTGGTAAAACAGGGAATGGGTCCCTAGAGGGAAAGGATTTGCATACAGTCCGAGCAAGATAAAGTGAATTATCTTGCCTCATGAAGCATCTGATAAATAGCTGGATAATTGCGCACGTTGCAATTTTCTATGACGATGATGCACTTGCATTTCAAATGGTACAGTTGGATCATCTTATAAGATCTGCTCAAAATTCTACATACAGTTAATTACATAATGAAAGTGACTCTCATTTCGATCAAAACCATTTAAAAAAATCTCAATCAGCGCTTCATTCATTCATTAATTCATTCATTTATTTATTCCAAACTCTCACTAAAATCATTCAAAATCTACCGAATGACTAAAAATGAGAAGATCTACAACAATTTCACTGATTTTATTGTTTTTTTTTATAAGCATTTGATTAGATCGTGAAGACATAAAAACCTATTTATAGAACTTGTTTCGCATACTTTATTAAAGGAAGGTAAAAAATATCGCTATTTTTGTTCATATTGAACAAAATTAGCAATATTGGAATACCCCCCTTTGATTTCATTTAAAACTCACTCCTCACACTCGTTTTCACATCATTCTAATATCATGTTCAACTTGTCGTTAACTGTAGTGTAAAAGAAAAAAGAAAATGGACTAAAGTAATAAGATTCACCAAAGTTTCAGGTACATGTATACTGCTTTTCTGAACAAAGTGACACTCGTCCGGATCAAAGGCATTCTAAATCTCACGCTCAGTGCCCCATTTAAACAGTTCACACACGACATCATTTTGACATTTACGAAAATACATTACAAAGACTAAGACAGAACTAGATATACATACATGTAACACATTTAAAAAATAAAAATCACCGGATTTATTTTAACATCGTACCATGGATCAAATCATGATGAACAATATAGAACTTACTCGTACTATGGGGTGTTTTTAAACTAATTAGCATTTATGAGGTATTTTTCTACATACAACGTATATATCTTCTTTTTTTAAAAAAACTGCCTTCGAGAAATGTAGGGTTGAAGGGAAATGAAAAAGATACTGAGCAAATGTTTTCTACATATTCCTACCTTCTGTTCATTCCGTTGGTTGGGTAAAAAATGCGAGAAACCGGAGCAAGATATCGTTCGGCAGCTACGATTATGTAAGTTTGATGTAAGGTTTAATCATTAAGTTTTAATTACTTTCACCCCACTTCCACTCGCACAGCTCTGGGGTAACAATCACCCGCCTAGGAAGACGGCCTATAATGCAATTCGGCATGTAATTTAACCATTATAGTTTTCTCACGTGGCATCTTAAAGAGGTATTGCCTTGATCTTTTACTTTGAAAAATGTAATTTACTTTAAATGTATAGAGAAACTTTCGTGAGATTTTGTTTAAGAAAATCTGGTCATAGATTTTTCTTTTATTTAAATTACATGTACTTTTTGCGAGAAATATCACTGATCCTTTTGAGACCCTAGATACTCTGAAATTCGATTGGTTTTTACCATAGTTTTTCTAATTCTACGTTAGTTATTCGCTTACCCAATACTTGTATTAGTTATAGTTAATGCACCATTCAATATATCTACCTTGAAAAAAACTCATCAACTTTTTTCATCAGTTAAGACAAAATGTGATGCAAATCCCAAAGAAATGCAAGAAATGCATTTAAGTACATGTATCCTTAGACCAAATGAACTAATGGCCAAAATAAGCTCGCTTTTCCATTTGCAGCTGGAATTCATGGACACCACAACAATTTAAGTCTCAATTCTTAAAAAAAAACATTATGTAGTTACAAAAAATTACATCGTGAAATTGGCACTAATTCCGTCTAAAATAGTTCTAAATCATTCACTCAGCGTTTCATTCGTTAAACCCAAACACTCATTCAAATCATTTAAAAGTGTTCCAAATCGTTCGAAAGCGCTTCAAAACGTTCATTTAAACCGATAAAAATGCATTTTATGATTAATAGATGTTAATGCGTCTGTTTAGCCCGAAAAGATACATAAACAGGAACATACGGTGCTTTTATTAAAGGGAGGTAATAAATCATCGATAATTTCGTCCAATTTGGACGAAATTAGCGATATGTATCACCTTCCTTGAATTTCATTCAAAACTCTCTCTATGCACTCATTCAATATCATTCAAAATTAGTTCCATAATCATAATTCTAGTTGATTTCACGATGTTATTAACTGTAGAACAAACTAATATATTTCATTAATGTTCGGCGTTAGCACTTGTTCTCTCACGCCAAGGTAAATCTAGTGCAAAATTCCAACGGGCGTGACTAATTGACGACTCTTAGAATCCATTTATGATGGATTTTACATATTACTAATAGATAAAGAGAGATTTCTACTTGAGAAAAACGCCTCTCAACATCTGATTTCCACGACAGACAATTTGTGTTCGCTGTTCAATCTGATTTGTTGCTAGCGATCTAAATCTGGGCCACCAAGGGAATGAGCGAAGGTATTTATGTATATTAATCTGAAGATTATATAGGAGAGAAAGAATGTTATGGATCAATGGGGTAAGTCCATCATAATTGAATATTGTTACCACAACGGGTTTAAATAAGCTCAATCAGCTTACCATACAGTTATTTACATAGTGAAATTGACATTCACCTCAATCAAAACCATTCTAAATCGTTCACTCGGCGCTCAAATCATTCATTCTAACACTCACTCAAACCATTTAAAAACGCCCAAAGCCATTGAAAAATGTAGAATCAACAACGTCATTCAAAATGAATTTTGATAGAGAAAAATCGCGATTTCACTGACATAATTCAAATTGATAGCGCCACATAGGTTCTTGAAGAAATAAGAAGCTATGTATAGAACGTGCATGCATTTTTTACTAAAGGGAGGTAATTAATATCGCTCATTTTGTTCAACCCGAACAAAATTTCGATATAGGAATACATGTACCTCCCATTAATTTAACTCAAAACTAGCTCCACACACTCATTCAATTTCATTCTTAAATCATTCCAAACTCGTTCACCTTGTCAATTTCACGATGTTGTTAACTGTATCTGACTTGTGAGCAATTTGTGAAAAAAAGTTTTGACAAAAACTAGCAACTCAATATACTGAGCGATCAATCAATTAGCAGATCGCTACTTTTAATCAAAATCGATTGATGAAACGCTCATAAGATAACTGTTGAACTCCAATGTTTCCTGCCATTTTGATTGAAAATACTTTAGTAAAACGTGCATCTTAGTTCTTAACTGACGTTTTTGCTATCTGAGGAGTGTCTTGTGGCGGAGAAGAAAGGGCGGGGCCAACATCGATTCATTTACAGTTAATCACATCGTAAAATTGACATTGATTCCGATCAAAACCATTCAAAATTACTTGCTCATCGCTCTAATCATTCATTCCAAACACTCACTTAAATCACTCAAAAACAATTCGAAATTGTTCAAAAACATTTCAATTTTTTTAAACGGTCATTCTTTTATTAGTATAAATAATTCTACGATTTAATAGGCTGGGTGGATTTTAAAACGTCTGGTTGGATTGTGGAGACCCAAGAAAATATCAAAGGTCCTTTTTTTGTTTAAAGGGAGGTAATAAAATGGAATATCTTTTCCAATTTAGACAAAATTATCGATGATGTATTACTTCACTTGCATTTCATTCATAACAAGCTCTACACACTCATTCAATTTCATGCCTAATTTTTCAAAACGTATTCATGTGGTCATTTTATATAAGTGATTTTTTATCACCAGTTACATGAATGAATCGATTATATCACCGAAAGGAAACTCTGAAAAGCGTCAATTTCATGATGTTTCTAACAGTAAGAAGGAACCTCGTGATTTTGCCTTCTGCCGACTTTTAATTGATTTACGATTAAACAAACAATACATAAATGCCGGTCGCAGGTGTGTTCCAATCTAACGGTGCCATATTTTTGCACGTTAATATTCTTGTTCATTTGAAAACACCTGAGATGGGAGATTGTGTTTCATTTTACCTTGAAAAAAAAGTGAAACATATCGGGCGTTTTTGTTACAGATAGAACAATGTGAAATGCTACGTTGAAACAAGATATTTTGACTTTCGTTACGGATACAATTTACTTTAGACCGACTAAAATAAAGTTTCTGCATTCACGAAAGTTACGTATAGTTACTGTAAAGAACATCGTGGAATTGTCAGGATGAATGATTTTCGAATAATTTTGGAATGAGTATTTGGAACGAGTTTTGGGTGAAATTTAAGGGAGGTTATCCAATATCGCTAATTTTTGTTAAAGATGAACAAAATTAGCGATAGTCATTACCTCCCTTTAATTAAATTTGCATACGGGTTATGTGAATACCTTTTTTTCCACACGAAGGCATAATATGATTAGAAAATGAATTATATCATTGCAATCGTTGATTTTTCTACCGATGTTTTATTTTGAATGTAGTTGTTGTTCTTATCATTTTAGTCATTTTGGAGTGTTTTTGAATGATTTGAGTGAGTGGAAGGAATAAATAAATGGAGCGCTGATTGGGCGATTATGAATGGTTTTGATCGGAATGAAAGCCAATTTCACGATGTTCTTAACTGTAACCACATCGTAAAATTGATACTCATCTCTATCAAAACCATTCAGAATTTCTCGCTCAGCACTACATTCATTCATTCCAAACACTCACTCCAATCACTCGAAAACGCTCGGAAATTATTAAAACAGAATGAAATCGTTCACAAATGACGAACATGAAAAAAGAAAAGTAACAAGATGTTATGAAAAGGGAGGCAAAACATAAGCGTTAATTTTGTCCAGAGATTTTGTTTGACCTCGCTTATGAATAATTCAAAGTTCGCTAATAACATTCATTCAATTAAATTCTAATTTCATTCCAAAATCTTCCAACTTGTTAATTTCATGTTCAACTGTAGCCTATTATAGCGTTTCCAGTTACTGAGAGAATAATTTTTCTCAAAAAAAGCACAAAGTTTATAAGCCTCATTTGTACAGAAAATCTCGCAATCTGGTAAGATAATTAATTATGGTGACATAATTATCTACATTGAACATAAACCTTTTGATTGATATCCAAAATTTAAAAAAATTCAGCTTGAACAAATGTGTTCAATGTTGTTATTTCAGTACGTTAATCTCTTTTTATTATTTTAATCCGTTTAACAGTTAGAAACACCTTAAAATTGTCAAAGCAATTGACTTTTGGATTGGAAAAAGAAATGAAATAAAATTAAGTTTAAATGAAAATTAACCTAGCCAAATTACGTTGCGATTAAGACACGCCCTATCGGGTTAAAATAACAGGTAATAATGTCGACTGAAAAAGACACAGTAAATTAGTTTTTTTTTTCTTTCCATTTGTATTAAAGTGATACTTTATTCCTAATAATTATGTTTTTTATCAAGTAATTAAAAAGTTTAATTATCCTCCGATCCCGAAAAGCAATAAAGTTAATTAATAATGCTTTTCTTCTCTATTCTTCTTTTTTATTTTCTTCTATTCGTTTTTTTCTGTGTCTTTAAAATATCCTTTTCCGAGATTGAAATACTTCCGTTTGATTAACGCTTTGAGCAAAGCCGGTACTTAGATGGTCTCCACAAAAGATCAGGTGCCGAACAACAATAAAAGATGTGACATTTTCGTGATAGAATTAACAACATTGCGTAATTGACAAGGTGAATGGTTTTGAATGAATTTGGAATGAAATTGAATGCGTGTGTTGAGCGAGTTTTAAGTGAAAATAAGGGAAGTAATCCAATATCGCTAATTTTATTCAAGTTGAACAAAATTAGTGATATTTATTACATCTCTTTAATAAAACATGCGTAATTTTCTGTTTCGGTGTCTTTGTGTATTAATCAGACACTTGAAATCCATAACAGCCAATAAAAAAGTAGAATAATTTGATTAATTGTAATCAATTATTGATCATCTTGAACGACTTCTAAATTTCTTTCTATTTTTTTTAGAGTTTTTGATCGAATTAAGTGAGTGTTTGGAATGAATGAATGGAACGCTAAGCGAATGATTTAGAATGATTTTGATAGAAATAAGTGTTAATTTCACGATGCTTGTAACTGTAGAATTATTAAAAAAATATGGTTTACTATTTTTCTTTTAAGATTTAAAGTTTTTTTCTTAATCATTATAATTATAATTTATTTTTGGCCAGGATTACATCGGACGGTCGAAGCCCGTACGTCGGTCAAAAACTAGCTTTAAGGTGGAAGAGGACAATAACGTTTTTTGAGATAAGTGCACATACATTGATATCTATGGAAATATTGTGTTAGCGCAATCTCAACGGTGTATGTTTTTTAACATTCAAATCAGAATTTACGTTACCATGACGTCGATAAAATGACGGTTTCGCGCGTTTTCACAAATGACCCTACGCGTTCTTAAACACTTACCCTGATCGTATTTTACGTGATTCAATTCAAAATAATACACCAAAATGAATTTGAATGAATTGGGAACATTGGCGTGAACTTAGAACATTGTTATATCTAAAGATAGATACACGAGATTGAATTAAAATCAAATATATCAAAATTTTATCACTTATCTCAAAAAACGCTATTGTCCTCTTCCATCTTAACTCTTAAACCGCCACGTTGTGATGGGGCATGTTATGTTTTGTAACTTTCCAATCAAGGTTGTCCATTTTTATCAAGTTCTATCAAGATCCACAAACGTTAACTTTGAGCGTCGGGAAGTTGGCATCAATAAGCTAAAAGAAAAAGCTTCAACAATCAGTGTTTTCTGAACTTTTGATTAGAAAACATGAAGGAAATCTAAAACGTAAAGTAATTTGTTTTATGCATTTTTTTTTTGCCTAGCCTATCGGGTTTATAAAACAACCTTTAGATGATTTCATAATGCCATTGGAGTCTGCCCACGAAAGGATGTGTGCTGGACAGGCAAATATCGCAGCTTAGTAAGTCTTTATTTTCAAGACATCTGTAGGCACCTAAAGGTACAGTTAATTACTTCGTGAAATTGACAATCATTCCGATCAAAATCATTCTAAATCGCTCATTCAGCGCTCCATTCATTCACTCCATACACTCATTCAAATCGATCAAAGACGCTAAACAATCTTTAGAAAACATTTCGAAATCGACCAAGAATTTAAATATTTAATTCAAATCGATTTTATTATTTCATCAGTTTATTGGCTTTCTTGGATTTTTAAGTGTCTAAATTGTCCATGAAGACACACAAACAGAAAATTACTTTTATTTTATTAAAGGGGGGTAATTAATATCGCTAATTTTGTTCATCATGAACAAAATTAGCCATATTGGTTAGCCTCCCTTCAATTTCACTCAAAACTCGCTCCACACACTTATTCAATTTTACTCAAAACTCGCTCCACAATCGTCCATACTGTCAATTTCAAGATGTTCTTATCTGTATATGAACTTTGGTAGAAAGACCTTATCCCCTTAAAATGTAGTCTTTATGTACTCTTTTTCACCCTACCTTCTTTTGGTGGACATTTTCGTCCATGTAAAGAAATCAAAACCTAGGAAACACGTAAAACAGATATCATACTCATCTAAGATCCCATTATTTATGATTGACAACGTAAACGTATACGGAAACCCATTTAGAGAAGCCATACAGTTAGGAAACATCGTGAAATTGACAAGTTGAATAATTGTTGAAAAGTTTTGAGAATGAAATTCAATGAATGTGTGGAGTGAGATTTGAATGATTCGAGTGAATGTTTGGAATGAACGATTGAAGCACTGAACGAGTGATTTTGAAGGTTTTCGATCGAGATGAGTGTCGATTTCTTGATGTAATTAACTGTACAGTTGACAGCATCGTGAAATTGACATTCACCTCAATTAAAACCATTCTAAGTCACTCCCTCAGTGCTCCATTTATTTATTCCAAACACGCACTCAAACCATTCAAAAACGCTCAAACCCATTGAAAAATATAGAATCAACAACATCATTCAAAATACATTTTGATAGGGAAAAATCGCGATTTCACTGACATTATTTAAATTGATAGCGTCTCATAGGTTCTTGAAGAAATAAGAAGCTATGTATGGAACTTGTAGGCATTTTTATTAAAGGGAAGTAATCAATATCGCTAATTTTGTTCATCCTGAACAAAATTTGCGATATAGGATTACCTCCCATTAAATTCACTTAAGAATCGCTGGACACATACTCATTGAATTTCATTCTTAAATCATTCCAAAATCATTCTTTTTCAATTTCACGATGTTGTTAACTTTACAACTCTAATACAACGCTATAACAAGACTAGATTACCTATAAATCACAAATGGAGCATTGAAATAAGATATTCTTCAAAAGTGCATCTGCTTGAAATTTTGCTCTATGTCAACGGTCTCAAACTGTTTCAAAAAATCGTCTACTCAAATGACTGTCACATTTTCAGTAGACATTTAGGGAAACAAGGGGGGGGGGGGCTTCATCGTATACATGCCTGTAGCACGCAACTTGAAGAGTATGGACTGTGTGCCAAAGTCAATCTATTTTAATTCAGTTCACCGTGGCTTGAACATGCAACGTTCTCTTATAGATGGTATTCTAATCAAGCCAACCACCCGTTCTGGGAATGGATTCAGGTCGCAACAATTCCTGATTTGACGGTATCCGAAGGCAATTGTACAGCCCATAAAAGTCGGATTCTACAATCTACTTTCAAAAAACAATCTAAATGGTGACGCCCACCCCTATTCATGCCTTATCATTGCTCCGCCCCTATCACGCTCAAATCACTGTCCATCTCCAATTGCTACTCAAACTATTGTTTTTTAGCACAAAATCATAGTCAAATGAACGTATACTCAGAATCAAAACACAAATTCTGATATTCATTCAGAGCTTAAAAGAATTACCGCAATATGACAAGTGGTCCTTATAAAATTTTGGGTACTAATTTTTCAACCAAAACTTATGAACTTCCGTCGATATTTTTGAATAAGGGAAGGAAATGTGGTAATTTCTTTCGCTCTTGTCCCCTAGCGTAGTCTCCCTTTGAGGATTAATTACAAGGGGTGTAAGTTATAGTATGACAATAGTTTGTTCTAAATTATGTCAAAGATCAGAGTGTTTGTGTATGGAACGCTTAAAAAATCCGAACCTAACTATTATTTAATGTCAAAAGAAACTGTTGGATTATGTGAGTTTAAAGGAAATGCAGTGACGGTGCATAAATATCCGCTAGTCGTCGCATCTCGATACAACGTTCCGTACATGCTTGACGCTAAGGGCAAAGGTCACGTAAGTATAAAGGTTATTTTCTAGAACGTTTGGAAGGCAATTTTGTTGTTTGTCTTTTTGCTCTAAATATTAGAATAAAATGCTAACTTTACTCAATTATTTTTTTCACAATCAAAACAAAAGTTTAAGGGTCGCAGATATGCACGCCGAGTCGAGATAGAATGGTTGGATCGGTAAGCGGTCGTCTTGATTTATTGACGTAAAATAGGACCATCTAGGGAGTCCGAAAAGCATCTTTAGGACAGACTTTGGTCGAAACTTTTCTTGTCGTTGATTTTCTAAATATATTTCGGTCATTCTACCCTGTCCTTTATATGTATAAACTTCAGCAGTAAATTCATGGTTAACATCTGCTGCACCCATCTTTAAATAAAAAAAATATGTGACCCTTCCGATCAAAATAATTATTGGAAAAACTTGTATTGGTTCTGGAGAGGGCAAACCATAGGGTTCATAAATTTACGAAAATTTAATATATTGGAAGGTATCATTTTAGATTCAAAAATCACTCAAGTGCAAAAAGAAACGACTTCTGTCAGACTGTCCAATCCTGTGCAGTCTGACATGAGTCGACATGAATCGTGTCGCTCATATTCATTTCAACCGCCCATTCGGAACACCACTCGGCCAATCTCACGATCAACCTTGGATGTACATAGACGAACTATTTTTAAAATTTACGGGAAAACCTTGGAAGAACTCGATGACGTCAGTTAAAATGGCGTTAGCCCTCGAAACTGTGAGTGAAAACATTCGACGTCGCCAACGCTACTCGTATAAGTCACTGACGTGAATTTATCGAATCCTTATATTAATATCTTTAGATTCTTAAATAACTCCTGAAAAAATCTTATTTTTTGAGAATGATTCGTCATTCTCAAAAATTAAGATTTTTCAGCCGTTATTTACTGTAAAAAATATAAATCTACAGTGCTAGTTTTTCTTACACTGTTTCCGCCTAACAAAATGCACGATTTCGGTACATACCCATCCGCCTTACATACATCCGAAGTATGTTGTAGTTTACGGAAATGGCCGAGTGATGTTCCGAATGTTCAACCGCCGTCATTACGCAGTGGTAGCGCGTCGGTCTATCATTCAAAAGTTCCCAGATTCGATCCCCGACGGCAGTGTTTATCCTTTCCGACTATTTGTCTTCCACCCCTGGGTTTATAATCATAGTCCTATTTGAGATAGCAGCTGGAGGCTAGGAAAGGTAGTACTAGTGCGAGAATTACCAGGAATCGGCATTATTAGGCGCTCCAGTCTACGCGATCTATATACAAGATTGTTCAAAACGGCGTTAAACCCAATTGAAATTAACAAATCATTTTTCTCACTTTTTTCAGAATGTTCAGGGAGAAGTGTACGAGGTCGATAATGATCAGCTTGCTCGTTTAGACCAACTAGAACAACACCCGAAACTCTACGAGAGAAGCGAAATTCAGGTGAAGATGCTAAATGGCGAATTTAAAGATTCAACTATCAGTATTATGGCATATCTTCTAGTCAAATATCAGCCGCATTTACTCGACCTGCCAATGGTTGAGAGCTACACGGATGGAATAAATGACAAACATTATGTCGGACCTAAGGACAGAGACTCTAGCTCAATGCCTGCACCTTTATGGTGGTATGAGGTTCATACTGAATACACAAAACCTAGTTCGTAATGCCTCGTTGAGGATTTGTTATAGTTGGTGACATCGTGAAATTGGTAAAATAAATTGTTTTGGAATTAGATTTAATGAGTAAAAGGAGCGGGTTTTATATTATTTTCTTGGGAGGTATGACTTAATTGATAATATTGTCCAATTGGACGAAATTGTCGATAATATTTAAACTTCCTTTTATAAAATCTACGTACTTCTAATTTTTTTGTTTTCATGGATAAATCAGACGCTTAAAACGTAATACCAGATTATTAAAACTGTACAATTATTTGATCGATTTAATTTAAATGTAAAGCATTCAGGGTTTTAGTCTGACATTAACAAAATGGGGTCCAAAGGACTCAATTTCTGGGATTTGGGGGTCCTTTCTGAATGTTTGGGCGTCCCTGCTTAAGATTAAGACTATTTCTTTAAAGCAATAATTTATAAGCTATTTCCTAGTAAAAGGTAAAGAATGTGTAAGATATATTGTATGATTATTTGGAGCTCAAGTCCAGGAAAGAATTGAAGACTGTTTTAAGCAGTCTTCAATTCTTTAATGAACTTGATCCCCTGAGGGTCCATAGGACTCACAACAGAAAGTTCTTGGGGTCCTCGCTTCCTATTTATGCATCTCAGACTAACAAAACCTGCGTCCCTTAAAACCCTGAGCATTTGAACGAGTTCGAAGCGTTTTGAACGATTTCGGAACGTTTGCGATCTATTGAAGTGAGTATTTGAACTGAAATATTGGATCGATGAGCGAGTGATTTTGAATGGTTTTTGATCGAAATGGGTGTCAATTTCACGATTTGACTAACTGTTCGACAATAGTTTAATCATTTTTAAATCGGAGATTTATACCGTTTTCCAGAAATCCAGTCTGTTTGACCTACTATATTTTTACCTTTATCTTCTGAACAATGTGTTCAAACCAAATTATGTGTTTTCAAACACCGAAGAAACGGCCTTTTCAGTCACAATCTACAAACTTTGTTTTTACTTATCTACTTTTCGACAAATAGAGAAGAGGCTAATACAAAATTTGATGTAATTTTCGCTTTTAGTAATTACCAGTTAGTATTTTCAGTGTTTATAACAAGATTTTCTGTTGAGTAAAGGAGTTGAAATGTACAATAGGTTAACTGTAAAATAAATTTGTAGCACTTACAATATTACTGCTCTGATTTTTTTCGAACGGTCATTTACCAGTTGTAGGGCTGACAACCAATCAAATTCTGTTATGATTATCACTCGGTCAAAACCCACGCGTAAATTCAGACCACGTGGTAGATGCAAATGGACATCGTCTGCTCGGAATGTGTCAATTAAGTTGTTTGTCATTGGTCAATGGTCGTCTGCACTCTGACAGGGAGCGTGGGAAGTCTACTGGTGGAATGAGTACTGTTGACTATGTGTTAACAAATAGAAATAATTTTGTAATTTTGAAATATTTGATTTCAATGAGCACTCTGATCACGCTCCAATCATATTTTCAATAAATTCAAATTTGAGTATGAAGAAAAATTATTCAACAACAAATAAACCGACAAAAACATACGATAAACTGATATAGGATAGCAGTAAGGGCGATCTATTTTTAGAATAACACATGAATAATCATAGAGTGCTGCTAGATTTAATCGATTGGTTAGAAACCAAAGATATAAATAGCATAGTTGCCGATTTCACGTGTTTCTTGAGGGAAAATGCATTTATAGTATTTGGTAAAACCCAATGCTTGAAAAACAAACATGTTGATAATCAAAATTGTAAATAGTTTAATGAAAAATGTTTTGTTGCTAAACAGGCTTTTTAACTCTAGAGAGAGGAATAATATTAACAGACAAGCTTTTAGCCTGGCGTGTGCTCATCAACGTAAAAAAAAATCTGCTAAGAAATAATTTAGACTTGCAGAGGGCTATCGAATCAGCAAACTTTCAAAATCGGACCCACGAGGTTGTATGAGCTGGCGATGTTCTCGAAAAGATGGAGTGTTAAGACAAAAAACTCAAAAATTGGGCAATTATTTAACCAACTTTTATTGTCCAATTTGAGCCCTTTTGATTGGCGAACTATTGCACTATCCCAGCCTCTCAATGATGTCCGATTTACAGTGCTGACAGCACTTTGATTAAAATATTTTCTGGTTCAAAACTTATGATAAGGTTCAGTTTCGTGACTGGTGAATTCTTACATGTAGCTTTTACTGAACGGGATTATAGCTTTTTATTTAAGAATATATACCGGTGTTTGTATAGGTAATGCGTTTTATGCTCAAGCTATTCATGCAAAGTCAGATCAGTATTTTGTTAAACATGTTTTAAAGGAAGCAGTTACGATTTAGATTGCACACAATTTAATTATTAAAAAAACCACTTATGATTCTTTTTTTTTTCATTTCTTTTATCAAATATAAACCCCGAGGCTTAGCCTGACAATATCACATTTGCCAGCCCTGCTTTCGAGATGTAAAGCTGACCATGCGTTTTTAAAAAAAATATTACCCTGCTTTGCACTGAAAAGCGGGATATGATTTTTAAACGTTCACAGATTTGTTTTTTGTAACCTGAACGCATGGATGATTTTTACTATTATTTTCTCTCTTTTTCAATAGACCATTAAGACCAGTAAGGTCAGGAACATAAATGTATATAACATTCTTCGTGAGATAAATAATACAATAATAGGTTTAACCTATGGACGGGAAAAAGTATTTTGAAGAAAGAACCATTCATGATCTACTAATTTACTCAACTTAAACTACCGAATTTTACAATAAAGCTCCTGCACCCCAACCTTTTGCTGTATCGACTCGTATGAATGATGTATTAAATTCAATAGTATGTGTCTATCTGTTCCGACCGTTCTTTGTGTTTTTGCTTGAATGGGGATTAAGGCCCCTTTTTGTCATTTTCAAGTCATATGCGAACAAAACAAAGAAAATATAACTATTTGTTTACCCTTTTCTACTCCGAAGATATTATCGCTGGAAAACATAAGTGCAGTTAAATTGTGAAGTAAGCTTCACCAGGTGCTGTACAAAACATGCACATGGTCACTAGTTTTCAGAACCCCAAAATAGGCTATTCATCGAATCGATGGCTTCTTGATTTTTCTCATTTATTTCTAGATTGATTTCCTCAACCACAGTCATTTAGATCAGTGCTAACATCGTAAGAAATTAACATTATATGAGTGAAAGATACTTAATACAATTTTTATTGTTTTTTCTTCGTAAAAAATGTAAGGGGAAGGGGTACTTTGAATATGGGCGCACGTATTATTGAAACTGCGTCAGGTCTAAATCCTAAAGGATGCGACCCGACAAGATGTTGGCCAGCATAGCTTTAGCTAAAATAGCTGTATTTACATTTTTTAAAAGAAAATCAAACTGCGAATTTTGTTTTAGATTTCATATTTTTCAAGTCTTATCCCGCTTTTTACCCCGACGTTAAATCGCAACAACAATGACGTTGTTTTAGCGGGAAAAAGTAGCGTCTTATTTCCCCAAAGTGTAAAATGACGTCATTTGCGGAGGGAAAAAGAAAACGTCATCCATACGAGATTCTAAGCAAAAATGTGCAACTTTTCACAATAAAAGCTGGTTCTTATCCTAAATTTACGGTCACTTCAATCTTAATTTTGAAAATGATCCACAGAAATAAATTCGAAGAAAAAAGTAGATAAATTAAGATAAATAATAAAACAAAATTGGCGAAATCTCGCGAGATCATCATCCTCCATGTAGGCCGCCATTACGACACAAATTTAAACTTTGATGGTATATGTATTTCATTTTGTTTATAAATGTTTTGCATGAGTTATCTAGAAGCGTGAAATGCCGCAAAGCGCCATTCGGGCGCTTTGCGTTACTTTTCCCGTATAAATGTAAGATTAATATTGCGGGAAAGATGAAACTTCTTGTCACATTGTTACAAGAGAGTAGAGCCACTTATTCCGCACCAAGTGCCCCCCCCCCCAGCCACTTATTCCGCACCAAGTGCCCCCCCCCCCCCCCCAGCCACTTATTCCGCACCAAGTGCCCCCCCCCCCCCCCCAAAAAAAAGGTTCTTGAGATGAATATGTAGAAAACATTGCTTACTTTTGAAATGAATAGAGAGATTTGAATACATTGAAGTAAAGTAACTGGCAGAATAGCATATAGGATCCCTAACATGTACGGTACTATCAGTTATTCATCAAAATCACAGGTCTCCATTCCAAGGACGCGTGTCAGTGTCGACGCCTGATTGGGAGAAGCGGTAGCAATATGCATCCACGACAGCAACCCGTTGAATTATGAAAACCGTTCATCAACTTAAAGTTATAAAAACATTGTGAAATTGACAAGGTGAATCATTTCTCAATGAAATTGAATGAGAGCGATGGGTCAATTTTTAGTGAAATAAAAGGGAGGTAATACAATGTCACTAATTTCGTCCAAATCAACGAAATTAGCGATATTTTTACCTCCCTTTTATAGAATAAAGGTACTCTTCTGTTTATGTGTTTTCACGGACTGATCAGGCGCTTAAATTCCTCACAAGATAATAGAAAAGCGTAATAATGGCATCGCCATTTGGCCTTCCTTACGACACACAGCTTCAGTTGTTAATATGTCATTTGTCTGTATAATATCTTGTTACCAGAACTATAGATAGAGGGGTTATTTTGGATTATAGATTAAATTCTTTTGATAATTATAACACAACCCCAACAAAACGTCTATGTTGAAAGACTGTATTCCTAGCCGAGTAACGAACGAATGTCCCTAGGACTGAGAGCCACTTCAGCGCTCGCAAGCGCTTGAAAGATGGTACTCTTCATCATCCTTTGAACTGTACTAATGATGTCTTTTTGGATAAAACACTTTCGAGTGTAAAAGAATACTTCAGAAATGAGATTCGTTACGTAAAAGAGTATAAAAAATATAAAAGCACACGTTTATTGTAACAAAACGCCGACCCCAATCTTTCAATTTCAACCCGATGAAAACAATGAAACATACAATCGTTTTGAAATTACTTTCAAACGTTCTTTTATCGATTTCAGAGCAATTTAAACGATTCCAAAGCGTTTTGAGTAGATGTTTGGAGTATCATGAATGAAACGCCGTGTGATTCAACGGATTTAGTATGATTTTGAGCGGAGTGAGTGGCATTTTAATGAATCATTCTAAATCGCTCGGCAAGCGCTCCATTCATTTATTCCGAACACTCAATTCAAAACCATTCAAAATCGCTCCAAAACGTTTACAACGTCTTAAAACCGTTCATAACGATCAGCATTTCATTCAAATCGAGTGAATCATATCGCAATTTCACCAGAAAATTTTGATTTCAAAGCATCTGATAAATTCGAAAAGATACGCAAAAAGGAATACACGCCGATTTTATGTAAGAAAGGTAATAAATTTTATCTTATAACTATACAAATATCCGTATGATAACATCCCGTATGATATTTTTTATGATATCACATAGTTATTTTTAGAACATGATATAATGTCGTTATTTTTAGAAACTTGCATTTCAGTTAGAAACACCAACGAAAACAAGACAATATAGGTTATAAGATAAATATAATACGTACTAAGTGTATTATATGAAAAAATATCAAACTCGGTTGTGAGAATTGATAATTGTCTCGGCAGAGCCTCGACAATTTTCAATTCTCCCAACCTCGTTAGATATTTTTTTTCATACAAAACTCTAAGTATGTATTATATATATATATAATACATACTTAGTGTTTTGTATGAGAAAAAATATCTAACGAGGTTGGGAGAATTGATCATTGTCGAGGCTCTGCCGAGACAATTATCAATTCTCACAACCGAGTTAGATATTTTTTTCATACAATACATTAAGTATGTATTATATTTATCTTATAACCTCTATTTGTCTTGTTTTTGTCGATGTTTCTAACTGAAATGCAAGTTTCTAAAAATTACCACATTATATCATTGTTCTAAAAATAACTATGTGATATCATAAAAAATATCATACAGGATGTTATCATACAGATATGTGTATAGTTATAAGATAAATCGCTAATTTCGTCCATTAGAGCAAAATTCTCGATACTGTATTACCTCTTATCATTTAAAACTCGCTTCTAGCAACACTTTCAATAACTTTTCGATTTCATTCCAAAAACATTCAGCTCGCCAATTTCTTCCTGTATTCTGTATTTTGGTTATCTTCATGGTCCAATCAGCCGCTTCCAGATCCAATTTAACCAATGAAACCGTGGAATCTAAATAAATGTAAAGATCGGTTTGAGCGAGTTTGGGGCGTTTTTAAACAAATTGAGTAAGACCTTGGAATGCTATAAATAGATCCATGGGTGAGAGAATTATAACTAACTGTTTACCAGCTCTGCGTTCAAGATGACAAAACGGTTCAAACTGTTTGCTAAATATCGCATGTTTTGCACTCGCACTTGCGTGCAAAGCGGGGTATAATTTGCAAACAGTTTATATTGCTGTATCATCCTGAAAGCAGGGTTGATAAATTTCAGAAATAGTCTTTCACTGAATTCATCTTGTTTTATTTTTTTATGCCCCCGTTTCGAGAGATTGGGGGCATATTGATTTACTCTTGTCCGTCTGTCTGTCTGTCCGTCCGTCCGTCTGTCTGTCCGTCCGTCTGTCCGAAAACTTAACCAAACTTAACCTTAGCCTTATCGAGAGATCGCTGTTACGGGGCATTCGTGTTTCACAAACACATCTTGTTTTTTTGTTGTTGTTGTTTTGTTTGTTTTTTTGTTTTTTTTTTAATTTCTAGTAAAAAAAGATTCTTGGTATTCTGTATTATAATGAAATCGTTTGAATGAAAAAGATAAAAGGGTTTGATTAACATATTTTGCTTAACTAGAACACTGATTTAGGTCAACTTATCGTTTAGGGTTAAAACATTTAGCTACAACTTTTATTTTGTTATGTTACCAAACATGCATACTGTGTTTGTGTACGGGACCTTAAAAACGGGAGAACGTAACCATTTCTTGTTGGAAAAGGATAACTGTAAATTTGTAGGATCAGCCAACACAGTTGAAAAATATCCATTAGTCATTGCGACCATGTATAACATACCATTCATGTTATTTAAGAAGGGAGAAGGGTATGTGAGTATCATTCAACTTCATTCTTTATATAACTGTTAACAAAAGTAAGATGATATTGTAAGCTTGGTTGGTGGCATACCGGTCATTCTAGGCGTCTGGGGCCGGTTTTTTGTCGTAAAAAAAATTGATAATATATATATAGAAAACATCGTGAAAATGAATGAGTGCGAGGAGCGAGTACTGACTGAAATTCAAGGTAGGTAATCTAATATCGCTAATCTTGTTATGATTTTGAAATGGAGATGTATTTCAAGCATAATTCATTTTAATGTAGTTGTGGATCTTATCTTTTCTTAGTCATTTTGATCTTTTTTTAGATGGTTTGATTGAGTGTTTGTAATGAATGAATAGATCGATGAGTGAGCGATCTATAATGGATTGTCAATTTCAGGATGTTACTTAATTGTACTACCTTGTTCATAGTATGGAATCATCATGCATGTTCTAAAAATTCCTTCCTTGTTTTCATTTACTAAATTCAACATCTGCCATGCGGTCAGGATGACAAAACGGTGCGAACTGTATGTAAATTATACCCCACTCTGCACGCAAGTCGCAATGTTTTGTCATCCTGAACATAGGGCTACTTTACAGCTAACAACATCGTGATATTGACATGGTGAATGAATTTGGAGTGATTAAGGAATGAAATGGATGGAGTGTGTGGAGCGAGTTTTCAGTTGATTATATTGAAGGTAGTCCTTAATCGCAAATTTTGTTAAGGATGAAGAGATTAAAGCTATTTAGAGGACCTATATGCATATTTAAATAAAGGGAGGTTTATAAGTGTTGCTAATTTTGTTCATCTTGAACAAAGTAAGCGACATTGCATTACCTCCCTTTAATTTCACTCAAAACTGGCTACTTGAAATCATTCAATTTCATTCTAAAACTATTCTAATATCTTTCAGCTTGTCAATTTTTCTATGATATTAACTCTATTTTTTATTTCAGCACGTTAAAGGTGAGGTTTATCAGGTAGACGACGACGGATTGGCGATGCTTGACGTACTAGAAATGTGTCCGAAATTATACGAACGTTTCGAAATCAAAGTAAAATTATCAGAAGAAAACGTTGACGGGGACAATACTAGTACTGTTTGGGCGCTGTGTTATTTCCTGGTGAAGTTCCGACCAGCTCTTATGGATTTACCTAAGTTCGAATCTTATAGTCGCAACATTGATGGATATGATCTCTGCTTGCCAGAACACATGAGTTCTGAAGAGATCGAGATTCAGACTGCACAAATGGACTGGTCAGAGGTTCATACAGACTTTCAAGGCTGAATAAATAAGTAGAACGGTGAAAAAAACGATTCGATCAAACACAAACGGTTAAAGGGGGTCAGAAGATACATTTTACACTTCTCGTTCTGTTCACGGCATATTCTTTTCTTACAAAAAGCTTTGTCAGACAGTTAAGACTAAGATTAGTCTGCATATAATATGTATTGTGATCCTAGCATACACTGTCTGCTTTCGGAGTCATCGTTGTAGGAAAAACTTGGGCAAGGCTAGTTGTACAGTATACAACATCGTGGAGTTGACACGATGAATGATTTTGGAATGATTCAGGAATGATATTGAATGAGTGTGTGGGGCGAGTTTTGAGTGAATTTAATGGGAGGTAATTCTATATCGCAAATTTTGTTCAGGATGAACAAAATTGGCGATATATGATTACATCCCTTTAACAAAAAATGCACACGAGTTCTATACATAGCTTCCTATTTCTTCAATAACCTATGAGGCGCTAACAATTTGAATTATGTCAGCGAAGAAGCTAATTTTTTCTATCAAAAGTTATTTTAAATAACGTTGTTGATTCTATGTTTTTCAAGGGCTTTGAGCGTTTTTGAATGGTTTGAGTGAGTGTTTGGAATTAATTATTGGAGCGCTGAGTGATCGATTTAAAATTGTTTTGATTGGGGTGAATGTCAATTTCACGATGTAACTAAATGTATTTTTCCGGAAAAGAGCAATTTGCTTGAAACAAATTTCAAATTCAGCAGGATAAGGTTCAGAAATCTAATAGAATTAGTTACATCGTGAAATTGACAAACACTCCGATCAAATCATTCAAAATCAATTACTCAGCGCTCCATTCATTCATTCTTAACACTCACTCAAATCGATCAAAAACGTTCCAAAATCATTTGAAAACGTTTCGAATTCGTTCAAGACGATCAACAATTTATACAAATTGATCAAATCTTTCTAAGATTTTAATGATTGATGTGGATTTAAAGTGTCTAATTGGTCCACGAAGACACTTAAACAGTAAAATACGTATATTTTATTAAAGGGGGTAATGATATCGGTAATTTTGATCATGTTGAACAAAATTAGCTATGTTGGATTTCCTCCATTTAATTTCACTCAAAACTCGCTCTACAAACTCATTCAATTTCATTCATGAATCATTCCAAAATTATTCATCTTGTCAATTTCACGATGTTGATAACCGAATCCATTTTTTTATACTCTAACAAAGCTAGTTCTAGAGAAACAGATGGTAATTTGGATTTCAAAATGAAACATTACAAGAAAACTTGGACAAGTCTCATCATGCTTTTTGAGAATATTCGAATGAGTACCCACAACATAGGTTTTTATTGAGAAAAATTAAAATGGTGTAAAACTGGTGAAATCCCATCTTCTCTGTACAGCTGCTTTTACATGTTCGTGAAAAGCGTATATGTGATTATACGCAAAACAGTAACTAGCATTGTTGTAAAAGCGTAACATAAAACGACGGTTGTAAAAGGACGTTGTACATAACACGCATGATGTACACAGAAACGAAACGACGGTGCCATACACTCTGTCGTATGTTTTGTTTATATCGAAGTAAAGTACCAACACAAGTATAGTGTATACAGGAATATATTCTAATGAATTATAAACATGTATGTAATCAACAATATAACAAACTAAAACTACATCTATTGACTATATATGAATGACCTAAAATAATAAGAGCGGTTGGCTTATATACTAGATAGTTAAAGTATATAGTCTGTTTCATACAAAGTATTCATCCATTTTTACAACATCTCCCTTCTTTCAAGAGTTATCATTAACATAAGAGTACACTTAGTACTGCAGACGACAGTTTCTGAGTCAATGAGTAAGTTATCTGTAACTGAAGTATCATGTTACCTAGAAAAGATGCTCATTCATGAAACAAAAACAATGGAATTTACTATAAAAGATAATCTAAGTATGCCATTCATCACCTGTAAAGCGCTGATTTTTCCACACAATTCTCCCTGACCGTGTGACATAGTTACCTGGGTCATATTTCTGGGATTTCTCAGGTTCTTGTGGTACAATAAGGGGAGTTTGATCTAGCAGAATGTTCGTGCTAAAAGGATTTATATCCGTTACATTTTCGAACGTCGGATTGAGATGTTTTCTATTTCGCCTGTATGTGAAACCATCTCTTGTCTGTACAATATATGATCTATTGTTCAACTTTTTAATGACTTTTGCTGGTTTCCATATTTTGTTTAGTTGTATTCGAACTGAGTCATTGACATTTAAAGGTTTTAGTTTTCTGGCTGATTTGTCATAATTTGACTTTTGCTTATCTTTTGATTTTGACATAAACCTTTGAACTTTTTGTTAATCAACTTGTTGGGGTAAGAGTGATTTACCTCTAATTGGAATGAAAGACTTAGTTCTGCGACCTAATAATAACTGTGCTGGTGAGCAACCACATTCCAAGGGAGTGTTTCTATATTCAAGAAATGAAATGTATGGACTTTGTTTCTCAACAACGGCTTTCTTCATAAGTTTCTTTGCAATGCCTACACCTTTCTCTGCCAAACCATTACCTTTCGGATAATATGGAGATGAAGTAATGTGTGTAAATTGCCATGAGTTTGGGAACTGTTTGAATTCATCACTTATGAATTGCGGTCCATTATCAGATATAAGAGTATCACATATGCCATATCGAGACATATGAGCTCTTAGTTTCTGGATTACAGTGCTGGATTTTGTGTCTGGCAAATAATCGACTTCAAAAAATTTACTGTAATAATCAATAGTCAACAAGTAGTTTTTTCCATCAAGGTGAAAAAGATCAACACCTAGTTTTTCGTAAGGCCTACTTGGAAATTCTGAGGCAACCATCGGCTCATTTGCATTTGAGTCACGATGGGTAAGACATGTGGGACATTTTAAAACAAATTCGGTTATCTGTTTTGTCATTCCTTGCCAAAATAAGTTATCTTTTGTCCGTTCTAGTGTCTTTGTTACGCCCATATGACCTATATGGAGCAAAGTAATTAATTCTTGCCTTAGTGACCTGGGGATTACAATAGTTTGGCCTCGAAATATCATGTTGTCCTCGAATGGTAATTCGTCGCGATGGTTCCAAAATTCGAGTATCTCTTTGTAACAATCGGAACGCGTGTTCGGCCAACCTTCCAATATAGTCTTTTTCAAAGTTTGCATTTGTGCGTCATTTTCCACACTGTCTCGCACTATTTGCAAACGACTGTCGGTAACGAACAAATGTTTCCTGACAGAGTGCACATGTAAATCTAGACCTTCGATCATGTTCGGAAACGTGTCTTTGACTGATTGACGCGAAAGACAATCACTTACCGGAATAGATTTTCCACTTACATGACGAACAGTAATTTTGTACTGTTGCAATTGTAAAAGCATTCTCTGCAACCTTGGCGGAGCAGCGGCAAGCGTTTTTTTCATGATCGATTCAATCGGTTTGTGATCACATAGACATATTATTTCTCTACCATATGTATATTGGTGAAAGCGTTTAAGACCATACAAGATAGCAAGAAGTTCTTTCTATATCTGAGCATACATACATTCTGTTTGAGTCAAACTTTTTGATGCATATGCTAAAGGTTTGTCATTTTGATAAATACAACAACCAATTTCTGACTGGCTTGTATCAGTTTCAAGTACAAGCTGTTTATCTGTGTCGAAATAACCAAGAACTGGAGCATTAGTGATTATCTCTTTGACCTGATTAAAAGCTTTTGTCTGGGGATCGTCCCATATGAAATCTGAGTCCTTCTTGAGTAACATCCTAAGGGGAGCAGTGACCTCAGCTAGATTTGGTGTAAATTTTGCAAGATAATTAACCATACCTAGAAAGGTCTCAAGCTTCTCACAGTTTGTAGGAATGGGGATCTGGGTTATGGCCTTTATCTTATTGGGATCTGGTTTCAGCCCTGAACTACTAATCACGTGTCCGAAAAATGGTACTTCGTCCACGCCTATGATGTTTTTTTCTGGATTAAAGCGAACACCCTTTTCTCGCGCTCGAATCATCGCATTTTTGAGATTTTGGTCATGTTCTGCCTTTGTTTTACCATACACCAGAATATCATCAAAATCTCAAAAATGCGATGATTTCATACAAAGCATTCATCCATTTATACAACACACTCCATGCTCCTTTGCATGGTTTTAACACTTGTGTAATATCAAAAATGTTGCTTATTTCACTTCCGCGTCTTTAGTAATTCTTTAATTTCATACGTATTTATAGTAACTAGAATCTAGTTCTAATACCAAATGTATTGTGGACTTTTATACTAGACAACAAGACAAAACAGAGTCAATGGCCCGAGGAAAAGCTATCCCTAGTTCAAGTCTACCTCGAAAAACATGGGCTCTTCGTCATTGTCAGTTTTATTTGATTCCCGGGGTAACAGACTGTTCATTGTCGTATTGTCATCGTGAATGCTCGTTCCAACGACAACGCACCGACATCGGTTATTTCCGTAGAATTTACAGGTTTCGCCGGCACCGCAATATCGCCCGTTACACAAGCAGCCAGACTTTAGTCCTTTCTCCGAAGTATCTTCGTCAGTTTCCGCCGACCACACGATCGCAACTATGAGAAGGAATATAAAGACGAGAACTCTGGCTCTTGACATTTCTGAAAAGCAGACCAAAAATTCGGAATATTCTTCCATTAGATCTGGAAAAAAAAATAAATAATGCATAGTTGTGTCCCGATGAGCAAAATAAGACCATCTGAAATCCAAACTCCGATTGATCTCGTGATTGAGAAGCTGTAATGCCTCTCGTAATTCTAAAATTTTCATTCGACAACATTTATGCCACAATCCGAACAACATCGTAAAATTGACAATGAGTTTCGAATGATTTGAAATAAAATTGGATGATTGTGAGGAGTGATTTTAAGTGAATTTAATGGGAGGTTATCCAACATCGCAAATTTTGTTTAGGATGAACAAAATTAGCGATATTTATTACCTCTCTTTAATAAACTTTACCTACAAGTTCTATAAATATTATAGGTTCTTGGAGAAATAAGAGGCTATGTTTAGAATTTGTAGGCATTTTTTATTGAAAGGAGGTAATCAATATCGCTTATTTTGTTCATCCTGAACAGAATTTGCGATATAGGATTACCTGTCATAAAGTGAACTCAAAACTCGCTCCACACACTCATTCAATTTCAATCCTAAACCACTAATTTACCATGTCAATTTCACGATGTTGTTAACTGTATATAGATAGGGATACTGTGGAACTAATTGCTCAAATTCTGTTTATCAGATATCTTTTAATAGTAGAATTTCAAGTTACTGTGATTCGAACTTCGCAAAAACACTGTTTAGTTTTCTTGTGTTGCAAAATTTTGATGAACAGATGGGGTTTGTTTGAACCCCCGCACCCCCTCTGGATCCACCACTACTATTTGTACAATGTTAAAAAAGAAACAGCTTGTCGTAATGTCATTTATTTTCTTTTTGCGTGTATTTTAAATAGAAATTAATGAACAATGAATTAAATTAACCCTATTGTGTATACTTACTCTGTTCTCGGGCACAGAATTCCCAGTAGTCCGTTATATGTTAAAAAACAATGAATACAAAACAGTTTATTTGAATTATTTATATTGCATTTGTCAGCAAGACATAAATAATCCCTTTTTATACTTGTTGAACAGTGAATTCTCAGGAAGTACTTAAATAAATAACTTGTACTTAAGATGATGTTTCGTGAGAAAATACGATTTTGCAATCTGAAAGATTGTGTTTATGAAGCTTAGGTACGTGCTTGTAGCCACGCAAAGATACAGTTAAACAACATTATGAAATTGACAAGCTGAATGATATTGGAATGTTTTTTGGAATGATATATGAAATTAAAGGGAGGTAATCTAATATTGCTAATTTTGTTCAAGATGAACAACATTAGCGATATTTTTACCACCCTTTAATAAAATATGCTCACAAGTTCTATAAACAGCTTTATTTGTATTCATGAACCAATCGAAGACTTATGAAAAAAATCAATTAAGGAAGTGAAAGCGGGGATTTACTCTAGCGATTTTAAATTTTGAACGTGCTTGTTGATCTTATCATTTTAAGTGATTTGATCGTTTTTAAATGAAATGAATGGGTGTTTGGAATGAATAAATGGAGTACTGAGTGAGCGATTGAGAATAGTTTTGATTGAAATGAGAGTCAATTCATGATGTTAGTAACTGTAACTCATCTTTAAATGGTACATGTAGTCCGTGCCTAATGAAAAATCTTAAAATAAGAATGACTCGTGTTTTCACTTGTGTGGTACATGTATTTACTCCTTTAGATTGCTAGCGAAAATAATTACGTATTTTTAGCTCAGCTTAAGCACAAAGTGCTCAAGGTGAGCTATTGTAATCACTTACCGTCCGTCATCCGTCCATCGTCCGTCCGACTGTCCGTCCGTCCGTCCGTCAACAATTTCTTTAAATATCTTCTCCTCCTAAACCAGCTTTTTAAAAGTTGTTAAAAGAATTTAATTCTTTCAAAAACTCTGGTTTCCATGGTACCAGAAAAGCCCAAAATGGCCAAAAATCTTAGAAAAAAGTATTCTCCTCCTAAACCACTGGGTCAATCAAGCTGAAACTTGGTAGAAATGCTACCTGGGTGAAGCTCTTTAAAAGTTGTTAAAAGAATTAAATTTCATCAAAAACACTGGCTTCCATGGTAACAGAAAGGCTGAAAAGTGGCCAAAAATTGCTGAAAATCTTAGAAAAAATTCTTCACCTCCCAAACCACAAGGCCGATCAAGCTGAAACTTGTTAGGAATGTTCCTTTGGTGAAGTTCTTCAAACGTTGTCAGAAGAATTTAATTATATAAAAAACATGGTTTCCATGGTAACCGAAAGGCTGGAAAATGGCCGAAAATCGTTGTAAATTCTTCATTTACTTAACTTTTGGGCCAATCAAGCTGAAACTTGGCAGGGATATTCCTGGGGTAAAATTCTACCAAAGTTGTTTAAAGAATTCAATTTCATCAATAACTTTGGCCATGGTAAAAGAAAGATTGAACATTTACAAAAAAATCGAATTGCAGTAGGACGGAATTAAAGTATGTTTCTATCCTAATTGTACATCTAACAATCTCTGGTATTTATAACATGGTTGTCAAGTTTTGAGTTGACTTACTCAGGTGAGCGATATAGGACCTTCATGGTCCTCTTGTTTTGATTCAATACCTCATTTCATTGCTTAAATGTCGTAAGTACGAATTTATGATAGTTCAGTGATCCCGCGACGATGACGTTAACCAGAAATATTTGGTTAAAACAAGATATGACAATTCTTCCGAAGCTTGTCGACATTGCCACTACTGAATGGTTTGAGTGAGTGTTTGGAATGAATGATTGGAGCGCTGACTGAGCGACTTAGAATGGTTTTGATTGAGGTGAATGTCAATTTCACGATGTAATCAACTATATATGTATTTACTCCTTTAGATTGCTAGCGAAAAAGATGACGTATTTTTGTGATTCAATACCTCATTTCATTGCTTAGATCGTCGTAATTTAAGATAGTTCATTTCTCCCGCGACGATGACGTAAACAAGAAAAAGGTATGACAATTCTTCCGAAGCTTGTCGACATTGACACTACTTCTACATCTTCCGTATGGGTTGACAAACTTAATTTATGGTATTTTCCCAGAGGTATATTCACGTCAAATATAATTAATGGGGTTTTCAGGATGATTGGAGAATGTTACCTCGTAAAAGGTCCATCTGAAAAAGGTAAATTGAGACCAAACACTTCCGTGGGCTCCCTCCCATGGGCGAAGAGACATGAAGGCAAAAGGCGCAGCTGAGTCCATTTCGAAGAAAGGGAATGACGGACAGTAATATACAGACAGAAACAGAGAGATACAGATATACATGTACATACTTAAAGGACTTATCACACACGTTTTCCTCGTCGGTTGCGCCTGATATGATTCCTGCTACATGTTTCCCTTAGAGATTATTAACACTGTTTATTTTAACAGATTTGAAAAAGGAGGAATGTAAAAGCGACTCTGTCTTTTTGCGTTTACACTTTATGTTTTTACATATCAGGTTCAGTTTACCTCATTCATATTGCCAGTCTATTATATGGTCAAATAGTATATTGTATCAATCGAATGATGAGGAAATAATTTATTACTCACCGAACAATATATTTGAATTTTCATTCAGACATTGAAATATAATTCAATTGATTTATTTTGAATCTTTCGGTCTGCTAAAGTTGTCGTAAATGTTAGATTTATGCAGAATGATCACGGTATTTTCTGTTGCTGTCATCAATCAATTAGTCTCTTTACTAAGCATTTGTTTAAGAAAATATTTCAAGGTATCTCGATTTCAATTAAAGACTTAAAGTAAAAATATAATCATGCAAAATTTTCTTCACAATTCAATCAACTTTACTGCTTTATATGAGCAACACATTATCTGTCCGCCTAGCTCAGTCTGCAGAACACCTGACCTTAAGGTAGTGGAACAGTAATAATTTCGCAACATTTCGGATCTCATGATCTTTCGCAATGTTGACCGAGGTTTCCTAATAAAAATCATTAGGAAACCTCGGTTAACGCTGTAAAAGTTAATTACTTCCAAAACATTGCGGATCTATTTCGGGTCCTTTACCTGAAAACAAATGAAGATCAATATCGTGGGTTCGATTCCCTGTCTGGCACACAAACAAACTAATTGTCCTTCGGGTGAGACGATAAACCATGGCCACGTGTGACGGTGTTGTAAATCGGCCAAGTTAAAGAAACGTCTTCTTCGGGCGTCTCACATATGGGTACGTATATGCCTCGGTAGCGACGATAAATATGTGGAAATACACACATCGCATCGTTGATCAACGGTCTTTTGATAAAGAGGAACCAAAATTTGATTCAAGAAAAAATTACTTGATCTCGGAAATCTTATTTGTCCACACATTTGGCACTCATGCTGCTTCCAGGAAGTAGAAAAGAGAGGGAGTTATAAGAACTTGTGTCATAATATTGGCACCGACTTATCTTCGGTCGACCAATATGTCGTTTCTATAGCCTTTTACGATGTCTTTGTCTTTTGGTCTCTCAAAGGACGACATGCGCAGATCTTAAATGTAAGGCATCAGTCGAACACGAACCATCGCGAAAATGTGAGTTCCCATTTCAAATAATTAATCAACGGCCCCATTTTGTAAGGCGTGTTACAACTTGTTGAACATTAAATCATTTTAATAAATATTGCCTTTCATTTATTTTAATTCCATAAACATTATATATTAATATTTATAGTTCCATTCACTTCGTGAAATTGAAAAAGATTATTATATAGAAGTCTACGAAACTAAATGGAGTATTATCATATAAATAAAAACGGTAGAAATTAGCACTATGTTTTATGCCAGTACTGAAAATTCAAAGGGAAAGACGGGTACGAAAATAATATTTTAATTTTTTTAAGTACACTGTTCGTTGTGCATTTGTGTGTCTTTTGGCAAATTATCGGTAAGTACTTGATATACAGCTTGGTTAATCGCGGTTTCGGTAACATTTCAAAAATTTCGTAATATTTGTGAAATCTTTCCATAAGGTTAATGTCTTCATGTCATATCTAAACAGTTATTCCCAACGTAAAATTGACACTAATCTCGATCAAAACAACTCAAAATCACTAGATCAGCGCTCCAATCATTATTTGTAAACAATCACTGCAGCCACTCAAAAAACGCCCCAAAATAATACAAAACGCTTCGAAAGCGTTCATTGTTTGATCAATGTTTAAATCAAATCGATCAAATAATTGCTCGATTTTATTGGTAGGCGTAGATTTTTAGGGCGTCTGATTTGCACATGGGACACATGCTCAGATAATTTTATAAAAGGGAGATTAAGAACTATCGATAATTTCGTATTTGATTATGTTTGACCAACATCGAAAATCAGGCAAAACTCGCTCCACACAAACATTCAAGTTCATTCCAAAATCATTCAGTTTGGCAATTCCACGATGTTTCAAACTATTATCGTTTTGTTAATGTTTACTAGCTAACAGTCGTTACATTTACATGATATACAGTTAACAAAATCGGGAAATTGACTAGGTGAATGATTTATGAATGACTTTGGAATGCAATTGAAATAGTTCAATGAGCGAGTTTCGAGTGAAATTCAAGGGAGGTAATCCAATATCGCGAATTTTGTTCGGGATGAACAAAATTAGCGATATTCATTTTCTCGCTTTAAAAAAAATATGCATACAGTTAACAACATTGTGAAATTGACGATGTGAATGATTTCTGAATGATTTAGGAATGAAATAGAATGAGTGTGTGGAGCGAGTTTTGAGTGAATTTAATGGTAGGTAATCCAATATCGCAAATTTTGTTCAGGATTAACAAAATTGGCGATATTGATTACCTTCGTTTAATGAAATATGCATTAAAGTTCTATAAATCCCTTCCTATTTTTCCGAGAATCCATCGATTCATTTATTTAATAAAAAATGCATACAAGTTCTATAAATAGCCTCCTATTACTTCAATGAACCTAAGAGGCGCTAACAATTTGAATAATGTCAGTGAAATCGCGATTCTTCTCTATCAAAATTTATTTTGAATGAGGTTGTTGATTATTTATTTTTCAATTTGTTTGAGCGTTTTTGAATGGTTTGAGTGAGTGTTTGGAATGAATGATTGGAGCGCTGGGTGAGCGATCTAGAATGGTTTTGAATGAGGTGAATGTCAATTTCACGATGTAATTAACTGTACAAGCTCTATAAATATCTTCCCATTTCTTCAAGAACCAATCAGCTGCTTACAATTTTAATTATGTCAGTGAAATCATGAATATTTCTATTTATATTTATTTTGAATGCAGCTGTATATTTTATATCTTTTAGAAATCTAAGAGCGTTTTTGAGCGGCTTGAGTGAGTGTTTGGAATGAATAAATCGGGAGATGAGTGAGCGATTATGAATGGTTTTGATTGAGATGAATGTCAATTTCTTGATGTAACAAACTGTGCAATCAGTATGACTAATAAAGAGTACAGTTGTGATGGAAATAGTACTATTAAACTATTATGCTCAAAGTATCGACTTGATATGAATTTTACAAGATTGATCTCGACGTAATATTTGTTTTCGATGATACAGTTAACAACATCGTGAAATTGACAAGGTGAACGATTTTGGAATGATTAAGGAATGATGTTGAATGAGTGAGTGGAGCGAGTTCTGAGTGAAATCTAGGGGAGGTAATCCTATATCGCAAATTTTGTTCAGGATGAACAAAATTTGCGATATCAATTACCTCCCTTTAATAAAAATGCCTACAAGTTCTATACAAAGCTTCTTATTTCTTCGAGGACCTGTGAGACGCTATCAATTTAAATTGTGTAAGTAAAATCGCGATTTTTCTCTATCAAAATTTATTTTGAATGAAGCTGTTGATTCTATATTTTTCAATGGATTTGAGCGTTTTTGAATGGTTTGAGTGAGTGTTTGGAATGAATGAATGGAGCGCTGAGTGAGCGATTTAGAATGGTTATGATTGAGGTGAATTTCAATTTCACGATGTAACTAACTGTAACTACTTTTTAAGGACACACGATGTTCGCATTATCAATATTGAATTTCGAAATTGCTTATGGAGTCTGCATAAAAGATACAGTTAATGTTGACACTTGTCACGGGCTACAAACCTTTAAAACTCCAAGGGATATCGCGGGGTCTTCCACATTATACGATCCGATGATTTAGGAATGATTTTGAAATGATATTGAATGAGTGAGAAGAGCGAGTTTTGAGCGAAATTTAAGGGACGTAATCCAATACTGCAAACTTTGTTCAGGGTGAACATAATTAAAGAAATTCTTTAACCCCCCCCCCCCCTTTATAAAATTTGCACATAAGGTCTATAGATAGCTTCCTATTTCTCCAAGAACCATTCAGATGCTTACAATTTCAATTATAACTTAGAAATAGAGATTTATTTAAAGCTAAATTCATTTTAATGTAGTTGTGGATCTCATCTTTTTTTCAGTCATCTTGATCTTTTTAAGTGATTTGAGTGAGTGTTTGGAATGAATGAATGGAACGATGAGTGAGCGATTTAGAATGGTTATGATTGAGGTGAATTTCAATTTCACGATGTAACTAACTGTAACTACTTTTTAAGGACACACGATGTTCGCATTATCAATATTGAATTTCGAAATTGCTTATGGAGTCTGCATAAAAGATACAGTTAATGTTGACACTTGTCACGGGCTACAAACCTTTAAAACTCCAAGGGATATCGCGGGGTCTTCCACATTATACGATCCGATGATTTAGGAATGATTTTGAAATGATATTGAATGAGTGAGAAGAGCGAGTTTTGAGCGAAATTTAAGGGACGTAATCCAATACTGCAAACTTTGTTCAGGGTGAACATAATTAAAGAAATTCTTTAACCCCCCCCCCCCCCCCCCCCTTTATAAAATTTGCACATAAGGTCTATAGATAGCTTCCTATTTCTCCAAGAACCATTCAGATGCTTACAATTTCAATTATAACTTTGAAATAGAGATTTATTTAAAGCTAAATTCATTTTAATGTAGTTGTGGATCTCATCTTTTTTTCAGTCATCTTGATCTTTTTAAGTGATTTGAGTGAGTGTTTGGAATGAATGAATGGAACGATGAGTGAGCGATTTAGAATGGTTTTGATTGAGATGAATGTCAATTTCAGGTTGTAACTAACTGTAGTCTAACTAAGTGGAATGAGCGTTGAACGCCATACAAACAAACAAACTTCACATCATACACAGTCAAGTCCATTGGATTCTCTGACCAAAAATGGAATGATTATGTTTAAATAAGAGGATTGTTCCCCTTTTTTAATTATATCTTGCACAAACCGTTCATGTTTTAGGATTTCAAAGGCAGTCAAAAGAGCGTACCAGGCCAACGCCATATGCCTTTTTTTTCGTGCTTTGTTTTCTTGAGATCTGATCGGATTGATGTCTACCGATAGATACGTTACTAGTTCGCTTACCTTCGTTTCGCAAACCACGATAAACGTTTAATTGGCCGTCAAATTATACGATATCATCGGTAACGTCTTATCCAAAATGTATTTTTACATTGTCAAAGTGGGAATACACGCTTGGTTTTTTGATATTTTACAGAATAGCCCCATCTTTATTTCATAGAAACAGTCATGGACGTTTTAATGTTCCTAGTTCTGCTTTTTCCGTACCCGGGAATGCGTATGCAGATATGTAACACAGTTTTTGACTACAACTACTTAATGACACCGGATCGATTCTTAGAAGGCCAACAGATCTTTAGAAGCAGATCAAAAGACGCAACAGAGTGTGCAGTTATGTGCGTAAGGCGAAAATCGTGTTTTTCCTTTAACTTTGATACAATCGAAAGCATGTGTGAACTAAACGGCGACTCTGGTTCAACATTAAAAACGAAGAATGGGATGTTCTATTCTGATATTTCAAGTTGGCCAAGTCAGGTACGGTTAGAAACATTGTAAAATTGACATTCATCCTATTCGAACACTCAACGCTCTATTCATTCATGAATTCCAATATTCACTGACCATTCAAGAACGCCCAGAAACTAGTAAAAACTGACAAAGAATCATTCACATTGCTTCGCAATTTTGTTCAAATCGCAATCAGCTAGTGTTGATATGGAAGCCTTCCAAAGACACACATATCTTTTTGCAGAGAATTACGTAGATTTTTAAAGGAGGTAACAAAATATCGTACGTTACGTTCAATTTGGACGAAATTGGCGATATTGTGTTACTTTCCTTCTATTCCATTCAAAACCCTCTCCAAACACTCTCTCAATTGTATCTCATACAAAAGCATTCCAACATCATTCAACTTGTCGATTTCGCAATGTTTCGAACTACGTGCAGAGCTACTGATGGAGGGGATATTTTGGTTAACAAATTAAAATGTTTCATTAATTCTATCATTATCCCTATGTTGTTGCTACTCATTTGAAACGTCTAGTCGAGACTCATTTATGAGTAACAATACTCATTTGACACGTCTCGTCGAGATTCATTTATGAGTAACGATACTCATTTGAAACGTCTCGTCGAGATTCAATAATGAGTAACGATACTCATTTGAAACGTTTCGTCGAGACTCATTTATAAGTAACGATACTCATTTGAAACGTCTCATCGAGACTCATTTATGAGTAACGATACTCATTTGAAACGTCTCGTCCAGACGATTCGAATGAGTATCCACAATATAGCATTTCCGTGGGAAATAAAGGTTTAAGACCAGCTTTACCCCCTCTTATCTTAAGCCCTGTACGTGGATGTTTGAAACGTTACCTTGAAAAAAAAAAAGAAATAGAAAAGAAAAAAAAGAAAAACATGACTCGCAAAGTACGCCGAGTACGCGCACTAAGATTTTTTCTGTCCTCTCCTTGCGAATATAATCCTAGCAATGAACACGTGTAATTTTATTATCGTCAGCTTTTGTTAAATAAAGGCGTAATTCTATATCGTTTGGAAGTACATTTAAGCCCCCTAAAAATAAATAAGTAAACAAGGCGTGTTTCAGAAAAAAAATGATATGAAATGAATGAAAGCTACAAAGCTACGAGATCAAAAACAAGTCGCAATTCGAAAATTGTAATAAAGGGTTGTGAACCTATCATAATAGAAACAGAAACTATGAAACGTTGAAAGTTTCGATCCAAATCATCCTGTACAATACGTCTGACATAGGTTTATAGCCTTCTTTTCGAACTTTTCAGATGGTACTTTTGCCTATTGCTTGTCACATCGCGGGGTAATTGCAAAACTTGTTCATAGGCACTTTCAAAGGATTTGCGCTGACCCCTCGAAATGTATAGATCTACAAGTTTCCTAACAAATCAATTATATTTTCAATATCACACAATCATTCCTAAGAGAATAGAATTAACATTTAATAAAAACAGTCAGTTTTTTTAATATTTCGGCAAAAAAGTGCCTTTCTCAAGAAAATGAAACAAATTTATCATTTTTCCTGAAAAAGACAGTGTTTTTAATTTAAATTATATTTTTGCTTTAAAAAAAAGTGTACATTACTGCATGTAGGTTGATCCCGACTGTTACAACCGTCCTTGTGAAGAAGATGAAATTTGCATTCCATCTAACCTCGGAGCCGGGCCATCGTGCTCTCATACTTGTATTAAGTTTTGTAAGTATTCATATGTATAGCCGATCGGGCTAAAGGGCAATTTTGAATAACTTACGTCGTTAAAATTGTGGTATGTTAAGCGCTCGAATTCTAATACAACGTTTCTGATAGAATATTTTTTTTAATCAACTTTCGTTGTCTGTGTTCCAGTTGGACAATCAATGCAAAAGGGGTTCAATACAGAATTGTTAATGCTAATTCTGCGTTAAAAAGAGAATACGTCATAAATGTCATTCGTACTAAATCTACGTCATTTGGGATCAAATGCTGGTTCAAACTGCCACTCTGTTTTGATGAAAGTTTCTAAACCAATAGTTTCAAACCGTTATCATTCAGAGGTAAGGAATTTTTAAAGAAATAACATTTTACCGGACGGAACTTAGTCCTCAAGTATTTAAGTAGATAAGAACTTTTAAGTTCTTAGTTCTTTGTTTATAATTATGTTTTAACATTATACCATAGTAAACATTTATGGAACATACACCAAATTGTAAGTATAAACGATGAGTTGTGAACAGGAAATGCACCAAAATGTGAAACATCCGAAATCACTCGTCATCAAGCTTTTCTCAGCCACGTAGTTACTTATGCGCTTTCACTTCACAAAAAAATTTAAAGTATATTCTCTACATACATGTATAGAGCGAGAGAAAAAAACGTTGTGATCATGTTTTCTATTTTACATGTATGTAATGAAATTCAAGTGAAACCAACAGTCCTTTTGAAGAAAAAAGGGTATTAAATGGGGCAATGGACAGCCGCCTCTCGACTCTTTAAACCGGAAGTATGTTTTAGTTTATTTTACGGCTCTTTTTGCGCATTGTTGAAAAAGACCGGTTTTTCATAAGATTCTGCTTAATATGGAAATAACGTATAATAACGATAGTAAAATTTCATAACTTAGTACAGTTGGTTACATCGTGAAATTGACATTCATCTCAATCAAAACCATTCTAAATCGCTCACTCAGCGCTCCATTCATTAATTCCAAACACTCACTCAAAACATTCAAAAACGCTCAAACCCATTGAAAAATATATATTCTATCATGGCACGTGATTTTATGTGTATTCAAAGCATGCAGTCGCATCGTGGTTAAATGGGCGCCAATCGTCGCAATAAGTACCGAGTGGCTGTTCCATTCCCACACCGTTCAACCGGTTGCGGCGATGACAGGTGAGAGTCAACTACGACAGCATCGAAACATTATGCCGAGGAGACGGTAGGTCAAATAGATTTATTCGTGTAAATAAACGATTGAAGCTCTGGTATTCTAAAGCAGATAAATGATCGTGTAAGTGTTCAACGCTTCTATAGAATAAATCTTTACTCATATCCCTCCCAAATAAGGCCACAATCATTGATTATTTCGGAGGATTCCCATAAAAAAGTTTCGAAATTAGACTTTATGCTCTCATATTTCGCCTATCTCTCAATAAATGCTATTTTCACTTGTACACAGCTTAAGTCTAAACATCCGCCGACATTTCTTCCAAATTTGAAGACATGAAGCATCAAAACAATTTAGCTCGACATACATACAGATATTCATGTCCACTATTTTTCAAACCGGCGATTATGGGATAAAATATGGAAACAGCTGGTCGACATGTACGGCCAAGAAAACCCGAAGAAACCGACAAAGTTCGCAACTGAAAAACCTGAAATTCGAGAGACGGTCGAACGATTTCTTGAAACTAATGTAAAGCTTATTGGAGAATTTCCATCTCGTTCGGTTTTATTTACCCCTCCCGAAGTACATTTCAGCGGAGGCGATTCTCATACAAACACTTTAGGTAATGGAGATCTTCAGGAAAGAAGCGACGAAGAAATGCTCAGTCTTGATTATGCAAGATATCTGCAGAAGTGTCAGGATGAAGTGTATGCGATTTCTCGAGTACCTGCAACTGAAATCCTAATGTTTATGGCCAACGATTTAGACCATTTGTACCATATGGAAATCAATAATGCTCACCCAATAGCTGACGCATTGAAAGGATCGTATGTCTAACGAGGTTTTTGGGGAAATGTTGGAACATTTAATTGAAAAATGCGAAGAAAAGGGGCTAAATATAATACATTTTTAGCAACAGCAAGTGATGGCCAGTGGCACAAATTCGGTATTCGTGATACAAACGACCTGCCTCTAACAGTCTCCCAATTACAAAAGGACTTATGGAAGAAGTACCAATCTAAACCAAAATCTTCCTTGCTTAGTCAAATACGAAATACATGTAAAGTGACAACTCTGGATGACGTCAAACTCCATTCAATCAATCATTAAATATTCCTGCTTACCTTCTTGTGTATTCAAAACCCACTTCCTTATATGGATAAACAATAAGCAAACATTACATTCAAGTAACATTACATACCCAATCGTGATAAAAGAATAGAATGGGCTATCCATAAGGTCTGAGACTCGCAGTGCAGAGGTCCGAAGATCAAATCTCCCTCCCGTATTTTTTTTACATATATTTACATGAAGTAATTTCCTATTGCTCAGTGGCCTATACATAAATCAAAATAAGGTTTAAGAAAAGTAACGGATAGATTTTTCATAATCCTCCTTTTTCGACCCCTTGCTATGTTAGCAAGAATTTTATTTTATCTAAAATAAAAATCATTCTTGTGAGCTCGTGGTTATTATCGAAAGTTTACGGAAGATAATGAGAGACAGGCCAACTATGTTTTCCAAAAGAATTTGCAATTTTTACGATTTATTCTATAGAAGCGCTGAACACTTACACAGATCATTTATCTTCTTTAGAATACCAGAGCTTCAATCGTTTGTTCACACGAATAAATTTATTTGACCTACCGTCTCCTCGGCATAATGGTTCGATGCTGTCGTAGTTGACTCTCACCTGTCATCGCCGCAACCGATTGTACGGTGTGATTCCGGCCATGTACAAATCTTCATTGATGTAACATTAGGTGGTAAGGCAACATGGTGCAAAAAAAACCCTTTATTTTGTCTATGTTACGAAAATATTTTAAGGCTGTTAAATAAGTGAAGGGGTGTTAAACTTTGCAAGACTCTCAAATTAACTTGGGCGAATTATATTTCATCGATGACGTAGTTCATGACGTAGTTTAAAATTATGACGAGTATTGTTTACACAAGTTCCCTTTATCCGGACGGATTGATAGATTTACGCGACTGGGGAGTATCTTTTGAGACAGAAACTTTGAATCTAGTCGTAATCTATGTTCAGCCTGTGATAAATAACCAGGATGACATTGAATTGATGTTTGCTTTTAACTTCACAACAACGAAATCGTGAAAATAAAGTGGAGATGGGCGATTGACAAGAAAATCCATCGCATTTGTTTTTAATCCTTAAAGGTATTTTAACTTTGTTTGATAGTTTATTTGATTGTTAAACACTGTTTCTTATGTAGGCATTTGAGGTTCTTAGCCGTTAGAATTTAGGCTTTATCCTACCCCTTACCTACGCACCCACTAAAGTTGATGCTGTAAAAAAATGAATCCCTGGCCCACTTGAAATTTTGGATTGAAGATAGCGGGTTAGAAGCATATGTTTGTATGCTAATATTGACAAAAACGAATTAAGAATAATTATGTTTGTAATTTTGTTAATTTTCTTATTCAAATTTAGGGCCAAATTTAAAAGAATTGAGAGCTTATTATTGCTTACCAGCGCTTACTTTGGTGAAAAAGAAAAGCGTGAATTATCAAATGAAACTAATCCGCAGTTGTTAAGACCTGGTATCTTCGCGATTATTTCCCATGGAATGGTAAAAATTTTGTCATGATAGAATTTCAATAACAATTTCTAACCGTTATTTATTGAAAATTTAACCACGCTTCTGAGTTCTAAGGCTCAATAAATAATTCACTCGAGCTAAAGCGAGTTAAATTTTCAACAAACAACGGTAAGAATTTGTTAATCTATAAATCAACAACGCCATTCGAAATTAATTTGGATAGAGAAAGTCGCGATTTCACTGACATAATTCAAATTGTAAGCGTCTATTTGGTTCTTGAAGAAATAGGAAGCTATCTATAGAACTTGTATGCATTTTTATTAAAGGGGGTAATCATTATCGCTAATTTTGTTCATCCTAAACAAAATTTGCGATACTGGATTACCTCCCATTAAATTCACTCAAAACTCAATCAATTTCATTCCTTAATCATTCTTAAATCATTCACCTTGTCAATTTCACGATGTTGTTAACTGTAGCTTCTTTTCAAACTTTGATATCAATTGAATTACTGGATCATTGAATTTAACAATAAGTTTGCGTTATACGTGTCATTAAATTAGGAGGGATCACCGTAAAATAACAAAAAAAAAAAAAACTTTTTTGCATGGAAAGGTTTGCTGAATTTTTTACCAAATACAGAGAAACTGTGGTTTTCAAACATATCGGAAAATAAGAAAAAATCATTGGGTAATTTCTTTAAAAAAAAATAGGTTTTTGTGGCATTTTTACCCCTTAAAATTTTATGAATTAACATTTTTTTAACTTTTGAAGGCACATTGTGCAAATGCGATTGAACAAAGAGAATTTTCCTTTACAACAGCCATTGTGTACACGTATTAGGTCTATCAATATACAAATGTTTTGTAGCTATCTGATGGTTCTGAGTCTATACTAGACCTTAAACAAATAAAATCGTTTAACTGAAACATGGCCAGTACCACTCAAGAGCAGATAACTCTAGCACGAAATCGAGCATGGAAACGTACCTTCAAATTTTGATATAATGACTATACAATGCCAATCAATAACATATGTGACCAAGAAAAATTGCATTGGCCGGAAAAAAAGATGCCATGTGCCCATTGCTACCTAAACAGGAACAACATGTTAATTACATCATCTTGTAGATCATCGATGTCCACTGCCATCTGGTGTCAAGTCAGATCAATCAAGGACGATTGGTTCCCTTTTTAACTTCACTTGTGAGCCAGGGTATGTAGGAGGAGATTCAGCGTTGTGCTTGCCGACTGGCCAATGGAGTAAAATTATTAACACCACGTGCACACGTAAGTATAAGTAGGTACAAAATTTGAATGTAAACTAGGTGATAGTAAGTATCGCTACTTCATAAGGAATACAAGAAAAAAGAGGATACGTGGAAGTCAAGGTCACCAATTAAATGAATTAGTTTGTCCACTGAGGGCTCCAATCGAATTTAGGGATGTATCTGATTTTCATCTTAATGTTTTCTTGAAAGATCCAAAATATTCCTTTTAAATGGTCAATGACAAAAATAATATATGATTGGTTAGCAAAAAATCTGATTCTTGTCACGGTGTTACTGCTGTCAAGTTTGCAAAATTTTTATCACCATTTCAAACTTTAAACCACTCATAACGGATGATAATTGTGAAAAGCAACAAATTGAAATCGATTTCTAAAGATTGTCGAAATTCTTAGGTTAAGCTGAGTTTCAACTTTGACCTTGACTTTTGAAGAATATGACAACTTATTTCATGTAGCAAATTAACTAATTATACACGTTGCGTTTGCGAAATTATTTTAAATCTATCCGATGTGTCTATGCTCCAGCTAGCCCATTTCTATGTTTGACATTGTAGCTTCTTAAAGAACAACGCGAAAAAGGACCATCTGGGTGGCGCGTAAAATGTCGACCATAGTCAGACTGTGCGGTCTGTGCTTATTTTCTGAGTCTAGGATCATCAACCTACCTTCTATTGAAAGAATTTTTGAAATGCGACTTCTGGTTGACCTTTGCTGGATCAAATCTCTTTTTCAATAATTCAGGTATCAGAAATCCCGGATGGTCACTTTTCGCGTGACGGGTCACTATTATTTTGTAGAGAACAATTGTACGTGATATTTTGAAACCTATTCATAGGTGTAGAAGCTTTGAAATGGACGAGTTTAACCCTTGTCATGCTGAATAAATTTTGGCTAAAACTTTTCACCCAAATCATTTTATTTGAAAAACTAAAGCTATTGACAATTCTGGTTTGAAAGTGAGAAACAGTTGGTTTAGACTAACATCAGACTGCACATATGTGCAGGCTCATGTTTGCCTATAGCTTCTGCTAAGGTGGGAATATTCCGGGTTCAGCATGACAAGGTTTAATTTCAACGTCTGACCTTTAACTGTGACATTTGGGCTAAAAATTGATTAGAAATATTAAGTTTGCTAATAAATAAGAATAATAGTGCCAATTCTTTTGAAATCTAAGCTCAAATGTAGGACAAATTGAAAGCGTGACATAAAGATCCGACTTTTGATAAGCAAGTAACAAGTAGTTTATAGCATAAATATGTGCAATTTATTTAAATCTTAAAAATCGCGATGTTTAGTCGTTTTTGTAATACAAAAAAAGGAAAGAAAAAGAAATGTGTTGATTCGGACCGTAGTGGCCTAAGAGAGAGGCGGATGTCTTTCCACTACGTCAAGCCGCCATGTGCCCTTTGAGAAGAAGTTTATCAATTATATCATAAAGTAGACGACTCGTGAGTTATATTTATAATTCATTTGTATTTTGGAAATGACCCTTAATTTTGCATTCGAATTTGAGTCACAAAAATAGCCGCTTAAGGTAGCAATGGACGCATGGTATCATTTTTTTCCGCCCAATAATTTTTTTTCTTGCTCACATATGTTGTAGATTTACATTGTCTAGTCATTATATCAAAATTTGAAGGTACCTTTCCATGCTCGTTTTCATGCTAGAGTTATCTGCCCTTGAGTGGTATTGGCCATTTTTCAGTAAAACGTATATATTCGGTTTAGGTCTAGTATAAACTAAGTACTAACTTATAGCTATAAAACAAATACATTTTGATAGACCTTATACATGTACACAATGGCTTTTGCCAATAAAATTTCTCTTTGATCAATTGAATTTGCACAATTTGCCTTCAAGAGTTAAAAATGCACTAGTTTTTGTAATTTTACAGGGTAAAAATGCCACAAAAACCTATTTTTTGAAGAAATTACCCAATGAATTTTTCTTGTTTTCCGAAATGTTTAAACCCCATATTTTTCCTTTATTTGGTAAAAAATTCAGCATATCTTTCCATGCATATAAGAAAGTTTTCGTTATTTTACATTGACCTCTCCTAATTGAATGACGCTTGTAACGCATTTTTATTGTTAAATATAATGATCCAGTCATTCAGTTGATATCAAATATTGAAAAGAAGCTAAATTATGAAATTTTACCATCATCATTCTACGCTATTTGCAGAAGCAGAACCTTACGAAAACCGGTCTTTTTTAAACAACGCGCAAAAAGAGCCGTAAAATAAACGAAAACCCACTTCCGGTTTAAAGAGTCGGAAGGCGGCTGTCCATTGCCACCTTAAACTATAAATAATCGACATATTTCCGTCATTCAGGAAAAACAAACAAACAACAACAACAACAAAAAAAAAATAAATTCATTCCTAGATTACCATTGGTAGAACTTGATCTCATGGTATCCGAGAACGAGTCCATTATCTTGCTCGTTTTTCGAAAAAGAATCTAACAAATATCATGAAAGGGGGTAGGGGTGGTCAATCAGGATATATGCACATACGCGTTATTTTGATACGATATTCTTCTTTCGCTTATTGTTCTTAATACATTTGTTATTTTCTTTCTTTAACGTTCTTTTCAACGTTTGTACAAAGTCAAAATGAAAAACTGTCCAAATTTGAAATCATTTAGTAAACCTATAAATAGGGTGATAACTCTAGGTTGTAGGTGATGTGGTTTTCATAAAATTTATGCCATAGTCAAAACAACACGTCAATGCCGCGATCATGCTGAAGGTCTCTTATTTCCAAACAGACGCAAACGTTAACAGTTGTAATAACTGTTAATTGGTAAGTGATATAGCCTTCGAGATCATTTAGTAGATTCCGAGAGTCAATGTCAGTGTAATTTTGACAAGGACACTTAATTTCGGCATTAAATCATTTTCGATAGCCATAGCTCTGAATGGTCATTGAGAGAGTGTTCATATAAAAATTGTCCTTTGCATCTGACTATTATTAGCTGGGGCCGCCATCAAAGCGCAGTGGTAGCGTGTCGGACTATCATTCAAAAGATACAAGGTTCGATCCTCGACGGCGGCACTCATTTTTTATGACTATTTGTCTCCCACCAATTGGTTGATAATCGTAGACATATGTGAGATAGTAGCTGGGAGCTAGGAAAGGCTGTGGTGGTTGTACTGGTGAGAGAAATACTAGAAAAACCATTGTTAGGTGCTCCAGCCGCATAGAACTCCATTCAATCAATCATTAAACTCCACAGCTGTATATGGAATGGACTGTGCCGACGACGAAGCCTGCAAAGCCATTGGTGGAATTTGTTCCAATGAATCAAGATGTTCTTGTCCATTAGGCAGAGTTTACATTACGAACGAGATAGAGTGTTTGAAAGGTAAAAAAAATGATTATAGGTACAAGTTAAATGTGTGATAGAAGGTAAGTTTTGTATATTCTGTTATAGACGCAATTGGCATTTGAACTCTCACTTAAATTTGTGCATCTGTACTCGACTGATGAATCAAAGTTTTTTCTATGTTCATCCGGTCAACTGCTGGAAGAAAATCCACGATTTCACTGATTTAGTTGAATTTTGTAATTGTATAATGGGTTAATGATGACATCAAAAGCCATTTATAGGACATGTATGCATATTTTCATTATAGAGAGGTAATAAATACCGCTAATTTTGTTCATCTTGAACAAAATTAGTGATATTGGATTACCTCCCTTTAATTTCGCGCAAAAATCACTCATCGAACTCATCCAATTTCATTATGAAATATTTCAAAATATCATTCAGCTTGTCAATTTTACGATGTTGTTAACTGTAAGCCTAATAACAACCCTAAAATAAGAAGTAAAAAAAGTTAGATATATTTCACCGCTTTGCACGTGCTCTCCTGATAAAGGTACTAAGTGGCGTAATTTTTTTAAAAGTTTGATAATCCCTGCGTTCTGAATCACCAAACGGTGCAAACTGTTTTCCAATTGTACCCCGCTTTGCACGCAAGTGCACGTGACCACAGCTCAACATGAAGATTAAATCAAATTATGTTAAGCAATTGAGCATATATTTTTATGTTTTAGACTGCGATGATTCTTGGCTGCCCTTTGGTGACAGTTGCTACTTTTTTGGGGATGTCAGCTTAACAATGGATATTTCTCAGGCCGAGGTAACTTCCTTTTTTCTTTCAAATCAAATGTTTAAATGAGTTATAATTGTCGGAATTTTCAATGTAAAGGCCCGGTCCCCCTGCACTTACGAATGCATTGGGGATGTAAAACGTATGAAAATCTTTACATTCGTTGAAAAGACGCTTTGCATCTGTTTCTTACCCTATACATACGCTTTCCATACGATCTGTCCGTTGAGCATCCACCCATTGTGATTTCATCCGTGCACAAAGTTTTGAGCTGCACAAAAGTTGTAGAGTGGATACACTTTCCGCTATGAACGATGTAAATGCGAATCAATATGAGGAACAAACGCTTCGTATCCGAAATCATCCGTTATACATCCGCTGTATCCGCAATCCACCCGTAAGGCGTCCTCATTACTCCAATCCGGTTTGGTTGAAAACGTACAGAGGGCGGATTTATCGGGAATACCAAAAGTTGATAAAAGGGAAGTAACGCGGATATTTAATTTACGGTCAATTTGACTGGCGAGCCTGTCTCAATCTATCGATACAGTATCGGAGGGTAGCGTAGATCGGACAGGTTCTCCAGTCTAATGGCAAATGCTTTATGTATCCATTCTTTCCGCTAGTCGAATATGTCACAGTAACACCCGGTAACCTCTTCTGAGCTGTCATCCGCTCTTTTCCGCGAGGCTTCCGATGAACACCCATTCAACATCCCGGCTACATCCATTAAACGTCCGACATTTTCTTTTATGTTTACGCAAATTTTTGCTACATTTATCAGTTTTTATCAAGCGTATTAGAACGGATGGAAAGTTCACTCTTTCGCCTTGTCCGTTTAGCATACGTTTTGTGTCCGTTTCGCAGTGTGACCGGGCTTTTACACATAGAGTTTTTTGGGGTTTTTTTCCGAAGAAATTTCTGAATGGAGAGATCATGTGCAAGATTCGATTTATTTGGGTTAAGTTATAGCGCAAGCCTCGGTTTCAAAACTTATTCAAAAACTACGTCGATATCACGTGACCTGTTTTTCCCCAAAGACCTTTAACAAAAAAGGAAAATAAAGGTATTAGGGAAACAAGAGCCTCTGAAACGGATAATGCCTTCTCAAATAGACATTGTCTAAAAGTATTCGCTCTAAATGGACAAAAGTTTCTTGAGATGCCAGAGAAAGCATTTAAGGTTCACGAACAATAGACAATTCTTTTTGTTTAATTTGTATGGCGTTGTTGTAATCTGTTTTTAATTACAACTGAACACCATCACTCAATTAGCAAACGAGCCGCGTTCTTAGCACTGTTGGTACATGTAGCGCGTCGGATTGTCAATCTAGAAGTCCCGGGTTCGATCCCCGACGACGACACCCATTCTGTCTTACTATTTTTCTCACGCCAATGGTTTGATAATCGTAGAGCTATGTGAGATAGCAGCTGTGGGCTATAAAAGAATGTGATGATAATATTTGTGAGAGAAATACCAGGAATTCATTGTTAGGTGCTCTAGCCGTCGCGGTATAACTGAAAAAATGAAAGCGGCGTAAAACTCTATTAAATCAATCAAAAATTCAATTAGCATACAGCATATTTTCAACAACAATGATGTCCAATGAGAAATATGTAAAATTTAGAAATTGTCATAGTTATTCACATCATGTAATTGACAATCATTCTGCTCAAAACAATTCAAAAGCAGTCGGTAAGCGCTCCAAACACTCAACCCAATTACTCTAATCATAAAATAAATAACTCCAACAGACTATCTGTATACAGTAATATTAAACACGAACTTAACCAAGAAGAGTATCTAAACTTCATAAACAACGATCAACATAAACTTGCATTGACGAAATTCAGAATATCTTCACACTATTTAGCAATTGAAAACGGGAGACACAACAACATTGATCTAAAAGATAGAAAATGCATCCATTGCACAATGAATACTATAGAATCAGAATATCACATGCTCTTAATTTGCCCAAAATATAAAACGCTCCGAGAAACATACATATCAAAATACTATTATACATGGCCTTCAAAACAAAAATTTCATGCTTTGTTATCTTCAAAATCCAAAACAACAATCGTTAAACTAGCAAATTTCATACATCGAGCTTTTAAAATTAGAAAAGAAACCGATTCAGAATAAAATCCGCAAATGATGATAAGCGACCTCGACAAACAAAACCGCAAAAAATTTCACATCGAAAACTCGTAACTAAAGCACAAAAAACAAACAAACAACGCGAACACATGAGTACCATTTACACAATAATAATAATAATAATGTTAATAATAATAATAATGATGATATTTCTTTAACAAATCGGACATATTCGTATAACAATCGACCCATCGTAAATATTCGAGCATATTCGGTTCTAATTAGAAACCGCGTGACTACGCGTTCACTAAAAATGCGATCACGTGATGTGTGGAACAAACCACCGCCGCAACACTTATCTAACAAGTTTACTTTTTTCATTTCTTGACTAAACCCGATTTCTTTCCGACGGCCCGTGAATATACCTCAAACGAGATGTGTTTACGTTAATTCTGAAGCAAACTGATAGGAAATTTTGTCGAATAGATAAGACTGAAATTTTATTTGAATAAAAATAATTTCGATTTTGACTCCAATGGCTAAAATTCCATGCAAAACAAAACTTCGCCTTTGAGGTATATAGACCGCATCTTCAAAAATATACGGTATATGAACTTGAGATGCGAAGTTTGTTTCTACTCCAGCTTACACTGAGTTGCCTATAAATCATCATGGCAAAACAGTATAATAGCAATTTGTTTTACTCTTGCTAACCAATCATATAAAATTAAAGAATTGTATCTCTTCTCAATCATTGATATCTCCACATACATGTACATTTCCACTTCAAAAATGTTAAATTTTGGCTCAAAATATGTTTTGTATTTAATGCCAAATAAAGAATGTGTTATGTTATGTTAAAAATCAAAGTACTGAACGTACTGAAAGCTAGCAAAGCAAAGATATTTCAGGAATCTTCCTTTTAAAAAATTATTATGATACAAAATCGTGGTAAAAATAAAGCGAGGAGTTAAAAAGCATACTTTCGAATGAATTCTTATTTGAATATAGTATATGCAGGTAACCATACAATGTAGTATGCATAGTGAAAAGTCTTGTCAAGCTAAGTCATTACTTTGCGCACATGTGTCATTCTTGGAAATCTACATTCCAATATGCTGTACAACCGTGAATTTGAAATATTTCTCATAAATCCCGATTTCTCTTTCATATTTCTATTTAAATGTTCTCATTTTCTAAATGAGCCCCCCTTTCTGACATAATAAATATTTTGGTCATTGTTCATCACGGATGAGCCAAATTTTCATGTCCCTACGTTTGTATTTTCAGATGAACTTTTCAGAAGGCTTTATCGTTTTGAATAATAAACTGAACAAGTTTCATCATAATTGCGCTAAATGTATGACTCGTAAACAAAGAAAGTGTCAACATGTATCCTTTCCTCGTGTTTGCATATGGAATATTTCAAATTCATACGGTATATCTTAATGACCTGACAATCATTACTATCAAATATTCATGATTATCGCCCCTGTGATATAAACACCGAAGAGAGTTGATGACGAACGACGTACGAGGGATATCTAATTATCACACAGCTCACCATACTGAAGCCCAATTTGCCCTTACGAGCTTAATAAAGTATGAGGGGGCCGAAACTGCAGACTAACAGTGCTCTCGATAAGGGCCAAAATCAGGCAATTTGGTTATTCCATGTTGGAGTTTCAGGATTTATTTTTAAAAGTAAGAATTTTTAACAACGCCCCCCCCCCCCCCCCACACACACACACTTTCCTTTTCCTGTACACCTTATAAATGCTTCTTTCCTTACTAAAAATAAGTTTAAATTGTGCTCCCAAAGTCCACCAATTTGGACAGTTGTTTAAGAATAAACGACTCTCAAGCTTTAAAACTTCTCTAGCCTTAACTTTAAGCTGTAGGTACGAGCTTTGGTTGCAAAATCGCCTTTTATTACTTTCATTAAATAAATTATGGAAACTGGTATGAGAAACTGTGGAGTTTCTATTTGGAATCGGTCCTTAGATGTATCTTACGTGTCAGGCCTAGGAAATGCGGCTTACTCAAATTTTAGTTGCGATGTTTTGGCACCCGGCGAAATTACGGAAACTGATGATTAATGCAGCTTTATTGTAATCGCAATGTCGTTCCAAGGGTGACGAAGGTACTAGGTAGTGTGCAAATAAATGTTCTGAACTTATTCAAAATTACGCAGAATTATCCGAATAACAGAAGACAAGAAAACCTCGTCATTTCAAATCTCTTGTCAGACATGTTGCTGACGACACTTTATATGACGTCATTGGGATTTCCCCATGTTCTCTGTAAATGCCGTTTTTAAACGAGGATAATCGATTGACCTTTCGGATTTTTTTCCGGTAGTGTCTATTTTCACTTAGGATAAAATACCGGTAGATCTATTCTATGACTTTTAGAAAGGGATATTTCGAAATTTTATCGGTCAGATCTGTTAAAATTACGTTTAATCTTACGAATAATTTCCTTTGTTTTCGTTTGTTTCAATAGGCCAATCAAAGGTATTCCTCGCCATCTGCATCCGAAAAGAAAGGTAATGACAGAAGCGGCAATGACGCGTCGCTAATCATTTAGCTACAGCGGCCAATCTGCCGACAGCGGTCACTCGATTTCCCCCCGTGCAAATTCCTTCTTTAATTGCACTGTGAATAGCGTGATCTCCTGAAATGCGGCCGGCGGTCACCTTAATTGGTCTAATTCCAACTATTTATCACACCTATACAACGGTCATCTGACAAAACACGCGACTTAATTAGTCGTGTTTGAAAAAATCGATAATCACCACTATAGTAAACAGCCGAAGTCGCTTTATCGTAATGTATTATTGATCTACAATGACCTGGCACTCATTACATATTCCTTTTAACCCCTATTGATAGTCGGTAAATGTTTCTTAAAATAGAGTTATACTCGCGAAGTAAATATGTAAAATATTGTATCACTACTCGTAATGTATACGGAAATTTAGCCGTGGTAGTAAGGAGGATTTCCCTCAACCGGGAGGTCATGTGTTCAAACCGGACATTGATCAAACATGTTTTTATTTCTTTTTTAGGGTAATACTTTTTAAAACCTATTTTGTTACTTTTGGTATTTTGAACTGTGTTGCACAAGGCTAATGGTATTTGGCACAGAAATCTTTCCGCCAGCCTCAATTTGATTTAAAATTTGATTATTGCAAATTTCTGTCCTTAAATCACTGTGATTCACCGAAAATAATAGTAAAATTTGAAATATATCTAGATCTATATTTCAGAGATGAAGAGGCATTTTTTTTTAAAATTTGCGTTGGTATGGACCTAAAAATATATACAGGGTTTGAATATCTTAATCGAATTCCTGTTTAAGTATGATTATGTTGTTAACGTCAAAAACTCGTTTGTCTTCATATCTTATAACTCAATATCATGAAGCAAATATTTTTTTTTAATTGGGACTACTTTTTAGTGCAAGCTTACTAAATACTTAATGTTTTTACATTGAGGTATGAAACCAATATTACACTCGATCAGAATAGAATAGTCTTGGTTGGTGCAAACAACCAAAATTGAGTGATATAAGAAAAAAAATATTAATCGTAACTGACAAAAAAACTAATAACAAAATAGTAATAAGAAATGTAATTTAAAAAAAAAGAAAAAAATCAATATGTTAATAATAATCACAAGGATTAAAAAAATGTTTCTCTGCCGGGAATTGAACTCGATCCGCCAACATTTCGCTGTTCGGGAAGGCGCATGTAACCACTGTACTACCGCGACTATTTAATGTAAAGTGAAATAATAGAATTAAAACGGTGGCATGAAATTGAGTTACGCTGCGGGAATACTCGAGCACTGACGAAAGCTAATGAGTGCCAGGTCATTTTAGATAAATAATACAAGTTATCAACAACCAATTATCGATTTAATCCCGTGTTGTCGATTAAATGACGTTTAATTGGCCAGTATTATTTATTTGATCTACTTAAATGATGATAATTAATTAAAGGATATGGAATTTCTCAGTTGCCGGGTCTCGTTAAATAAAATGATCTTGAGCATTACAGGTTGTTTACACATTTAGCAAACTGATTTCTCGAGGTCTTTAAAATGGACGAAAACCTGCTTTGATATCAATTCTCGCCATAATGTCTCTTTCTAAACGTAACTTCCTCTCTCTAGAAGATCGTGAGAAAAAAGGTGATACGCATGCTTGAATCTGGACGATCTTCCAGGATTATTGATGAGTTCGGTGTAGGTCGTACGCAGGTCAAAACTGTGGCTAAACGCGATCGAGAAATTCTCGATGAATATGATTCTGGTTTACTTGTTTTCACAATATTTTTATATTAAATGGTATAATTCCTTATTCTTTTAATGACTAACACTTAACAAGAAACTTTGGGATTGCTTAGAATTTGGAGAAGTCTAAAGTTTTGCGATCTGGTAATGACTTACACAAAAGTGGTTCGACAAAATGGCCGCCCGAAGGATACTGTGAACAGCAGCCAATCTGTGTACAGCAGCCAATTTGGCCCTCTCCCTTGACTGGCTGCTGTACACAGATTCGACTGCATGAATTATTTTGGTCAGCTATTATATGTGTGGTCGCCTTGATTATCGATTTTTTGCACGTGTGGACTTACTTTAAATCCTTTATTAGGTAAATTCGTAAAACGTCCGGGGTCAAATAACAGGACGTTTTCCTTGAAACGGTTTAACATTACGGGAGAACTACTTTTTATGGCGAAAGCTTTCATGAATTTAGTGGTTAAGGCCGAAGACAGGTTGCACTCATTTGAACTTTGAGGCTTCCTCAAAATTTGTATGTTTGCATTGCTAGCTAAAAACGATCAGAAACCGTTTAAAAAAAGCCCGTTTGAAATGATCAATATTTCAATCATATCAATCAAAAGATTGAGAGAATTTGTTGTCTAGTGTTGATTTTTAAGTCTGAATTGCCTGAACAGACACAAAATCAGAAGAGAAGTAGATTTTATTAAAGGGAGTTAAAAAAGAATCGATAATTTCGTCTAATTTGACAAAGAATTTGGTTATGTTTTACATCACTTGAAATTAATTCAAAACTCGCTCAACTACGCGACTTATTCATTTCATTCGTTATTCATTCCAAAATCATTCAATCTGTCAATTTCACGATATTCTTAACTGCAAAACGGTCAATATCTTTATCAAAATCGAACAGATCATTCAACAATTTTATTTTGATTGACTGGTGTCGATTTCAAAGTATTTGATTATTCCATTAAGACACTCAATCATGAAAGAATATCATTTGTAAGGGAGGTAATTCAATATTGCTTATTTCGTCCAGTTGTACAAAATGTGCGATATTGAATGATCTCTCTTTAAATTCATTCAAATTTGCTCCTCGCTACAGAGAGACAAATCAATCTCGGAGTTTTGAGGAAAAAATATTAAAGGACGGAAGAAACATGAGAAGTAGAAAAATGAAACCACAAACCCTACTTTGAATAACACATTAAACTCGAAAAATGCATCGGATTTTCAAAATTTTAGTCGAGAAAATATTGTTGAAAACATACTTGCTGTTTGGTGCTTAAAATATTTTAGGTGCTCCAGCCGCCGCGATATACGGCGTTGAACTCCAATTCAATCGATCAAGCAATGATTTTGGTTTCCGTGTCTATCAAGTGTACAGGCTGTCGGAATTCAACAAACTCATGCATCTGCAACATTATTGATTGATAAAGTAAAGAACATCGTGAAATGGACAATGAAAATCATTATTTGAATGAAATGTAATTTAGGGTTGATAATACGTGATCGCTTTTTTTTGTCAAAATTGGATGAGATTGGTTATAGTTTATTACAGTTAGTTACATCGTGAAATTGACATTCACCTCAATCAAAACCATTCTAAATCGTTCACTCAGCGCTCCAATCATGCATTCCAAACACTCACTCAAATCATTCAAAAACGCTCAAACCCATTGAAAAATATAGAATCAACAACGTCATGCAAGAAATTTTTGATAGATAAAAATCGTGATTTCACTGATATAATTGAAATTGCAAGCGTCTCATAGATTCTTGAAGAAATAGGAAGCTATGTATAAAACTTGTGTGTATTTTTTTTTTATTAAAGGGAGGTAATCATTATCGCTAATTTTGTTCATCTTGAACAAAATTTTCGATAAAGGATTACCTCCCATTCAATTCACTCAAACATCGCTCCACACACTCAATCAATTTCATTCCTAAATCATTCCAAAATCATTCACCTGTTGTCAATTTTACGATGTTGTTAACTGAACCTCCCTTGAGAAGAGTCCTCGTTTTTTCAACACAACGCAAAAGTATTCGGGGTATAATTTGATTGATTTCAACAAATGTCGCTCGCTTTAATCGATTTCGAATTGTTTCTAAAAGCATTTTGAGTGATTTGTGCGAGTGTTTGGAATACTTAAATGGATCGCTGAGTGAGCGATTAAGAATGCTTTTGATGAAGGCGGATGTCAATTTTAAGATGTTCTTAACTGCACTTTTTACGCTGTAATTAATTTGCCGATTAGAAATTGTTTTAAGTTTATGCTGATATGCAACTAACGATACAAATGCATTTATTATCTACTTATTTGTTTCCAGGTGTTTTGTTGGAATCACAATGCGAATTTGGTTGAAGTAAATACCGTTGATGAGCTAAATTTCCTTCAGACAGAAATGAAAGCAAATCACTTTGCAGGTAAATTTATTAAATTTCGAAATTTAATGTTAGATACTTCATCTAGATTTCTTTACTTTTGTTTTGTTTGTTTGAATGCGGTTTCACGCCGCTTTAACATTATTTCAGTCATAGCTGATGAGATGTTACAACGAAAATGCACACCCCAATGACATACAGTTAGTTACATCGTGAAATTGACATTCACACCAATCAAAACCATTCTTAATCACTCACTCAGCGCTCCAATCATTCAATTCAAACACTCACTCAAACCATTCAAAAACGCTCAAACCCATTGAAAAATATAGAATCAACAACGTTCAAAATAAAAATAGCTGGGAAAAAATCAGGATTTGACTTATTTAATTTGAATTGTTTTGCGTCTGATAGGTTCTTTAAGAAATTTGGAACTATCTATAGAACTTGTATGCATATCTTAAAAAAGGGAGGTAATCAATATTGCTAATTTTGTTCATCCTGAACAAAATTTGCAATACTGGATTACCTCCCATTAAATTCACCCAAAAGTCGCTCAACGCATTCATTCAATTTCATTCCTAAATCATTCCGTAATCATTCACCTTATCAATTTCACGATGTTGTTGGACAAAGGACCTTCATGCCATGAGTCGATTTCATATTTCTCGCGGCCACCGAGGCAGTTTTTTTTCGTTTGCTCAATCACTGATTTTTATGTTTCAGTCACGAGCTTTTGGATGGACCTGTACCAGTTCGGTAATCGAGATGGTTCAGAGCGCTGGAAAACCTCCACTAATCAACTCGACCCACAAGGTAGGTGCTATTTGACGCCTCCTGGCGTTATATACCAAATCTGCATATTACACAAGTTACATATTTTTGGCAGTATATTCATCTAGTATCACTACAAAATTGAAATTCACTCCGATCAAAATTATTATTTATTCTTATTTGGTGCACTCACAAACACTCACTCAAGTTACCGAAAACACTTCGAAATAGTTCAAATAGATTAACATCGATCAATTCCTTTCCATATTTTATTTTCATTGTGCGGATTTCAAAGCATCTAATTTGTTCCTTCCCTACACACTACAGTTAACAACATCATGCAATCGACAAGGTGAATAATTTTGGAATTATTTAGGAATGAAATTGAATGGGTGTGAGGAGCGAGATTTGAGTGAATTTTATGGGAGGTTATCCTATATCGCAAATTTTGTTCAGGATGAACAAAATTTGCGATATCGATTACCTCCCTTTAATAAAAAATTGCACACAAGTTCTATATATAGCTTCTAAATTCTTAAAGAACCTATCAAGAACGCTATCAATTTGAATTATGGTAGTGAAATGGCGATTTTCCTCTATCAAAATTTATTTTGAATGGCGTTGTTGATTCTACATTTTTCCAATGAGTTTGAGCGTTTTTGAATGGTTTGAGTGAGTGTTTGGAATGAATGAATGGAGCGCCGAGTGAATGATTAAGAATAATTTTGATCGGAATGAGTGTCAATTTCACGATGTTTTTACATGTAACTGTAACAGAACAGCGCGTATACTTTCTTTTAAAAGGAGAGATAATAAGATATAGCTATTTCAATCCAGTTTGACAAAGTTATAGATATTAAATGACCTCCTTTTGAAATTTCTTTCAATTCTCGAAAATCCAACTCAATCAATTTCACTTCAGAATCACTCCAATTTATTCACCTGGTAATTTTCACCGACTTTTACATGTAAAAACCTGTTGGGCGACCAAATTCCTGTTGTGAATATGTAATCATACGAACTGTTTAGTTCCAATCTTATAAGCTATTCTGTAGCTACTCTGGCATTTACAGTCGATATTGCTCGAGCGACCACGTCTATTAAGCGACCAATTTTATTAAGCGACCACCGAAAAAAGTCCCCTACAAACAAGCAAATTCTCTGTAAAAGAGGACATTTATTAACGAAAAATTGGTTATTGTTGAATCTTATGTTGTTGGAACCCATTAGAATCGTCTCAATAAGACGATTCTAATGGGTTCGAACATCATAAGATTCAGTACGACTTGACCGACATCCTTTAAATGCTATAAAAATGAACTATCACACTTATCATGGTATTTCGTATTAAGCGACCATTCCCATAAACGACCGCTTTTTGGTGGTCCCTTAAGTGGTCGCTTAACACAAGTATTTATTTGCATACGGTAAATAATATTGTGATACATGAATATACTCTCACCCCACACAATGACATTCTCAAACGCTCAAAAAAGTTTCGAAAACCATTAAAAACCGTTAATATCTTCATTCAAATGGAACAAATCCTTCCATGTTGTTGTTTTTATTGCTATGAGTAAGTAAGTTTATATATCGATATTTAAAGTCACGCAAACCTATCTATGGAACACTTTTATTAAATGGAGGTAAAAAAATATCAATTATTTCGTTTGTAATGAACGAAATTAATGGTGTTATATTACCTCCTTTTTATTAAAAACATTATTACACTCGTCCTTTTCATTCAAAGTAGGTCCAAAATAATTCAGCCTACAGTTAGTAGCATCGTGAAATTGACAATCTTCTCAATCAAAACCATGCTTAATCGCTCACTCAGCGCTCAGTTCATTCATTCCAAACACTCATCAAACCATTCAAAAAACGATCAAAATCGCCAAAAATGATATGACCAACAGCGACATTCAAAATGGAAAACGCTTAAAGAAATCCACGATTCCAATGATTTAAGGTAACTGCGGACACATAGAGAGCCATTTCAGGTTCCAATTTTAAATTGTCTGCAAATCATGCCATATGCGATAAAACTGAACTTTTAAGTAGTCGATTTCATATTTCGGTCATAAAAGGGATTTCATAACGTAGAGTTGACGTTATGACGTCATGAAGGGCCGACCCCTTTTTTAGGCACCGAATTCAGTAATTGACCATAATTTCGGAAATAATGAACCGATTTTTATCCTGAAAACGCCATTTGCTTCGTATAAAGACGCCTGATGTTATGTTTTGATTGATATGAATATATAAGTGTAAGAAATACAATTAAGTGTAACGTCTTGTATGTTAATGCCTTATGCGTTACTGTTACCGAGTACAGTTACTGAAAATATTGCCTTTTTACTCGAAAATTTGTTCGGTGACCTATGCTGAAATTTAGATATTTTGCTACCAAACCATTCCGCTAAAGATTTTTGAAATAAAATCCATGTGTCTTCGGGTTTGATTTTTTGTAAAATTCAATTCCGCGAAGATATCGCAAATCAACGGAGATTTCAACGTCGCGTCAACTGTTCACAAAAGCTGTCTTTTAAACGGATGAAAAATTATGTGAATTTTTGTTTTTCTTAAAAGCACATTCAGATTTAATACTTCTGAAGCCTATATTTTACAATAAACCTGAATTTCAAGTATTTTAGAAAACGTTATTGCAAGGAGATTGGCTCCAAATAAACATAGTACCGATTGTTTTGGTGCGACGTCGAATTCGACGAAAGCTTTTGCAACAACTTCACGAAATCGAATTTAAAAGAAAATCTTACCCGATTACATATCATTTTTTTTATTAAAGCAAAGCATTTTCCTTTCGCTTCAAAATAACAAAAAAATCAGCATAGGTCACCGGACAAATTTTTGAGAAATTCTATTCATTTTCAAAAGATCAAATGAAAAAAGGAACGTCAAATCTTAAAATTCGCGAAATAGATAGCGTTTCGTGTCTGTTTTTCTATTTGAAAGTGCACAGAGATTAAATGACTAACTCGGGCGTTCTTGGAGTTTCCAAATGAAACTTTTTACGTAAAGATCGGCCCATTTATTCAGAAAATATTTGCACATACTGATTTTGGCGGGTTGAAAAGGGGTTGGCCCCTTAATGACGTAACGAGCTTCAGACCCTTTTCATAGCGTGTTAGCTAATGCCCGCATTTCAAATATAAATCTCAGCAATTGTGAGAATTTAAGAAAGTCGAAAATTAGACAATGTTATCTGTCCGCAGTTACTTTAATGGATTTGGATTTTTATAGGCCTAAAAATGGTTCATGAAGACATATAAGAAGATGTTAATAGAATTCGTATGCATATTTTGTTAAAGGGGGGTAATAAATATTACCAATTTGTTCTCATTGAACAAAAATAGCAATGCTGGATTACCCCCCTTTAATTTCACTCTAAACTTATTCCTTGCACTCACTCAATTTTTTTCAAAAATCGTTCCATTATAATTCAGCTTGTCAATTTCACGATGTTGTTAACTGTATCAGTATCACTATTTATGATATGACCTACGTCGCTGAAGTGAACCCAACGAATATTTTTGATATTACACTGGTGTTATTGCACTAGTATAATTACTATGCAAATGAGCTAAGAACGGATAGCAACGTCAGATTTTCTTTTGGTAAATGACGTCGAATTGGATTTACTGACGTCATTTCGCAGACGGTGCTACATGTCTCGCAGGATAATTTGAATCGATAACTATCCTAATTTCCTTGTTTCATCAAAATCAAATCGGGTTATATTATAAGCAGAATATCAAATTTGTTCTCATCTAATACCGAATTAATTGAACTCGTCATCTTAAACAGATAAAAACTCGGCACAGCCGTGTTTTTATCAGCTTATAGATGACTCGTTTGATAAATTTCGGTGTTCAATGACCACTCATTGCATATCCTCTATGCTCTTACCTGTACTTTACATGTAGTTGCAGATTGGTATGACAACGTACCAAACTTACCGAACGAACGCTGCTCGGTGTTTTACGCACCCCACTACAAGTTTCTCGACACATTATGTGGGGTTCCCCATTCCGTGCCTCTTTGTGAAAAATAAAAAGACATGTGGACTGGGTTTTTTTCGGGGTCCAAATTTATAAAACTTCATCCGTACTCAGCCTACTTTTTCCTCAAAAACTATATAAAAATATTGAAACGATTGTTTTCTATCTAGTGTTTAAAACTTTTCCATGAATTGAATGGTTATGAGGAGAGTGTTGTGGTTGAAATTACGGAGAGGTAATGAAATATGACTTAATTCGTCCATTTGCACGCAAATTGCGTATTTATTATCGTCCTTTAATAAAATATACTCATTCTTATGTTTATTTGTCTTCAGTAATCCATTCGTCGCTTTTAAATTCTCACCAGCCAATAAAATCAAGTAACTACCTGACCGATTTGATTGGAATGTTGATCATTTTGAGCTCACCTTAGCACGAAGTGGTAACGTGATATTCGTCGTGCGTCGTCCGTCGTCAACACTTACATTTTAGTCTTTGTCCTACTTTTTTATCAAATCAGAAGGCTGGATTTTCAAAATTTTTGATGGTTTATATTCCATAAACTATTCAAACGAAGGTTTATTTTGATCATTATTTCATTTAAACGTTGAAGTTTATCTGATATATCACGCATGCGTACCGACTTAAATCTACCCCCTCATTAATATGCAACGAGCACATGAAAAGATGATGAGAAAATCGTGATACACGAGCACATGTTTTTGAATGGGTACTCTATGATGATTTTGACCCGACAGGGTTGGCTCTAGCCTGTCGAATCTTATTATACAACGACTATTTTTCGTTACTGTTCATTTATTTTTTTTTTAAAAAAAAAGAGAGAGAAAATTGTCGCTTACCGAATAACACTTAAATATCAATTCAAAAGAAAATTATAATTTTTTCTTCTTTCTTATCATTTATTTTAACAAATTTCCCTGTGTTCATTTCTTCCTCGAGCCTTCATTTCGCCGTATCTCTCTTCATTTTACAGCGGCTTTAAATTGGTTGATTGATTGATTGGATTTTAACACCGCTTTCAACATTTTTTTCAGTATGATATCGCAGTAGCTGGAGCACCTAACAATGGATTCCTGGTATTTCTCTCACCAGTACAACCATCACATCCTTTCCAGGCTTATACACATGAAACATTATTTTTATCTTTCTTTTTTCATATACCTCTATCATATGATTTAAGAGACTGTCACCAGCCTCAAGCTGCTATCTCACATAGGTCTACGATTATCATTGGTGAGAGATAGCATCTCTAGATAAAACCAAAGTAACATTTTTTTAAACAGATAAGTTTAATATGACCAGACATGAATTGAAGATATACCTTGATTTATTTGATCCGAACTTGACTTCTCATAAAAATCAGACACATTTTGTAGCACGTGTAATAAGAGTTGAATTTTTTCAGATTCATATAAAGAGCGGAGTTCATAGACAGCTCAATAAAGCCAAACTATACTTTATATTTTATCATATATAATGGCTCCTTAAAAAGCCTCGATATTCACGTGCACATTTCAAGAATTCCATATTTGGAAAGAAAGGGGCGTTTGATTGTAATAAATGTTCCCGACTTATTCCGTTTAAATCGTGCAATATGTTGTCAGTAACATGAAGCGCGGGAAAAAGACTAAGTCAGTTAAACGCTAATAATTGAAAATTAAACGCTTTAAACAGCCTCAGTCGGTCGCTTCGCTCCCTCCTTTCGGCTGTTTAAATCGTTTAATTTTCAATTATTAGCGTTTAACTATTACGTAGACACTCTAGAGGCGACATTGTAGCACAATCAACCTGAACATTGGTCAGCATGATAACCTCTAGAGTGGATAATGAAATCTCGAACAATTTCGAAATTGCGTCCAGTGGGGTCAAAAACTATGTCACAGGTTCAAAACGTTGTGGACAGTCAAGTTGGCACTCGTCTTTTCCGACTATTTGTCTCTCACCAATGGGTTGATAATCGTAGATTTATATGAGATAGCAGCTAGAGGCTAGTAAAGGATCTGGTGGTTGTACTTGTGAGAGAAATACCGAGAAACCATTGTTAGGTGCTCCAGCCGCCGCGATATAACTGAAAAAATGTCGAAAGCGGCGTAAAACTCCATTTAATCAATGGTTCAAAAACTAGGTGACAGGATCAAATCTTAGAAAAAGATTGCGCACACCCAAGAGGACACTTTTTAACCAAGCCAAATTTTAAATTTATCAGAATGATTTTTCTCTTGATTAAAACCAACAGTATTTTTTGCTTGCCACTTTTTCCATATTATTCTTGCAAAGAAATGTTTTAATCGAGATGAGGGTCAATTTCACCATGTTAATTCAGAAAGTTACATCGTGAAACTGACATAAACCTCAATTAAAACCATTCTAAATCGCTCACTCAGAACTCCATTCATTTCGAACACTCACTCAAAACATTAAAAACGCATCAAAATCAATAAAAAGATAAGATCAACAACTACATACAAAAAATATAGCTTCAGAAAAATCGCTATTTAACTTAAAACTTAAATTGAAATTATAATCGTCTAGATTGTTCTTTAAGATATTGACAGATTTTTTTAGGGTGCAGATTGTATTAAAGGGATGTAATAAGTATCGCTAAGTTTGTTCATCCTGAACAAAATAAGCGATATGAGACTACTCCAACCCCCTTTAATTTCACTCAAAACTCACGCATCGCACTCATTCAGTTTCATTCCAAAACCAGTCACCGTGTCATTTTCACGATGTTGTTGTCTGTATCTGTATCTATCGCACAAGTCATGTTCAGGCTGTGCGGACTTTGCAAGCTAACAAATGTCGAAAGAATTTAGAAATATATAATTCGTACTTAGTGTTTTGTATTAGAAAAAATATCTTACGAGAATTAAATTTCATCAAAAACACTGGCTTCCATGGTAACAGAAAGGCTGAAAAGTGGCCAAAAATTGCTGAAAATCTTAGAAAAAATTCTTCACCTCCCAAACCACAAGACCGATCAAGCTGAAACTTGTTAGGAATGTTCCTTTGGTGAAGTTCTTCAAACGTTGTCAGAAGAATTTAATTATATAAAAAACATGGTTTCCATGGTAACCGAAAGGCTGGAAAATGGCCGAAAATCGTTGTAAATTCTTCATTTACTTAACTTTTGGGCCAATCAAGCTGAAACTTGGCAGGGATATTCCTGGGGTAAAATTCTACCAAAGTTGTTTAAAGAATCCAATTTCATCAATAACTTTGGCCATGGTAAAAGAAAGATTGAACATTTACAAAAAAATCGAATTGCAGTAGGACGGAATTAAAGTATGTTTCTATCCTAATTGTACATCTAACAATCTCTGGTATTTATAACATGGTTGTCAAGTTTTGAGTTGACTTACTCAGGTGAGCGATATAGGACCTTCATGGTCCTCTTGTTTTGATTCAATACCTCATTTCATTGCTTAAATGTCGTAAGTACGAATTTATGATAGTTCAGTGATCCCGCGACGATGACGTTAACCAGAAATATTTGGTTAAAACAAGATATGACAATTCTTCCGAAGCTTGTCGACATTGCCACTACTGAATGGTTTGAGTGAGTGTTTGGAATGAATGATTGGAGCGCTGACTGAGCGACTTAGAATGGTTTTGATTGAGGTGAATGTCAATTTCACGATGTAATCAACTATATATGTATTTACTCCTTTAGATTGCTAGCGAAAAAGATGACGTATTTTTGTGATTCAATACCTCATTTCATTGCTTAGATCGTCGTAATTTAAGATAGTTCATTTCTCCCGCGACGATGACGTAAACAAGAAAAAGGTATGACAATTCTTCCGAAGCTTGTCGACATTGACACTACTTCTACATCTTCCGTATGGGTTGACAAACTTAATTTATGGTATTTTCCCAGAGGTATATTCACGTCAAATATAATTAATGGGGTTTTCAGGATGATTGGAGAATGTTACCTCGTAAAAGGTCCATCTGAAAAAGGTAAATTGAGACCAAACACTTCCGTGGGCTCCCTCCCATGGGCGAAGAGACATGAAGGCAAAAGGCGCAGCTGAGTCCATTTCGAAGAAAGGGAATGACGGACAGTAATATACAGACAGAAACAGAGAGATACAGATATACATGTACATACTTAAAGGACTTATCACACACGTTTTCCTCGTCGGTTGCGCCTGATATGATTCCTGCTACATGTTTCCCTTAGAGATTATTAACACTGTTTATTTTAACAGATTTGAAAAAAGAGGAATGTAAAAGCGACTCTGTCTTTTTGCGTTTACACTTTATGTTTTTACATATCAGGTTCAGTTTACCTCATTCATATTGCCAGTCTATTATATGGTCAAATAGTATATTGTATCAATCGAATGATGAGGAAATAATTTATTACTCACCGAACAATATATTTGAATTTTCATTCAGACATTGAAATATAATTCAATTGATTTATTTTGAATCTTTCCTTCTGCTAAAGTTGTCGTAAATGTTAGATTTATGCAGAATGATCACGGTATTTTCTGTTGCTGTCATCAATCAATTAGTCTCTTTACTAAGCATTTGTTTAAGAAAATATTTCAAGGTATCTCGATTTCAATTAAAGACTTAAAGTAAAAATATAATCATGCAAAATTTTCTTCACAATTCAATCAACTTTACTGCTTTATATAAGCAACACATTATCTGTCCGCCTAGCTCAGTCTGCAGAACACCTGACCTTAAGGTAGTGGAACAGTAATAATTTCGCAACATTTCGGATCTCATGATCTTTCGCAATGTTGACCGAGGTTTCCTAATAAAAATCATTAGGAAACCTCGGTTAACACTGTAAAAGTTAATTACTTCCAAAACATTGCGGATCTATTTCGGGTCCTTTACCTGAAAACAAATGAAGATCAATATCGTGGGTTCGATTCCCTGTCTGGCACACAAACAAACTAATTGTCCTTCGGGTGAGACGATAAACCATGGCCACGTGTGACGGTGTTGTAAATCGGCCAAGTTAAAGAAACGTCTTCTTCGAGCGTCTCACATATGGGTACGTATATGCCTCGGTAGCGACGATAAATATGTGGAAATACACACATCGCATCGTTGATCAACGGTCTTTTGATAAAGAGGAACCAAAATTTGATTCAAGAAAAAATTACTTGATCTCGGAAATCTTATTTGTCCACACATTTGGCACTCATGCTGCTTCCAGGAAGTAGAAAAGAGAGGGAGTTATAAGAACTTGTGTCATAATATTGGCACCGACTTATCTTCGGTCGACCAATATGTCGTTTCTATAGCCTTTTACGATGTCTTTGTCTTTTGGTCTCTCAAAGGACGACATGCGCAGATCTTAAATGTAAGGCATCAGTCGAACACGAACCATCGCGAAAAATGTGGGTTCCCATTTCAAATAATTAATCAACGGCCCCATTTTGTAAGGCGTGTTACAACTTGTTGAACATTAAATCATTTTAATAAATATTGCCTTTCATTTATTTTAATTCCATAAACATTATATATTAATATTTATAGTTCCATTCACTTCGTGAAATTGAAAAAGATTATTATATAGAAGTCTACGAAACTAAATGGAGTATTATCATATAAATAAAAACGGTAGAAATTAGCACTATGTTTTATGCCAGTACTGAAAATTCAAAGGGAAAGACGGGTACGAAAATAATATTTTAATTTTTTTAAGTACACTGTTCGTTGTGCATTTGTGTGTCTTTTGGCAAATTATCGGTAAGTACTTGATATACAGCTTGGTTAATCGCGGTTTCGGTAACATTTCAAAAATTTCGTAATATTTGTGAAATCTTTCCATAAGGTTAACGTCTTCATGTCATATCTAAACAGTTATTCCCAACGTAAAATTGACACTAATCTCGATCAAAACAACTCAAAATCACTAGATCAGCGCTCCAATCATTATTTGTAAACAATCACTGCAGCCACTCAAAAAACGCCCCAAAATAATACAAAAACGCTTCGAAAGCGTTCATTGTTTGATCAATGTTTAAATCAAATCGATCAAATAATTGCTCGATTTTATTGGTAGGCGTAGATTTTTAGGGCGTCTGATTTGCACATGGGACACATGCTCAGATAATTTTATAAAAGGGAGATTAAGAACTATCGATAATTTCGTATTTGATTATGTTTGACCAACATCGAAAATCAGGCAAAACTCGCTCCACACAAACATTCAAGTTCATTCCAAAATCATTCAGTTTGGCAATTCCACGATGTTTCAAACTATTATCGTTTTGTTAATGTTTACTAAACAGTCGTTACATTTACATGATATACAGTTAACAAAATCGGGAAATTGACTAGGTGAATGATTTATGAATGACTTTGGAATGCAATTGAAATAGTTCAATGAGCGAGTTTCGAGTGAAATTCAAGGGAGGTAATCCAATATCGCGAATTTTGTTCGGGATGAACAAAATTAGCGATATTCATTTTCTCGCTTTAAAAAAATATGCATACAGTTAACAACATTGTGAAATTGACGATGTGAATGATTTCTGAATGATTTAGGAATGAAATAGAATGAGTGTGTGGAGCGAGTTTTGAGTGAATTTAATGGTAGGTAATCCAATATCGCAAATTTTGTTCAGGATTAACAAAATTGGCGATATTGATTACCTTCGTTTAATGAAATATGCATTAAAGTTCTATAAATCCCTTCCTATTTTTCCGAGAATCCATCGATTCATTTATTTAATAAAAAATGCATACAAGTTCTATAAATAGCCTCCTATTACTTCAATGAACCTAAGAGGCGCTAACAATTTGAATAATGTCAGTGAAATCGCGATTCTTCTCTATCAAAATTTATTTTGAATGAGGTTGTTGATTATTTATTTTTCAATTTGTTTGAGCGTTTTTGAATGGTTTGAGTGAGTGTTTGGAATGAATGATTGGAGCGCTGGGTGAGCGATCTAGAATGGTTTTGAATGAGGTGAATGTCAATTTCACGATGTAATTAACTGTACAAGCTCTATAAATATCTTCCCATTTCTTCAAGAACCAATCAGCTGCTTACAATTTTAATTATGTCAGTGAAATCATGAATATTTCTATTTATATTTATTTTGAATGCAGCTGTATATTTTATATCTTTTAGAAATCTAAGAGCGTTTTTGAGCGGCTTGAGTGAGTGTTTGGAATGAATAAATCGGGAGATGAGTGAGCGATTATGAATGGTTTTGATTGAGATGAATGTCAATTTCTTGATGTAACAAACTGTGCAATCAGTATGACTAATAAAGAGTACAGTTGTGATGGAAATAGTACTATTAAACTATTTTGCTCAAAGTATCGACTTGATATGAATTTTACAAGATTGATCTCGACGTAATATTTGTTTTCGATGATACAGTTGACAACATCGTGAAATTGACAAGGTGAACGATTTTGGAATGATTAAGGAATGATGTTGAATGAGTGAGTGGAGCGAGTTCTGAGTGAAATCTAGGGGAGGTAATCCTATATCGCAAATTTTGTTCAGGATGAACAAAATTTGCGATATCAATTACCTCCCTTTAATAAAAATGCCTACAAGTTCTATACAAAGCTTCTTATTTCTTCAAGGACCTGTGAGACGCTATCAATTTAAATTGTGTAAGTAAAATCGCGATTTTTCTCTATCAAAATTTATTTTGAATGAAGCTGTTGATTCTATATTTTTCAATGGGTTTGAGCGTTTTTGAATGGTTTGAGTGAGTGTTTGGAATGAATGAATGGAGCGCTGAGTGAGCGATTTAGAATGGTTATGATTGAGGTGAATTTCAATTTCACGATGTAACTAACTGTAACTACTTTTTAAGGACACACGATGTTCGCATTATCAATATTGAATTTCGAAATTGCTTATGGAGTCTGCATAAAAGATACAGTTTATGTTGACACTTGTCACGGGCTACAAACCTTTAAAACTCCAAGGGATATCGCGGGGTCTTCCACATTATACGATCCGATGATTTAGGAATGATTTTGAAATGATATTGAATGAGTGAGAAGAGCGAGTTTTGAGCGAAATTTAAGGGACGTAATCCAATACTGCAAACTTTGTTCAGGGTGAACATAATTAAAGAAATTCTTTAACCCCCCCCCCCTTTATAAAATTTGCACATAAGGTCTATAGATAGCTTCCTATTTCTCCAAGAACCATTCAGATGCTTACAATTTCAATTATAACTTTGAAATAGAGATTTATTTAAAGCTAAATTCATTTTAATGTAGTTGTGGATCTCATCTTTTTTTCAGTCATCTTGATCTTTTTAAGTGATTTGAGTGAGTGTTTGGAATGAATGAATGGAACGATGAGTGAGCGATTTAGAATGGTTTTGATTGAGATGAATGTCAATTTCAGGTTGTAACTAACTGTAGTCTAACTAAGTGGAATGAGCGTTGAACGCCATACAAACAAACAAACTTCACATCATACACAGTCAAGTCCATTGGATTCTCTGACCAAAAATGGAATGATTATGTTTAAATAAGAGGATTGTTCCCCTTTTTTAATTATATCTTGCACAAACCGTTCATGTTTTAGGATTTCAAAGGCAGTCAAAAGAGCGTACCAGGCCAACGCCATGTGCCTTTTTTTTCGTGCTTTGTTTTCTTGAGATCTGATCGGATTGATGTCTACCGATAGATACGTTACTAGTTCGCTTACCTTCGTTTCGCAAACCACGATAAACGTTTAATTGGCCGTCAAATTATACGATATCATCGGTAACGTCTTATCCAAAATGTATTTTTACATTGTCAAAGTGGGAATACACGCTTGGTTTTTTGATATTTTACAGAATAGCCCCATCTTTATTTCATAGAAACAGTCATGGACGTTTTAATGTTCCTAGTTCTGCTTTTTCCGTACCCGGGAATGCGTATGCAGATATGTAACACAGTTTTTGACTACAACTACTTAATGACACCGGATCGATTCTTAGAAGGCCAACAGATCTTTAGAAGCAGATCAAAAGACGCAACAGAGTGTGCAGTTATGTGCGTAAGGCGAAAATCGTGTTTTTCCTTTAACTTTGATACAATCGAAAGCATGTGTGAACTAAACGGCGACTCTGGTTCAACATTAAAAACGAAGAATGGGATGTTCTATTCTGATATTTCAAGTTGGCCAAGTCAGGTACGGTTAGAAACATTGTAAAATTGACATTCATCCTATTCGAACACTCAACGCTCTATTCATTCATGAATTCCAATATTCACTGACCATTCAAGAACGCCCAGAAACTAGTAAAAACTGACAAAGAATCATTCACATTGCTTCGCAATTTTGTTCAAATCGCAATCAGCTAGTGTTGATATGGAAGCCTTCCAAAGACACACATATCTTTTTGCAGAGAATTACGTAGATTTTTAAAGGAGGTAACAAAATATCGTACGTTACGTTCAATTTGGACGAAATTGGCGATATTGTGTTACTTTCCTTCTATTCCATTCAAAACCCTCTCCAAACACTCTCTCAATAGTATCTCATACAAAAGCATTCCAACATCATTCAACTTGTCGATTTCGCAATGTTTCGAACTACGTGCAGAGCTACTGATGGAGGGGATATTTTGGTTAACAAATTAAAATGTTTCATTAATTCTATCATTATCCCTATGTTGTTGCTACTCATTTGAAACGTCTAGTCGAGACTCATTTATGAGTAACAATACTCATTTGACACGTCTCGTCGAGATTCATTTATGAGTAACGATACTCATTTGAAACGTCTCGTCGAGATTCAATAATGAGTAACGATACTCATTTGAAACGTTTCGTCGAGACTCATTTATAAGTAACGATACTCATTTGAAACGTCTCATCGAGACTCATTTATGAGTAACGATACTCATTTGAAACGTCTCGTCCAGACGATTCGAATGAGTATCCACAATATAGCATTTCCGTGGGAAATAAAGGTTTAAGACCAGCTTTATCCCCTCTTATCTTAAGCCCTGTACGTGGATGTTTGAAACGTTACCTTGAAAAAAAAAAGAAATAGAAAAGAAAAAAAAGAAAAACATGACTCGCAAAGTACGCCGAGTACGCGCACTAAGATTTTTTCTGTCCTCTCCTTGCGAATATAATCCTAGCAATGAACACGTGTAATTTTATTATCGTCAGCTTTTGTTAAATAAAGGCGTAATTCTATATCGTTTGGAAGTACATTTAAGCCCCCTAAAAATAAATAAGTAAACAAGGCGTGTTTCAGAAAAAAAATGATATGAAATGAATGAAAGCTACAAAGCTACGAGATCAAAAACAAGTCGCAATTCGAAAATTGTAATAAAGGGTTGTGAACCTATCATAATAGAAACAGAAACTATGAAACGTTGAAAGTTTCGATCCAAATCATCCTGTACAATACGTCTGACATAGGTTTATAGCCTTCTTTTCGAACTTTTCAGATGGTACTTTTGCCTATTGCTTGTCACATCGCGGGGTAATTGCAAAACTTGTTCATAGGCACTTTCAAAGGATTTGCGCTGACCCCTCGAAATGTATAGATCTACAAGTTTCCTAACAAATCAATTATATTTTCAATATCACACAATCATTCCTAAGAGAATAGAATTAACATTTAATAAAAACAGTCAGTTTTTTTAATATTTCGGCAAAAAGTGCCTTTCTCAAGAAAATGAAACAAATTTATCATTTTTCCTGAAAAAGACAGTGTTTTTAATTTAAATTATATTTTTGCTTTAAAAAAAAGTGTACATTACTGCATTTATTTGACCTACCGTCTCCTCGGCATAATGGTTCGATGCTGTCGTAGTTGACTCTCACCTGTCATCGCCGCAACCGATTGTACGGTGTGATTCCGGCCATGTACAAATCTTCATTGATGTAACATTAGGTGGTAAGGCAACATGGTGCAAAAAAAACCCTTTATTTTGTCTATGTTACGAAAATATTTTAAGGCTGTTAAATAAGTGAAGGGGTGTTAAACTTTGCAAGACTCTCAAATTAACTTGGGCGAATTATATTTCATCGATGACGTAGTTCATGACGTAGTTTAAAATTATGACGAGTATTGTTTACACAAGTTCCCTTTATCCGGACAGATTGATAGATTTACGCGACTGGGGAGTATCTTTTGAGACAGAAACTTTGAATCTAGTCGTAATCTATGTTCAGCCTGTGATAAATAACCAGGATGACATTGAATTGATGTTTGCTTTTAACTTCACAACAACGAAATCGTGAAAATAAAGTGGAGATGGGCGATTGACAAGAAAATCCATCGCATTTGTTTTTAATCCTTAAAGGTATTTTAACTTTGTTTGATAGTTTATTTGATTGTTAAACACTGTTTCTTATGTAGGCATTTGAGGTTCTTAGCCGTTAGAATTTAGGCTTTATCCTACCCCTTACCTACGCACCCACTAAAGTTGATGCTGTAAAAAAATGAATCCCTGGCCCACTTGAAATTTTGGATTGAAGATAGCGGGTTAGAAGCATATGTTTGTATGCTAATATTGACAAAAACGAATTAAGAATAATTATGTTTGTAATTTTGTTAATTTTCTTATTCAAATTTAGGGCCAAATTTAAAAGAATTGAGAGCTTATTATTGCTTACCAGCGCTTACTTTGGTGAAAAAGAAAAGCGTGAATTATCAAATGAAACTAATCCGCAGTTGTTAAGACCTGGTATCTTCGCGATTATTTCCCATGGAATGGTAAAAATTTTGTCATGATAGAATTTCAATAACAATTTCTAACCGTTATTTATTGAAAATTTAACCACGCTTCTGAGTTCTAAGGCTCAATAAATAATTCACTCGAGCTAAAGCGAGTTAAATTTTCAACAAACAACGGTAAGAATTTGTTAATCTATAAATCAACAACGCCATTCGAAATTAATTTGGATAGAGAAAGTCGCGATTTCACTGACATAATTCAAATTGTAAGCGTCTATTTGGTTCTTGAAGAAATAGGAAGCTATCTATAGAACTTGTATGCATTTTTATTAAAGGGGGTAATCATTATCGCTAATTTTGTTCATCCTAAACAAAATTTGCGATACTGGATTACCTCCCATTAAATTCACTCAAAACTCAATCAATTTCATTCCTTAATCATTCTTAAATCATTCACCTTGTCAATTTCACGATGTTGTTAACTGTAGCTTCTTTTCAAACTTTGATATCAATTGAATTACTGGATCATTGAATTTAACAATAAGTTTGCGTTATACGTGTCATTAAATTAGGAGGGATCACCGTAAAATAACAAAAAAAAAAAAAAAACTTTTTTGCATGGAAAGGTTTGCTGAATTTTTTACCAAATACAGAGAAACTGTGGTTTTCAAACATATCGGAAAATAAGAAAAAATCATTGGGTAATTTCTTTAAAAAAAAAAAGGTTTTTGTGGCATTTTTACCCCTTAAAATTTTATGAATTAACATTTTTTTTAACTTTTGAAGGCACATTGTGCAAATGCGATTGAACAAAGAGAATTTTCCTTTACAACAGCCATTGTGTACACGTATTAGGTCTATCAATATACAAATGTTTTGTAGCTATCTGATGGTTCTGAGTCTATACTAGACCTTAAACAAATAAAATCGTTTAACTGAAACATGGCCAGTACCACTCAAGAGCAGATAACTCTAGCACGAAATCGAGCATGGAAACGTACCTTCAAATTTTGATATAATGACTATACAATGCCAATCAATAACATATGTGACCAAGAAAAATTGCATTGGCCGGAAAAAAAGATGCCATGTGCCCATTGCTACCTAAACAGGAACAACATGTTAATTACATCATCTTGTAGATCATCGATGTCCACTGCCATCTGGTGTCAAGTCAGATCAATCAAGGACGATTGGTTCCCTTTTTAACTTCACTTGTGAGCCAGGGTATGTAGGAGGAGATTCAGCGTTGTGCTTGCCGACTGGCCAATGGAGTAAAATTATTAACACCACGTGCACACGTAAGTATAAGTAGGTACAAAATTTGAATGTAAACTAGGTGATAGTAAGTATCGCTACTTCATAAGGAATACAAGAAAAAAGAGGATACGTGGAAGTCAAGGTCACCAATTAAATGAATTAGTTTGTCCACTGAGGGCTCCAATCGAATTTAGGGATGTATCTGATTTTCATCTTAATGTTTTCTTGAAAGATCCAAAATATTCCTTTTAAATGGTCAATGACAAAAATAATATATGATTGGTTAGCAAAAAATCTGATTCTTGTCACGGTGTTACTGCTGTCAAGTTTGCAAAATTTTTATCACCATTTCAAACTTTAAACCACTCATAACGGATGATAATTGTGAAAAGCAACAAATTGAAATCGATTTCTAAAGATTGTCGAAATTCTTAGGTTAAGCTGAGTTTCAACTTTGACCTTGACTTTTGAAGAATATGACAACTTATTTCATGTAGCAAATTAACTAATTATACACGTTGCGTTTGCGAAATTATTTTAAATCTATCCGATGTGTCTATGCTCCAGCTAGCCCATTTCTATGTTTGACATTGTAGCTTCTTAAAGAACAACGCGAAAAAGGACCATCTGGGTGGCGCGTAAAATGTCGACCATAGTCAGACTGTGCGGTCTGTGCTTATTTTCTGAGTCTAGGATCATCAACCTACCTTCTATTGAAAGAATTTTTGAAATGCGACTTCTGGTTGACCTTTGCTGGATCAAATCTCTTTTTCAATAATTCAGGTATCAGAAATCCCGGATGGTCACTTTTCGCGTGACGGGTCACTATTATTTTGTAGAGAACAATTGTACGTGATATTTTGAAACCTATTCATAGGTGTAGAAGCTTTGAAATGGACGAGTTTAACCCTTGTCATGCTGAATAAATTTTGGCTAAAACTTTTCACCCAAATCATTTTATTTGAAAAACTAAAGCTATTGACAATTCTGGTTTGAAAGTGAGAAACAGTTGGTTTAGACTAACATCAGACTGCACATATGTGCAGGCTCATGTTTGCCTATAGCTTCTGCTAAGGTGGGAATATTCCGGGTTCAGCATGACAAGGTTTAATTTCAACGTCTGACCTTTAACTGTGACATTTGGGCTAAAAATTGATTAGAAATATTAAGTTTGCTAATAAATAAGAATAATAGTGCCAATTCTTTTGAAATCTAAGCTCAAATGTAGGACAAATTGAAAGCGTGACATAAAGATCCGACTTTTGATAAGCAAGTAACAAGTAGTTTATAGCATAAATATGTGCAATTTATTTAAATCTTAAAAATCGCGATGTTTAGTCGTTTTTGTAATACAAAAAAAGGAAAGAAAAAGAAATGTGTTGATTCGGACCGTAGTGGCCTAAGAGAGAGGCGGATGTCTTTCCACTACGTCAAGCCGCCATGTGCCCTTTGAGAAGAAGTTTATCAATTATATCATAAAGTAGACGACTCGTGAGTTATATTTATAATTCATTTGTATTTTGGAAATGACCCTTAATTTTGCATTCGAATTTGAGTCACAAAAATAGCCGCTTAAACTATAAATAATCGACATATTTCCGTCATTCAGGAAAAACAAACAAACAACAACAACAAAAAAAACAATAAATTCATTCCTAGATTACCATTGGTAGAACTTGATCTCATGGTATCCGAGAACGAGTCCATTATCTTGCTCGTTTTTCGAAAAAGAATCTAACAAATATCATGAAAGGGGGTAGGGGTGGTCAATCAGGATATATGCACATACGCGTTATTTTGATACGATATTCTTCTTTCGCTTATTGTTCTTAATACATTTGTTATTTTCTTTCTTTAACGTTCTTTTCAACGTTTGTACAAAGTCAAAATGAAAAACTGTCCAAATTTGAAATCATTTAGTAAACCTATAAATAGGGTGATAACTCTAGGTTGTAGGTGATGTGGTTTTCATAAAATTTATGCCATAGTCAAAACAACACGTCAATGCCGCGATCATGCTGAAGGTCTCTTATTTCCAAACAGACGCAAACGTTAACAGTTGTAATAACTGTTAATTGGTAAGTGATATAGCCTTCGAGATCATTTAGTAGATTCCGAGAGTCAATGTCAGTGTAATTTTGACAAGGACACTTAATTTCGGCATTAAATCATTTTCGATAGCCATAGCTCTGAATGGTCATTGAGAGAGTGTTCATATAAAAATTGTCCTTTGCATCTGACTATTATTAGCTGGGGCCGCCATCAAAGCGCAGTGGTAGCGTGTCGGACTATCATTCAAAAGATACAAGGTTCGATCCTCGACGGCGGCACTCATTTTTTATGACTATTTGTCTCCCACCAATTGGTTGATAATCGTAGACATATGTGAGATAGTAGCTGGGAGCTAGGAAAGGCTGTGGTGGTTGTACTGGTGAGAGAAATACTAGAAAAACCATTGTTAGGTGCTCCAGCCGCATAGAACTCCATTCAATCAATCATTAAACTCCACAGCTGTATATGGAATGGACTGTGCCGACGACGAAGCCTGCAAAGCCATTGGTGGAATTTGTTCCAATGAATCAAGATGTTCTTGTCCATTAGGCAGCGTTTACATTACGAACGAGATAGAGTGTTTGAAAGGTAAAAAAAATGATTATAGGTACAAGTTAAATGTGTGATAGAAGGTAAGTTTTGTATATTCTGTTATAGACGCAATTGGCATTTGAACTCTCACTTAAATTTGTGCATCTGTACTCGACTGATGAATCAAGGTTTTTTCTATGTTCATCCGGTCAACTGCTGGAAGAAAATCCACGATTTCACTGATTTAGTTGAATTTTGTAATTGTATAATGGGTTAATGATGACATCAAAAGCCATTTATAGGACATGTATGCATATTTTCATTATAGAGAGGTAATAAATACCGCTAATTTTGTTCATCTTGAACAAAATTAGTGATATTGGATTACCTCCCTTTAATTTCGCGCAAAAATCACTCATCGAACTCATCCAATTTCATTATGAAATATTTCAAAATATCATTCAGCTTGTCAATTTTACGATGTTGTTAACTGTAAGCCTAATAACAACCCTAAAATAAGAAGTAAAAAAAGTTAGATATATTTCACCGCTTTGCACGTGCTCTCCTGATAAAGGTACTAAGTGGCGTAATTTTTTTAAAAGTTTGATAATCCCTGCGTTCTGAATCACCAAACGGTGCAAACTGTTTTCCAATTGTACCCCGCTTTGCACGCAAGTGCACGTGACCACAGCTCAACATGAAGATTAAATCAAATTATGTTAAGCAATTGAGCATATATTTTTATGTTTTAGACTGCGATGATTCTTGGCTGCCCTTTGGTGACAGTTGCTACTTTTTTGGGGATGTCAGCTTAACAATGGATATTTCTCAGGCCGAGGTAACTTCCTTTTTTCTTTCAAATCAAATGTTTAAATGAGTTATAATTGTCGGAATTTTCAATGTAAAGGCCCGGTCCCCCTGCACTTACGAATGCATTGGGGATGTAAAACGTATGAAAATCTTTACATTCGTTGAAAAGACGCTTTGCATCTGTTTCTTACCCTATACATACGCTTTCCATACGATCTGTCCGTTGAGCATCCACCCATTGTGATTTCATCCGTGCACAAAGTTTTGAGCTGCACAAAAGTTGTAGAGTGGATACACTTTCCGCTATGAACGATGTAAATGCGAATCAATATGAGGAACAAACGCTTCGTATCCGAAATCATCCGTTATACATCCGCTGTATCCGCAATCCACCCGTAAGGCGTCCTCATTACTCCAATCCGGTTTGGTTGAAAACGTACAGAGGGCGGATTTATCGGGAATACCAAAAGTTGATAAAAGGGAAGTAACGCGGATATTTAATTTACGGTCAATTTGACTGGCGAGCCTGTCTCAATCTATCGATACAGTATCGGAGGGTAGCGTAGATCGGACAGGTTCTCCAGTCTAATGGCAAATGCTTTATGTATCCATTCTTTCCGCTAGTCGAATATGTCACAGTAACACCCGGTAACCTCTTCTGAGCTGTCATCCGCTCTTTTCCGCGAGGCTTCCGATGAACACCCATTCAACATCCCGGCTACATCCATTAAACGTCCGACATTTTCTTTTATGTTTACGCAAATTTTTGCTACATTTATCAGTTTTTATCAAGCGTATGAGAACGGATGGAAAGTTCACTCTTTCGCCTTGTCCGTTTAGCATACGTTTTGTGTCCGTTTCGCAGTGTGACCGGGCTTTTACACATAGAGTTTTTTGGGGTTTTTTTCCGAAGAAATTTCTGAATGGAGAGATCATGTGCAAGATTCGATTTATTTGGGTTAAGTTATAGCGCAAGCCTCGGTTTCAAAACTTATTCAAAAACTACGTCGATATCACGTGACCTGTTTTTCCCCAAAGACCTTTAACAAAAAAGGAAAATAAAGGTATTAGGGAAACAAGAGCCTCTGAAACGGATAATGCCTTCTCAAATAGACATTGTCTAAAAGTATTCGCCCTAAATGGACAAAAGTTTCTTGAGATGCCAGAGAAAGCATTTAAGGTTCACGAACAATAGACAATTCTTTTTGTTTAATTTGTATGGCGTTGTTGTAATCTGTTTTTAATTACAACTGAACACCATCACTCAATTAGCAAACGAGCCGCGTTCTTAGCACTGTTGGTACATGTAGCGCGTCGGATTGTCAATCTAGAAGTCCCGGGTTCGATCCCCGACGACGACACCCATTCTGTCTTACTATTTTTCTCACGCCAATGGTTTGATAATCGTAGAGCTATGTGAGATAGCAGCTGTGGGCTATAAAAGAATGTGATGATAATATTTGTGAGAGAAATACCAGGAATTCATTGTTAGGTGCTCTAGCCGTCGCGGTATAACTGAAAAAATGAAAGCGGCGTAAAACTCTATTAAATCAATCAAAAATTCAATTAGCATACAGCATATTTTCAACAACAATGATGTCCAATGAGAAATATGTAAAATTTAGAAATTGTCATAGTTATTCACATCATGTAATTGACAATCATTCTGCTCAAAACAATTCAAAAGCAGTCGGTAAGCGCTCCAAACACTCAACCCAATTACTCTAATCATAAAATAAATAACTCCAACAGACTATCTGTATACAGTAATATTAAACACGAACTTAACCAAGAAGAGTATCTAAACTTCATAAACAACGATCAACATAAACTTGCATTGACGAAATTCAGAATATCTTCACACTATTTAGCAATTGAAAACGGGAGACACAACAACATTGATCTAAAAGATAGAAAATGCATCCATTGCACAATGAATACTTTAGAATCAGAATATCACATGCTCTTAATTTGCCCAAAATATAAAACGCTCCGAGAAACATACATATCAAAATACTATTATACATGGCCTTCAAAACAAAAATTTCATGCTTTGTTATCTTCAAAATCCAAAACAACCATCGTTAAACTAGCAAATTTCATACATCGAGCTTTTAAAATTAGAAAAGAAACCGATTCAGAATAAAATCCGCAAATGATGATAAGCGACCTCGACAAACAAAACCGCAAAAAATTTCACATCGAAAACTCGTAACTAAAGCACAAAAAACAAACAAACAACGCGAACACATGAGTACCATTTACACAATAATAATAATAATAATGTTAATAATAATAATAATGATGATATTTTAACAAATCGGACATATTCGTATAACAATCGACCCATCGTAAATATTCGAGCATATTCGGTTCTAATTAGAAACCGCGTGACTACGCGTTCACTAAAAATGCGATCACGTGATGTGTGGAACAAACCACCGCCGCAACACTGATCTAACAAGTTTACTTTTTTCATTTCTTGACTAAACCCGATTTCTTTCCGACGGCCCGTGAATATACCTCAAACGAGATGTGTTTACGTTAATTCTGAAGCAAACTGATAGGAAATTTTGTCGAATAGATAAGACTGAAATTTTATTTGAATAAAAATAATTTCGATTTTGACTCCAATGGCTAAAATTCCATGCAAAACAAAACTTCGCCTTTGAGGTATATAGACCGCATCTTCAAAAATATACGGTATATGAACTTGAGATGCGAAGTTTGTTTCTACTCCAGCTTACACTGAGTTGCCTATAAATCATCATGGCAAAACAGTATAATAGCAATTTGTTTTACTCTTGCTAACCAATCATATAAAATTAAAGAATTGTATCTCTTCTCAATCATTGATATCTCCACATACATGTACATTTCCACTTCAAAAATGTTAAATTTTGGCTCAAAATATGTTTTGTATTTAATGCCAAATAAAGAATGTGTTATGTTATGTTAAAAATCAAAGTACTGAACGTACTGAAAGCTAGCAAAGCAAAGATATTTCAGGAATCTTCCTTTTAAAAATTTATTATGATACAAAATCGTGGTAAAAATAAAGCGAGGAGTTAAAAAGCATACTTTCGAATGAATTCTTATTTGAATATAGTATATGCAGGTAACCATACAATGTAGTATGCATAGTGAAAAGTCTTGTCAAGCTAAGTCATTACTTTGCGCACATGTGTCATTCTTGGAAATCTACATTCCAATATGCTGTACAACCGTGAATTTGAAATATTTCTCATAAATCCCGATTTCTCTTTCATATTTCTATTTAAATGTTCTCATTTTCTAAATGAGCCCCCCTTTCTGACATAATAAATATTTTGGTCATTGTTCATCACGGATGAGCCAAATTTTCATGTCCCTACGTTTGTATTTTCAGATGAACTTTTCAGAAGGCTTTATCGTTTTGAATAATAAACTGAACAAGTTTCATCATAATTGCGCTAAATGTATGACTCGTAAACAAAGAAAGTGTCAACATGTATCCTTTCCTCGTGTTTGCATATGGAATATTTCAAATTCATACGGTATATCTTAATGACCTGACAATCATTACTATCAAATATTCATGATTATCGCCCCTGTGATATAAACACCGAAGAGAGTTGATGACGAACGACGTACGAGGGATATCTAATTATCACACAGCTCACCATACTGAAGCCCAATTTGCCCTTACGAGCTTAATAAAGTATGAGGGGGCCGAAACTGCAGACTAACAGTGCTCTCGATAAGGGCCAAAATCAGGCAATTTGGTTATTCCATGTTGGAATTTCAGGATTTATTTTTAAAAGTAAGAATTTTTAACAACGCCCCCCCCCAACACACACACACTTTCCTTTTCCTGTACACCTTATAAATGCTTCTTTCCTTACTAAAAATAAGTTTAAATTGTGCTCCCAAAGTCCACCAATTTGGACAGTTGTTTAAGAATAAACGACTCTCAAGCGTTAAAACTTCTCTAGCCTTAACTTTAAGCTGTAGGTACGAGCTTTGGTTGCAAAATCGCCTTTTATTACTTTCATTAAATAAATTATGGAAACTGGTATGAGAAACTGTGGAGTTTCTATTTGGAATCGGTCCTTAGATGTATCTTACGTGTCAGGCCTAGGAAATGCGGCTTACTCAAATTTTAGTTGCGATGTTTTGGCACCCGGCGAAATTACGGAAACTGATGATTAATGCAGCTTTATTGTAATCGCAATGTCATTCCAAGGGTGACGAAGGTACTAGGTAGTGTGCAAATAAATGTTCTGAACTTATTCAAAATTACGCAGAATTATCCGAATAACAGAAGACAAGAAAACCTCGTCATTTCAAATCTCTTGTCAGACATGTTGCTGACGACACTTTATATGACGTCATTGGGATTTCCCCATGTTCTCTGTAAATGCCGTTTTTAAACGAGGATAATCGATTGACCTTTCGGATTTTTTTCCGGTAGTGTCTATTTTCACTTAGGATAAAATACCGGTAGATCTATTCTATGACTTTTAGAAAGGGATATTTCGAAATTTTATCGGTCAGATCTGTTAAAATTACGTTTAATCTTACGAATAATTTCCTTTGTTTTCGTTTGTTTCAATAGGCCAATCAAAGGTATTCCTCGCCATCTGCATCCGAAAAGAAAGGTAATGACAGAAGCGGCAATGACGCGTCGCTAATCATTTAGCTACAGCGGCCAATCTGCCGACAGCGGTCACTCGATTTCCCCCCGTGCAAATTCCTTCTTTAATTGCACTGTGAATAGCGTGATCTCCTGAAATGCGGCCGGCGGTCACCTTAATTGGTCTAATTCCAACTATTTATCACACCTATACAACGGTCATCTGACAAAACACGCGACTTAATTAGTCGTGTTTGAAAAAAATCGATAATCACCACTATAGTAAACAACCGAAGTCGCTTTATCGTAATGTACAAGTTATCAACAACCAATTATCGATTTAATCCCGTGTTGTCGATTAAATGACGTTTAATTGGCCAGTATTATTTATTTGATCTACTTAAATGATGATAATTAATTAAAGGATATGGAATTTCTCAGTTGTCGGGTCTCGTTAAATAAAATGATCTTGAGCATTACAGGTTGTTTACACATTTAGCAAACTGATTTCTCGAGGTCTTTAAAATGGACGAAAACCTGCTTTGATATCAATTCTCGCCATAATGTCTCTTTCTAAACGTAACTTCCTCTCTCTAGAAGATCGTGAGAAAAAAGGTGATACGCATGCTTGAATCTGGACGATCTTCCAGGATTATTGATGAGGTCGGTGTAGGTCGTACGCAGGTCAAAACTGTGGCTAAACGCGATCGAGAAATTCTCGATGAATATGATTCTGGTTTACTTGTTTTCACAATATTTTTATATTAAATGGTATAATTCCTTATTCTTTTAATGACTAACACTTAACAAGAAACTTTGGGATTGCTTAGAATTTGGAGAAGTCTAAAGTTTTGCGATCTGGTAATGACTTACACAAAAGTGGTTCGACAAAATGGCCGCCCGAAGGATACTGTGAACAGCAGCCAATCTGTGTACAGCAGCCAATTTGGCCCTCTCCCTTAACTGGCTGCTGTACACAGATTCGACTGCATGAATTATTTTAGTCAGCTATTATATGTGTGGTCGCCTTGATTATCGATTTTTTGCACGTGTGGACTTACTTTAAATCCTTTATTAGGTAAATTCGTAAAACGTCCGGGGTCAAATAACAGGACGTTTTCCTTGAAACGGTTTAACATTACGGGAGAACTACTTTTTATGGCGAAAGCTTTCATGAATTTAGTGGTTAAGGCCGAAGACAGGTTGCACTCATTTGAACTTTGAGGCTTCCTCAAAATTTGTATGTTTGCATTGCTAGCTAAAAACGATCAGAAACCGTTTAAAAAAAGCCCGTTTGAAATGATCAATATTTCAATCATATCAATCAAAAGATTGAGAGAATTTGTTGTCTAGTGTTGATTTTTAAGTCTGAATTGCCTGAACAGACACAAAATCAGAAAAGAAGTAGATTTTATTAAAGGGAGTTAAAAAAGAATCGATAATTTCGTCTAATTTGACAAAGAATTTGGTTATGTTTTACATCACTTGAAATTAATTCAAAACTCGCTCAACTACGCGACTTATTCATTTCATTCGTTATTCATTCCAAAATCATTCAATCTGTCAATTTCACGATATTCTTAACTGCAAAACGGTCAATATCTTTATCAAAATCGAACAGATCATTCAACAATTTTATTTTGATTGACTGGTGTCGATTTCAAAGTATTTGATTATTCCATTAAGACACTCAATCATGAAAGAATATCATTTGTAAGGGAGGTAATTCAATATTGCTTATTTCGTCCAGTTGTACAAAATGTGCGATATTGAATGATCTCTCTTTAAATTCATTCAAATTTGCTCCTCGCTACAGAGAGACAAATCAATCTCGGAGTTTTGAGGAAAAAATATTAAAGGACGGAAGAAACATGAGAAGTAGAAAAATGAAACCACAAACCCTACTTTGAATAACACATTAAACTCGAAAAATGCATCGGATTTTAAAAATTTTAGTCGAGAAAATATTGTTGAAAACATACTTGCTGTTTGGTGCTTAAAATATTTTAGGTGCTCCAGCCGCCGCGATATACGGCGTTGAACTCCAATTCAATCGATCAAGCAATGATTTTGGTTTCCGTGTCTATCAAGTGTACAGGCTGTCGGAATTCAACAAACTCATGCATCTGCAACATTATTGATTGATAAAGTAAAGAACATCGTGAAATGGACAATGAAAATCATTATTTGAATGAAATGTAATTTAGGGTTGATAATACGTGATCGCTTTTTTTGTCAAAATTGGATGAGATTGGTTATAGTTTATTACAGTTAGTTACATCGTGAAATTGACATTCACCTCAATCAAAACCATTCTAAATCGTTCACTCAGCGCTCCAATCATGCATTCCAAACACTCACTCAAATCATTCAAAAACGCTCAAACCCATTGAAAAATATAGAATCAACAACGTCATGCAAGAAATTTTTGATAGATAAAAATCGTGATTTCACTGATATAATTGAAATTGCAAGCGTCTCATAGATTCTTGAAGAAATAGGAAGCTATGTATAAAACTTGTGTGTATTTTTTTTTTTTATTAAAGGGAGGTAATCATTATCGCTAATTTTGTTCATCTTGAACAAAATTTTCGATAAAGGATTACCTCCCATTCAATTCACTCAAACATCGCTCCACACACTCAATCAATTTCATTCCTAAATCATTCCAAAATCATTCACCTGTTGTCAATTTTACGATGTTGTTAACTGAACCTCCCTTGAGAAGAGTCCTCGTTTTTTCAACACAACGCAAAAGTATTCGGGGTATAATTTGATTGATTTCAACAAATGTCGCTCGCTTTAATCGATTTCGAATTGTTTCTAAAAGCATTTTGAGTGATTTGTGCGAGTGTTTGGAATACTTAAATGGATCGCTGAGTGAGCGATTAAGAATGGTTTTGATGAAGGCGGATGTCAATTTTAAGATGTTCTTAACTGCACTTTTTACGCTGTAATTAATTTGTTTATTTGAATGCGGTTTCACGCCGCTTTAACATTATTTCAGTCATAGCTGATGAGATGTTACAACGAAAATGCACACCCCAATGACATACAGTTAGTTACATCGTGAAATTGACATTCACACCAATCAAAACCATTCTTAATCACTCACTCAGCGCTCCAATCATTCAATTCAAACACTCACTCAAACCATTCAAAAACGCTCAAACCCATTGAAAAATATAGAATCAACAACGTTCAAAATAAAAATAGCTGGGAAAAAATCAGGATTTGACTTATTTAATTTGAATTGTTTTGCGTCTGATAGGTTCTTTAAGAAATTTGGAACTATCTATAGAACTTGTATGCATATCTTAAAAAAGGGAGGTAATCAATATTGCTAATTTTGTTCATCCTGAACAAAATTTGCAATACTGGATTACCTCCCATTAAATTCACCCAAAAGTCGCTCAACGCATTCATTCAATTTCATTCCTAAATCATTCCGTAATCATTCACCTTATCAATTTCACGATGTTGTTGGACAAAGGACCTTCATGCCATGAGTCGATTTCATATTTCTCGCGGCCACCGAGGCAGTTTTTTTTCGTTTGCTCAATCACTGATTTTTATGTTTCAGTCACGAGCTTTTGGATGGACCTGTACCAGTTCGGTAATCGAGATGGTTCAGAGCGCTGGAAAACCTCCACTAATCAACTCGACCCACAAGGTAGGTGCTATTTGACGCCTCCTGGCGTTATATACCAAATCTGCATATTACACAAGTTACATATTTTTGGCAGTATATTCATCTAGTATCACTACAAAATTGAAATTCACTCCGATCAAAATTATTATTTATTCTTATTTGGTGCACTCACAAACACTCACTCAAGTTACCGAAAACACTTCGAAATAGTTCAAATAGATTAACATCGATCAATTCCTTTCCATATTTTATTTTCATTGTGCGGATTTCAAAGCATCTAATTTGTTCCTTCCCTACACACTACAGTTAACAACATCATGCAATCGACAAGGTGAGTAATTTTGGAATTATTTAGGAATGAAATTGAATGGGTGTGAGGAGCGAGATTTGAGTGAATTTTATGGGAGGTTATCCTATATCGCAAATTTTGTTCAGGATGAACAAAATTTGCGATATCGATTACCTCCCTTTAATAAAAAATTGCACACAAGTTCTATATATAGCTTCTAAATTCTTAAAGAACCTATCAAGAACGCTATCAATTTGAATTATGGTAGTGAAATGGCGATTTTCCTCTATCAAAATTTATTTTGAATGGCGTTGTTGATTCTACATTTTTCCAATGAGTTTGAGCGTTTTTGAATGGTTTGAGTGAGTGTTTGGAATGAATGAATGGAGCGCCGAGTGAATGATTAAGAATAATTTTGATCGGAATGAGTGTCAATTTCACGATGTTTTTACATGTAACTGTAACAGAACAGCGCGTATACTTTCTTTTAAAAGGAGAGATAATAAGATATAGCTATTTCAATCCAGTTTGACAAAGTTATAGATATTAAATGATCTCCTTTTGAAATTTCTTTCAATTCTCGAAAATCCAACTCAATCAATTTCACTTCAGAATCACTCCAATTTATTCACCTGGTAATTTTCACCGACTTTTACATGTAAAAACCTGTTGGGCGACCAAATTCCTGTTGTGAATATGTAATCATACGAACTGTTTAGTTCCAATCTTATAAGCTATTCTGTAGCTACTCTGGCATTTACAGTCGATATTGCTCGAGCGACCACGTCTATTAAGCGACCAATTTTATTAAGCGACCACCGAAAAAAGTCCCCTACAAACAAGCAAATTCTCTGTAAAAGAGGACATTTATTAACGAAAAATTGGTTATTGTTGAATCTTATGTTGTTTGAACCCATTAGAATCGTCTCAATAAGACGATTCTAATGGGTTCGAACATCATAAGATTCAGTACGACTTGACCGACATCCTTTAAATGCTATAAAAATGAACTATCACACTTATCATGGTATTTCGTATTAAGCGACCATTCCCATAAACGACCGCTTTTTGGTGGTCCCTTAAGTGGTCGCTTAACACAAGTATTTATTTGCATACGGTAAATAATATTGTGATACATGAATATACTCTCACCCCACACAATGACATTCTCAAACGCTCAAAAAAGTTTCGAAAACCATTAAAAACCGTTAATATCTTCATTCAAATGGAACAAATCCTTCCATGTTGTTGTTTTTATTGCTATGAGTAAGTAAGTTTATATATCGATATTTAAAGTCACGCAAACCTATCTATGGAACACTTTTATTAAATGGAGGTAAAAAAAATATCAATTATTTCGTTTGTAATGAACGAAATTAATGGTGTTATATTACCTCCTTTTTATTAAAAACATTATTACACTCGTCCTTTTCATTCAAAGTAGGTCCAAAATAATTCAGCCTACAGTTAGTAGCATCGTGAAATTGACAATCTTCTCAATCAAAACCATGCTTAATCGCTCACTCAGCGCTCAGTTCATTCATTCCAAACACTCATCAAACCATTCAAAAAAACGATCAAAATCGCCAAAAATGATATGACCAACAGCGACATTCAAAATGGAAAACGCTTAAAGAAATCCACGATTCCAATGATTTAAGGTAACTGCGGACACATAGAGAGCCATTTCAGGTTTCCAATTTTAAATTGTCTGCAAATCATGCCATATGCGATAAAACTGAACTTTTAAGTAGTCGATTTCATATTTCGGTCATAAAAGGGATTTCATAACGTAGAGTTGACGTTATGACGTCATGAAGGGCCGACCCCTTTTTTAGGCACCGAATTCAGTAATTGACCATAATTTCGGAAATAATGAACCGATTTTTATCCTGAAAACGCCATTTGCTTCGTATAAAGACGCCTGATGTTATGTTTTGATTGATATGAATATATAAGTGTAAGAAATACAATTAAGTGTAACGTCTTGTATGTTAATGCCTTATGCGTTACTGTTACCGAGTACAGTTACTGAAAATATTGCCTTTTTACTCGAAAATTTGTTCGGTGACCTATGCTGAAATTTAGATATTTTGCTACCAAACCATTCCGCTAAAGATTTTTGAAATAAAATCCATGTGTCTTCGGGTTTGATTTTTTGTAAAATTCAATTCCGCGAAGATATCGCAAATCAACGGAGATTTCAACGTCGCGTCAACTGTTCACAAAAGCTGTCTTTTAAACGGATGAAAAATTAAGTGAATTTTTGTTTTTCTTAAAAGCACATTCAGATTTAATACTTCTGAAGCCTATATTTTACAATAAACCTGAATTTCGAGTATTTTAGAAAACGTTATTGCAAGGAGATTGGCTCCAAATAAACATAGTACCGATTGTTTTGGTGCGACGTCGAATTCGACGAAAGCTTTTGCAACAACTTCACGAAATCGAATTTAAAAGAAAATCTTACCCGATTACATATCATTTTTTTTATTAAAGCAAAGCATTTTCCTTTCGCTTCAAAATAACAAAAAAATCAGCATAGGTCACCGGACAAATTTTTGAGAAATTCTATTCATTTTCAAAAGATCAAATGAAAAAAGGAACGTCAAATCTTAAAATTCGCGAAATAGATAGCGTTTCGTGTCTGTTTTTCTATTTGAAAGTGCACAGAGATTAAATGACTAACTCGGGCGTTCTTGGAGTTTCCAAATGAAACTTTTTACGTAAAGATCGGCCCATTTATTCAGAAAATATTTGCACATACTGATTTTGGCGGGTTGAAAAGGGGTTGGCCCCTTAATGACGTAACGAGCTTCAGACCCTTTTCATAGCGTGTTAGCTAATGCCCGCATTTCAAATATAAATCTCAGCAATTGTGAGAATTTAAGAAAGTCGAAAATTAGACAATGTTATCTGTCCGCAGTTACTTTAATGGATTTGGATTTTTATAGGCCTAAAAATGGTTCATGAAGACATATAAGAAGATGTTAATAGAATTCGTATGCATATTTTGTTAAAGGGAGGTAATAAATATTACCAATTTGTTCTCATTGAACAAAAATAGCAATGCTGGATTACCCCCCTTTAATTTCACTCTAAACTTATTCCTTGCACTCACTCAATTTTTTTCAAAAATCGTTCCATTATAATTCAGCTTGTCAATTTCACGATGTTGTTAACTGTATCAGTATCACTATTTATGATATGACCTACGTCGCTGAAGTGAACCCAACGAATATTTTTGATATTACACTGGTGTTATTGCACTAGTATAATTACTATGCAAATGAGCTAAGAACGGATAGCAACGTCAGATTTTCTTTTGGTAAATGACGTCGAATTGGATTTACTGACGTCATTTCGCAGACGGTGCTACATGTCTCGCAGGATAATTTGAATCGATAACTATCCTAATTTCCTTGTTTCATCAAAATCAAATCGGGTTATATTATAAGCAGAATATCAAATTTGTTCTCATCTAATACCGAATTAATTGAACTCGTCATCTTAAACAGATAAAAACTCGGCACAGCCGTGTTTTTATCAGCTTATAGATGACTCGTTTGATAAATTTCGGTGTTCAATGACCACTCATTGCATATCCTCTATGCTCTTACCTGTACTTTACATGTAGTTGCAGATTGGTATGACAACGAACCAAACTTACCGAACGAACGCTGCTCGGTGTTTTACGCACCCCACTACAAGTTTCTTGACACATTATGTGGGGTTCCCCATTCCGTGCCTCTTTGTGAAAAATAAAAAGACATGTGGACTGGGTTTTTTTCGGGGTCCAAATTTATAAAACTTCATCCGTACTCAGCCTACTTTTTCCTCAAAAACTATATAAATATTGAAACGATTGTTTTCTATCTAGTGTTTAAAACTTTTCCATGAATTGAATGGTTATGAGGAGAGTGTTGTGGTTGAAATTACGGAGAGGTAATGAAATATGACTTAATTCGTCCATTTGCACGCAAATTGCGTATTTATTATCGTCCTTTAATAAAATATACTCATTCTTATGTTTATTTGTCTTCAGTAATCCATTCGTCGCTTTTAAATTCTCACCAGCCAATAAAATCAAGTAACTACCTGACCGATTTGATTGGAATGTTGATCATTTTGAGCTCACCTTAGCACGAAGTGGTAACGTGATATTCGTCGTGCGTCGTCCGTCGTCAACACTTACATTTTAGTCTTTGTCCTACTTTTTTATCAAATCAGAAGGCTGGATTTTCAAAATTTTTGATGGTTTATATTCCATAAACTATTCAAACGAAGGTTTATTTTGATCATTATTTCATTTAAACGTTGAAGTTTATCTGATATATCACGCATGCGTACCGACTTAAATCTACCCCCTCATTAATATGCAACGAGCACATGAAAAGATGATGAGAAAATCGTGATACACGAGCACATGTTTTTGAATGGGTACTCTATGATGATTTTGACCCGACAGGGTTGGCTCTAGCCTGTCGAATCTTATTTTACAACGACTATTTTTCGTTACTGTTCATTTATTTTTTTTTTAAAAAAAGAGAGAGAAAATTGTCGCTTACCGAATAACACTTAAATATCAATTCAAAAGAAAATTATAATTTTTTCTTCTTTCTTATCATTTATTTTAACAAATTTCCCTGTGTTCATTTCTTCCTCGAGCCTTCATTTCGCCGTATCTCTCTTCATTTTACAGCGGCTTTAAATTGGTTGATTGATTGATTGGATTTTGACACCGCTTTCAACATTTTTTTCAGTATGATATCGCAGTAGCTGGAGCACCTAACAATGGATTCCTGGTATTTCTCTCACCAGTACAACCATCACATCCTTTCCAGGCTTATACACATGAAACATTATTTTTATCTTTCTTTTTTCATATACCTCTATCATATGATTTAAGAGACTGTCACCAGCCTCAAGCTGCTATCTCACATAGGTCTACGATTATCATTGGTGAGAGATAGCATCTCTAGATAAAACCAAAGTAACATTTTTTTTAAACAGATAAGTTTAATATGACCAGACATGAATTGAAGTTATACCTTGATTTATTTGATCCGAACTTGACTTCTCATAAAAATCAGACACATTTTGTAGCACGTGTAATAAGAGTTGAAATTTTTCAGATTCATATAAAGAGCGGAGTTCATAGACAGCTCAATAAAGCCAAACTATACTTTATATTTTATCATATATAATGGCTCCTTAAAAAGCCTCGATATTCACGTGCACATTTCAAGAATTCCATATTTGGAAAGAAAGGGGCGTTTGATTGTAATAAATGTTCCCGACTTATTCCGTTTAAATCGTGCAATATGTTGTCAGTAACATGAAGCGCGGGAAAAAGACTAAGTCGGTCGCTTCGCTCCCTCCTTTCGGCTGTTTAAATCGTTTAATTTTCAATTATTAGCGTTTAACTATTACGTAGACACTCTAGAGGCGACATTGTAGCACAATCAACCTGAACATTGGTCAGCATGATAACCTCTAGAGTGGATAATGAAATCTCGAACAATTTCGAAATTGCGTCCAGTGGGGTCAAAAACTATGTCACAGGTTCAAAACGTTGTGGACAGTCAAGTTGGCACTCGTCTTTTCCGACTATTTGTCTCTCACCAATGGGTTGATAATCGTAGATTTATATGAGATAGCAGCTAGAGGCTAGTAAAGGATCTGGTGGTTGTACTTGTGAGAGAAATACCGAGAAACCATTGTTAGGTGCTCCAGCCGCCGCGATATAACTGAAAAAATGTCGAAAGCGGCGTAAAACTCCATTTAATCAATGGTTCAAAAACTAGGTGACAGGATCAAATCTTAGAAAAAGATTGCGCACACCCAAGAGGACACTTTTTAACCAAGCCAAATTTTAAATTTATCAGAATGATTTTTCTCTTGATTAAAACCAACAGTATTTTTTGCTTGCCACTTTTTCCATATTATTCTTGCAAAGAAATGTTTTAATCGAGATGAGGGTCAATTTCACCATGTTAATTCAGAAAGTTACATCGTGAAACTGACATAAACCTCAATTAAAAGCATTCTAAATCGCTCACTCAGAACTCCATTCATTTCGAACACTCACTCAAAACATTAAAAACGCATCAAAATCAATAAAAAGATAAGATCAACAACTACATACAAAAAATATAGCTTCAGAAAAATCGCTATTTAACTTAAAACTTAAATTGAAATTATAATCGTCTAGATTGTTCTTTAAGATATTGACAGATTTTTTTAGGGTGCAGATTGTATTAAAGGGATGTAATAAGTATCGCTAAGTTTGTTCATCCTGAACAAAATAAGCGATATGAGACTACTCCAACCCCCTTTAATTTCACTCAAAACTCACGCATCGCACTCATTCAGTTTCATTCCAAAACCAGTCACCGTGTCATTTTCACGATGTTGTTGTCTGTATCTGTATCTATCGCACAAGTCATGTTCAGGCTGTGCGGACTTTGCAAGCTAACAAATGTCGAAAGAATTTAGAAATATATAATTCGTACTTAGTGTTTTGTATTAGAAAAAATATCTTACGAGGTTGGGAGAATTGATAATTGGCGAGGCCTTGCCAAGTATATATTATATCTATCTTATGACCTAAATTTGTCTTGATTTCGTCGATTTTTTAACTGAAATGCAAGTTTCTAAAAATAACCGCATTATATTTTTGTTCTAAAAATAACTATGTGATATCATAAAAAATAAAATACGGGATGTTTTCACACGGATATTTGTATAGTTATAAGATAATAACTATTTCACCTTCCTTTGTAATTATGTTCGAGACCTGCCCTCTTGTTACCTATTGATGGATCCAATCATTTCTTATACGTTCACTTTTCGGGGTTCCGAAATTGTCAATTTTCCTCGTGAAGGATACAGTGAATAACATCGTGAAATTGACTCTCATGTCGATCAAAAACATTCTAAATCACTCACTCAGCGCTCCATGCATTCCAGGCACCCATTCAAACCATTCAAAAACGCTACAAAATACCTAAAAATAATAAGATCAACAACCAAATTCAAAATGAAAATCGCTAGAAAAAAATCAACGATTTTACTGACATATTGAAATTTTATAAGCGTTTGATTAGTTCGTGAAGACAAAGTTATCTTTTAATAGAAATTGCATTATTTTTATATTTAAAAGAGGTAATAAATATCTCTAATTTTGTTCATCTTGACTAATTTTTTTGCCTTCCGAAACCATTCCAATAACATGCAGTTGTCATTTTCACGATGTCCTTAACTGTACAGTTAACAACATCGTCAAATTGACATTCATCTCGATGAAAACCATTCCAAATCACTCACTCAGCGTTCCATTCATTCATTCCAATCACTCACTCAAACCATTCAAAAACACTCAAACCCATTGAAATATTTAGAATCAGCAACGTCATTCAAAATAAATTTTGATAGAGAAAAATTGCGATTTCACTGATATAATTCAAACAGTAAGCGTCTTATAGGTTCTTGAATAAATAGGAAGCTGTGTATAGAACTTGTGAGCATATTCTAAAGGGAGGTAATCAATATCGCAAGTTTTGTTCGTCCTGAACAAAATTTGCAATATAGGATTACCCCCTATAATATTCACTCAAAACTCGCTCCACACACTCATTCAATTTCATTCCACAATCATTCCCAAATCCTTAATCTTGTCACTTTCACGATGTTGTAAACTGTAACAGTTCAATTTAAGATGTGTCTAGCAATATCCCTGCATCCTGCATTCGCCCTTTGGTGGGAGCAGGACTCGTGCTAGTGTTTGAAATAAGTTATTGACACCTTTACCTGCATTCGGAACACCACTCGGCCAATCTCACGATCAACCTCGATGTACATAGACGGACTATTTTTAAAAATTACGGGAAAACCCCGGAAAAACTCGATGACGTCAGTTAAAATGGCGTTAGCCCTCGAAACTTTGAGTGAAAACATCGACGTCGCCAACGCTACTCGTTTAAGGACGATTTCGGGAGTTCGTTCTTGCGCAACGTCTTTGCGCATCGAACTCTTCAAAAAGGAGAATGCGCTCCAATCTAGCACTTATCTCGGACGTAACAAAAACACTACAGAACCCCTCTAAATTTCTATATTTCGCGGAAAATGCTTACATGAAGACGATTTATTAATCCTATCACTCAAGCATAACTATATGAATTATCGCAGCCATTTTATTTTATAGAAATAAAGGATATGACGTCAGCGTCGTTTTTGTTGGTAATTGTGACGTTAACGTTCCCGCGCATAATCAGACATCAAACAACGTTATCAGTCGTATATCCGATAGCTACATGGAACCGTCACATTTCATTTTGACGGGGTTAATTTTTGAAAGGTTGACCTTGTTAAACGATCCTGCCGTTGTCAAATGATCTTGTCAGATTTTTAATTTTCAATGTTTGGATTATTTTTTAACAGACACGGGTGTATTTGGAATTTTATTGGGGGATAGGAGTGTGAGCGAGATAGGTGACTTTAATCTCGTCAAATGACTTCGATCAGGGAATTTGATGATAATTGACAAGATCAATTATTATTCCATATGTGAGTATTTTTTCTTCAACAGGCTTGAATATTTTTTAAAACACTAGATTTTTGCGTGATTTATGTAACGTTGGCCTTGACATATGACCTTGACCTTTTCATATGATCTGAGCTTGGGATTCGTTGACGCAAAACAAGGCGACCCTAATTGTTGAAGAATTCAACTCCATAATCGATTAATTTAAGAAGGATTGAATATCATTGATTTTGTACATAAAATTGGTACGAGAAAAAGAATCTAGAGTGATTTTTTCCTAAGCGTCAAAACTGGATACCCTAGAATTTTGCATTTTTTCTCAAAAATTAGCACGGTGACCATACCTTCTTTATATCAATTTCACACGAACATATAATTATCTACAAAATATAGAAAAAATACAATTTTCTATCTCAGAGTTTTTGAAAAATTTGATCAAAAGTTATGAATTTTGAAAATATTCTCGTTCATTTTCGATATACCAGTTTTTACGCATTTGGAAAAAATACGTAAAAATCATTATTTTTCGGTTCAATCGATAATTGTGTATTAGATTCGATGCAAATAACTTCCTATCTATGAAATTAAAATAAAATTGATATTAGTTGTTTGATAAGATTTGATTGTGTTACGGTTTTATGTAAATTCCAAGAAATGAAAATCGGCGAAAAATCGGACAAAAGTTTACTCGATACCTATGACATTCTATGATGTTTTACGAAAAATCTGATTCGGTGACCCCCTTTTTTCTTTCCATTTTTGCAATCGGCATACTTTAATCTACCAAATATGAAAAAATAAAAATATTCTATCTCAGAAAATTTATTCTAGAAATCGTCCTTAAGTCACTGACGTGAAACCATCGTATTCTTATATAAATATCTTTAGATTTTTAAATAACGGCTGAAAAAAACTAAATTTTTGAGAATGATTCGTCATTCTCAAAAATTAAGATTTTTCAGCCGTTATTTACAGTAAAAGATATAAATATACAGTGCTAGTTTTTCTTACACTGTTTCCGCCTAACAAAATGCACGATTTTGTGACATACCCATCCGCCTTACATACATACGAGGTCTGTTGCAGTTTACGGAAATAGCTGAGTGATGTTCCGAATGCTTTACCTGGGGTCAACTAGATTTTCATGGGGCCAGAGGAGTAGGAAGAGCAAATCATGAATAGGGTTTTGTAGGTTCAAGAGTCACCTGACCTTTTCTTGTAAAGATAGGAAGCAAGCATTTGAATTGTACAATCTAAGATAGTATATAAAATGCAAAATAAAAAGATTTGACCCTTAGAAATTTTTCCCAAGGGGTCATAATGACACCCCTTGTGAGATATTTCTAAGGGTCAAAATAAGATATTATCCGATTGTTGAGGGCCAAAACCCTTGTTTAAGTGTCAAACACGAGCCCTGGTGGGTGACAAAAGATGCTTGTCGTGATGAAATTTCATATGTCGGATGAAAGCAGGTGATTGGTCCTTGAAGACAATCTGAAAAACATAGTTAATGAAATTTGAAATCGACATTTCATTCGATCAAAACTATTCAATATCCTTCACTCAACGCTTCATTTATCACTCTACACGCTCTCCAAAACGACCCCAAAACGCTCAGAATTTGATAAAAACGATTCGAAATCGTTCATAGCGATCAACATTTCATTCAAATCGATCAAGTGATTTCATTATTTTATTATCAGGTGTAATTTTCAAATCGTCTTACCTAGCCGAAAAGATATACAAGCATGAAGAAAACGATAATTTTGAAAAGGGAGGTAATAAAATATCGCTTATTTCGTCAACTTAGATCGAATCATCGAAAATGTATTACTCCCCCTGGAAATTCAAATTCAATCAATATCCAAAACCATTCCAAAATTATTCATCTTTTCAATGTCACCTTGTTATAAACTGTACATTGTATTTTTCAAAGGATGTAAAAAAAAGTACTGTTAATTCAAGATGGGGAATTGCGTGACTTGAGAAGATAACACTAAGATTCTGATTTCGATGGCACTTTCACAAAATGTTCCTCAGCATAAGACTATTTGTAATTTCTGACAGTTCTTTACTGTGGCCACACGCAGATGTTCATTTCTGTGTGACTAGGTGAATAGCTAGATTTTCGCTATCTTCAAACGTACCTTTGTTGCCATATATAATTAAAAGAATGACAGAAAACCATTATCATTTTCTTAATTATTTATAAGTTTCAATTTGTTTTGTAAAGGTAAGACGTTTTTTGAAAAACAGATCTTTACATAGATTTCTTTGATGCTGAATGACATTTAGTTACACACACACACAAAAAAAGAAAAGAAAATAATACAACAAATATACTGAACAAGAAAAAATATCGCGCCAACCATCAGTCATTAATAGTTCCGTGCCGATATCGAACACTTTTGTGACATAACATTACGTTATATCGGCTCGCTCACATGCCACTTCTTTATACATGTATTAGCTTGTCACTTAGTAAACACATGTGGTAAAATTATTTCTTGAATACATTTTGACACGATCAGAGACATCTAAATATGATAATAAGTATTCCGCTCGTGTAACAAATGAAATCATTCAAGAATCGTCGGGGATTCTAGGAATAGACCTCGGTAATAATACGGGCGCAGCCATGAAAGCGAGTCATTTCGCACGTTGGTATATACGACGTCACGATTATCAACCTTCTCGCAAAGGATGACGTTGCATAAAACAAAATCAATGAAGAATGCACGTAGGCATATTTCAATTTGATATTAAAAAAAGCAGTGTTAAACTGCGATTTTTCATCAAATTATAATATGCCTATGCCCAAAAGATCTTCACAGACAATCGAAAAGAATTACCAAAATTTGTTGTTGTTTTTTTTTCAGCGTATTCCGAAATACCTAAAAATTTCTAGAAATTACTACACTTACGACTGAAGTACTTTCCATTTTATGGAAAAGTCCGAGCAATGTTCCGAATGAAATGAAATGTTTCGTCCGAAATTAAAGTTCATCATGGCACATTTACTAAGCAAATTGTGGTGGTAATAAAAGACCTTTAATATAATTGTGATCTGTAAAGGAACCATCTGGGTAGTGCCCATAGCGTCGAACCTTGTCAGACTGCGCGGATTGCGCAGACTTACGAGGATCGAGACTTTGAGTACTTTACTAATTGTCTGAATCTAGAATATTCAATCTACCTTCCTGTGAAATAATTTTCGAAATGCGACCTCTAGTAAGCCTGTTCTAGAATCAATTACTTTTTCTAATTATATTTTACGAAGTTCTCAGGGGGAGGGACTTTTCGTGTAATGTGTCACAATTATCAAACCAATTGAAGTTTCTGAGTTTAGTGATAGAGGATCCTTATCGCGATTTAATCATATTGACCGAATATATTAACATACTAACACAAAAGATACCCATTTTTGTAAGGTTCAAATGTCGATTTGAACAGCTTCCAGTGCTGTTTTTGGAGGGTATTTTGAAAAGTATGGGGAGGCTGCAATGCAGTTACAGTTAACAACATCGTGAAATTGACAAGATGAAGGATTTTAGAATGATTTAGGAATGAAATTGAATGGTGGTGTGGAGCGAGTTTTGAGTGAATTTAATGGGAGGTAATCCTCTATCGCAAATTTTGTTCAGGACGAACAAAACTTGCGATATTGATTACCTCCCTATATTAAGAAATGCTTACAAATGCTATACACAGCTTCTTTCTTTTCAAGAACCTATGAGACGCTAACTATTTGAATTATGTCAGTGAAATCGCATTTTTTCTCTATCAAAATTTATTTTGAATGACGTTGTTGATTCTATATATTTCAATGGGTTTGAGTGTTTTTGAATGGTTTGAGTGAGTGATTGGAATGAATGAATGGAGGGCTGAGTGAGTGATTTGGAAAAGTTTTGATCGAGATGAATGCCAATTTCACGATGTTATTAACTGTATTACCGGAATCACTTTACGCTGAAGGTCACAGTTTTTCAGGTTTCGTAGACGGGTACTGACAGTCAACAGAAGAGATGAAACGTGCCAAAGTCATCACTGTTGCCAGTCGTACTCTGAATTTATCTCAAAATCGAGTATCTAAACACCTTTCCATGAGAGTCCGAGTCCAAAGCAATGTAATTCCTAGCGTTGTGACGGACTGGGGTATCATGCAGACCGAATTTATAGTAATGTTTCTAGCCAATCTTAAACATTTCACAAACTAAATGTTCATTGAGTGGAAGGTCCGTCATGAACGCCCATGCCATAGGCTTTTATCAAATGAAAGGGGCGGAGATGGATTTACGAATTTTGATCTGGACGTTTTTCTCTTTTTTAAAAACAAATATTTTGTCACTCTTCAATATTTATGCGGATACTTTATATTTCCTTTCACTAGTCAATAATTGGTCAGAATTCATTTGGTAATAAATATTCTTCCAATCCTTAGACAAATACTTTATACAATGCACTATAAATCATGCAAGTTATATGATAATCTAAAGATTTAGCTGGTGTGTTATTTTTGTTGGTCAGTATATTATCCCTTTTTTACAATATGGAATACTTAGCACGAAACATTTAAGAGTGTCAAATGGTATACAAAACAAGTCTTATGTGTAATATGCCCTACATGTTGTTTGGACCAACCTCATTATAATCAGAGACGGGACGAACTTTTACAAAGGAGCTTTGCCGATCATTGTTGGATGTAATATTTGATTTAATCTCCTACCAGTTTTAACGGGTAACTGAACTTCTTTTATGCTTTAAGGTGGTTTATCGAGAAAAAAACGGCGGATTATCATTGTGATAATCTCACTTTATTACCAGTGAAATTATCTAAAAACTTGTGTCCCGCTCCCGTTCATTTCACCCCATCTGAGATCATCTAAGCTGCGCAAAAAAAAAAGACGTCATCTTGAACGTTGCATACATATACATGAAACAATCACGTGCAAAATGACACGCTTTAACAAAATGTGTCCTAATTTTCCACATTTTGTCCTATTTAAGGATTTAGGAAATAGAATTATCGTTGGTTTTTCGAGTAAGATCCGTTGATTTTCCATTTCGTGAACAACAAAAGCTAAATTAATTTCCACGATATCTTTGGTTGTTTACTCAAAGAAATATAATTCGTTGTTTCACTGAAATAAACAATTATCATCTTTGTATTTCAATCTGTATTTCTATCGCCGATACATGTATTAAATTATTTGTTTGTTTGTTTGTTTGAATGCGGTTTTACGCCGCTTTCAAAATTTTTCCAGTTTGTTTCATAGCGCGGCGGCTGGAGCACCTAGCAATGATTTCCTGGTATTTCTCACACCAGTATTACCATTACATTCTTCCCTAGCCTCCAGCTGCTATCCAACATAGTTCTACGATTTTCGACCCATTGGTGGAAGAAAAATAGCCGGAAAGAAGGAGTGCCGCCGTTGGGGATCGAATCCGGGACCTTTCGATTGACAGTCCGACGGGCTACCAACTGCGCTATGACGGCGGCTTTGTATTAAATAAAGACATCACGCTAGATATGGGTAATAACATTCTTTAATTAACAAGGTGAGTGATTTTGGAATGATTTCGGAATGAAATCAAATGAGAGAGACGGCGGAGGGGGGGGGCGTAAAGAATGGACTTTAAGGGTTGTGATTCAATATCGTCAATTTCGATATTTCTTTATATTTCTTTTTTCTTTTCTTGAAAAGGGACCCCCTATATAATCCCCATTTTATTATATTGTGAGAGTTCCATTTTGGTAATTGTCACTTTAATAAGATTAACAAGATGAATGTTAGATAAATTTCATGACGCGCTTTGAGATGTTTCCGAGTCTCATGACGCTAAAATCCGCTAGAGAATGAGATAATCAGATAATAATTGTTAAGTTTAAAGATTAAAATGATCATTTCGAATGGAAAAGGAGGTCTTAATCGCCTTTTGCGAATCTTGACCTTTTTTTCCGAAAGTGGGTGAGATAATATTTTTGGACTTAATCACATTAACAAAACTGAATTGAATTGAATTGAATTAATTAGATTAAATTTCCACAAAGAACTTTTCCCCCGTGTCTTCTAATTGGTCGTGTTATTTTCAAAAGAGACGATTATATGACCCAACTAACACATAATGTGAGATGATGTTAAGGTTGAGATAATTATGCTAAGTTTTAAGCAAGCGCTGGTGTCGCAAGCACTAGCTGAGATATAAAGAGCTACGAATATAACAACAGGATAACGACAAGTATTTGATTTTCTGTTCCAAAATAGTCAACCAAAAAATTGAAAAACAAAGTAAACTAAACAAACATGTAAAACGGAAAAGAAATCTTAAGCCTTATTTCCGAAATATTTTTTTCTTCTTTTTTTTGTTTTTTGTATCGACAACGTGAAATTTTAAAATACTTAGTTGTACCAGTAACGAAGCAGTAACGTACACCACACAATTAAATAAAGACGCGGCAGTTTCAATATTTAATTTGAAACAGATACTTTTCTATAGAAAAACAACACTTTCCGGCCAATACTGAAATGGGTTACATTTCAGGCGATCCGCAATGTTTTATTGAATATCGGCGCTTAACGATATATACTTGCATGAAGGTTTGAAACGATACCATTATTGCCTTGGAATGTACAATTAACAACATCGTGGAATTGACAAGATGAATGATTTGGGAATGATTTAAGAATGAAATTGAATGAGTATGTGGAGCGAGTTTTGAGTGAATTTAATGGGAGGTAATCAATATCGTAAATTTTGTTCATGGTGAACAAAATTTGCGATATTGATTACCCCCCTTTAATAAAAAAAATTCATTTTTTTATACATGGCTTCCTATTTCTTTAAGAACCTAAGAGACGATAACAATTTGAATTATGTCAGTGAAATCGCGATTTTTCCAATCAAAATTTATTTTTGAATGACGTTGGTTATTCTTTTTTTTTCAATGGGTTTGAGCGTTTTTGAATGGTTTGAGTGAGCGTTTAAAATGAATGAATGGAGCGCTGAGTGAACGATTTAGAATGATTTTGATTGAGGTGAATGTCAATTTCACGATGTAACTAACTGTAACATGCTGGACTTGACAGGTACTGACTCCTAAACGTTTTTTTTTTTTTTTGTTTTCTTTTTTGTAAAGGTTCATTAGATTAATTAAAGGTTCATTAGATAAATTGAGAATAGTGTTAGTGTCTTTTAATATCAATTTAATCTAGTCGAGGTTGCGAGAATTTATCATGTCAAGGCTTTACCGAGTCATGATAATTTCTCACTGCCGAGACTAGATAGCAATGACATTTTAAGACACTTACATGTTACTCTATCTATCATTCAATCATTTTTCAGCGCTTCATTACGATATCACGGGGGGTGATGTCCATAATCGGAGCCACCGGCTCCGCTTTCAAAATCATGTGTGGAACTTCCGCTCCACGTGGGGCTCCGATTATGTAGATGTAAACATTTCATATTTTGAATGAAAAATGGGGTAGGAGGTCGGGATTTCCTCATTTATATAATATTTAATTCATTAATCATAAAAAAGTCGAATGCTATTCGACCAGTTATACATTTTGCAACGTAAACGTTCTAAAAACATGTAAGAACGCTCGTTGGTTTTTGTTAAAAATGATTTCTTCTGGGAGCGGTCTTGAGTCAGGAATGTGAAAACACGTGGTTTTTACCTCCAAAATGCAATATTCTGAACAGAATTAATAACGCAGACCATTGTTTTCAGTGTGCACGAGTTTAACAAAACAACCACAATACTCTAACCAAATGTACCTTTCTTCAATATGATATAGATCAAAGAAAATAGTTTGGTTCCGATTATATGGATTGGCTCCGATTATGTACTCTGGCTCTGAAGTTGTGGAGTGTCTTCTTCTTCTTCTATATAACATCTTCAATATGAAATTTCTACTAGTTTCACGGGGCGCTTTCATCATCATTCAACAATGCAAGTTACGTTTGATACATTTCACTTCTACATGTTTACTTTTATTATAACATTCCGGTTACTAGACAGTCAGCTTCATTGATATTACTCAGTACATGTACGTACAAGAGAATTGTCGGACTATAATCCAGGATTAAATGTGAAGAGATATGAAGATTTCTTCGGAGCCTGTCAATGGTTTTTAGCTCCACTGGCTGAAAGCCACTGGGGCTATTTTCATGGCGTTGTGTCCGTCGTGCGTGCGTCCGTCCGTGCGTCAGTGCGTCCGTGTGTCCGGTCGTTAACTTTTTCTTTAAAAATCTTCTCATCAGAAACTACTGGATGAATTTCAACCAAACTTCACAGGAATGATCCTTGGGTGACCCTCTTTCAAAGTTGTTCAAGAAATTTTGATCTAATGAAAAACATGGATTTAATGGGCGTGGCTAATTCTCATATATGGTAAAAAGTGAGTTTTCTCAGATTCTAATTGATGGATACCAATGAAATGTTACATGAATGATCCTTGTGTGACCCTTTATCAGTCTACAAAAGATTATTGAGATTGGATGAAAAATATGCATTTTATGGGCGGAGGTAATTTCTCTATATGTAATATAGTGGAAACTTTCTAAATCATTTTCTCAGAATGTAAGTGATAGATGGATATCAACCAAATTTCACTGGAATGATCCTTGAGTGACCCTTTATCAGTCAATTAAATATTAAAGTGATCGGATGAAAATTATGTATTTTATTGGCGGAGGTCATTTTCCATATGTTGTATAGTGGAAACTTTGGAAATCATTTTCTCAGAATCTAAGCAATGGATATCAACCAAATTTTACTGGAATAATCCTTGAGTGACCCTCTATCAGTCTAACAAAAATATAGTGATCGGATAAAAATTATGTATTTTATGGGCAGATAATTTCTCTATATGTTATATAGTGGAAACTTTGGAAATCATTTTCTCAGAATCTTACCAATGAAAATCAACCAAATTCTACTGGAATAATCCTTGAGTGACCCTTAATCAGTCTACAAAAAATTATTGTGATCAGATGAAAATATGCATTTTATGGGCGGATGTCTTTTCTCTATATGTTATATAGTTGAAACTTTGGAAAATCATTTTCAACATCAGTAGAATCCAAAATATCTGAAAGTTAAGTCAAAACTTTTATTGCTTTACAACAATTTCAAGCCTGTGGAGCGACTCAAGCCATTCATGGCTTTCTAGTTCTTGCTTATTATACTTCGCACGCTAAGCGTTCCAATTTTAACAACGTCACTACTAACACTCTTTCAACGTCGATAATTCCATGAAATTTTATCAGATATATTTTCCGAGTGGTATCAAAAAAAAAGATGTTGCGAAATTCGCGTTCATTTGATACATATTTCAAGAAATACGATTAATATATCTTACTAAAAAAGGACTCAATGATTCTTAATACTCCCTTTTTGTTCGATTTTAGTGCATCTGAGCTGGAAGTGCTCATGGTGAGCTATTTTGATCAAGCTGTGTCCGGCGTCCATCGTCTGTCATCCGTCACCAATTTGTGTGCACTCTAGCGGCCACCTTTTTGGTCCAAATGTCTTAAATTTGGTCAGGATGTCTGCCTCCATCAAATCTTGGTCCAGTTCGAGATTTGGTCAAGTGGGGTCAAAAATGGGATCTTGTAAATGAAAGGGGTCAAATTTTAGCAAAAGTCTCGTGTGCACTTCAGAGGCCACATTTTTTGCAAAAATGTCTTTAAACGTCATCAGAATGTTTGTCTCCATCAAATCTCGGACAAATCCGAAATTGGGTCAAGTGGTGTCAAATTAGAGGTCAAGGGATCATATCTTAGAAAACCCTCTGTTCACTTTAGAGGTCATATTTTTGGCCCCAATATCATGAAACCTAGTCAGAATGTTGGTCGTCATCAAATCTTGGTCATGTTGAAAACTGGGTCAAGTGAGGTCAAAAATGAGGTTAAGGGGTCATATCTCGGAAAAACCTTCTGTTCACTTTAGAGGCCACATAATTTATCCTTATGTCCTGAAACTTTGCCAGAATGTTTGTCTGCATCAAATCTCGATCAAGTTTGAAATTGGGTCAATCGGAGTCAAAAATGAGGTCAAGGGGTCATATCTTAGAAGAACCTTCTGTTCACTTTAGAAGCCACATTCTTGACCCAAAATGTCCTGAAACTTGGTCAGAATGTTGGACCCCATCAAATCTAATCTTAGTCAAGTCCTAAACTGGTTCAAGTGAAGTCAAAAATTAGGTTAATGGGTAAAATCTTGGAAAAACCTTGTGTGAACTCTAGAGACCACTCCCTTTACTCAAACGTCTTGAAACTTGGTCAGAATATTTGCCTACGTGAAATCTCATTAAGTTCAAAAATTGGTTAAGTGGGACCAAAAATGAGGTCGATAGGTCAAATTAAGGAAAATCTAGAGGACATTTATTTTTTTTTAACATATTGACAGGATCTTTGTCTTGAAATCTTAGACGAGTTGGAAAGAGGGTAAAAAACTAGGACACCTCTTCAAATCTTTGAAAATTCTTCAGTGCTTTAGAGGCAGCATATTAGACTCAGCTGTTTTGAAATGTAATCTGAATGATTGTCTTTTTGATATCTTGGACTTTTGTAGAGCTAGTCATGAATTTCAAATAAGCTTTTGCATTTGCCACATTTGTCAAATACTTGTAAATGCCTCAGGTTAGCGCTTAAGGGCCAATGGTCCCTTGTTTTTAAGCCCCGCATAACATTTAGTTCCGAATTTTCGCAAAGATTTGAACAAATTTATATAAATTCCGATTAATATCAGAATTTACTACTTCATCTGCGGATTTGTTAACTCTTCAATCGGAAAGTAATTAAACCAGATTTGATAAAACTAGAACCTATTTATGACTATGAAAATCAAATACTGAAAATGTCCCGAGCGCTTTTAAGACTATGAAAATCAAATACTGAAAATGTCCCGAGCGCTTTTTCGGTACAGGGGTACCGTTTTATAAAAGCGATGTTGAAAATTAAACAGAAGTATAAAAATTTGACATATAGCAAAACGGATCAATATACAAGGGCGAAAACACGTCTTATATATACTGAACAACAAAAATAACACACCACTTTTTTTAGATACAACTTTTTCCAAAATCTAGAGTTTGGAAAATTGGATGTACCAAAATAAACGTAAACTAATTATTGATCTGTCACAAAATGGATTACACCGAAGACACACGCACTGGAGAGTTACAGGTGACTACCCCCAAAATCAAAATTTTGAAATTAAAGTCAGTTTTCATTGCTCTGTAAAATTCCATAGTCCGTGTGTTCATGTGCAATATTGCTCTCAAATAATGGTCGACGTGGATTTATGAATTTTACCTAGATTAAATCCTAATATGGCTATCCAATTGCTCTTCATTCTGCCTTAATTTGTCTCAAAACCTTGCGATTTTTCGTTCTCTTGCGAACTCTCATTGCAAGCTCGTTTCTGATATGCTTGAGTTTGAGATAAGTCTGATCGGTGAAAGAGAAGGCATCGGTATAACTTAAAGAAGGTTTTCGTTATAAACATTTTTTCTCATGCAGCAGATCGAATGCATCGTACGAAACTCAAGTTTGTCGAGTAATACAGCTTAACAAGGTGGAAACGACAAACTGTGAAAACATTTATCAGATAAAGCCAAGTTTTCGAGTTTGGTGGTAGCGAAAAATGAATTTTGGAACGTCATTGCGCATAGGCATATTAAACTGATTCATTTACGCGATTAAAATCAAGGACACTGAGGGGTCATAACTCGGCCATTGCCAGGTTAAAACGCCGATAATAACAACTACCGATGCCGAACTTCGGTGCTGACTGGATGGGGAGGACGGATTGTACTACAATTTGCATTATGACCGGATACTTTTTACTCTCCAGGTCACAGTTGTTTAAGGTTATCGTGGACTCATGGTGACAGTGAATCACAAAGATGAGGTATCTGGGCCGTTTGTCGACTCCTTTAAAAGCAATAGCCCTAGGGTGAATCCCTGTAAATAAGTCAATGTTATCGTCTATGCATCTCAGGCCATTGTGGATTTAATTCATGAACACTTCCTAAAAGTGAGACCAATGCCTATTCTTTCACCGACCGGGCTCATTTCAAACTCGAGCTTATCGAAAACGAGTTTACAAAGAGAGTAAAAAAAGAGTTGCGAAAACCCAAGATTTTGAGTGAAATCGAGGCAAAATGAACATCGAATGCATATCTATTTTGGGCTTTGCTCCTAGTGATAGTCGCCTTCACGCGCTTACAACTCTTCAATGCGTATGACTACGTTGTCATTCCTTTTCTTACTAACTAACTAACTAACTAAATAAATAAATAAATAAATAGATAGATAAATAAATGAATAAACAAATAAATAAATTTAGTTTTTAGGCAAGTGATTATGAGTTTCGGTCCCTAAAGCTAGGCACTCCAAGACTTTGGAGCATTGGTACATAATTAGAGAAAACTAATTTTCTTTCAACTATCTACAATTTTAGTAAAGATCAATTTTCTAGAATATTGTCGTTATCTAATTGAATTCGGACACACTGAAAACAAGGGTCTACATCAGACATTCTGTTCAGAATATTGCATTTTGGAGTTAATAAAAGTAAACGAGAAAGGTGAGACGTAAAATAGACAACGTGTGCCATGGAATGACGAGAAAACAGCGCGCCATGGAACTCACAGAAACTTCATATTTAAGGCTGTGGGGGCATATGCAAGAAGAAGAAGACACTCCACAATTTCAGAGCCAGGGAACATAATCGGAGCCAATCCATATAATCGGAACCAAACAATTTTCTTTGATATATATCATATTGCAGAAAAGTACATTTGGTAAGATTATTGTGGTTGTTTTGTTAAACTCGTATACACTGAAAACAATGGTCTGCGTTATTAATTCTGTTCAGAATATTGCATTTTGAAGGTAAAAACCACGTGTTTTGACATTCCTGGCTCAAGACTGCTCCCAGAAGAAATCATTTTTAACAAAAACCAACGAGCGTTCTTACATTTTTTGAGCACGTTTACGTTGCAAAATGTATAACTGGTCGAATAGCATTCGACTTTTTTAAGATTAATGAAATTAAATATTATATAAATGAGGAAATCCCGACCTCCCATCCCATTTTTCATTCAAAATATGAAATGTTTACATCTACATAATCGGAGCCCCACGTGGAGCGGAAGTTCCACACATGATTTTGAAAGCGGAGCCGGTGGCTCCGATTATGGACATCACCCCCCGTGGATATACCCTTAAAAATCGAAGACATTCAGGTCAAAGTGTATGCAAATTGTTTCTCAAAATAGACTGCCTTGATATCATTTTATGTTATCAGACAGGCGATATCAAAACAATACGCTTCATTGCATGAGAAATGCCAAAATATACTCTAGTCTTGGTATCCGTTAAAAGAAAATAAAGTCAAGAATAAAGTTATTAACATTGCGAAATCGAAGATAACAGCGACTAAAACCATTATACAGTTTGGAACATAGTGAAAACAACCAGTTGAATGATTTTGGAATGATTTTGGAATGAAATTAAATGAGTACGTGGAGCGAGTTTAAATTGATTTTTAAGGAATGTAATCATTATCGATAATTTTGTCCTGTCGGACGAAATTAAATTCATAGAGGATATTAAATGAGTGATCATGGAATACCGAATTCATTAAACGAGTCATTTATAAACAGATAAAAACGAGGCTTCGCCGAGTTTTTATCTGTTTATAGATGACGAGTTTAATAAATTCTGTATTTTATGAGCACAAATTTGATATTCTATCTATAATATGGCCCGAATTTTTGCAAAAAAAGTTAAAAATCTTGAAATTTTACATTTCAATTTTCCGCTAAACTTAAAACGCCGTTTAAAAACTGACGTCACAATATACAAATTATGACGTCATTTTCGCGAAAACAAAATAGCGTTGCTATTCGTTCTTAGCTCATTTGCATAGTTATTCCACTAGTAGTAATAACACCCGTGTAATATAAAAAATATTCAATGGGGTTATTTCACTCCCTCGACGTAGGTCATATTATAAAATTTTTTACTCCCTTTAATAAAATATACGTACTTTATGTTTTTTTTGTCTACAAGAATAAATCAGACGCTAATATATCAACACCAGCCAATTAAAATCAAGCAATTATTTGATCGTTAATGATCAACATTTCGAACGATTTCTTAGCGTTTTTAAACAAATTTCGAAGCGTTTTTGAGTGATGGGAGTCAAATATGTGGTCTGGTTCCATTTCCAACGGTAGTTTCAGAGAAGAAGGTTCTTATTTATATTTTTCATTTTGGACCATTTTTCAGTGACGCGGAAGCCCGCGGAGCCCAAGTCATCAGCCCGATCAGACTTTCACAAATAAATCTGAAAGTGCATGTCCCATGGATTATTCCTGTGAAGTTTGGTTGAATTCTGAAAAATAATTTGAGAAAAGAAGACGTTTAAAGAAAAAGGTTGACGGACGGACGCGCTTATGATGGACACCAGGCCACAACATAGGCTCAGCTGGACTAAGCTAAGAACGTTGATTCTTCAAAGCGAGATAATAAATTATAGATAATTTCGGCTAATACGACGAAATCATCGATAATGAATTGCCTCCCCTTAATTTCATTAAAATCTCGCTCATCTCACTCAAACAATATCATTCCGAAATCATTCCTAAATCAGTCACCTTGTCAATTTCTCGATGTTCTTAACTTTAACTTGTGGCAAAAACATTTTCTTCAGTTTAACCCTTTCCTGTTTAATCCCTTCTTTTTACGTGCCTGTGATTTTATGATTGAGAAAACATTGTGAAAAAAGAAGAAATTGCTTCTGACAAGCAATTTCTTCTTTTTCCACACTATTTCTACCCTACTGAATGGTTATTTTTCAAATTAAATCCACTTTAAATTTTCGTCTGCAAAACCTTTGAATTGGGACAGGTCCAAAATTTTGTAAAACAGGAAAGGGTTAAATATTTGTTTCAGTTTCAGGGTTGGATTACACTTATTGACACTAGATCTTCAGTGTTTTAGAATGAACAAAAGAATGTCACCACACACATCATAGCAATGAGGATTCTATTTTTATTTGGGACTCTCCTTTTGCACCAGGAACACTCTGGTATGCAGATTTGTGAGTCCGATTTCGATTACCGCTATCTAATGCAACCGCATCAGTTTTTAGATGACCATCAATTCTGGAAAAGTAAATCAAACGACGCGGTAGAATGTGCAATCATGTGTCTTAGACGAAAGCCTTGTTTCTCGTTTAATTTCGATACAATCGAAGGAATGTGTGAGCTGAACGTTAATTCGAGCAGAGATCTACAAAGAAAGCCCGGAGTATTCTTCTCTGAAATCTCCAGCTGGCCGAGACAGGTACGGTCTTTTACATCATCGTTCTAGACAAAAAATATGCTTTGTATAATGTTCACACAAATGTATAAGATCGACCTTAATATGGTGCAATTGGGTACTTTGGTGTGTTATCTCCCTTGTTTGCTCTGTGGATTAAATCAGAGGTGTTCCAAAATCGTTAGCAGTCCTTAGAATTTTTCCTTGGTTTTTATCCATAGTTTCTTTGGAGAAGTTGCGAATTTTATTTTTGTAAAAACAAAATACTTATTTATACAATTCCTATTTATGATACAGTTTCCAATAGCAAAGAAGAAAATAAATATTTATTTTACGTCAAATGTATCTTATATATTGCGTAATATTTGATTAAGAGCTTATCTTTAAATCTTACAGTGCAAAGAAATTAATGATAAAACCCAAGGTAACCACTGATTTGGACCTTTCCTCCTTTGGGAGTATTTCAAGGGAGATAACCAACCGATATCCCTCATTGAACCGCAAATGTATCACGAGACATTATTATTTCTAGGGAAAAGACATTATTTTAAATCAGTCGATCTTTCCAAACTCGTCAAATAACATTATACTCAGAATTCAGTTACAGTTAATTACATCGTGTAATTCACATTAAACTCAATCAAAACCATTCTAAATCAATCACTCAGCGCTCCATTCATTCATTCCAGACACTCACTCAAACCATTCAAAAACGCACCAAACTCACTGAAAAACATATAACAACAATTTCGTCCAAAATAAAAAATAGCTTGGGAAAAATCATTTCACTTATTTAATTGAAATTGCAAGCGTCTGATAGGTTCTTGAAGAACTAGGGAGCTTTCTATAGAACTTCTATGCATTTTATTAAAGGGTGGTAATCAACATTGCAAATTTTGTTCATTCTGAACAAAATTTTGCAATACTGGATTACCTCCCATTAAATTCACTCAAAAGTCGCTCCACACATTTATTCAATTTCATTCCAAAACCATTCCAATATCATTCAGCTTGTCAATTTCACGATGTTGTTAACTTTACGAACGAAAACCGAAAGGAAATCGAATGAGAGAGCTTTAGACACATTTGCGAAATTATCAAAAACTTATTATCTCCTATTAAAAGATCGTCGTTAATTCCAATTTTTGTATTTTCAATGACCAATCAGACGTTTTAAAATGAGCACAAGGCAAAAAATATCGTAGATTAATTAGATCGATTTCATTGAAATGATGATGGTTTTGATGGATTTCGATTTTCAACGATTTCGGAATATTTTTCAGTGGTTTGATTGAATGTTTGGAATTAATGAACGGAGCGCTGAGTAATTGATTTAGATTGATTTAGATTAGTTACATCGGAATGAGTGTCAATTTGACGATGTTATTGACTGTATACAAGTACTATTATAAACAATCACGCATATTGATCAAAGCAAACAATATTTTGAATGGTTAAAGTGATTTCTTCTTTTTATCTTGTGAAACCACATGAAGTTTGCTTAAGACAAGTGTTGCAAATGATTAATAAAAAATCCTCACATCATATTAATAAACCCAAATTTTTTTGTTCAACACATAGACGACCTTCTTGAAATTTTTAGAGATATTTTTGATAAAAAGATGTTTCTTCCAAGTATTTCTATATTTTACTACTGTAGGATCGAGTGTGATTCAGAGGGCTGCTTGATGGTCTTCGTCGATTGGCTGTAAATGGTGTCTTAGAAATGTAATTGCATTTAACATTCTTTTGAACAAATTTTGGTTCTTACTTGATCAAAAAGCGATGGGGGTTTGCGAAGGGGAATCAGGGTTTTGGGGTAACTAAAACAATGAACTTGTATTATCTGTCTGTCTTTAATGCTTTTTAGTGGTTTATCGAGAAATAACGGTAGAACAGTGAAATTATCAAAATTGTATACCCTGCTTTTGTGCATTTCATCCTATCTGACGTCATCTATGCAGGGCGAAATAAGTGAGGTCACAATGAGCGTTGCATAGCAATCACGTGCAAAATGGCGCGCTTTACGAAAATATGTCATAGAAATTTCACATTTTGTCTCTTTTTTGCAATAAAGAAATAGAATAATCGTTTTTTTTTCGAGTAAGATCGATTTATATTTCATTTCGTGAACAACAAAAGCTATAATAAGCTCTGCCACTCGTGAAAATATAGCGTTTGTTGTTCACTCAATGTAATATATATCGATCTTACACTGGAACAAACTATTATCTTCTATATATTATTTTCAACATGATTGAAGTGAACAATGTTTTGTCAAATGCGATTGAATTCAATCATTTTTTTATTTCATTCGAATGTATTTATGATAGAATAAATAGTTTGACCTTTCACGACAAAATTGAATTCAATCACATCTGTCATGTATGTATTTGCATAAAAGGTTGACCCTGACTGTTACAGCCGTCCATGTGAAGAGGATGAAACTTGCATCCCGTCTAACCTCGGAGCCGGGTCCTCATGCTCATACACCTGCATAAAGTTTTGTAAGTATCCCCTAGGTTTGACTTGTTTACAGTTAGTCACATCGTGAAATTGACATTCACCTCAATCAAAAACATTCTTAATCACTCACTCAGCGCTCCAATCATTCATTCCAAACACTCACTCAAACCATTAAAAAACGCTTAAACCCATTGAAAAATATAGAATCAACAACGTCATCCAAAATAAAATTTTAATAGAGAAACATCACGATTTCACTTACATAAGTCAAATAGATAGCGTCTCATAGGTTCTTAAAGAAATAAGAAGCTATCTAAAGAACGTGTATGCATATTTTATTAAAGGGAGGTAATCAATATAGCTAATTTTGTTTATCCTGAACAAAATTTGCGATATAGGATTACCTCCCATTAAATTCACTCAAAACTCACTACTGTTATGAATGTAATGTGTATAATGGTTTTTCCCGTGTCTATTTTTAGAATTAGTCTGGGAAATTTCCGATCCCTTGACACTGGTAAACATGTATGTAGAATAATTCATATCTTTCTAGAAAGGACTTCTAGAAAGTGATTCAAACTCTAGAATCTTCTAATGTTCTATGCTATTCTAAATTGTTCTATGGTATTATATAAAGAGATTCCTACAACATTCTTGGTTTACTTGGTTTAGACTAATGGTTCCATTTAGTAGTACTGTGTTAAACTAAAAGGGGATTTCTCGTTATCTTAAAAGTGTGATTAAAAGAGTGGTTAGTTTTAAATTCGGATATTATTGAACTTATTATTTGTGGACCAGGAACTTAATTCATTAGGATCTAAAATTAAAACTTTAGGATTAAACATTCAAGGTATTGTAATATGTTTTTGTATTAATTTCATATTGTCAATAATTCTGTTATTATTGTCAATAAATATTGTTAATTGTAAAGTTTGTTGCTGGCTTCTTTCTTCTTGTTATATTGGCACGTAACACTACACACATTCATTCAATTTCCTTCAAAAACATCCCAAAAAGCATTCACCTCGTCAATTTCACGATATTGTTAACTGTATACATATGCATGTAAGCCCTTGGTTCACCTTAATTACATTTTAAAGAGATGTTACAATTCTTACCATTTCGAGTCATAATCTGATATTCAATTACGGCCTACAAACAATGTATTAAAACATATACAATGTAAATGATAAAATTAATCATTATTTTTTACTCAAAATCAAAATCATATGAATATGTGGGTATGATTTTTTTCATTATAAACGTCGAAAAATGACAAATTCGTACCCATCAGAACCTATCGCCCTTTCTGTTGTCGCTAAAGGTCCGATGCCATTGCAAAACGGATACAAAATATACGCAAAACTGGCACGATCGAATAACAACATTTGAACACCTTATCTTTTGCTCGATAGAATGACGGTAAAATTTGCGAAAACAGAACTGAATTTATCAGACGTGTAGAGTATGTAGCAAGGATATTGTTTGCATGTTCGTTGGGAGCCCAGTGGATAAGAGAATGTGGCAGCTTCGAAAGGCTTACCCGGTGAATTATGACGCATTCGAATAGCCGAAAGAATACTAAGCTCATTGGAAGACGCTCACCATCCCCTGTGGCAACACATCCTAATTTTAGTTCGATCTGGCCGAACTTGAAATCAGTCAGAAGCCTTGTTAAAAAGCTGTTTTAAAATTATAACACTTGCCACGCTGAATCGGGAATATTCATGCTTTTGCAGGTGGTTACGACAAGGTTCAGATTTCATTAATGTATATATGACATTTTAAACAAGAAATATTAACTATTAATTTTTTTCAACATTACCTACATTGCATCGTGAACTTATCGCTTGTTATGCAATTTGACAATGTTTTTATTCAGTCTAAGAATGAGTAAGGTTTTGTAACAAATGTTTTAGATCGAAGATGTCCACTTCCTGCTGGCGTTAAGACAAGCCAATCTAGGACTGTTGGTTCCATTTTTAACTTTACATGTAATCGAGGATTTATAGGAGGGGATACAGCTGAGTGCCTATCAACAGGAACATGGAATAAGACTATTGACACCACGTGCACACGTAAGTACAGGGTGTCACAATATACTATGTGATTCAATTTTAAATGTGAATTGCCATACTTATTCAGAGGAGCATCTGAAGAAGTGGAGAAGGCAACATTTCCTTCACTTGTATCATTACCTTTGTATATACTTAACTCCAAAAGAAATGTCTACAAATATATGTTCTTACTTACTTAACCGTAAAAGATTTTATTGCAATTTTTATGTTGATACATGTCTAAACCTTTTCTAGACCTTTCTTTTGACTGTTATGCTCCAAGTTCTATTCCATAGCAACATCCTTTGAGTAAACATGTCTCCTTAGCTTGTGGGGTCTAATACAAAAAAGGTTTGTTGATAAATGTTAAATCTGCATTGAAAATTACTTTAGCACCTAGGAATAGACCGTTTCGAAATCTTTAACTGTTTGATGACGTCCATTTTACATAACACCGATATCAGCCAAAATTGGGTCAACGGAGGAAATCCATTTAAAGCAGGCGTTGCGCTTTCAATAAAAACATCAAACTGTTCCTGAAAAGCTGCTAAGACCAGTTATCCGATTGAATATCATCGCTGGTGCAACTAGCCATGTGTTTTAGTTTCTGTGAAGACAAAAAGTACATCAAGCCGTATTGCCGTTTGATTATAGGGGACGATCTGTTAATCATTAGCACACAAACGACCAACAACTCTGGTTGACATTTTGACTCCCGTACACGTAAAAATAGCTTTGTATAAGCCAAATTTCTAAAGGAAAATGGCGGATTAAAAGCCCGCTTGATCATTGCCGAAACTACTGTAACTCGTCAATCGTCCTTAAACATTAATTTTCTAGCTGTACCCTCTTTCAGGCGGGTTTTCAAAATCACAGGACGAATGCTTACCCCACCCACGCTCCAACCATGCCACCTGAGTGGTTTATTAAAGATCATTCATAATATTTCTTTTAAAAAAAGCGATTTTTTTTGTGTGGGCTTTTTTTTTGCGAATTGGACCTCTTATCCATTATGGCGTAATCATTTTCATTTGTGTGAACTTTTTTTACGTGGTGTTGTCAAACGAGGTGTATCTGTTTCGGTCTTGGGTAGCATCATTATTTTATCCCATACATGCGTTTATATGGTTGCTCTACCATAGGTTGCAAAGAAAGATTAAAAATGGTATAAAAACTTTTTAACTGATTTAACTCAATTTATATACTGAGCACGGAAAAGTAGATTTATTTTAACTAAATTTAGATAAAATAATACAAAGAAAATACTCTGTTGAATCGACTTAATCTTTATTTGATCTGACGCTTTGGTTAGTTTCAGCACAGCAATCTACTGTTCACTCTTTCTTTGTCTTTACACTTTTCATGGTTGATTGATTTAAGAAATCAGATGTGTAGAAGGTAATTAACGATAGACATTTCAAAAACCATTTAAGGAAATGAAATCAACTTACTCACTTTGCAAAGACTGTACTCTGAATCGAGTATGTCAAAAGGGAAATTGTACCTAAGAATAGGAACGTCGTTAACCTCGGTTAGACTTTAAAAATTAATTGATATCCCATCAATATTTGAAATTCTGTTAGGTATGACCTTGCCAATAAGAAGTTTCAGAAGAATTTGCGTGTTAGAATGACGTTATTGTCATGCCGTCAACACGCTTGAAATGGCATCCCAGTTCTAAACGACATGTCTGCTTAGGGGTTAAAAGCGTTAACAGGCTTTGTTTGCTAAAGCCGCGTTCACATGAACAACGTTTCTGGTTCTACGAAAGGAATGGAATTGCATGTTAGTGACGTCATTTCTGGTAAAAAAAAAACCCGACGTTTTGGTGTCGCCTTTGGTCAAAACGTGCTAAAACTCAGTATTGATAACTTGTTGACCTCTTGATTCATTCATCTTAACACTGAATTTTGTTTGGCTTTTGTTTCGTTTGAAAAGAAAATATCGTCTTAACAGTAGGGCTATGGAGAAATTTCAACTTTCGAGGGTATGTTTAAAAATGTCACCGTATTGGGAACACAAGAGAATGTTTCAAAATGACATTGATGTTGGATAAAAGGAAACTTGTTAAGATAACAAAATAAGTTTATTTTAGTCCGAGTCTGTTCACTTATATTTGCTTTTTAGTGATGTTTTTAAATATTGCATTTTTAAAGTCGCTCCTTTTGTGGACGTTCCTTCTGGAGTTGAGTAAACTTTCCTTTTCAAAGATACTGTTGCCATCATAAAATTTGTTAATATTAGGTCTCGTCTACGCACCCAAGGACCATATGTATTGATTAAACATTAATGCTGAAAGTGAAAGTGAAGATAATATTTCACAATTCATTGTTTACATATATTCTAATCAAATTGATATTTGTATAAAATGGCTGGTTCAAACAGTTATAATTGATAAATAATCTGCTATCAAATGTCATTGTAATTATATGAAACGCCTCGAGAAAAGGAGACCAAAAATGACGGAGCTGGAGTAAAAATAATCCCATGAGTTGTTCTACAAGTATAATAACTGTTCAAATGAGCTTTGAGCTGATAGCAACGCTTAATTCTCTTACCATGAACATGACGTCACGACAGATGTCATTCCGCCATTTTAGCGATTTATAGCTACACTTTTATAAAAGAAAAAAATTAAAAATCGGGTATGCTTTTTCATTTAACTTGTCATCAAAATAGACAACAAGAGTGACAGAATGTCACTAAATCGTTCACCTGAATAATAAAAGATGAATCAGAATAGCTTGCAACCAAAAACTGAAAGAGTTTGGCATAAAGGTTTTGGAGAAGAGTCACGTTGAATGAGTTCAAAGTCAAATTAATCCCCATCATGTCAAGTCCATATTTCATCGCCAATCATAATTTCACGAACACGTTTTGAAAAGGGTTAGTTCGGGAACATTTTGGACAACTTACATTGGTTATAGAGGAGATGTTTAAAGATTTCATAGTCAAAATAAAAACCCTGCCACTCACATCATTTGGGATCAATCAAAATGAAAAAAATCATGAGGAGATTGGGGCGGGGGTACCCAAGAAATATATACATGCTGTAATTTGTTACAATTCATTCATTGCTTTGTGAGAAGATGTTTTAAGATCTCGGGTCTATATAACCTCCGACCTGCTATATTGCCGTCGATCCGAATTCCGCTAAATTCTGAGAAAAGTCAAAATGAAATTGTATGCCAAATTTGGTTGATATCTGTCCATTGGAAACTGAGGAGAAGATATCTAAAGAATTGCTGTCGACTTCCGAAAGACTCCACAAAAAAGACGAACAAAAGGTGAACACAAAAGCTCACTTATAGCACTTTTTTTAAGTATTATATTTTACAGCTTTATACGGCAGTGCATGTCAAGACGACGAAGATTGTGCGGCGATAAACGGAATCTGTTCTACTCACTTAAATTGTACATGTCCCACTAGCCACTTTTACAGTTTTGATGATACGATATGCTTGAAAGGTATGATACATCCGTGACAAAAAAAATCATATATGACTTATATATTGCAATTGTATTGATATCCTTATAACTAGTATACTACCTCCATAAATGGGGCATATGGGAAATGTTGGGATTTTAGCTACAAATGAGATGCAAATAAAGTATTTGGATTTACCTAGTATCCACAAATTATGTGACAAATATGAAGTTATCAGACAGACAAAGGATTGTGCCTTTTATCTCCCTTACAACTTCATATCACTCCCATCTACCTCCAAATAGTTTACATATACTATTCATAATGGCTTAGTCCGAAACTTTACCAAAGACTTGATGTATTATTACCTTAACTTCATTCGATAGGATAATATAATGTTTTTGTCTATTTTTAACAACAGGTGCAAGATGAAATTAAAGAAATCTAATTGGTGTTTGTTAAAACAACAAATTTTGAAAACAGTTTTAGGAAAGTAAAAACATCTCTCCCAATCTGTAAGAGACAGAAACATCATTAGAAAGAAAAGATTATTTTTCAAACAAATTCTCCTAAAAATATCACCTTCATATCATGACATGGTTGGTTTTGGGAAAGAAAAGAATCCAGGTATAAAGGTTACAATAGCAACCCAATACTGTATGCCTCACTTTTTCTACACTAGACACATGATAAAATAACCAGAATGTCGAATAAACAAGCATAAAGAAAATTCTGAATTCCTTACTTCTAATATGTAGACATCGTAACACTAATATATGAGCCTGTGAGTGACATTTCCAATAATATCATATGAGCGTCATGCAAAGACTCTGGCCACCCTGTACATCCGTACAGGCTGACCAGGATCTTCACTTTTGCGCTTTGTAGAATGAGAAGGTCTAAAAGTGTCTTAAGAAAGTCAGACAAACTTCTAATTATACCACGTTGGAAATGTTACGCACAGACATAAATGATTATGTCGTCCATCTCAAATCCATTTCACATATTATTTCCATCTCAACATGCTAAAGAGTCCCTTTAAAAAAATACTGGATAATAAAGGAATGTCGGTCAAAGTTACATGTCTTTGAATAAACAAGAAGCTAGAATAAAAAAATAGTTACTTTAAACTAAAAATGGAACAAGTTATCTTCCTTCAAGGGGATCTGCCGAGGTATCAGGAGAACTTTTACAACCTAATGTTTACACATAGCTCTCACAAGACATCAATTATTTTATTTTATTCACGCATGTTTACTTCACTATCTAACCTTTAAAGCAGAGTCTGAAAAAGGAAAATACTCACACTACTTTGAGAATTACTTATCACATGGCAAGATCTTTTGATTTTCGATTTAAAGCCATTTTGATATTTTTTTTCTAATTTCTTTGAAGATTGTGGTGATTCGTGGTTGCTGTTTGGAGACAGATGTTACTTATTTGGCAATACAAGCTTGTCTAGCAGCTTCACAGAGGCCGAGGTAAGTCAATGAAGTGATATTGAAGAGAATAATTTGAAAAATAAAAATTATTATATTCATTTTCACGACGATATGAAGCTAGAAACCTTATCACAGCTTTTGAGTACACAAATCGTATACAGGTACATGCATAAGTTTCATTACGATTTAATTACCATAACTCTAGACACAAAAATATATTCTCCAAAGTTTCCTATGATTCAATATATTCGAAAATAATTTCCGACATCTATTTATATACGGTAATCTAATTATAGCTTAATTCATGTTCTACATATTTTTCAACTAAGATATAAACAGCGCGTTATTTAAAATAACCCTAGCAAAGTCAGGTCGTGTAGCAACTATTTATGTAATAAAAACGAGAAATGTAATAATTATTACAAAACTCGTTGAGATGACAAATTTCGTATTACATTTCAGTTAGCAACCAGATATGTAATAAAATCGAGAAATGTAATAAACGTATTATTATTATATACAGTTAACAACATCGTGAAATTGACAAGGTGAATGATTTTGGAATGATTTAGGAATGAAATTGAATGAATGTGAGGAGCGACTTTTGAGTAAATTTAATGGAAGGTAATCCAGTATTGCAAATTTTGTTCAGGATGAACAAAATTAGCAATATTGATTACCTTCCTTTAATAAAATATGCATACAAGTTCATTAGATAGAACCTATCAGATGCTTACAATTTCAATTAATTCAGTAAAATTCCGATTATTTTTCCCAGTTATTTTTATTTCAATAGAAGTTGCTGTAATATGTTTTTTCAGTGAGTTTGGAGCGTTTATGAATGGTTTGAGTGAGTGCTTGGAATGAATGAATGGAGCGCTGAGTGAGCAATTGAGAATGGTTTTGATTGAGATGAATGTCAATTTCACGATGTTACTAACTGTAGTATTATTATGTTTATTACATAAATGGTTGATACACAGGTCGACATGATACTTCTCACTGTAGGATTGCGTGGTTGTGACTTATTCAGATTTAAATGCTTTAGAGAGTAAAATGCTAAGATCTAGTTGATTTGTAAGGAGATCATCATCAAAGGTCAAAGTGAAAGCTTAGACAAATCATAAAACCCAAAATAATTTGATAACCAATAAAGGTCATTCTGTGAAAGTTGTATATAAATCTGTCCATGCCCGAGGAGTGTGACAACAAAGTTATACATCATAAAGTCCTTTTTTTCTGTGATATGACAGCGTATCATGACTATTTCCATGACCGATTCTTTTCTAATAATACATCATCACGGGGACAAACGGCGACAACATGTGCATTTTGCCAAATGTTAAGTAACATTCCATTGACATGTCAAGAAAATCATTCCATTAAATTTAATCGATTCAAGTTTACAAGGAATTTCCTTTTAAGACGCATATTTTCCATAAAACACAATAATATAGCCGAACAAAATTACAGCTAAAATGAATGATTGATTGATTGATTGAATGGAGTTTAACGCCGCTTTCAACATTATTTCAGTTATATCGCGACGGCTGGAGCACCTAACAATGGGTTCATGATATTTCTCTCACCAGTTCAACCATCACGTTCCTTTTAGCCTCCAGCTAGGTCTACGACTATCGACCCATTGGTCAAAGATAAATAGTCTGAAAGAATGAGTGCCGCCGTCGGGGATAGAGCCCGGAACCTCTAGATTGACAGCCCAACGCGCTACCAACTGCGCTATGACGGCGGCTCATAGCTAAAATGAGTGCATGGTCAAATGATAAAGAACATATGCCAAGAGTTTCAAAATAATTCATCAATATATATCTTGTGTTAAATGCATCTAGAAACTGTTTATGGTGAAGGCCTCTTTTCACCACGCAGGATCATTATGCCAAAGTGGCATCTGGAGTGCACAAAAGGTTTTCTTAAAATTTGATCCCTTGACCCCATTTTTGACCTCACTTGACCCAATTTCGAACCTGACCTAGATTTGATGAAGACAAACATTCTGACCAAGTTTCAAGACATTTGGACCAAAAATATGGCCTCTAGAGTGCACACAAAGTTTTTCGAAAATGTGACCCCTTGGCCCAATTATTGACCCCACTTGACCCTATTTCTAACTTGACCTAGGTTTGATGGAAACAAACTTTGACCAAGTTTCAAGACATCTGGGCCAAAAATGTGGTCTCAAGAGTACTCTCAAGGTTTTATCTAAAATTTGGCCCCTTGACCCTATTTTTTCCCCACATAACCCAATTTCGAAGTTGACCGAGATGTGATGGAAACAAACATTCTGACCAAGTTTCAAGACATTCGGGCTAAAGATGCGGCCTCTAGTGTGCACACAAGGTTTTTCGAAAATTTGACCCCTTGACCCCATTTGACCCCACTTGACCCAATTTCAAACTTGACCTATATTTGATGGAGACAATCATTCTTACAAAGTGTCAAGACTTTTGGGCCAAAAGTGTGGCCTCTAGAGTGCACAAAAGGTTTTTCGAAAAATTGAACCCTTGACCCCATTTTTTACCCCATTTGACCCATTTTCGGACTTGATCTTGTTTTGATGGAGACAAACGTTCTGACTAAGTTTCAAGATATTTGGGCCAAAAATGTGGCCTCTAGAGTGCACAAAAGGTAAAAGTTGACGACGGACGATGGACGCCGGACATCGTCCGGTGACAATAGCTCCCCTTGAGCACTTCGGGCTCAGGTGAGCTAAAAAGCGAGACCCCCCGTCAACGGAAGGTCCGCATACAATTAGAAAAAGCTAATCTTCCCTCAGTGGAGACAAGCAATCGCTTCGGCGAATTGGAGGAGAAAGATAGGGAGGAAATCGACGAAATATCTGAAGATTCAACTCCAAAAGCTCAACCCCCCTTTCCTCGAATCCAGCACACCACGATGCAATAAGGCAAGGTGTCAACAAAATAAACTTAACTACAGTAAAATGAATAATTTCATACTTCCATCAGTGTATGGTCTTATACTCACAATCAATCTCATAATGGCGAACAACATTATACAATCGAACTGTCGCAGCATCAAGGCAAATTTTGAAGAACTTTATCTTCTAGTGAGCAGACAAAAATCAGTTGCAGTATGTTTACAAGAAATGTTTTTAAAAGACACAGATAAGTTTTCTTTAAAGTATCATTATTGCTACTTTACCAACTTTGCAGAACGCGAGAAAGCGTCTGGTGGTGTGGGATTTATAGTGAATAATTATATCCCTCATCGTCATATTAGTTTAAATACTTCCTAACAAGCAGTGGTTGTGAGTGTCTCCCTCAATAAAACTATTATACTGTGCTCTGTCTATCTTCCTCCTAGTTCCCCTGTTGATGGCATAAAAACTGGATCATCTTGTTGACCAGCTACCACGACCTTTTATACTTATTGGAGATTTCAATTCTCACCATAAGTTATAGGGATGCTCTAATACAGACGACAAAGGTCGTACTGTTGAGGATTTTGTAACTAGACATGATCTTGTTTTATTGAATGATAAATCCAAAACTTATTTTCACCCTGCAACTGGAAATTATTCATCGCTGGACTAAACTATTTTCAGACCTGATATTTTTCCTCATTTTTCATTGAAAGTTCTTTCTGACCTTTATGGTAGTGACCATTTCCCTATTCAGATCTCCGAATTGGGACAATCTGTTCAGGAGCGCCATAGACGCTGGAAACTCTATTGATCTAATTGGGGACTTTTTAAACCACCTGTGGACAGTCGATAAATCCGGAAGCCTTTGATGAGAGTGAAAACTCTACGGAATTATTTACATCTCTACTCTATTCTGCTGCTAAAAAAGCTTTTCCACAAACATCGCCGGATCCAAAAAACCCAAATAAGTCATGGTTTAATGAAGATTGCAAAAATGTTATAGCTGAACGAAAACGTGCTCTTGGAGCATTTGGCCTAAGACCTACGAAGGAAAATCTTTACAAATTTAAATTTGCACGTACTATAAAACAAAGTAAGAGTTCGTCTTGGAGACTGTATGTGTCTTGATCAAATTCTTGATAATCTGTCAAAAAGACATGGGATATGGTGCGCAAAATCAGCGGAAATATCGAGTCGATTGGCGTTGGTCATCTAAGAACTGACCTCAGTGACGTTTCTTCCAAGGCTGATATTGCGAATGTATTGGCATATACGTTTGCCAAGTAGTCATCATCATCCAATTACTCACAGGTCTTTCATAAATTCAACAGTGTTAGAGAAAAGTCAAAAACTTAATTTTAGTTCCAGCCAACTGGAACATGATAATAGAGACTTTTCGGTTAAAAAACTGAAGAAGGCTTTAAAAAAGTGTCATGACACTGCTGTAGGAAACATTCATTATCAATTCCTCAAACGTTTGCCCTCTCGTTCTTTGCATTGTTTACTTGAAATTTATAATCAGGTTAGGAAAACGGGAAGCATTCCAGCATCATGGCGGGAAGCTATCGTTATACCAATACCTAAACCAGGTAAAGATTCTACGGATCCTTCAAATTATCGCCCTATCGCTTTAACTAGTTGCCTTTGCAAAACAATGGAAATAATGGTCAATGATCGTCTTGTCTGGTTTCTTGAAAGAACCACCTTATTACGTCAGTCCAAAGTGGCTTTCGTAAACAGAGAAGCTCTCTTGATCATCTTGTCCACTTTGAGACATTTATTCTAGAAGCCTATATAAAGAAGGAACATGTTGTTTCTGTCTTTTTCAATCTCGAAAGTGCTAATGATACCACTTAGAAGTATGGAACTATGAAAGACCTCTGTGATTCTGGTATACGAGGTTGCCTTGCCTATTTCATCTCGGCTTTTTTGGATGAACGGCAGTTTAGAGTCCGAGTTGGAGATACTTTATCTGTGTCCTCATGAACAAGAAATAGGTGTTCCCAAGGGGAGTGATTTATCGTTGACACAATTTTGTATCAAAATAAACATTATCGTTAAAACTCTTTGCCCTGGCGTGGAATGTTTCCTTTATGATGATGACTTTTGCATCTGTTACAGATCAAAACATATGTATACAATAGACAGACAGTTGCAGCAAGTTTTAAATAATCTTTCAAAATGGTCCAATGAAAACGGCTTCAAGTTTTCAAAGACAAAAACTAAATGTATGCATTTTTGTCAATCAAGAAAATGCACTCCGATCCAGAATTAAAGTTGGGCGGAATGCAGATTGAAGTTGTTAAGAAATTTGAGTTTTTAGGACTCCTTTTCGATCCTAAACTGTCGTTTACTCCGCATATTGACAATTTGAAAAGTAAATGCACAAAAGGCACTTAATCTTTTACGTGTTGTATCCAGTATGGATTGGGGAGCCGATAAAAAAGTTCTGTTGCGCCTCTATAGGGCACTTGTTAGATCAAAGCTTGACTATGGCTGTGTTGTTTATGGTTCTGCGCGCCCTTCATACCTACGCAAACTTGATAATATTCATAATCAAGGATTGCGCTTGGCGTTAGGTGCATTTAGAACATCACCAGTTAACAGTCTTTACACAGAAGCAAATGGGCCTTCCTTAAATTTACGCAGGAAGAAAATTTCTTTACAATATTATTTAAAACTTAAATCAAATCCAGATTTTCCTACTTATAAAGTTGTGTTTGATCCAAAATATAGAGAGGATTTTGAAAAGAAAAAGAACACTATACTTCCCTTCAGTTTGCGCTGTGAAGCTGATGTAAATTCTCTAGACTTTGATCTAGAGGACGTGGCACAACATTTTATTCCTGATGTTCCTTTGTGGATATATAAAATTCCCATGTTTCTTTATGATCTTGCTTCTAGCAAAAAGGATTCAAAAGATCCAATTATTTTTAAAACAAAGTTCTTGGAAGTCAAAGAAAAATACACATCAAATGAAGAGATATACACAGCGGGTTCAAAAGATGGCGAAAAAGTTGCTTCAGCCACTATTTTAGATGGCGAAAAGTATCAATTCCGCCTTACAAATAACTCTTCTATTTGTTCAGCCGAGCTTAATGCCATTGATCGCATATGATCATATGATCGTAGGACGATTCCCTCGCTATATCATCTATACTTACTCTATGTCAAGCATGCAAGCGATTGAGCACGATAATACTGACAACCCTCTTCTCGTAAGGATGCTTAACAAAATAGCTCAGCTTAATAATTTTGATCTCGTACTCTGCTGGCTTCCAAGCCACACTTGTATTCGTGCTAATGAGGAGGCAGATAAAGCTGCCAAGGATGCATTATCACTTGAAATTTTACCCTTTGAAGTACCTTTTACCGATTTAAAACCTTTAATTCATAGTTTTATTCATGATGTATGGATGAACTGTTGGTCTGATCCAGCAAACTGGAATAACAAAATATTTTCTGTTCGACACGACATTAGCGATTGGTTACCTGGTTATAGGTCAAACCGTCGCGAAGAACTAATTCTGACTCGCTTACGCAATGGTCACACTCATTTCACGCACTCCTACCTTTTAAAAGGAGAAGAGATGCCAATGTGTTTTCCATGTAACGCTCCTCTTACCGTCAAACATATCTTTATAGATTGTAAAGATTTTTCTTTCATTAGAATAAAATACATTAAGGTTGATAGTACATGTTGGAGGCAGCTGTTCGAATCTGTCAAATAAGAACTTATATTTGACTTTCTGAAGTCAATAAATTTAAATAGCAAAATCTAATTTTAGGTTATATTGACCGTTTTCCTTCTTAGTTCTCAAAATCAAAAGTTTCCTTGAAGTTTTATAGTTTACCTTATCCATTTAAATTATTCTAAGACTTGAAAGCGTTTACATGATTTTTAAAGTTATTTTGAGTAATAATTTGATCGTGATTTCATTTTAGACTTGAAAGTGCTTCTTTACATTTGTACGATGTAAACTAGTTTGTCTTATCCAATTAACCATAATTTGTTTTATAATGGTTTCGTCTAGTTTAGTTTAAATGTATTCTTGACGTCGTTTACTAGTTATTTATTTTTTAAAAATAATTTAAGCCCAACATGACCTTAGTTGTCGACGGGCCATAAAACACTATTCATTCATTCATTCATTCTTGTGTCAACGGCACTCTTGTTTGACTTGACAACCCCTTTAGCCGGATCAGAATTAAACGAAGAAATTTGGAGAAAGTATGTTCTGTCCGTAGCATCATTCTTTTGAAGTTTGGTTGAATTCGGGTCTATTGTTTAAGAAATTGTTTGCTTTCATCATATAGGCCGATGTTTGGTGAATCCAACACCACGCTTATCGTCATCCCGATCAGAATTTTACAATGAAACCTGAAAGAGCATGTCTCTATGATCACTCATGTGAGATTTGGTTATATGCTGGCAAAACGTATTAAAGAAAATGTTTCAGACTATTTTTTGTTCGACAACTCAACAGGCCAAAGGGCTTTTGATAATATAAGTATAATGAAGAAGTAAGGGTTACCTTAAAAATCAATCGCTTCTTGTTTTAGTGCATGGTATTTTGAATTATTCGCGACATTTGTTTTACCCTGTTCACAAACCATGACCTAATGTATATGTGCAAGCTTTTTTTTAAATATTATTTGGGGCTTATTGACAATCAAATTAAAGAATTATTGTGTTCAATGTGCAAAAATGCTATTAAGAGATGAACTCTTTCTTTACAGGAATTTTGCATAAATCAAAATGCTACTTTAGTTGAAGTTAATACAGTAGAAGAACTACACTTCCTGAAAACTGAAATCACAACGAACAATCGTTCAGGTACGCACTTTAACGATAATACACCATGACGAGCAAATTGCCTACTTTAATTTCAAAAAGAAATAATTATCTATTCATGTTTTGTTTTCCTAGGGACATAGAATATTTCAGAGATATCAAAACAAGAATAAATTCGTATAGCATATACGTACAGTACAAAAAGTCAGTATTAAATATTTATGGGATGAAAAATTTCCGCTGAAATTGTCAAATTTCCATTTTTTTACCTCCCTTGAATTTTACCTAAATGCATTCATTTAATTTCATTCTGAAATTATTCTAAAATCACTGACATTGTCTATTTCACGATTTTCTTAACTATTCAATGCTTCGCCTATGCTTTGTTTCAACCTTTTAATGCCTTGAATCGATAATAGTCTTCAAAATGTATCATGCAATTACTGTTGTGCTAAGACGTACTCTTTAGTATTTGAAAGTTCTTTTTCTTTAACAACTTAAATAATTAAATATAAAGGAATATAAAAAGTATTTGTTTCAAATGGTTGTTTTAACACAGAAAATTGTCAAGAAAATAAAACTAACAGTCGCAAATGTCTCAATTTAATCTATAACGTAATAATTTTCCGAGTTCCCATAGTGTCACACGCACAGTTTTGGTTTACATATAATCATTCATTTCAAATCTGTGGCTTATAACAAGAACTTTTTCCCACTTATGAAGCATGTAATCAACAATCTAAATTTTGCGTGAGCGTTAAGTAAAAATACACATTACTTTTTATGTTGGTTATTGACAGTTATAGCGTTTTGGACAGACCTGTATCAGTTTGGTGACGAAGATGGTTCCGAACGCTGGAAAACATCAAACAACTCACTAGATCCACAGGGTAAGCGCTGGTAAATTTATACTCCGATGTTTCTCACTAATGAAACACGTTGGTAAACAATTAAATTTTATAATCGAACAACTGGAAACAGGCGTGGTAAAACCCACTAAAAACAACAACAACAACAACAAGAATAGAAATACAAGAATAAACGGTACCGAGTTGAGAAGCAATTATTTTAGAAGTGTTTCAGTCATATTTAAACACTTATTCTTACACTGAAGTAAACACCTTACCATTTGGGACTACATAAAGAGAAGGAATATTTGTAACCACTAACTCAAGTGACTACCATAAATCCAACATAGCCTTCTTGTTTTTCACCAGTTGCAGATTGGTACGAGGGAGAACCAAACTATGCTAATGAACGCTGTACAGTTTTCCACGGGTTATTCCAGTACCAATTTGTTGATGAAAAGTGTGAACATCCGTATTACATGGCTTCACCGATTTGTGAGAAATGAAATGGACTGGACTTTTTCCTGATGTACTTTGTTACTTTTTCAACAATATTCGTATATTTCGATAACATCTATATGTCAAATTTCTCAAGCTTAAGCAATCACCAAACGAATTGTTTGATTTTCGATTAAGAAGATGAATAAAAGAATGCGCCTCGTTCATATTATTTCTTCCAATAATTCACAAACATATTAGCAGTATATCAGTTAAAAAAGATTAGAAAAAATCCTTGTATTACAAGATTTTTTAAACTATTTTGCTGATAGCAGATTTTATATCTTACTTCAAGGGTTTCATTGCCAAATACTATGATTAGCATATATACTGAAAAAACGATATGCTGCGCCCAAATATTGTAACGCTGACTAGCGATTTTGCGGTGGGTTATAGAGAATTTACTGTAGTTCATGACTTAGAATAAGTCTTAACGTATAAGTCTTATTTATATCGGATTTACGAAACCATCTCCCTATCTCTCCGTTACGTAGGCATCGGGTCTGCGGTTGGCAATATGGTGGATCTGAATTTAATGAGATTGCCTAACGCCAAACCAGTACAATAACCAACAAGGTGCCAAATTGTCACAAGATACGCCCGTCACACTGCTAAGTATTAACTGGGCGTTTGAATAGAACTGAGGTTATTTTGAAAAATGAATATTTTTTGTCATGTTTTGTGAAGAAAGACAGATGGACAAAGGTTAGAGGTATACTCCGGACAGGATTCTAGATGAAAAAACAACAATGGGCAATAACTCAAAAAATAGGCCAGGTAGAATTATGGTTCTTGTACACTGCACTCCCCCTTGATGACATCTATACACCCATGAGGTTTCATGACCCTAGCCATTATACTTTTACAGATATACTCCGGACAAGATTCAAGTCTGAAAAACAACAAAGGGCAATAACTCAAAAAATAGGTCAGGTAGAATTATGGTTATTGTACACTGCACCCCCCTTGGTGAGATCTATACACCCATGCAGTTTCATGATGCTGGCTATTATACTTTTAGAGATATACTCCGGACAAGATTCAAGTATGAAAAACATCAAAGGGCAATAACTCATAAAACAGACCAGGTAGAGTTATGGTTCTTGTGCACTACACTCCCCCTTGGTGAGATCTATACACCCATGAAGTTTCATGATCCTAGCCATTATTCTTTTACAGATATACTCCGGACAAGATTCAAGTCTGAAAAACAACAAAGGGCAATAACTCAAAAAATAGGTCAGGTAGAAATATGATTATTGTACACTGCACCCCCCTTGGTGAGATCTATACACCCATGCAGTTTCATGATGCTGGCTTTTATACTTTTAGAGATATACTCCGGACAAGATTCAAGTATGAAAAACATCAAAGGGCAATCATTCAAAAAATAGGCCAGGTAGAGTTATGGTTATTGTACACTGCACCCCCCTTGGTGAGATCTATACACCCATGAAGTTTCATGATCCTAGCTATTATACTTTTACAGATATACTCCGGACAAGATTCTAGTATGAAAAACAACAAAGGGCAATAACTCAAAAAATATGCCGGGTTGAGTTATGGTTCTTGTGCACTGCACTCCCCCTTGGTGAGATCTATACACCCATGAAGTTTCATGATCCTAGCTATTATACTTTAAGAGATATACTTCGGACAAATTTCAAATCTGAAAAACAACAAAGGGCAATAACTAAAAAAATAGGCCAGGTAGAGTTATGGTTCTTGTGCACTGCACTCCGTAATGATGGAAGAATACAAATGCCAAGTTTGAAGTCCATCGGACTTCAAGTGACAGCGTTATGCTCCGGACAAAGAAGTGGACGCCGCCGGACACCCGGACGCCCAGACGCCGGACGCACGGGTGATCCCATAATACGTCCCGTCTTCGACGTGCTTATAAAAACGTATGGCCTGCTAACGTTCATTTTACCCTATCTTACGTTTTCTATGCGGTTCCCGTTAAAATTACGTAATGGCTTTGCCTAGTTATCACGTGAGATTAATGGTGCATTTTAAGGAAGCTTGTCCTAATGCTTTACAATTTGTCTTACTTTCCATCAAATAATTTGATTTGCGTGTACAATGGATCGAAATTTCGTTTGGCGAACAACAAATGTCTAATTTCCCTCTTGCCTTTATTACTCGTATATATGATAAAGGCTTTTGTTGATCTTTCAATGAAAAATAATTCAATATTGAACTGAAACAAACGATTATCTGCTATTTAGTAAATTTCAGATTTGCCTCTTTCACCAACTAGAACGCACCTAGAAGTGCGTTTGCTATAAGAATTATGTTGTATTATAGTTCCACAAGAAAAAGTGAGGTTCGAGAAACCGTTATATCCTATCATTTTCAATGTAAAACTTATCTTTGATCACTCACTTAAAATTGTGGGTCTATACATTCCAAATATTATTAAACTTTTTTCGTATTCAACTGAGAAATAAACACAAACTTTAACTTCAGGTACATTACGTTATCAATTTTGTAATGATATTGTAGTTGCATACAAACGAATGATGTAATTGGTAAATTGTTTCTTTAATTGTTTGATTAAATGTTTTTTTCTGAATTAAATATTTATTCAAATTAGAGGTTAAGCCTGCATCCTCGATAGGTATTACGCTCAGCCCGGGGGGGCTCTTTCTAGAAAGTCCTAAGATCGAAATTGGATCGTAGCGTAATCGTTCTATTTAAATTGCCCGTCAGGAATTTTTATTTAAGATTCAAAATACGTGTTCTATCGTGAAATTTACGATCAAACTTGCGACACCTTTAGTGGTAAATTTTATGATTTTGACTATGCAACCTTAGACATTTTTCGGATTTCATATTAGCTCTAACAGAGGTTTCTCCGATTATTTAGCCTTGGACATGCCATTTATCCAAGACATTTTTCGGATTTCATATTAGCTCTAACAGAGGTTTCTCCGATTATTTAGCCTTGGACATGCCATTTATCCAAGTACAATGAAGTGAAATCAACCAAAATATACTACTCAACATTTGCTAAAGATCATTTTTTAAAGGATATTTTGCAGTTAATATATTAATTCCATTTTTTTCTTTTACACGAAGAATGATAAATATTATGACTTGATGACCCTAACGGGAAAATATAGAGACGGCATTTATACTATTGTCAAAGAGTGAAAAGAATAAATATATCAAAGTCCTCGTGGATTAATGATTATCTTTCTTGTCATTATGATAATTGTCCTGTGATGGAGTTTGATTCCCTGTCCTGGCCTCAGTAATACTTTTATTCCCTGTAGCTTTTAATCGTTAATTTTAGTTAATTCGATTATCGCTTACATAAAATTCAGTTATAATGACTAAGTCGATTGCACGTGAAATCATTCCGCCATTTAATCACGTTAACAATCGTTTGTTGTTTGATTAGAACATTCTTCTATCCATCGTATTTACATCTTAAAGTATTATACCGGTAATTGTCACATTCACTATACGCATTTATATCCAATTAGATGTTTGAAATTGCTCTTGTTCATTTGGTAATTAAATGTTTATTTTTTGAGGAACTTTCGAGTTATGAAATAAACGATAGACTGTGGAACTTATATCCGACTATCAACTATATAACAGATTGGAATATACTCTAAATAAAGGAAGGTTTGCTCACTTCAAGGGTGGGATATATAAATAACTTCTGCTATCAGAAACCTAAAAACCGAAGTTTTCAAGACATTGCACGATGACCTTGGTCACCAGAAACGGGACAGAACCACCTCTTTGTTCAAATTTAGGTTTTATTGGCTTGGGATGGATGCATTCATCGAGAAAAACGTACGTAGTTGTGAGAGATGCAATTTGTTCTCAAGACTGAGGAAATGCATCAGTGGGGTTGGTGATATTGGGACAAGAGAAGCTATTGATGGCCTTGTTTTCCTTGAACGTCATTTTTCTGCCAGGGGGAATGTGTCATAGGGTGAAAAGAATAAATAAATTAAGTCCTCGTAGAATAACGCTTACATAATGTTCAGTTATAATGACTAAATCTTCTATACGTGAATTCATTCCGCCATTTCATCACATATACAACAATTTGTTGTTTGATAAAAACATTCTTCTATCATTCATCGCATATACATCTTACAGTATTATACAGGATATTGTCACAATCACTATACGCATTTAAATCCACAAATATTTAAATGTTGTTCATTTAGTTATGATTTTTATATGACTATTTTAGGAAAAACCTTCGGGTAAGAATAAACGATCGACTTGGGAATCGAGATCGGACTTTCGCTTCTTCTTCGCCCCAACACTGTTGATAATAACCGACTGGCCGATAACATTCTGTACGAGTAGATTGTGAAAAGACATACCTATTAAAACGTGTTACATTTAACCTTGTATGCACGTTTGTACATTTACGAGCTTTTAACAGTTATCGCAACTTTTACATTCAGTTTCCATTTTAATATGGCAGACATGCGTTTTAGCTGACATCTTCAAGATGGGATGAAAAGGGCATTGGCATGCTTATTCCATGTAAATTTTTGAGATACTTTTATAGCATGTTCTCGTATACAAGTAATTAATTTGTCTCTTATCCAAGGGACTTTGCCTGATGATCTGAAATCTGCACGAGTCGTGCTCATTTTTAAAAAGAATGTCAAAACTGAGGTAGGAAAATTATCGCACAGTGTCTATTCTCTGCATTATATCTAAAATATTTGATAAAGTTGTTTATGATCAAGTAGATAAATGTTGACAAGAGAAAAAATAGTTTATGAATTTCAATCTGGTTTTAAAAAGAGGTTCTCAACAGATACCTGTCTTGTTCACCTTTCTTTCTATATAAAGTTTGAAATGGATAAAGGCAACCTTATAGGCATAAGTTGCTTTTGTATGTTGACGATTCAGGTATTCTTGTACCTGGCAAATGTAATGTTTTTAATGAAAGAGAGTTGACCAGAGGTCTTGAAATGGTTAGCCAGTGGTTAGTAGACAACAAGTTATCATAACACTTGGGCAAAACTGAATCCATCAGATTTGGTTCCAAACAAAGACTTAAGTCAAATATTGATCTCAATGTTTCATGTAATGGCCAGGCTATCAACTCAACGTCTTCAGTTAAATACCTGGGTGCCACTCTTGATCAGAGCTTGATATGTGAATCCATGGCTCGTTCAGTTATTAAGAAGGCAAATGCAAGATTAAAATTTCTTTACAGAAAATAGGATTATCTTACTTGTCATACAAAAAAACTTTTAGTTTCAGCTCTTATTCAATGTCATTTTGATTATGCATGCATCTTTTGGTGTCGTGGTCTAACAAATTTACTTTGGAAAGACAAGCTACAGGTAACTCAAAAACAGTCTTTCTCATACAAAGGGATTAAACTTTGTAACACGCAACCACCTACTATCAGACAGTTAACAAATTTGAACATTTTTAAGAGAGCTGTAAAATACCACTTTTTAGATATATGATATAAGAGGTTTCATTGTTTATTTTGCCTTATTGGAAAACTGCACACGTTAAACTTATGATTTATTGAAAATTTAATGAAAAATAAATTTAACACATGAAAAACACACTGACATATACATAGTTTTTATACACTTCATCTTTTAAATTATGATGAAATATTCACTGAACAAAGCCATAAGACAATAAGGCCTGTTGACATAAATAAAAATGACATGAAATCTTAAGATTGCATATTTGAGGGTAGGAAAGGATTTATTGGTAGGTTAAAGTGACGCGATAGATTCAAGGAACCTATTGCAGGGCTGTGGAAATATGAGTTGTCTCCACTTGTCCCTGGACAAGTAAAAGCGGATTTTCTACTCGTCCAGGATCAAAATGAACTTGTCCGCTAAAGAGTAAATAGAAAAAATTGAAAAAAACATTGCCTTTTGATGAAGAAAATGCTGGTATCCAGCATTTTCTTCATTAAAAACAATGTTTTCTACCATATGATATGAACATTTGGATGATTTCTCTCTTAATTCTTTTAAGTAACATGCCAAGATTTTCCCAGGTTTTTACTTGTCCTTGGACAAGTGGCTGAGAAAATTTACTTGTCCGCAAGTACAAAAGCCCGAGTCGGACAAGTCGGGCATTGGAATTCCAAACCCCTGCCTATTGTAAGGAACATATCTGCCACGGTATCACTGAAAAACTGTTGAAAATGGCGTTTAATCTCAATAACAAGTCATACCTGATTGAAATTTCTGCATGTGTTCTCGGTGACTTATATGGTCTGTTTGTTAGGTATTTGATATGAAGCATAACGTGCTAGAACTCAACTCTTACATATTGTGCATGTAACGCGCCAGGGGACGGTGTCGGATCTCTCTTACAAGCCTCTCTCTATCTCTCTATTGTTTAAAGTTGCTGATTTTACTGCAACACGTCGTTGAGGGTTGTTGCTGCAAAAAGCGAGCTAAGTAAGTAAAGGAACACAAAGAATGATGAAAACGACCGTTTAAATTTCAGTCTACGAGACAATTATTTCTTGACTGTAGTTACAAGGTTTTCATTACAACTCTTTCTAATAATTCCTAAATTTAGTAGAGTGAAGCGGAATAACGACGAAATGTTAGTTCCCTAGAGACCGGACTGACCAAAGAAACGCGGTCTTTTTATACAATTCAAGCGCCTGCGACCAAACTTATTGGTAGCGACAAACGTCACGCCCAAAAATGTTAGACGCAAGTCCAGAAAAATCGGTCGCAACTCGAAAAACGACGTCGTTGGTCATCCTTGAAGACTCATAAATAGTTCTGACGGCTTTCCCTACATTATGGAACTAACTGCTAAGAAAAATATTTAGCGAAAAAGAGCTGTAAAAATCCCCAAAACGTAGTTATTATAAAAAAAAGTGAAGTTGACATTGATGATCATGTGATATAAACAAACATTGTACACGTAATGCGTTTTTCACGGGTCACCGAATCCACTCAATATCCGGTAAAAATAGAAAAAAATGCTTCAAAATAAGATCGACCTTTTTGACGAAAAAATGCCAAAATTAGCGGCAGTCGGATCTCGTCAGTGATTTCTAAGTTCAGTATGATACCCAGAAAAATGATGTGCATTTGTTGTCTTGCTTTGCAGAAAATAAATAAATGAGAAATCGACAGTCAAAAATGGACGGAGCTGTGCATGGATTCCGGCATTCCCGATGAAAGCAAAAGGGGTTTAAACGTCTTCAAACGACCAGAATACCCTAAGGGGTGTACAAGAACTAGTTGCACGATGTGGTTTACTGTGCAGGTAGACCAACAACTCTGATCTAGGTCTACAGGAAATGATTTAATCCGTGCATTCTAGTACCTACAACACGGGACTTGACGAAGATTGTGATTTTTCGACATTTCCTGGGACCGATGAAGGCGGAACCAGGAAGAGAGTGCTGCCGAATATTTGATTTCGTACTCAAGAATTGATATTTGGTATGAGAAATGATGGGGGGTGTCTTATGTTTATAGACATTTTGAATTCGCACTAATAGCCTGGTAATGTGCTACTAGGTGGACAAAGGAGAATGACATCCTGATGTTTTGTTGTACCACTATTGTAATTCGTATTAGTAAAGTTGCAACGTACAGAATATTTGAAGTGACCGTTTATATCTACTTTAAGATCTGGTCACCTATATAAAATATCAAAGAATAAGTCTTAAGAAACATGAACACACTAAAGAAATATAGATCTCTTCATGCTGTAAGTACCAACAACATCAGACAAATAAACGGATACAGCATATAAAAGGATTGATAAGACAATATCTTATCATCCTATATGTAAGAGTTGCGGCCCTTTGAATGATGGCGAAATGTTTATCGAGCTATGAATAAATTTTGAAAAAAAAAAGAAAAATGGGTGTTGATATTGTAGTTTACAGACAGAGAAAAGGAACTTTCAGTATGCCAGGGAAATGTCGGATTAAATTAAACACTATTTGTCTGTGTGGACGAACTGTGAGTACTCTTATTCGTTCAATTTTTGTCTTATCGACCATTTTGACCTTGAGTGGGGACATCGATACAAATCCAGGCCCAGCAAAAGGACATAAACAAAAGATTCTCTCTTTCTCACAACCTCCTCCAGATACACCTGATGGTCCAAGAACGCGACAGAGTGGTTGCGTTACGACTGATGAAGGCACAATTATGACATGCGACAAGACATGTAATTTGAATTCAATACACTGAAGGAAAAGATGACTGATATTGTGAATACAGTGACCTCGTTAAAGAAAGACAGTGAAAATTTACAAAAGAAAATGAACAATCAAAGAGAAAGTTTGATAAATTAGGAGCACATTTAGATACTTTGGAAGGCCAATCAAGAAGAAACAACCTGCGATCTTTTGGTTTAAAGGGAACTCAAAGTGAAAACTGGACAGAAACTGAAGGAAAGAAAGAATGACCTTTGTATACCCGATTATGAAAATGTGGAGATCGAGCGGGCGCACTGAATAAAAGGGTAAATTAAATAGTGGGCCCCGATAATTGATATATTCTCGAACTTTAATGATAAGTTTGATTTTGGAAAAGGCTAGGGACAAATTTTAAAACAATGACCAATTTTCAGTAAAAGAGGACTTCACAAAGAGAGTATTGACGAAGAGAAGGGTGCTCGGTGAGCGATTAAAGCATGCACGTGACGATGGCCTCTATGCTCGATTATCCTAAGATAAATTGATAATTGAAAATGACGTCTTTGCTTTCGACGATTCGACCAATGAGATTGTCCGTAAAGGTAGAGCACGTGGTCAACGCCAGCCAATTAGAAAACAGCGGAAAAGGGAAGACCAATCGTCATTTGATATTGACCAATCACAAGATGAGTATGAAGGTGTGGCTTCTGGGGGGGGGCAGGATTAGCATGAAGGTCAAGGTCCAAAAAGTGTAAAAATAAACATTTCCACGTGTAAAGTTTGTGGGTTTAAAAGATATTAACAAATCAGTCCATCTTAAATTTTCTCTCAAGTTTCGATATTATAGGTTTAATAAAAACATGGAGTGACTTTATTGGTGAATTTTCCGGGTGTTTACCTGGCCATACTTACTTTGTTGCATTAGAAAAAGACCGAAAACCAGTTTAAGAAATAGTGGTGGTGTAGGTGTTTATATTAAGAGTACACTTCTCGACAATAAATTTATTTCTCGAATTTGTGCGGATCTTTCCGATTGTGTAGTTTTTATGTTAAATCTAGCATATTTCAACCAATGACAGATATGATATTGTATATAAAATATATTTCTCCAGAAGGTTCCTCTATCTACAAAAAGTTAGAAGAGAAAAATGGAATAGCAAGTCTTAGCCTTAACCTAGAAAAGCTGAAATTTCTATATCCAGATTGTCAATTTTATATTACAGGAGATTTCAATGCTCGCACGAAAAACTTTCTTGATTTATGATTCTGTAGAAAACGTCTTTTATGATAACATTTCCTACGAGTCTGATCATTTTTACCTTAATCGAAATAAGGATTCAGAAACATATAATACATTTGGTAGGTCATTGGTTGATCTGTGTTGTATATTTAACATACATATTCTGAATGGGCAAATGGGCCGAATTTTTGGTAACTTTACATGTCTGACTTATAACGACGCAAGTGTCGTTGACTATCATATTGCTTCAGCAGATTTGTTCCAGTTTATAAAACGATTTTCAGTCATTAATAAGGACGATTGTGATCATTTACCAATATCTGCAATTTTAGAATTTACACTAAATGAATGTAGACATGCTGTTAGACAAGTAAAAAAACTGGACTGTTCTAGTGATTTTCCCATATTTAAATGGAATGATGATTTTACATTTTACGGAATCATTCTTTGCTCATTTCTCAAATAATATTCATATGATTGCCGTTAAAATTGTCAATTCGAATTGTTTAGATGTTAATTATGCAGTTTCTACTTTAGTTGATTTTTTCCACAAATCGGCTACTCGTATGCAGATAAGAAAAAGTAAACCTGATAAGATATCACACTATAACCAACCATGGTGGGATGAGGAGTGCCAAACATCAAAACAATTGAAGTAGAGAAATGAGAGAAGATTAATAGAACTATTTGTTCTATTGATCGAAGGAATGTTCTACACCACTAAAACATCGAATTCTGCCGGTTATAACCGCGATTTGAGGACAGGAAAATCTAAAAGTAAGAGTTTGATGAAAGTATAACAATTGTTTAAAGGGGGCCTCCATCTAGGTCCTCAACTAAGCCTTGTGTCTGGGAAAATTCGTATTTTGGAAAAAAATCAGTTTCAATGTGAAAAAAAACACGTATTTCGGACAGTAGAGTTTCGGATATGATATGTTATTTGTTAAAAATAGTTCCACAAAAATATTAAAATGATTCACAACAAAAATATGTTTACGTCTACGAAAATACTTCAAAGTTTTTTTGAAATTAATTCGTAGGATGAATAAAATCAAAATACACCAGATAACCCCCATTCTAGTAATTCGAGCTTGAATGCGCGCATTCAGAAAAAATTCGGTTCGACGTCAGTCTCAGCGTTCCGCCATATTTCTTTTCCAGGTTTACAGATTGAAAAGACAAAAAAAGTAAGATCTTCAGCTGTTCTACACGTTTTCATAATAATTTTACAATTAATGTTTATCTGGATGAGCATTTTCCCTCCCACTGTCGCAGCCAACAAAACAGAATAACGAATAAATGCTTTCGGACCCGACCTATCTCGTCTAAACATTCGATTTTGGCCTCTTTTTCTCATCTTGTTGTATTTGTCTTTTACTTTGATGTTGAATACCGTTAAATAGATTTACTTTTAAATATGAGGGGTATAATCCAGATTCCTTTTTAATGACGCATCCAGTGAGGTTGTGCCAGCAATGAACCCTCAAGATCTCCAACCAAATTATTTCAATTCTGCAGGACGTTTAGTAAAATTCAGAGGTGCGTTATTAGGGGGTTTTCTTTAAGATTTTTGAGATGGAGCAATTTTGAAATTAAAATTGTTAAGCAGCTGAATATGAATCTTAAGATATCTTAATGTGGAAACAAAGGTGGTTTTCATTGGCTTAAACAGAGGACCCTTTAAACAAAATAATGAAAATGGTTTCTTACGACATCTAAAAAATTATAATTAGCAGATTTTTTCATCTGGCTCTAAAATACACACCACGAGGCATGAAAGCAGACTGAATCCCCCAACCCTGTAATTTAAACCAAATTATAAAAAAAATTCCTATGACTGCCACAGCTTTTTGTCATCTTGTAATAAAAAGTTCAATTACTTATTATATTTAAGTGATCTCCCCTGGTTGGGGCCGCGAAATTTTTTTTCCTGAAAGAAAATTCATCGAAACATGCTAGATACCAAGGGAATTTACCACCAAGACTATATTTTATGAAGATTTTTAACTGGGGATTCTTTTAAAAACCAGAAAAAAACCAACACAGACTCTACAAACCTGATAATTGAACATTTATTTACTTGATCACTGTTAGTAAGCGCTTGGAGTCCACCAACGGGACCAGATCAGTCAATTTCCGGTGTAAACATTGAAAATGAAAGTACTTCGTTTATTAATAATTTTGATAGTGTGTCTCTCGTCGAATTATACCGGAACATCAAGTAAGAAATATCATTCTATCTTCGACATTTTATATACACATTGTACTATATCGGACCAGAGATATCAAGTATGGAGCATATACGAAACTCATTTTTGCAATACAACGACTCCGTCTGATTTTACAATAGTTTACTATCACCTTAGACATAACAACAAATTTCCATATAAACTGGCACTTGGATGCAACAAACGCTCTCATAGACTTGCAATTTTACTGCTACTCTGTGGAGATATATCTACAAACCAGGCCCTGTCAAGTACCCTTGTGGAAAGTGTGGTAGACCAGTGGCCAAAACACATCGTGCAGTCCAGTGTGAAGTCTGCTTTGACTGGTGGCACATAAGATGTACTGATATATCCTCATTACAGTATCAAGACATGATCCAATCTACTGAACCATGGCTATGCCAAACTTGTAACACTTTCCAATTTAGTGATTCTTTCTTTGACTCAACATCACCCAAAGTATCACCAAACAGTACTGTACTATCTACTAGCCTATCAGAGGAGGATTCTGTATTCTTAGAGCTTCGAACTGTTCGTCAAAAACACCCAAATAAATTCCTAATAGCCCATCTAAATATAAATAGTCTTAGTTCCAAATTTGTCGAAATACAAGAGATTCTAACTGAAAAAATTGTTGATCTATTGTACATATCTGAAACAAAACTAGATGAAACCTACAGCGACCACATATTTAATGTCACAGGGTATAAATTTGAAAGAAGAGATAGGAATAAACACGGTGGTGGTCTAGCTTCTTTTATAAGAAGTGATCTACCTTCTAGAAGACGGAGGGACATTGAAATTGAAAACTGTGAAAACATGATCCATGAAGTGACACTCTGTAAACATAAATGGGTTTTTCTTTGTCTTTACAGGCCTCCAAGTATGAAAGATTCTTCCTTTTCAAACGCGTTTACTCACCTCCTAGATAAATGCATTACTATTGCAGATCACTATTTAATCATTGGTGATTTGAATTATGATCTAAAAACTGCATACGGAAATCCCTTGCGAGATCTGATTGAGCTTTTTGACCTTGAAAATATTATAAGAGATGCAACATGTTTTGTTAAAAACTGTAACCCTTCATTACTAGATGTTATATTAACAAACTCTAAAAACTTATGTATGAATACTTTAAACGTCAGCACTGGCATTAGTGACTGTCACAATTTAATTTCTACCATAATAAACAACAAAACTAAAAGAAATGAAAAACAAAAAATTAAATATAGGAGCTATAAGGATTTAGACCCTGAGGCCTTAAATATTGACATATCAAGAGAACAATTACACCAATCTGTATTAGCTTGTCATAATTCTGATATTGACACTGTGTATGAAAATTTTGAATCAAAACTAAAAATAATTTATGACAAACATGCACCTTTGAAGGAAAGATATATGAAACCAGATCAACCACCCTACATGAATAAAGCTTTAAGAAAAGCTATATATAACAAAAAAAATGCTCTATCATAAATATCTTAAATTTAAAACATCTAAAAATTGGGAAAAATATAGAACAAGTAGAAATTTAGTAAATAGCTTAAAACGTAAATCCATAAATAAATATTTTCAAGAAAGATGTGTGGGGGGCAGTAAAAGTACTGATTTTTGGAATACCATCAAACCCTATCTGTCTAAAAAGTGCAAGTCTGCATCCACAACTATTGTATTGTTGGAAAATGACAAGCTAATAACAGATACAAACCACGTCTCGAAAATCTTTAATGATTTTTATGTTAATGTGGCTGATAGCATTGGCAAAGACTATCATTTTGACGCTCATGACCACCCTAGCTTGAATAAAATATCAGAAAAAGAATTTGGAAAAAATGTTTTTAATTTCAATTTCACAAACAGAAACTCTGTATCAAAAATAATTGATAATCTAAACACCAAAAAGGCCACAGGTATTGATGGTATAACACCTAAACTGTTAAAAATTAGCAAACCATCAATTTTAGATCCTTTGACTGAACTAATAAACTTTTCTATTCACAAGAAAACATTCCCATTCAGAATGAAGGAAGCACAAGTCATACCATTGCATAAGAAAAATGATGTTATGCAAAAATCAAACTACAGGCCTGTCAGTATCTTACCTATTCCATCTAAAATATTTGAGAAAGTTATATCGCAACAACTATATGATTATTTCTGTAACATCTTTCATGACTATCTATGTGCTTTCAGAAAAGGTCATGGGTGTCAAACAACTCTTCTTAAATTGCTGGAGGACTGGAAGCTGGCACTTGACAGAAACCAATATACTGCAGCTATCCTTATGGACCTCTCTAAAGCATTTGACTGCCTACCTCACAATATTCTACTTTGCAAATTATCAGCATATGGTCTTTCTGACTCAGCTGTTGACCTTCTCAGATCATATTTGACTGGAAGGAAACAACAAGTCAAAATAGGAAATATTTTAAGCTCTTTCTCAGAAATTAAAAAGGGTGTTCCCCAAGGTTCTATACTAGGCCCTTTATTGTTCAACATTTTCATCAATGACATCTTTTACTTTATAAAAAGGAGTAAACTGTACAACTATGCTGATGACAATACTCTGTCTTTCTCCTCATCAAGTTTTAATGAAGTGACTTCAGTGCTTGAACTGGAAAGTAAAATTCTTATAGACTGGTTCACAGTAAACAAGATGCAAGCCAACCCTGATAAGTTTCAGGCTATAGCTGTTGGAACTAAAACAAAAAATAAATCTCCTGTCTTCAACTTAGGATCAACAAGCATAACTTGTGAGGAGGTAGTCAAACTGCTTGGAGTTGATATTGACTTCAAGCTCTCTTTTGATGCCCATATCTCTAATCTTTGCCAGAAGGCGGCTCGTCAGATAAATGTCCTAAAACGCATAGGAAAACATCTCAATCATCTCAATAGACTAACAATTTTTCACACTTTTATTATGTCGAATTTCAATTTTTGTCCCTTATCCTGGCATTTTTGCTCTGCAAAAAATACCCAGAAAATAGAAAAAATACAAGAAAGGGCCCTAAGATTTGTATATGATGAATACTCTTCTTCCTATGAGGATCTTCTAGTCAAGGCTAAGCTTCCAGCCCTCCATGTGAAACGCATGAGAACAATGGCAATTGAAACTTATAAAATTTTTCATAATTTGGCTCCTCCAGTACTAAATGACTTGATTCACAAAAAAGAAAATCACTATAATTTTAGATACTCTAATCTCTTGCAGATTCCCCAAGTTTTCAAAACTAAGTCGGGTAAGAATTCTTTTAGGTATGCTGCACCTGCGCTGTGGAACAGCCTTCCTGAGCACTTCAGACAAACCTCTTGTTTTGCTCAGTTTAAAGCTCTCATGTCCAACTGGAATGGGAAGGACTGTCGCTGCAGCGCATGTTCAGCATAGGCCTAACAATGTCAGTTTTGTTCGCTTTTGTAAGCTTTTTTTCATTTTGCTGTGTATTCTTTTGAATGAATGCTTGCCTGGTAGTCTCTGCTTGCTTTCAACCTCAAAATGCTTTTGTAATGTGTCTTAATCCAAAAATTATTATACTGAATTACCGTGTGTTTAGTTTTATTCCATCAGCAATAGATATTGGGAATCTAAATTATAAACGCTAATCTAAAGGGCTGGGGCCCCTTTTGATGGGGGTACATTACTCCATCGAGGGCTTATTCCCACTGGTAATAGCATCTTATATTACCTGGGAATAGGGTTGGGAGGTTGATGTTATTATTTATTTATTTATTTGATTGTCAAATTCAGAATTTAATATAATTGGGGGTTGGGTCCCCTCATAATGAGGGTTTTATTCCTGTGGTGGCAGTATCTGATGCTATCTGGGAATAGGGAAGGATGGAAACCTTTTTTTTTAGCATGTATCTTTTACTCTTGTTTTTTACTGCATGAATGTGTAGTTGCATATGATTTAACCTTTTCTTGTGTTTTATTTGCTTTAAAGTCTTTCTTTTATTTTTCTGTATTTATGTTGAATTGTATTTCTTAACTGAAAATCCTTAACTTTTTACTTTTCAGGTAGTGCAATTATTGTTATTAATGTTATTGTTATATAGTCGGTTCAAAAGCTTCCTTAAGCTTATGTTATTTTGTTACTTTGTCTTGCCGACTCAAAATAAATCTTATCTTATCTTATCTTATCTTATCTTACTTTTATAAACCTGCAGGGGTTCGGGGGCGCCGCCCCCGACATGCAGTTATGATAAATTATCATGAATTAAATGCAGTTACTAATGTCTAATCATAGTCTTATTATCTAGAATTTCAAAAGTCCTTTTTCTAAATTTACTTGAATACAGACAACATTGCTACCTAAAAATTGAAAGTTTTCCTTTAAAAAACTTTGTAAATACATCCACGACAAGCTTCAAAAAGGGGGGTATTTTCGCAAATTATATAAAATGTGTAATTCCACCTATAATAAAAGACACTAAGCTATTGCACTATACCCTATGGATAATTTGTTGTTGCAAATATAGTTTTCAGATCAAAGACATTTTCTATAAGCATGCAGGGGTTCGGGGGCGCAGCCCCCGACATAGACTAGGACGTCTTGCATTTTGAATATTTTATTTATTTTGGCAAACATGTTTGGTTGCACTATCTGTTCAAATCACTACTTTATTGTGATAATTCTACATAAACAATTTGATAACAATCCCAGATTAGTTGGGTTGAGCCCCTTGATCTCTTGCTAACTACCCCCAAATACCCCCTCTGCACCCCCACCCCACCCTCTGGAGTCGAGTACTCTACTGTCTGAGCTAACGACCTACCTGCTTACATTCTCTTATAATAGAGAAATAGGAGAAGATTAATTGAACTTGTTCTATTAATAGAATGATTTTCTACTTGACTAAAATTTCATATTTAGCAGCATATAGCTGCAATCTGGGTCTAGAGAAATCCAGAAAGAGATGTGAAATACTGAATGGATCATCATCATGTAGTAGAGAACTCCATCTAGGTCAGCTGGATGACATATCCAGGAAAAATCATATTGAAGAAATATTTGGTCTGACATGTGTTGACCATTGACCAATACCGGATACGGAATAGTTGTTGGATGCATAATTTGCATTTGCATAAATTGCATAAATTGAGGGTCTTTGTTTTGTATTTGACTTCACTGGCTGGGGAACTATTCTTGTATTCAGTCCTAAATATATATAAGCTTTAAAACATGACTAAAAAACCTTTATGCATTAAATTGGAAGTTTCGGGGCAGCAACAGGGGAAACTTGTTTAGTTCTACATTAAACAAAAGAATATTCCTTAGAAAAAAGTGTCAATGTCTTGGCGTAGTATCAAAACTGTACAGGGACGAATTGTGTACTTTCCAGGTAAGCATGATTACCTCCCTTGCAAAAGAAATGCACCATTTACAATTTGCATGTTGAGACAAGAAGTCAATAGTAAGAGTCAGAAAATTTGATAAAACTGCGTAAAAAAAGGACGATATAGGTTAGTAAGACAACTTTTTAATGGAAATACATATATCCTTTGGGTGTGTGTGATTTCTTGCAATAGTTTGTACATAGTTTGTATTTGATCTTGAATTTCAATTGTAATGAATTTCATGTAATTGGCATAGGCATATATATAGATTCAGGATTTAATAAAAACTTACATGAATCACTTTAATAAATATATCCACAAAGTAGTGCAGTCGCCATTTTCTAAGCGAACGGATGTTTTTACAAGTACTCGATTCTCACGAGTAAACACGTGCCGTGACGGTAGCCAAAGTTGCTTGTACAAACATCCGTTCTCTTAGACATGGCGACTGCACTACCTTGTGTATAATTAATTATAGATAAGTGATATGTAAAATCTTAATAAAGCCCGCATCCAAGTGCCTATAGTAATTGGGTCATTTTGATTGACAAACACCCAGCTTGTCATTTAAGTTTCTTCAACAGGTTTGGCAAGGACAATATTTTTTTCAGTGGATGAGTCTACAAGGGAAACTCCTCAAATATTGGCCAGATAAACCTCAAAACATACCATATTTATTCTAATAATCGCCTGGGCGTTTATTAGAAAAGTCATGTTCGACGCAGTTGGGGTGGGCGATTATTGGAGGTATTCTGTTGGGCAATAACTCAAACTAACTATGTACGGACCTACAATGTCCTTAAACAATGAAAATGTGATACGTATCTGATAAATATTTTTGTCTGGCAATGAGGTAAAGGATGGGGAACAGTTTATTTCACACAGAGGGTGAACAGAGGATCAAAGACGCCGACGACTTTTTTTTTAAGTGTTGCCAGAAGTTGCATGTACCCAACCCTTGTCTTGGTAGATGCCAAATCTTTTTAAAATTATTGTTGAGCCGTCTCTTTGCGACTTTGTTGCGGATTTTAAAATTAAGGAAAACAGGATGCTTAATTATATTTTCGCAACAGGTAGGCAATATGACAACCTCCTATTACGGCTTTTTAACTCATTTTCGTGTAATTTTGAGAAAAATATACGGAAAGCAAACAATAGGTTACAATTGAATTGATTGATTGATTGAATGGAGTTTTACACCGCTTTCAACATTTTTTCAGTTATATCGCGGCGGCTGGAGCACCTAACAATGGATTCCTGGTATTTCTCTCAGTACAACCACCACATCCGTTCCTAGGCTCCAGCTGCTATCTCACATAAGTCTACAATTATCGACCCATTGGTGAAAGACAAAAAGTCAGAAAGAATGAGTGCCGCCGTCGGGGATTGAACCCAGGACCTATAGATTGACAGTCCGACGCACTACCAACTACCATATGATGGTGGCTAGATTACAATTGAAATGCGAAGTGAATATTAAAATAAGCCAAGTGCATGCAACACGTATGATCAGATGTAGTTAAGATCCTTTGGAATCATGACAGCAATATGCTGTATTTTCCACTCTACAAAAACGCAGATTAATATAAATTTCTGAAACTATACAATCACTAATTGAACACTACAAACAAGCATTATCAAGTAATTTCAGTCTTCTTCTCATGAAATCTGTCTTCTTTGCTCGAAATCTGTGTTAAGAAGTCAGAAAAAAGAATACAGATGAGTTAAATAATTGATATTTAAATACGATCGTCTGGCATAAGTTTCTTGCTCAATTGAATAGAATTCAAATTTATAATAGAACAGCATGGTCGTCGGCTTTATTAGTTGCCCAAGTCGACAGTTTTTTTCAGGCACCGTATCAGAAAGGGAATTCTTTTGCTATTTAATGATCAAATAACTTTCAATTTATTCCATTGTTTTATTGTAGAATATAAATACACAGAAATATTCTGTGATTATAAATGGCTTCTCATCTTGATAGGTGTATTTCTTAAACTCATAAAACACTAGGAGTCCATCAGACTCCTTACTCGCAGAAACAAGGAGTCTCTGACCCCTGGACTCCCCCTTGGTGTCAAAGCCTGTTACAGCTGTATCTATACGATATCCCTCGGCGACCATAAGCTGTATTTACTTACTGTATATGTACATACAAAATGCAAGTTTGAAAATGATGAATACAGAAAATTAAAGGATATGCGCTCTCAATAAGCCGACCTCGATGTAATATATGTCCAAGATTTCAGAAATAACGTCCAGAAAATTGGACCCGGGTGTAAAAAACCCTCAGAGATTCAAGGAAAACGTCCTGTAATTTGACCCTGGATGTTGTACACATTTACGCATAAAGATATGAAACCCGAGCATTTAAATTTAGCTGGACAAAACAAGTCATGTGTAAAGTGCAGAGTAATAGTCTGTCACTACAACAACAGTCTATGATTGCAATCCTGATGACGTCATTAAAATTGTCTGTAACAACATTGTCTTCAGTTATGCAGATAATTTTGGGTAAGATTAAATAAGTTAACCCTTGTCAGGCTGAAAACAGAATAAATTCAAGCTATAATTTGCATCAAAATCAAAGGGCTGTACAGCACTGCAAGTACTTGTCTATACCTCCTGCCAAAGCAAAAACAGTCCGGGTTCAGCATGACGAGGGTTTAGATACCCAAGCCTCAAGATTAGCAAGAGTTGCATGATTGATAGTGGTTCTAAAATAAGCTGCCCAAGTTGTCAGACATGTCCATTAAGCTGCAAGAATAAGCAGATTTTCATGGTTCAGTTGTTCGTAGACTATAGAAATGTCTCTTAGAGAAAAATATTTCCTCAATAAAGTTTGCTTTTTTCTGATATTTCATGTAATCCCATATCAACAGTAAGTCTATTTCTAGGATACTTTTAGATTTTTTTAGCAACATCAGTTTTGTTTTTAATATTTTTCATTTGCAGACTCTTCAAAATTCAACAGACAGATGAAAAATATCAACCAAATTTCTCATGAGGGATCCTTGGGTGACCCTTTATCCATCATAAAATACAAAAAAAAACCAAACTCTTATGATCAGATGAAAAATATGTCTTTTATAGGTGGAGGTCATAAATGTTATATTATAAGTCAAAACTTTGAAAATAATTTCTCATACTCATGCTGATAATCAACTTTATTGATCCTTGGATAACCCTATATCAATTTACAAAAAAAAAAAAAAAATGTTGAGATCAGATGAAAAATATGTCTTTTTATGGGCAGATGTAAATTCTCTCTGTTTCATGGTCGAAACTTTGGAAAGCATTTTCTCAGAATTTAAGTTTTGGATATCAACCAAATTTCACATTTAAGCAATTCTTGGGTAAACCTTTATAAGGCTACAAAAATTAATGTGATTAGAATGACTAAAATATATTTTATGGATAGAGGTCAATTCTCTTCGTGTTATATAGTGGAAACTTTGAAAATCATCTTCTCATAATCTAATAGATGGATTTCAACTTAATTTCACTGTAATGACCTGCCAAGGTTAATTTTCTGTCTGTTATTCATCAGTAATGAATTTTTCTTTGCAGCATGTGACACTTAAAAGCATTTATTTACTTTAAATAAACATTCATTCATTCACTTAATATCTCATTGAATCATATTAGTAGATCTGAGCCAGTGGAGCAAATCAGCTACTCAAGCAGCTCTAGTTAGTTTCATACTTCTTTGAAATCATCAAAATATTCTTCTAATCTCTAAATAGAAAAAAAAATAGAATAAATAATATGAGTACCTCAAAGACATCAAATCTGATCATGCTGATATTTTTGTGCCCGGTGCAAAATGGTTAAACTAAAAACATCATTCTCAAATCATTTGTAAAATATTTTAAATAAATTACATATTTATGATTAATAAAAGAAGAAGGTACATGTAATGTTTTTAAGTCTTGGAGGCATGAAACTAATATATGATCACACTAAGTGAGTTTTGTATCAATCTGCTTAGAATTTTCATATAGAGTGATAATGCTAAGAATTTTCAAATAGAGGGATAATGTTATGGTTTCATATCTCCATGAACACCCAGTCATAGAAACTTTTAAGTTTAAAAGAATTTTTTTTTTCTGTTTGGCCTTATTTCACAATCAGGGTCTTTTTGCCGCACATTACTCAAAATCATGTATGAAGGTTCGATTCCTTCCCCAGACTGTATAAAATGCTGGTGCAAAGGGACAAATTGTCTGGAGGTCCCACATGATTTTGATATGAAAACATAATTATACAATCATAGAAGAGAACAAATAACATAATGTGTAAAAAAAAAAAAATACATGCTTCCTAGTGATTGGTTAATTGTTTCATTAAAATAATACAACAAGCATGGCAGTTATTATAATGACATTTTGATATTTATATAGTGTGATTAACTTTTTAGGTTCATGCCTCCATGAATTAAAAAGACATACCCTTGCAGGGCAGGGCATTTTTTCACTCGGAAATCTTTGAACAATGTCTCCTCTTCAACCACAGTGCCGAATTTAATGAAACTTGGCCAAAATGTTTCCTTGTATATTCTTTCTTTAAATTCTAATTGCCTCATAAGTATGGGAGTGGCAGGGTTTGGTATTCTTCCTATGAAATCCTTCATAGATCTCCTCCTAATAGCTGTGCTGATTTCAATGAAACTTTGCTAGAATGTTCCTTTGGTGATTATTTCCCAAAGATTGTTGTCAAATTTTGATTAGCCTGGCAATTTTCCTCTCTGAAACCATAAGGGACATATAGCTCTCCTAAATCATAAGATCAATTTAAAAGTCATAGAATGATTTATTCAATTTATCTGAAAATGTTATCGTGTAGTACAATTTCAAAGTGTTTTTCAACGATGATGCGATGTCAGAGCCTTTCAAATTGGTGGGGTTAATTGTTTGAAATGAATGGGGCACTGAGCTAGGGATTTAGAATACATGTATTTTGCTTCTTATGTGCCAAGGTGATAATATCATCCTCCTGTGATCAAGTCTTTTGTGACCTTGACCTTGAATTTTGAAACTTTAAAATTTGGCTTTAAACTTGCATAGCGGCGGCAATAGCGCAGTTGGTAGCGCGCCAGACTTCTAATCCAGGGGTCTATATTCGCACGGGTTCGATCCCCGGCCGCGGCACTTATCCTTTCCGACATTTGTCTTCCACCAATGGGTAGATAATCGTACACCTATGTGGAAAAGCAACTGGAGGCTAGGAAAGGGATGTGGTGGTAGTACTGGTGTGAGAAATACTAGGAATCCATCGTTAGGTGCTCCAGTCGTCACGATATAACTGAGAGATTGTTGAAAGCGACGTAAAACCCCAATTCGAATCAAATTTAAACTTGCATATATTTTCTGAATGCTTACAGCTCAGACAATTATACTTCATAAATGCACTGATTAAAATGATCAACCTTATATTTGAGCCTGAGCGCCTGAGCGCGACATTTCAAATAATTTTAAATGTTTGCATAGCAAAGACTTTGGTCAGCCTGTGCAGTTGCACAGTCTGACGAAATTCTTCACCATGCACTAGATAGATAGATAAGGTCTTATTACATATTCTGGCTGTCAGCATATGTTGGTCAATGCTGCTGAACGTTTGTACCTTGGGCAGTAGTGAAATTGTTTAAATTGTCACGTACAGGCTCATTTAATACAATGAAATTCCATTCCATAACTTCATAAGGCTGTAGATTCTCACTTTGCCTAACCTTGAACATGTACCTTAAACAAAAATGTTTTATTTCTTTTCTACTTCTAAAACAGACTGTCATTTATTAGATTATGGACTTTATAATATAAAGAATGATCGTGAACTTTTATCTTTAGTCAAGTGCTGTTTATGACAAACAGCAGTTTAGACGAGCTATGTCGTCCACAGACAACTCTTGTAAACTTCCGACTCCGTCAAGCTCACGAGGGAAATTTTAAAAATGGAAAAAATTGTTTTATGAACACATCTTGTTTATTATATGCTACCTAATGTAGACATATTTTGATATCATCCGAAGCTGTCTGCGGATATATCTCCCGAATCCCCATATCTACCAACCTCCACTTTCCAACTCTGTGGATTGTTTTTAAAGGAAAAAAATAGGATTTTTATTATTGCTCATTCTTTCCCATAAAACCCTTCAGGTGTCGCCATTCTTGTGTTTTAACAAGCACCCTAAATATACATATATTTAAGTATAATTTGAGTCCCTGATTTCATTGAGGAAAAATCTAGACATCTTTGCTCCATGATATTAAATAATGAGGAATGAAGAGAGCATATTTTTAATTTCGTGGAAGTATTAGATTAAAACCAAATCACATGTATATATGAATCCACTTTGGACCTGACATATTCATTAATTTCAATTAATGTTCTCTCATTTCTCTCCCGCGAAACCCTTCAGGTGTCGCCTATCTGGTACGTCGCACTTAGAAAATTTCGTCATAATAGCTCCGACGAGAATTACCGTATAAACGCAGTGCTTTCAAATCGGTCTGTAAATTTTAAAAAAAAATGAATTTTCAAAAAGAAAATAGGCAAATTCTGATCTCATCTGTTAAACATGCTAAAATGTTTTGGTCATTGTTGAAAAATAAATCAAGGAAAGCTGAGGAAATAGTTGAAACTGATCTTTTTTAGTGGAGAAACCATTTCATCGATTTGTTACATAAGCCAAATCACCGAGTCTCGATGATTTTCTTAAAGATCTCGATATTTCTGTCGGGCAAATCAATATATTGAATATAAAAATTTCAATAGAGGAAATAATCAGAAGTATACGCACTTTAAAGGTTGGAAAATCACAAGGTACAGATGGCTTGCCTCCTGAATTTTACAAACAAACATGTTTCGATATTGCACCAATTCTTTTGTAAATTATTCAATGTAATTTTTGATTCTGGAATTTTTTCGTATTCTTGGAGAAGTAGTATTATCGTGCCAGTTAATAAATCAGGAGATAAGGGCTGTCCATCCAACTATAGAGACATTTCATTTGTTAATGTATTTTATAAAATTTTCTCAAATATAATTCATGATAGATTATGTAAATTGGCTGAAGTGAACAATAAAATAGACGAGACCCAGTCTGGATATAGACCCAAATATTCTTGTGTCGACAACATGTTTATTATACAAAGTTTAGTTCAAAAGTATTTGAGTAAATCAGGGGGCGGTTTTATGTCTTGTATGAAGATTTCAAAAAAAACAAACACCCATTTGATTCATTAATCAACCTAAAATTATTCTCATGCCTAAAGAAAATCGGAGTAAATGGCAAATAACTTTGTATTCTAGTATCCATGTACTCAAATATGGTAAACTGCGTACGCGTTAACAAAAAGTATTCTCATCCATTCACTAGTAATGTTGGTACCCGGCAAGGGGATATAACGAGTACAATAATCTTCAATCTTTACATAAATGAGTCATCTACCTTTCTAAAAGAAAAGGGTCACAGGGGTATATTTATAAATAATCAAATCCCAGATTTGATTTGTATTCTTTTCGCTGACGATGTTGCAAATTGTGCCGATACAGTCATAAATCTACAGCAACAGCTAAACTCTAAAGCAGAATTTTGTGCACAAATTAGTATGTAAATAAATAGATAAAAACTAAGATAATAGTTTTTAGAAATGGGGGGCCCCTTCGAAAAAACGCAACTTGGAACTACAATGGAACTCGCGTTAATGTTACATCTGTATATAAATATATGGGAATACTTTTTACCCCAAAACTATCTTGGTCAAAGACAAGGTCAAAATTATCGTGTCAAGCTAAAATGTCTATTCACTCAATACGAGTATAAATAGGTATAAATTCAACGATTAACGACTGTTTGGCTCTAGGAGAATGCGGAAGATTAGCTCTCTATGTTGATTATTATTTTAGATTAAATTTAAATACTGGTTGAGGTTATTACACATGCCAAAATAATAGATATCCCAAAAGTTGCTACTTCATGCTTAAAGATTTAGATAACGATCGAAGACGTACATGGGCATCTGCCATAAAACAAATTCTCTATTTATATGGTTATGGAAACATTTGGTTGTCTCACGAAGTAGGAAATCCCGATTACTTTTTTCGTCACTTCAATACAAGATTAACTGACTGTGCGAAACAAAATTGGCATGGGGATATTCAAACCCAGTCGCGATGTTCAAGTCTCAAACATTTTAAGTTTTAATAAGAACACGAAAATACATCCAAATTGACTTATCATACTCATTACGCCGGTATCTAGCTAGGTTTCGTTGCAGTTGCCATAAGTTAAACATTGAACTTGGGAGACATAACGGAATTCCAATAAATGAACTGTATTGTAAAGTTTGCTTTATAAATTACAACATATTTTGTTTGCAGGAAGAATTCCACGCATTTTTCATTTGTTATCAATTTCATTATATAAGAAAAGAACTATTATTTTCTTGGTATAATGGATATGCAGCCACTGAAAATTTTTATCGTATCACAAAAACAACAGAGGAGTCAAATTTAAAGGAACTTGCAATCTTTATAACAAAAAATATGCAAGAAAAAAAGAGATTACAGAAATTTGGTTCGTTTTTGAAACCTTCGTACCTACAAGTTATTGTGGATGCGATGTTTTTGAAAGAAACCAATGGAATAAAGGAAATACTGAAAACACAGCGACCAACCAATATAGCATTATATTTGATTAATTCGAAATATCCCTCTCTTTAAATATCTACACGTGTTTTGGTGTACTGTTTGAAAGTACTTTAAGTATTTGCAAAACGAAAGTTCAAATGATATTAATCTCGCGGGATTGACAGACTAGTCAAATTCGCATGAGTTATTTACAGATGGTTTACATTTTCATTTCATTCAAGAGTCTTTGAAATATACATGTGTAGATAAAACTTGGTTCGCTTCCATTTAGTCATTATTCTGTCTACTTAGAGCTGTTTTTATGGTTATATAGAAATAAACCGAATACACTCGTAAAATAATAAAAATAATAATAATGTTAAAAAAGAGTTAATTTGATAAACCGTTTTCAATTTGAAATAAAAATCACTATGTTAAAAACCCATTTAGTAAGTCAACGCATTCAGTGTATAAATTTTGATATATATATATATAGGACGCAACTGATAAAATTTGTAATTGTATGAATGCATGTTATATATGATGGGTCGGAGGCCTTAATGTATTGAAATAAACTTTGAAACTTTATCTCTTCAATACTTGGACAGGGTGTCACCATTAGATTTGGGATACCGAAAACATGTCGGATATTACATGTTCTAATACTGCAGAAAGTGATCGAAAATCAGGGGATAACCAGGAATTATTATTACCCCCTCTTAATTTGGCAAGACTCCGATTGCCAGACTAACTATTAAATACAGAGCTGTTTGTAAAAAAATTATCAGAGTTGTGCAAATATAGACCATATCATTTGGACAACTGAATATGATGTGCAGTCCTGGATTTTAAGAATAATCTCAGAAGCTAGTCAGCACTTCAAATCACTGCACTTTTTACAAATAAAGATAAACACACAATAACTGTACTTGCATGTTAAATTAAAACCCTTCAAAACTTTACTGTTAGTTTTTGAAACTAAATGAACACTTTATATTAATAACACTCATTTATTACTGTCACTGTTTTGAGATCAATATGCTTAAAATATTACAGCTAAGTCTTTGAGTAAAACTTATGCCTGAAATGTCAATGATTCGCGAAATGTTGATTCTTATCAAAAATTGAAATTTATTACTGTTCATAAAAGTTAATTTTATATTCAGACGCGAAACATAAGAATGTCCATATTGAGCGCCACTGGTTTCCATCATCGTCTTCTGCGAGAAAGTGGTTCGTTCACTTGGTTATGTTGAAGGGTCGTCCTTCTGAACCCGCAGTGAACCTAGCTGCTCCTCGACAGCTACATTACAGGCCTGCCAATCCCCTTCAGGACAAGCGACCTGTCCAGTTTGGTAAAACTGTCAATATGAATTCTATTCGTTTTGAGTTCTGGTTTGTGTGACACAAAACGGACTTGCCAAAAACATACGACAAGCGAAGCGAAAAGGTTGTAATTAACGACGTCGAAGCGTTTCATCTTTCTTTTCCCTTAGTGGACCTAGCTGCTCCTTGAAAGGTACAACGAGGGCCTGTCAATCCCCTTCATGGCCGGCAACCTGTCCAGTTTGGGACTCGCAAAATGAATTCTATCTGTTTTGTGCCTTTTGTTAAGAGACACAAAACGGACCTGTCATACCTATTATGACAAGCGAAACTTGACTTATGGCAGTATATCAAACGTGAAAAAACCTGCTAGAAACAAGTTGAAACTTGGAAGAATTTGATTTTGGAGACTACTTTCTCCTATCTGACTGTTGCGGCTTCTTTACCACACTTCCTAAATTCTCTTTGTCGGATGAAGACTTGTGCTTGTTTAGTGAAAGGTGGTCAATCGTTGACGATTTGGTTTGGCTGTGTAAACCAAATAGGTGCGATCTTGAATCATAGTTGGAGTTGCAGCTTGTCTTACTGGACATTGAAAAGAATTCATGACCTGCTGTAGGATGTTTACATCATCCTAAGAGTTCTTCGGTTGCGATTAACTCAAAGTAGTTCTTTACCGTTGGCTTCTATGGCGTGGAGTTTGTCAAGCAGAATTCGTTGATGCACAGGGATATCGTGGTTTGGCGCATGCATATCAACCTGGATGGCTGTCGTGACCTACCTTCTGGTTGGTTTCCCTCTCTACCCTTGTACTCAACCCTGAGATTTCTATCATTCTCCCTTCAATTCACAGTGGATCTTTTGTGTATGATTCGTCTACCAGACAAGAGCAGCTGCTGTTATCTTGAAGGGGTGTCCCGCTAGGATTTTTGATGGTTAGTGCTTGAATTTTCTGGCTAACTGGAGTGTAGCTAATGCTCGGAAGTACTGGTAATTGGCAAAGCTTCTGGTTCAAAGGCATGTTCTTGAGTGCTGGTGTTGAGCTAGAGTTCTGGATAATTGGTTTATTCTGCTGTGGTTGTGTCTGACTGACAATGGAGTGAGCACTGTATTGCTGTGCGCTGGTATCTGGCTGGTCTTATGAAGAGCTGGTGCAACAACTTGCTGGTTGTCATCCTGCATGGTCGTGGTGCTGGTTGGTAACGGTCGAGTTAATGGCCTTGACGTCCTATTAGTATATCCAGGATCATAATTGACGTAAGCGCTGCTGTCAACAAATAACGTTAGTTGAGGAAGACTGCTTCTTACCGGTGTATCCGCTGGGATTGTTACAACATTTAGAGGTTTAACAGCAGGGTTAACTGAGCAGGGAGACAGCTGTGGGCCAAGCAGGGTTGATGTATTTAACAATCTTTGAGTATCCAACAGCTCATTAGGTGCTGCCAGTCTTCTTTAGAATTTCCACTGTTCTTGTTGGCTAATGAGTCTTCTGTAGACATAATTCAATGTGCCAATCATACAGTATCGGTTCAGTATCCTGGGGGTTCAAAGAAACTCGTTTCAGGATCTTCTAGGCTGTTTCGTCTTGATTACCAAATAGTCATTCACATCTAGGGGCCTCTTTCAAGAAAGGTCCAACGATTGAAGTTGGTCGTATCGCAATCGTACGATAAAAAATGGTTTCCATGAAACTTTTTTGACTTTCAAGATAGGCGTCGTATCGTGAAATCTACGATAAAATCTGTGACACCTTTAGACCAGTTGTAAATTTTACGATTTTGTTCGCATGAGCCTTAAATGTTCTCGGATTCCTTCTTAACTCTCGCGGAAGTTAGATCGATTATTAAGCTATACACATACCAAATTTCCCAGTGCAATATAATGTAATGAACGAGATATATTGAAAACAATTGGTGCACCATCATTTCGATGTTTGTTTTTACTCTGCGATAATCGTACGATTGTCGCAGATTGTTTACATAGTGGCATTATAGTTCCGCAAGAAAGAGTGAGGTCCGAGAAACCGTTATCTCCTATCATTTTCAATGTGAAATTGATCTTTGATCACTCACTTGAAATTGCAGGTCTATAGTTGTTTATTTACCGTAAGAATCGACCCTTTAATGATCATGACTGAAAATGTTTGCTTACCCTTCCTAGTGACAAAGAAAGTGGGAGATACTGAATCATTATATTTTTTACACATATATGAATTACTTATATTTTTAAAAACAAACTACTCTCACATTGTGCAACATAGATTCCTGTGTTTCCATACAATTCTTTATAAAGAGGAGGATTTCTTATTATTATTAACAACAACACTAACAACGACATCAACAAAACCGCTGCACTCGACAAAACCTTTTTTCCCTCTATTTTCGTCAAAGGAAAACTGAGTAAATAATCATGCAAATACAATCATTAAATCGCGATACTTAGCTTTGGTTAGTTATATAACCCATATAGACAAAAAAACTATACAGATTTGAAGAATTAGATACAAAAATCTAATAAGAAAAATGGAATTTTTTTTGTTTGTTTTTTCATCTTGCCTTTTTAACAATGTTGTATTCTTGTAAATGCAAATACTCCACTAAAAAACAACCAATCAAATAAACATCAATGATAATGAATTATAATGATAATAAAGTCATACACCAACTTGGTGCAGATAACAATCACCTAGATCATGCGCATTTTACCATGCGGTCCTATATTCGATTGCTCCACGTTCAGCGCCAGCCAACGTTCTCTTTTTTTTGAAAGGGAATCGAAAGTGTAAGCTAAATTAAGGTGGGATGCTGCAGTTTCAGGGTTATCCAAATATCCGCGAAAAAGAAAGTGTATGTTGTTATGCACACATATACTGAAAAATTCAACAAAGCTTTCCACGCATAATTTTAAAATATGGACATTTTTCCGAAGGTGATCATGCTTTCGAAAATATCAAAGATAACCCTCTCTTTTCTTGAGTTCTTTTTCTCACACCAATTTTATGTACCAAATTAATGATTTTCAATTCTTCTTAAAAAATCGACTATGAAGATAAATTCCTAAAGAAAGTATGTATATCTATGTTAGATATCAACAGAATTCAAGGTCATATGGCAAGGTCAAGGTCGTTTATCATGGCCAACTAAACACAAAATGGACAAAATCCTAATATTTTCAAATGAAATTATTATATGAAATAATTATATCACTAGTGACGATTGATCAATAAACATATGCAAATTCAATAATAAAGGTCATCTGACAAGATCAAGGTCGTGTACAAAGGTCAGACTTTGTAAATTAACACCCATAAAAATATTCCGGAAGAAATATTTTTGTGTATTTATGGCACAACATTTTTAACATCAAAAATGTAAACCTTTGACTAAGGCATCTGCAGATTTTAAGGACAATGTTATTTGATGAGGTAAAGGTTGTATACAAAGGTCAAACTTTAAAAAATATTAATCAGAAACAAGGTCATCCAAAATGTCAGGGCCATTTATCTAGGTTAAATTTTAAAAAATTGGTATGATAGCAGGCACCATCAAAATTCATATAAATTCAGGTGAGCGACTAAGGGCCACTATTTCCTTCTTGTTAAATTACTTTAGGCAAAGCTTTTCAAGATATAAAGTTCATATTTGCTGAAAGACATCTAGAAATCTGAAGGTCAGGGATATTTGAAAGTTAATCAACAAGTTTCGGTCATGCACCAAGGTCAAATATAGCATAAACCATTTCAAATGGCACTTTTACATCTTTAGGGGGGCAAGTAATGCTCTGAAAAAAATTGACATTGAGCTTCATTGTGACCTCGACCCTTTGAGATAAAGAAAAAAATCGTTGAAATGGCACTTTTACTAATGATTTAAAATCCATCCATAAAGGAAGGACCTATGCTACAGACAAAATTGGATAGACAGATGGACTAAAAGAGACAAGAATGCACATACACTGCCTTGACATAGTAATGACTATGTTCTTCTCACCAGGGGAACTCTTTGCATAACACTTGCCCTCATCAAGAAGAAAAAATGCTAACATAATTTGAAATTGAATTTAAAATACATTCATAACTATAGAAGCTTTGGACAGACCTCTAGGTCATCTGAGGTCAAGGCCACCAATGGCATAAGAAACAAAGCAAATTATGATGTCATCAGGAAAAAAAGAGCTGTCTTTAAGGACAGCTTAGGCTCACTATTCCGATTACTTGATAGTAAAAGCAAATCATCGTTGTCATGTGCATATCAATAGCTTTATTAGAACTGGTTAAATTCTACATAATTTTTATCAGAGTAATGATTCTTTATCTAGAGGCCGAGGCAAGAAAAAAGTAAATAAATTAGGAGATAGAATTATAGAATTTACACCCTAGACTAGAATCGCACATAACTGTTATATCTTAAGAATAGCTTGTTTTGCATTTACCTATTGTTACATAAAATCTCCCATTAAAAATTGAAGAAACTGTTCCTAATAACCAATCTTATTGGTATGTAACAAAATATAATAATACCAACAAAGTAATGCTTTACCACAAAGTAAGCATTATCATAGCTATACATGTATCAGAAAATAAATGCATATATCCTAAAAGTGTAATGCCAAAATAACAGGAAAAATCATCAAAATCTTGTCTTCATTACAAAGAAGTGTCATCACTACTATGCTAGTGCCAGTTAATTTCTATCATCATCCTAATGAATGCAACAAAAAAGATTATCAAAACAATTATACTTGTAAAACAAAGTGCTTATACACAGATATGCTTATACCACAAAGTAAGTACAAAAAAGCTTCAATAACAAAAGAATACTCAAGACAGTTATGCTTGTGTATGGAGGTATAAATAAGAAATTTGATCATTGTAAAACAAATAAGGAATCATCACTGTTGAGCATGTACATGCAACGATAAGTATTATCAAAAATAATGTTTGTCATTACATTAATGCTAGTAAAACATGGGGAATACTATCACAGTTATGCTTATATAAAAAGAAAAGTATCATCACAGTTATGCATATATAAATATATAAATGGTCATCAATACTTTTCGTTGTCAAAAAGAGATTTGTCAGGTAGGATGAGCGTATGCATACATGATAAGGTTATCATAACACCATAGTAACGTAGCTAAAATAGTAAAGCAACAACGGCAAAACAAAGAATACCCATATTTGGCAACAGGTACTGGATACGGGAAATAAGAGCCATGTCTGACATGGTCATCACCCACTGTTAAAGAATTGTTGACGACTTCCGACGCATGACATAAGGCGGATAAAAGGTGGTCACAATAGCTCACCTTGAGCACGTTTTGCTCAGGTGAGCAAAAAAGCCAAGGGATGAAATAAACTCAACTTCTTGTTACAATAATTTAAAGCCATAACTATTTGTAATTGACTTTTTTTGCAAGTTATGATTAAGCTATAGAATTAATTTTTCTATTGACCGATAAATATGATCACATTGACTTAGGAATTCTTTTATACTTTGAATGATTCTGCCATTGTTTGTTACTCTTGCTTTTCCATTCAGTGTTTTCTCAAAAAGTAATTTGGATAGCCCGCCTCTAATAAATGCGATTTTCAAATGCTCTAATCTTAAACCATTTTGAGCTATTTTTCTACAAATATTCTTACTAATACAGTTTGATTCATATAGCACTGATAATGACTCCAAGATTCTGTCTATTTCTGTATTGAAAAAGGACAAATCTACCATGGACGAAGTTGAAGCATTATGCTTTGAAATTTATGACCAATCAATATGGAAGGCTTTCTAACGTCTAGCCAGTCTAGAAAAACTGTCAAAACATTGTATAAAGAATCAGTTTTAACTGGCTGGCCCTTCAGAAACAGTGAATTTCCATGCATTACTAGCCCTGTCACATCATATGCATGTGACGAAATAGCTTGAGAAGGCATAATATATTTTGAAAAAATATCATTTCTAGTCATTGCTGCTATTTGCACAATATCACAACTTTTACTTAAAGAAGTTGTCTCAATGTCAGAAAAAATAAAGTTAGAACAAGTGTTGCATTCTAAACTAACAACTTCAGGCAATATCCTAGGGGGTGGGATTTCAATACTTGAATCATTTTGTGCTGAAGTAAGATCAATACAGGACTGGTATGTTATTCCTTCACTTAATTCACACTGGGCAGTTGCAGATTTCTGTTTTAATTTCCTTTCATGTTTATTTTTCTTAAATGCCTTAGTGTTCTCATAAGTAAGTCTTCTTTTCCTGGTTTTGTCTTTCCTCTCTGTATGTATCTTTAAAATTCGTCCCGGAGAAACACCAATTAATTCATTAACTTTATTAACATATCCAGTCCCAATATTTTTTCTCAGCTACGGCACAATTTACACGGTTTTGCAGACTACTTGTCGAAGAATAGTGAATATCCTTTGGTGCCTTAGATGCTATAATATTGTGAAAAGATTCCTCATCCTTAGTTGAACCACATGGAGCAATTTTATCAACATCATCACTTAGATTATTAAAAATGCTAACTAGATAATTTTTAGGGTTATCACCTGACAAATCTCTTCCGTGTGGCAAAGGTTTATGTTTGTAAGTATCAAGAGTTGCTATGATCACCAAATGAATGTGGAACAATCTGACTCGATGCTTGTCTAAATCCATCAGCATTGTTTTGATTTTGTTTTACAGCATAACTAAAACATTTATGAAAATATTGAATTACTTTAGTTGTTAATTGATTATATGATTTAGCAAGATGATGAAGAGAATTACCCAAATTTTTCTTTATATGATTCATGTCACTCCACTTAGTGCCCATCACCAACACAGATACATGCACGTTCTCTTTCTCAACAGCCTCTATGGTCTGGACAGCAACACTTGACTCCATGGATTTGGATGAGCCAAACCAATTTCTGGAACAATCATGAGATGGAGGTTGTTCACCCCTGTTATGATAAATATTGAATTTTCTACAGTCCTTATTGCGGATTCCATACGAACAATTTTTACCTGTTTGATTACCAATCAGTATTCCGATTCCAGATCTGCTGTCTTATGTCCTTCTAGAGCCCCGCTTTTGCCATCCCATATCATATTTGAGTTGCTCTTGGGCTTTATTCTCATCAGATATCCTATAAATTAATTTTGTAGAAGTTCAGAGCCTTATAAATTTAATGTAAATAAAAGTGCCATCATCAAAATATTGAACCACCACAATGAATTTTCTTGAGTGTCTATCCATCTGTTGTATACAATATAACAAGAAATTTCACAAGTAGGTACTTTTTCTTGGATACAACAGAATATTTCTAAAGCCAAACAACATGTGAAAGGTCACAAAATAAGGAACACTTTGTGATATGTTCATGCAAATTATAATATATTGCTGTATGAGTTGTTTTTTAAAGCAATATGAAATGAAAGCTAAATTTCAAGATTTGACCTAATTTGTAATGCAGAACTTGAGCTATTTGTAAGTATTACAGTAATACTGTCAAACTAAATATTTTCATGGAGGTATGATTACATTTACATTCATTCTGAATGCATAAATATTGGTCAAAAGTTAAATTACATTATTTGAGCTAAACGTTTGACCTTCGATTTTGAATTGCACAAACTGATTCACGCGCTTACCATTGAAAATAGTTGTTTCAAATGATATTTTAATAAGTCATCTATTAATGACCTTGACTGATGACCCTGTCATCAAAATCGTTGTATTGTATCAATCAGGTGTTCTTTCATACCAATATCAATGTAAGATGCATTCATCGCGAAAAGTTCATTCTGATTGGCTGAAAAATTTATTTCATTCCTCATAGATTACTACTTTGAGTACACAGCTACTTTGTAAGCTTGTGCAAAAAGAAGTCCTTGAGACAAATCTTTATATTTCGATGGCTCAGTGCAAAACAGTTGTAACTGCCTTTATGTTCATAGACAGTCACAACTATTGCACACTGAGCTATTGATTTCTTCTTCAGATTATTAATTCATATGATATGAAGAAAAGTTTATTTTACATAGATTGGGAAACAAGTTCTTACAACATAGATCAATCCATACTGATTCTGCCTCCTGAAAAAATCAACATTACTCAGGCCTAATGAGTGTCCCTATGAAAAAAAAAACAAGAGCCATAGCCGCTACCGGGAATTGATCTCAAGACTATTAGGTCAAAAGGCTGATGCTCTACCTCTAGTCCATGGACACCACATAAGCTCAGATAAGAAGCTATAAATCCTATCTAGTCAAACAAACGTATCAATTCTTTTGCAGATTGGTAGTGTGGTCAGGTTGTTATTTTCATTAATAGTTGAATTAAAAAAATGTTCCCTTCATCTTTTGAATAAATATGCTGATTTTAGCCTCGTGAAGATAAGGTTAAATGTCAAAAATTCCAAGAAAAAAAGCTCCTTAATCACTAATGAATAATACACAATGAATCAGAAGAAACTTGCAATCAAATAATTATAAAAGAAATTAGCATGAGGCTTTGGAAGGAGAGTCATGTATAACTATTTCAAAGTTAAAATAATTTTGAAGTTTGGCCATGACAGATGACCTTATCATTTGACCTGAACCTTAGTAAAAGCAGATGTACATAAATGAGATCTGTGAGCATGTCGATATGAGGCTTGTATTTATAATAGGCTTGAGCATATAGGTGATTTTATCTTTTGGTTAAGTTTTGAAGTAATTTGACCTTTGCAGATGACCTTGACATCATCAAATGACCTTGAAATTCATATCTACAGATGCACATTATTGAGACCTAAGATCTTGCCAAGTTTTGGACTTGTATTCTAACCAGGCTTGAAGATATTGGCAATCGTAAATTGATTGAATGGAGTTTAACAGCGCTTTCAACATTTTTTCAGTTATATCGCGGCGGCTTGAGCACCTAACAATGGATTCCTGGTATTTTCCTAACCAGTACAACCATCACATTCTTTAATAGCCTCCAGCTACTATTTCACAAAGGTCTACGATTATCAATTCATTGGTGAGAGACAAAAAGTTGGAAAGAATTAGTGCTGCTGTTGGGGATCGAACCCGGGACCTCTAGATTTAAAGTCCGACACGCTATTAACTGCGCTATTACGGTGGCTTTGACAATCTTAAAGTTTTTAGGTTAAGTTCTTGAGAAGTCTTAGTTGAAAAAGGGGAATAACTAGCATAAAATACATTAAGAGTTTAGATTGCTCTTTTGATGGTGAACATGTGTGCCAAAGTTTAAAAGAAAACAATTGGTAAAATCAAGGATATCTCAAATTGTCAAAGATTTGGCAAGACGACAACAACAATGATGACACCAAGGCTATAGTCATACCTTAGGTTTTCTCTGAAAACAGCTGAGCCAATAAACCAGGGCAGGTGACCGACAATTGCAAAGCAAGATACCCCGTTTTCAAAGAGTGGTTTATTTCAGATGATTATCTTTAAAACATGCATTGATTTCAAAAAAAAAGTACCTGTATGCACTTTGTTGTACTTTAATTTCCTCTAATGAAGCATCCCTACATGTTTGGTTGGCAACTGCCTGAATACAAGGCGTAACTTCTTTTTCTCTCATTTTCATGGTTGTATGATGCATGCCTTCTATCTCCAAAGCTGACATAAAATTTGTAATCTGGGTATGGCCTGTACCACTATGTACCATTCATGTTGAAATATATAAAACACATTAAATTTTAAAGTATAAATGTGCGAGGTTCTCTTCCGGCTTACTTTTTTTCTCCGTAGAAAGAAGTCTACACCAGTTCAACATTCCTGGTCAGAAAGTTTGAAATTCTAATCTGTCTATTGGTTTCTGTATGATGATATAAGGACATGTACTGTAAAAGGTTAAAAAAGTATTGATTGGTACAAATAGGAAGGTTACAAAAATAGATGTGTTTGTGAAACAGCATTTTTTACATGAACATGTTAAGTTTTTTCCACAAAGTTTTTAAGAAGTTTGACATTGACAGATGATTTGGACCTAGTCATATGACATGGACCTTGGTAACTACAGGTACAGATATCAGGCTTGTATCTTAAATAGGGTTGATTATATATTGGCAATGTTAAGGGTTTTAGTTAAGTGTTTGAGAATTTCGACTTTAATAGATGACTTGAAATTGTCATATGACCTCCACCATAGTATTAGTAGATGCACATCATTGATTAGCACATTAATAACATGCAGGTTTGAGATATTTCGAACGGCTAACTGGAAAGGTTTATTTTGTCCATCACCAGGTAAAAAATTATGAATATTTCAACTAACAATTAGTACATAGTTTCAATTTTGTTATTCTCCAAACCAAATTGATCTGTATAATGTTTTATCATAATCACCCCCTTGTTTAATGATGTAACAAACATTTTAAAATAGATGGAGAAATATTTGTTTAATTCATGAAGGTATGAAACAAAAGACCTAATCAATCTATGAATATTAGAATATGATTTATATGTAAATGTGATAATATCTAAGTTTCATACCTTCAAGAATTAAAAAAAAATCTTCATTTCTTTTAATAAGATGCAATGAAGCAAAAATGTAAAGATTTCTCCACACATTTCTTTGTGTGAATTCGTGCACAATTTGACAAAATAGTTGTGTGCTAGAAATCATTTTCAATGAAAAAGTAAACACATTTTACAGCCAATAAGAATTCACAAAATTATAATGGACACAACTGAAACTAAACTATGACTCAGTGAATAAATGTTATATTAAGGTGAAACTAATGATAGTTATTATTGACAATACATATTACTTACCTGTTCTGTAATAAACAGATGCTTATCAACTACCAATAAATCATTTTTACCTTTAACCCACATAAAAGATACATATGATACATTAATGAAGTTAAAAAAAATCTGCAAACATGTAAATTATCAGAAAAGTCACTTTTTCCTTTAACTATCAAACACTTTTTTTTCATTTATAAATATCTCATTAGGTCATATTTTCAATTCTTGAAAAGAATGTTTCAGTTCTTGAAAAGAATGTATGATAGTTTTACTCAAGATTGATTATTTTAGAAATATACATTATATTAGCCCATTTAAAATGTATCGCTCAACTTCTCTCTCAAAAATAAAACTTTTCCATAAGTGTGTAATTTATTTACTCTTCTAATTGGTATTGTGTATATGCATAAAAAAGACTGTTTCAACCCCTCCATGGGTCTCATCAGGTAGGTGGCAGTAGAAATGTTCAGTTCAGCTACTGCAGATAATCCCCTGCTACAGTCAGGTCTAACCCATTATTTGAATTTATATTATATTTCCTTGTAGTTATTTCTTTAGTAAGTGTTTTTTTTTTTACTTTTAATACTAATTTAAAGTACATTTTAGATGTTCAAGAAGTTTTAAATATTTTTCATTTCTTTTTCAATTTGGCCTCTAACAAAGGTATGAAGACAATATATTCATATGCATTTTCGATAATCATGATAACCATCTCTGGAAATTTCATACATGACTATTTAAAAATATTGAAAGAGATAAAATCCTAATTAAAAGTTTAGTCAAGAGCCCCAAAGAAGAAATCATTTGCTTGGTACTGAAAAATTAAAATGCAAATTAATTTCCTAGAGCTGCTTTGGTGTTCACATCAAAAACTGGTGGGCGAGTTTGGTTGACTCTGTGTTTTTTTTCCAGTTGACACTTTGTTTAGCATCCCACAATGACAGTATATGAACAATACAGAGCCAAAGCCATATCTTTTTTCTTCAACAATCCTTGAAAAATGAAGTGGTTCCTGGCACTCTGTGCAGTACATCTCTTTGGCAAGATGGCCAATTTCCACAATGCGACCATCTTCACGAGCCAAGGGGTATCGAATCGATAGCTTCTTCTCGAATACCCCTTGACTGAATGAATAGGTAAATTCTGTACGATTTTTTTTAGCCGACCAATCAAAAAAAGGTCAAACGCGATTTATGTAACTGCCAATCAGAGAGCTTCTTACAAACGGCAACTGTACCATTTAATCCTTATGGCAACCTTTTGTATACCGACGACTGTGTAGATAAACCCTTCATTCCTGGTTTAAAGAAATTCGTCGCCTATTTGCTGACTGGTTGATTTATAAATTAAACAAAATATAATTCAATTCCTTTTATCATAATTAATTCGAATGCTAAGCTTTTGTTTTCATTATTATTGAACATTGTCTTTATTCTTATAACATTTCTTTGAAAACTAATATTTATCTATTTGCAATATATGAAAAAAGAAAGTATTGTTATTAAATTACACCCTGTCCTCAATGTCGTGCATTATTATCAAAACTTAAATAAAACATGTGCGCTACCCAACGGTCAAGTTAAGGCACTACTAGATGACTAAATCTTAGACTGTTTCAACTATAAACACATTCTAATTTCAAATAACCAAGACAAGAAATGTTAGGTGATGTTTTATTAATCCCTATACTATTTTGTTGACTTAAAAATAACATGAAATGGTTTTGAGTTAATCTATTTCCACCACCATACACATACCACACCCCTCCGCGTCATTAAGCAAATTCCGTAATATATTTGGGAGTAAGAAAACGAATATATATATATATATATATGTATATATATATGTATATATATATATCATTACGACATTTGACTACATTTGAATGAATACAGGACCGACTGTCCGGTAAATTCCGGTAAAGTTTACCCGACCCACTGTCCATTAGAAAATATGTTATTTCGTGAAGTATGTATATTATATAGTTACATGTACAAAGCTGCAATGAAATATATTTTCATGCCTGTGTACCGGTTTAGATAAATATTTGCTTGTTAAAGTGTTTTTTGTTGTTGTTGTGGTTTTTTTGCTGATAATTCGCTTATTAGGAAAATATATTGTTTATGTTCCACATTGTCTTCTTATATCAGAGTTTTACACAGGCCAAGTTTTACCGGCCAAGTTGACAGGACACCTTTGGTTAAGTGTCATTCAAAGAAAATTAAATTCAATTTCAACATTCGCTGTTTCATACAATTACATGCGGAGGCATAGAATGATATTGGCACCGATTAATACATAGGGCCGAGTTACCGATCGTCCGCGTTGACCCGTCACCCACAATAAAAATCTATAGATAGAAAAAACAAATTAAATTTTGACTGAGGTAGCTTAAAATTTAGCGTTTGCGGGACCGCTATTATGAAAATGTAACTAGACTTATTTCAATTTTGGTTTAATCGGTCGCTCTCGACCCAAGATATTTTTGCCAGATTATGTTTTAAGATACTTGTTGTTTTGGTTCATCTCTTACCTTTCTTCGAAAATCGTTCGGGAAGAGGTTCCATTCTGTATATCTTCAGTAGATTGTACTTCTCGGATACTTAAAAATCGATCTCTTATATCTTGTGTCGTTGATTTTACTAATTTCCAAAAAAGACGTAATTGTTGCGACATAATCAGCTTATGTTTTTTCTTTATACAGACGATAAAGGTCGTACTGTTGAGGATTTTGTAACTAGACATGATCTTGTTTTATTGAATGATAAATCCAAAACTTATCTTCACCCTGCAACTGAAAATTACTCATCGCTGGACTTAACTATTTGCAGTCTTAATATTTTTCCTCATTTTCCATGGAAAGTTCTTTCTGACCTTCATGGTAGTGACCATTTCCCTATTCAGATCTCCGAATTGGGACCATCTGTTCAGGAGCACCATAGACGCTGGAAACTCCATAAAGCTTATTGGGAACTTTTTAAAACCTCCTGTGAACAGTCGATATACCCGGAAGCCTTTGATGAGAGTGAAAACTCTACAGCATTATTTACATGTTTACTTTATTCTGCTGCGGAAAAAGCTATCCCACAAATATCGCCGGATCCAAAAAACCCAAATAAGTCATGGTTTAATTAAGATTGCAAAAATGTTAAAACTGAACGAAAACGTGCTATTGGACCATTTGGCTTAAGACCTACAAAGGAAAATCTTTACAACATTAAAATTACACGTACAAAAGCTCGTCGTACTATAAAACAAAGTAAGAGTTCGCCTTGGAGACAGTATGTTTCTAGATTAAATTCTAGATCATCTGTCAAAAAGGCATGGGATATTGTGCGGAAAAAAAGCGTCAATTGGCGTTGATAATCTAAGAACTGACCTCTTTGACGTTTCTTCCAAGGCTGATATTGCATATGTATTGGCAGATAAGTTTGCCAAGAAGTCATCATCATCCAATTACTCACCTGCCTTTCAAAAATTCAAAGGTGTTAAAGAAAAGTCAAAACTTAATTTTAGTTCCAGCCAACTGGTACATTATAATAGAGACTTTTCGGTTACAGAACTGAAAAGGCTTTAAAGAAGTGTCATGGCACTGTTGTAAGAAACGATCAATTCCTCAAACGTTTGCCCTCTAGTTCTTTGTATTGCTTACTTGAAATTTATAACCAGGTTTGGAAAACGGAAAGCATTTCAAAGTGGCTTTCGTAAACAGAGAATCGCTCTTGATCATCTTGTCCGCTTCGAGACATTTATTCGAGGAGCCTTTATAAAGAAGGAACATGTTGTTTCTGTCTTTTTCGATCTCGAAAGTGCTTATGATACCACTTGAAAGTATGGAATTATGAACGACCTCTATGATTTCGGTATACGAGGTCGCCTTGCCTACTTCATCTTAGCTTTTTTGGATGAACGGCAGTAAAGAGTCCGGGTTGGAGATACTTTATCTGATCCTCATGAACAAGAAATGGCTGTTCCCTAGGGAAGTAGTTTATCAATGACACTATTTAGTGTCAAAATAAACAATATCGTTAAGACTGTTTGCACTGGCATGGAATGTTTCCTTTATGTCGATGACTTCTGCATCTGTTACAGATCGAAACACATGTATACAATTGAAAGACAGTTGCAGCAAGTTTTAAACAATCTTTCAAAATGGTCTTATGAAAACGGCTTCAAGTTTTCAAAGACGAAAACTAGGGAGCTGATAAAAAGGTCTTCTTACGCCTTTATCGGGCATTAGATCTAAATTGGATTATTGTTGTGTTGTTTACGGTTCTGCACGCCCTTCATACCTTCGCAAACTTGACACCATTCATAATCAAGGATTGCGCCTAGCGCTGGGTGCTTTTAGAACATCACCAGTTAATAGTCTTTACATTGAAGCAAATGAACCTTCCTTGAACCTGAGACGGAAAAAGCTTTCAATGCAATAATTTTTAAAACTAAAATCTAATCCTGACAATCCAACTATAAAGCTGTGTTTGAACCTAAACACAGACGGGATTTTAATAAGATACCTAGTGCAATACCCCCGTTTAGCTTACGTTGCGAAGTGCCTATAACTTATAGGCACTTACAATCATATTTTACTGCCCGTCGAAATGTCAATGTTGTCAGCAGATTTTCTTTTTCCAATTTGAATAAGTATGGTCTGCATATCTTTGATATAAATTTAATTAACAATGACTAAAATGTATAGATTTCATATCCATCATAATGAAGGAATTTCTCATTTAATAATGACGAATATTGGCGGTGGATAAATTTTGGCGCATTTAAGCTTGACCGCCAATATAGCCAAAATAAAACCACCGCAAAAATTAACCCGTTTACAGTATTAGATTCAATACCTCAGCTTCATGATGTTGAGCTCGTTTTCTGCTGGCTTCCTAGCCACGTTGGCATTCGTGGTAATGAAGAGGCAGATAAGGCTGCAAAGGAAGCACTATCACTGGAAATCTTACCCTGTGATGTACCTTTTAACGATTTTAAACCTTTAATTCACGGTTTTATTCAGGAAGTCTGGAGGAACAGCTGGACTGATCCAGCAAATATGAATAATAAATTAATCTCTATTTGACAGAAACTTGGTGATTGGTTACAGGTCAAACCGTCGCTAAGAATTATCTGGACTCGGTTACGCATTTGCCATACACACCTCACACACTCCTATCTTTTTAAGGGAGAAGACATGCCAATGTGCATTCCTTGCAACTGTCCTCTTACTGTCAAGCATATTTTACATTGATTGTATAGATTTCTCTTTTATTAGATATAGATATTTTAAAGTTGACAGTATGAAAAACTTATTTGACTATGTTAAAATTAATTTGATTTTTGATTTCCTGAAGGCCATTAATTTGTATAATAAAATATGATTTTATTTTCTTTTGAAACCAAGTTTCCCTTGAATTTGAAAATGTTTCATTGAATTTTACATTAATATTGAGTGTTCTTTTGAGCACAATTTTCTTTTAAGTTTTTGAAGTAATACTTCTTTCTTACATTTCTACTGTTTATATAATTTTCATTACACGATTTACAGCGTTTTGTTTTAAAGTGCTATAATTATCTTAATTTTGAAGGAATACGTCGCCTTTTAAAATAAAATATTTTTTAGAGTTTTGCGCCAAACATGACCTTAGTTGTCGACGGGCCTTAAAACACCATTAATTCATTAATTCATTCATTTATTCATTGTACAGTTAAAAATATCGGGGAATTGACACCCATCTAGAGCAAAACTTTTCAAAATCCAGCTCCGAAATTGCTCCGAAGTTGTTCAAAAAACCGCTTCAAAAACGTTGAAAATGATCATCATTGTAATCTGTTTGATCAAATAATTGCACGATTTCATTGACTGATGATAATATTTAAGTGTCAGATTTGTCAGTGACGACACAAAGTCCAAAAAGCACGTATATTATATTAAAGGGAGATTAAACCTTATTGCTTATTTGACGAATTATTAATTTAACCCCCCCTTTTGAATTGAATTTTATTAAAAACTCGATAATCACATCAATAAATTTCATTCCAAAATCATTTGATTTGTCACTTAAACGAGCTTGGTAAAAAGCTGGGTTCAAAAACAATATTAACTTATGATTTGCAGTCTAACTATTTTTTGTTATATATACTTTACTCCAAAAGAAACGTCCACAAATATATTTAATCTCAATTATGACTGCATTGCATTTCTTATTCTAAAACCTGTCAATACCGAATTTTTATCTAGCCCGAGCTTTTTACTGTTAGGTTCAATGTTCCTTTTCACAACAACGCCTTTTTTTAGTGAACGTGTCCCCTAAGCTTGCGGGGTCTGATACACTAGGGATTCTTGATTATTTTAATGTGCATCAATTCATATTTTTTGGTATTTTCTTTTAAAGTTAAGTATACTTAACTACTTTTCATGCTATAGTTACAGACTGGGTGGCTGGGCAACCATCTTACGGCCAAGAGAGATGCACAGTATCGACGCTACTGAGAAGATATACAGTTAATATAATTGTGAAATTGACACCCATCTCGATCAAAACCATTTAAAATCACTCTCTCTTCGCTTCATTTATTCCATTTTAAATCACTTTCACCCTCCGAAATAGTTCAAAAAAGTTTCGAGATTATTCAAAATAATCAATAGTGCAATCAGTTTTTTTTTCAAATTAATGCATGATTTCATAAGTTTGTGTTGATTTCTTAACATCTTATTTGATCTTGAAACACGACATAAAAAGGGCAGATTTTATCTAGGGAGGCAAAACATTATCGCGTATTTCATCCAATTTGACGAAATTATCGATTATGATTTACCTCCCTTGAAAATCATTATAAAACTCGCCCCGCCTACTCATTCAATTTCAATCTGATATCAGTCAAAAATCACCCACCTTGTCAATTTCACGATGTTGTTAACTTTACCTATACATGTGAATATTTTACTTCATGGAAAGTATAGACAACTTGGCCGGAAAGGCCTAATTTATCATACATCGTTGTTTTTCGATTGTTTTATTTGATTTTCAATATTCAATGTACAATATGATTTATTGAGATTAAATATAATTTGTTTTATCAAGATACGTGTATTGTGATTGCATGAAAAAAAATGGATATATGTCCCAATGAAATAGTCCTATGTTCCGGAGAGCAAAGACCTTGCGAACATTAGCTAGCGCTATCCCGCTTTCCTATCCTGAACGTTGCTCTGTTACAACCCGCTTTGAAATAAAAACCCTTTTTGAAACAAGTTATTTCAAAGCGGGTTGGGGCTGTTTAATTACCTCTATATCATATTTTAATTTAATACCAACTCGTTTTGAAATAAAATCCCGCGTTGAAATGAAATATTTCGCCTGTAAAGAAAAGAATAATAACATGTTGTATATTTCAATATCAATACAAAAAAAGGGAAAAAAGAAAATGGAGAACAGCAGAATTATCTTGGATGATCCTTTGAGAAAATTCATCTCAATACTCTCTCTTGGTTCGATCTTTTTTGTGCACGATTTTTTGTGCATGAGTTTCATTTCGTGATGGAATGTCCATTTTACTCTGATTTACGAATTCGTTATTTTCTAAATGTATTTACAATATCAGTAAGTAAAGAAAACTTCTATTTGCTTCTAAATTCGGAGAAAAATGTATGCATTAATGTAGCTAAGTACATATTCTATGCAATGAAACGTAGAGAAGAAAACGCAAATGCATTAAGTTAAACAATCTTTTTATATACATTTGATAATTAAACTGACTTATCAGTAGAATTATCATACTATGGGTCTCCCAATATATGGTTTGTATCACCGATCGCTTTTGAATATGCTTATCATTTTGAAATGTACATACTCAATGGCGCAAAAGGTAAATCTCTGCGTTTATACAGAGTGACTCTTTTAACTATTATAAACAAAAAGGTTTTGATAATGGACTTAAACTGTATTGCATATGGCTGCCTACATATATTGTATTGTATTATGGGCCAGAGGCCTTAATTACTTCAAATAAAATATTGTCATTGTCATTGTCATTTCCTTTCCGGGAGAACGGATAAGGGGCGGGGGTCGTACCCAAACTAACTGCCCTCTTCATTGGTGGGAAAAAGACGGTGCCTTTACTCTCACTTGAATAGCCCAAAACATAACCTGATTTGACCGAGATTCTTTAGTCTCAAAAGATAAATCTATAAATGTAGATGAATCGCTTATGACGTAATACATAAGAGAAGTGTTATGGAATGCGCTGCAGCACCTGAAAGTTGAGCAAATTTATATAGAACAAAGAAGGCTTAAAATCGGGTGGGGTCTGACTATAACCGTGAACTTATAGATGTAGGAAGAACCGGAAGTGACTCGGAAAGCTCTTAAACAATCACACGCTTGCAATGAGCGAGACAAGGTCATCATTTTAACGAATCTGTTATAAGTGCTTACTAGTGCGTCCGGCGATGATTCAAGTTTAAATGTATATTTTATGTTACAGCCAAACTGAATCAACCATTTCTCGAAAACTTTTAGCCATGTCATGAAATGGACGAATGTCTATTCTTGCCCCCATGTACAGTGTTTATTGTTGAGTATTCCATTTGATGTCTAAAATACTACATTATTCGAGGCATTCATGCCTTTGAATCTCATCCCACTTCAAATAGAAATGCAGTTATTTGAAATGAATGGAATATGAAAGATCAGGCTTTTTTTAAAAGGAAAAAAGATAAAAGAGAAACATGCAAACATGGACATTGATTATATAGCACTTTACTTACATGTATACATTTCTGTTTTGTCATAGAAAAAGGAGATACATCTAGAACTATCATAAAGCGGATTGATATCCCCACCAGTGTTTATACAAGAAGATTTGTTTGTTTGAATGGGGTTTTACGTCATTTTTTATATTTATTCACTTAGTTCGCGGAGACTAGAGACCTAACAATTGATTCCTTGTATTTCTTACATCAGTACTACCAGTATGTCCTTTCCTTGCCTCAAGGTACTATCCCGCATAGATACGATTTTCAACCTATTGATGGAAGACATAGCCGGAAAGGATGAGTGCCGCCGTCGGGATAATCCAAGAAGAAGTTTTAACCGGGCAACTCCAAGCGCAGATATATCTGCAAGTAATGGAAAATTAGCATTCGGAACATCACTCGGCCATTTCCGTAAACTACAACATACCTCGGATGTATGTAAGGCGGATGTGTTTGTAACAAAATCGTGCATTTTGTTAGGCGGAAACAGTGTAAGAAAAGCTAGCACTGTAGATTTATATCGTTTACAGTAAATAACGGCTGAAAAATCTTAATTTTTGAGAATGACGAATCATTCTCAAAAAAAAAAGATTTTTCAGCCGTTTTTTAAGAATCTAAAGATATTTATATTAGGATTCGATGGTTTCACGTCAGTGACTTCAAACGAGTAGCGTTGGCGACGTCGAACGTTTTCACTCAAAGTTTCGAGGGCTAACGCCATTTTAACTGACGTCATCGAGTTTTTGTAAGGATTTCCCGTAATTTCTAAAAATAGTCCGTCTATGTACATCCGAGGTTGATCGTGAGATTGGCCGAGTGGTGTTCCGAATGGGAAAATTAGGTGCCCGTCCGCTGAGGGCTATGGCAATTCGATTATGCCCCCTCCCATTCATGGGTGGTGGTAAAAAAAAGCTCTTATGCTCTTTTAACTAAGATTAAACTTATCTATTTTCTATCGAATCATACATGGGAACAACAAATAAGAATATGAATCAAGGGATTGCAGAATCGACTTGAGATAGGCTCTAACGATCATGAAGATACGGAATGATCTATTGAATAACTTGTTTCTATATGAATAATTAAAAAAGTCTATTCGATGCGGATTAACTGACAATGTTCTGTAAACGAGAAAGTAACTTAGCTTTGTGTAACTTTTAAAACTTTCAGTAATAAAAACTGAAAAAATGAAAAGTATTTGGTGTATTATTATTCTTATAATAATCGGTTTGCAATTACAATGCAAATCCGAATCCTAAACTTATTTGCATTTAGTTTGCAAGAATCCATGTGTAAACGTTACAAATTTATTCGTAGAATCAAATTCCAATAGTACACTGTAAATGGGGAGATCTTCTTAATGATATCGACAGAGTGTTCTGGACTTATTCAAAACCCAATGCGTAGTCGCAATTAGAGGATGTTTGGGAAAATAATACTTCGTGTAATTTGTTTGATAGGTTTTCTAACATACACGCTAGGCAATGATTGTCAATTTCAAGCCGAAGTTTTTGTCAAAAAAGGTGAAGCATTCATTGGAAATATTTTCTGGGCAGCAAAGACCAGTAACGTCACAGAATGCGCTGTGGCGTGTATTAGACGTAAAAGATGTGTAGCCTTAAATTATGAAATGGATACTGGACGGTGTGAACTGACTGCTGAAGATAGATCTCCGACACAAGTGTCGAGTAATGAAAGGCTGTATTCGAAGATTTCTGAATGGCCAAGTCAGGTAGAGTTACCATCATCGTGAAATTGACACTCGTTCCGATCAAAATCATTGTAAATCGCTCACTCAGGGCCCCATTACTTCATTGCAAACACTCACTCAAATCGATCAAAAACGCTCCATAATCAATTAAAGATATTCAAATCGATCAAATTATTTATCTATTTTCATTGCTGGAGTGGATTTTAAAGTGGTTAATTGGTGCATGGTGTCAAACAAATAGAAATTTACATATACATGTATTCTATTAAAAGGAGGTAACAAATATAGCTATTTTTGTTCATCTTGAACAAAATAAGCCATATTGGTTACCCACCTTTAATTTCACTCAAAAATCGCTCCACACACTCATTCAGTTTCATCCCAAAATCATTCCAAAATCATTCATCTTGTCAATTTCACATTGCTTTAAACTGTATGATAAAAGTAATAATATCTTGAAATTGACAAGGTGAATGATTTTGAAAGGAATTCCGAATGATATGGTATGCGTTGAATATGTGAACTTTGAATGAAATTAAAGACGGGAAATCCAATATCGTTTATCTAATCCAACTGGGCGAAATAGGTGATATTAAACTACTGCCCTTTATTAAAATCTACGTCCTTTTGTGTTAGTGAGTCTTTCTTGACAAATCCGACGCCTAATTTCCCACATGGAAAGATTTCCATTTGAATGAAAAAGGGTCGTTTTCGACACCTTTTTAGACGTTTTTGGCCACTTTTGATTGGTTTGAACGCGGTTTTTGAATGATTTTTAGAGAGCGACTAAGACTGGATTTGATCGATGCAAACGTCCATTTCACGCTGTCTTTAAATGTACAAGTATGATAACAATGCCAATTACACCTTTCTTATCACCCTTACTAGGGTACGTTTTGTAAGCACCCTCCGCCTATCCAAATCGTCTTATCTAGTCTTGCCTCAGTTGATTTAGTTAGCATTTCAGAAAATATTTTTGTTGTAGTTCTATTACATGTCTCTTAAATCTAAGATCGTATTAACAAGTGCAGGAAAAACTCTTCCTTTTACAGACAGTGGACTTAATTGTAAGATTTGTAACGATTTAATTCGATTTAAAACAAGAGCCGTCAGAGACGGATTATGCTCCCCGAATAAGGCATTGCCCCCCCCCCCCCCCCCCCAAAAAAAAAATGGATGCAATCAATGGAAAAAGTTTGCTGTATTTGCTTCTATAGGTTTTGGGATTTGCTAATGAGATATATGACCAATCAGGCGAATTTTCAAATAGTTTATGGTCAAGGACATCTTTATTGCTACTCAAATATGAAATTCCATCAAATTCTGAACATAGGACCAGCAGAAATGAAAGGAAAAGGTAACACATTTCATTTGATAAGGCCAAAGGGTTATGGAGAAAGTACTGTAATACGAGACACAGAGAGCTTACATATAGGTAACAAACATTAAACGCCCTTTTTGAATGACATGTTTTTAGACTCAAATTTCAAATAGTTTATGGTAAAGGGCATCTGATTTGCTACTCAAATGTGATATATCATCAAATTCTGAACATAAGACTAGGAGAAATGAAAGAATAACTGTATTTTACAAGCTAAGGTAATGGTAACAAACATTTAGCCCCCTTTTTCCATGATATATTTTTCGTACGAAAATTTCAAATTGTTTATAGTAAAGGGCATCTGATTTGCGACTCAAATAAGAAATTTCAGTAAATTCTGATCATTAAACTAGGAGAATTTTTTTAACAACTGTATTTTACCATAAGTCCCCTTTTTACGTGACGAGGCCTCAAATACAAAAAACGAGACAGATGCATCAACACTATATCATAGGGAGTTCACGTGGTTAGTTTCATTTGATTTGGCCCAAGGGTTATGTAGAAATCGCTGGGGACGCACGGACGGAATTACGAATATTCGGACGGACGGACGAAGCGGCTGCTATATGTTATCCATTCGGGATGCATATAAAATATTGCGTGTTTTCCTATAGACCAACCCTGCGTTCAGGATGACAAAACGGTGCAAACACATTTTCAATCATACCCCGCTCTGCACGCAAATACATGTGCAAAGCGGGGTATGATTGGAAAACTGTTTGCACCGTTTTGTCATCCTGAACGCAGGGCAGTATTTCGTGGCGAGTTTTGATATGTATGTTTCTTAAACAGAGTTCTACCAACATCGTAGAAATGCGCTAGAGGTACATTTCGTATTCAGCTAGCGACCCATTATGTCACCGAATTGCATACTCTTTCACTCGCAGTGAAATTGACAATCATTCCGATCAAAACCAGTCTATTTCGTTCCCTCAGCGCTCTATAAAATCATTCCAAACAATCACTCAAACCTTTCAATAACGCTCAACAATCACTAAATAAGCTAGTATCTACAACTACTTTTAAAATAGTAAAACTAAAAAAACATCACTGACATACTTGAAATTGTAAGCGTCTGATTAGGAAGCTACACTAGGCCAATGTTCTAACTACACCGTTTTTAGATCCGGAGTATTCTCACTTACATCATCCGATTTCATTGAAACTTTTCCTAATGCCCTCCCACTTTAGGGACTTTTGATTATTGGTAATTGTAGCATGTCAACGTGTTTTTGTTGCTTGATTACACAAAGGAGCTTGAAAACAGCAATGGCTCACGTACATCCTGAGTTGTTTTTTCAGTAGTAAAGTTAGATAAGCAATGTGTAGCCTGTCGATTAGTAGTCTGAAAAAACAAACAAATTTTGTTGAGATACCAATAGAAGAAAGAGAAAAGACAATCGATCTGGTCTGAGGTTGCTCAACTCGATTATAGGCCACCAGTCGAAAAGGATCTATTAAAGTTATAAGGTTATATTTAGCAAAGCAAACAGAGTGCATGTCGACGAAACTTCTGCTCACATTCACAAGGCGATAAGTTTGTCAAAGCCATCACAATTCCGAGATAATTACTCTCTTGAAATCCTGTGCTGACCACTGACACACAGCCGTCGGTAGAGTGTTAGCCTGCGAATCACTGTTTCAGCAGCTTGACTAGACTCACGGCTTCATACTCAAAGGTACGTTTAATGTTCATTTGCCTCTCGTTAATAGGCAAACAGTGGTCTAGGTTGCTCAAGACGCTAAAGTGTATTGTTGTGAGTATTGTTGTTGCACTATGGTCAGGAATGCCAGGAATCCATAATTAGGTGCTCAACTCCTGCAATATGGCTGGATACAGTAAATATACCACTAAACTCTTTAAAAGCAAAAGTTTGAAAAGCACTCCGGCAAATGTTAGTGGGTGGGATAACAGAAATATTCAAAGGGGAAAGTCATGAAAAAATCTTTGGTTAGCAGGAAAAGGGCCAAATTCGACCACTCAGAGGCTGTTGAATAACTTTACACTCTTTTGGACACACTGTTGCCAAATTTTAAATTGAATACATGGAGTTCCAACATGATTCTGTGGGTTTGTTAATTTGTCTTTTGACCCCTGGGTGATTAAAGTGCTTTAAACTGCGACGAATCTGTGAGCTTTGGAAAATTCAGTAAACGTCATCTTGAAAAAGTGGTTATCCTATATATTTCATACAATTTTTACACCCTGGTCCCATTTCCAAATAAGTTATATAGAAGTTTTCGATCGGTGTAGTTAGAACATTGGGGTAGTGTATATATAGAGCTTGTATGCATATTATATTAAAAGATGGGTAACAAATATCGGTAGTATTGTTTATTCGGAACAAAAATAGCAACACTAGATTATGTCCCTTTAATTTCACCCAAAAGTCACTCATCGCACACATTCAATTACATTCTATAATCCTTGACCTTGTCAATTCCAATGTGTTTCTTCTGTTTTAAGCTTCAACAAGGTACATGCCAAGAGAAGAAATAATCGAAAATTAACAAAACTTGGTGTGACAAATCACGTAAATTTATGTACAATGTTTCTAAAGTAGTCGAATTATTCATACTATCCTCTTAATAAGGCTAAAAGTACTCCCGTCTTTAATTGGCATTTTAAAACCTAATGAACACAGAATTTCAAAAATATGACAGTTAATCTATAGATTCCATTTAATCCATGGTCTTCTGATAAGGTTCAATATTTCGATTCTCAAAATACCGTGACGGTCCCCTGAATCATTATTATATTGGACACTTCATTGTCACATTATAGGTCATTTATTTAAATAGTCATATTACATTCCACGAGCTTAATTTTCATGGTTTGGTTTATAAGGTAATCGATATATAAAAGCATTTAGGGTAGTGGACTCGTTATAGTTCTCCAACGTCTCAGAATTAATGAACTTTAACAGTATTAACCGAGGTTTCCTAATGATTTTCATCAGGAAACCTCGGTCAACATTGTGAAAGATCATGAGTTCCGAAACTATTACGGTTCCACTACCTTAACTAAAATAGTTTAGTATCACGACGATATAATATTGCGAGAAATTGACTAGGTGAATGAGTTTTGAATGAAACAAGAGGGCCATAGTGGCCCTTATTCGCTCACCTGAATTAACAATCTAAAAAATAGTCAAGGTATTTCTGAGATTTAACCCAATGACAAAGTTTTTGACCCCACTTGACCAAATTTTGAACTTGTCCAAGATTTCATCAAGATAAAAATTCTGACCAATTTTCAGGTTGTTTGGGCAAAAAATATGGCCTCTAGAGTGTCCACAAGGTATTTTTTCAGATTTGACCCCATGACCTAGTTTTTGACCCCACTTGACCCAATTTCGAACTTGTCCAAGATTTCATCAAAATAATAATTCTGATTAATTTTCAGGATGATTGGACTAAAAGTATGGCCTCTAGAGTGTCTACAAGGTATTTCAAAGTTTTGACCCCCGTGACCTAGTTTTTGACCCTACATGACCCAATTTCAAACTTGTCCAATATTTCATCAAGATAATCATTCTGACCAATTTTCAGGATGATTGGGCTAAAAATATGGCCTCTAGAGTGTCCACAATGTTTTTCTAAGATTTGACCCCATGACCTAGTTTTTGACCCCACTTGACCGAATTTCAAACTTGTCCAAGATTTAATCAAGATAATCATTCTGACAAATTTTCAGGATGATTGGGCTATAATATGGCCTCTAGAGTATCCACAAGGTTTTTCTAAGATTTTACCCTGTGACCTAGTTTTTGACCCCACATGACCCAATTTCGAACTTGACCAAGACTTCATCAAGATATTTATTCTGACCAATTTTCAGGATGATTGGGCTAAAAATATGGCCTCTATAGTGTCCACAAGGTTTTTCTAAGATTTTACCCTGTGACCTAGTTTTTGACCCCACTTGACCCAATTTCGAACTTGTCCAAGATTTTATCAAGATAATCATTCTGACCAATTTTCAGGTTGATTGGGCTAAAAATATGGCCTCTAGAGTGTCCACAAGGTAAATGTTGACGACGCACGACGGACAACGGACGACGGACATCAAGTAACCCCAAAATCTCACCTTGAGCACTTCGTGCTGAGGTGAGCTAATAAACGGGAGGTAGTCCAATATCTTCCAAGTATAGGATAGAAAACGAGTGCCGTGGTATATGGGAAATCAACACGAGCGCCAGCGAGTGTATATTTTCCATATACCGCGGCACGAGATTTTCTATCCGACTTATACCTTGTTTTTCCAACACTGTCTGCCCTTTTTTTACCAAAACCGCCAAACAACAACAACAAAAGAGTAAAACTCGCTGAATTATAACTATAATATGTGTAATTGAGCTTGAATTACAGTCTTTTGCGATCATAGAAAGTGTTTTGGAAAAAGAAGCTCATATAAAATTCTCGTTATCTTTTTTGAAATGACTCAGCACGCAAAACCTGTGGAAATTCACGTGCACGACACACTAGCATCGTATATCTGTAAATACAACGCTTGGATATGTATCCGTGATGTATACTTTTGAAATACTGTTCTCTGATTTGCCAATTCGATTCAAGCGTGGTCTAATTAGCGACATTTTACCTCCTTGTATTAAAATCTACGTACATGTGTATTTGATTCTCTTCACGTACCAAATAGACACTCGAAAGCGCACACTAGCCAATTAAATCATGGAAAGAGGTGATCGATTGTAATGAAATGTCGATAGTTTGTAACGTGTTCAAGGTGTTTTTGAACAGTTTTGGGGCATTTTTGAGTGGTTGGAGTGAGTGTTTGGAATGAATGGGTGGAATACTGAGCAAGTGATTTGGAATATTCTTGACCGCGATTAATGTCAATTTTACAACATTCTTACTGTTATATTATTCTCATTAACTTCTAAAAGAGCTCGCATGTGACCTTTACAAAAATGTCACGTGGTGTTGAGGCTCAAACATTAAGCAGCCAAGACAAATACAGTTAACAACATCGTGAAATTGACAAGGTGAATGATTTTGGAATGATTAAGGAATGAAAATGAATGAGTGAGTGGAGCGAGTTTTGAGTGAATTTAATGGGAGATAATCCAATATCGCAAATTTTGTTCGGCGTGAACAAAATTAGCGATATGGATTACCTCACTTTAATAAGATATTCATACAAGTTCTATAGACCACGATGGAAATAAGAGTTTTCTCTTTTTCGTGTTATCCTGGGTCTGGGTGCATATAGTGGGTAGTATCACTCTTTGAGATGCTTGTTATTTTTAATAGTTACAATATTTTCTTACGTATGTATCTTAATATTGTTACTAAATTGTGTAATTTATTGTTGTATGTACTTTTTTACCGAAATAAATCTATCTATCTATCTATCTATCTATCTATCTAGATATCTTCCTATTTGAAATCGCGATTTTCTCTATCCGATTTAATTTTGAATGACATTGTTGATTTTATATTTTTCAATGGGTTTTAGCGTTTTTGAATGGTTTGAGTGAGTGTTCGGACTGAATGGACGGAGCGCTGAATGATCGATTTAGAATGGTTTTGATTGAACTGAATGTCCTTTTCACGATGTAACTAACTGTAAACAAATGTAAAAGAATACTTACTGTCTGAATGATGTCTGTAGTAAAACTATACACAAATGATGCAACTGCAACAACGCCAGACATTCTTAAGTCCAGAATAAAGCCCCATTACCTTTTTATACGGGTTTCAGACCTTTTCCAACTTTATGACGCTTAGTGAAAGTGGAAAAGCGCGTCGAGCATTTTGTTACACGTTTTGGTCGTAGTCAATGCTGGTCTGGACATGTCACGTCCGGTAATTACAAACACTGATCTTTTGTTGTTTTTGCCAGCAAACACATGCTGATATTATTAATTTGCATAATTCAGCATTGTGGTGTTTTATACCAACTATTCTTTCTCTTTCTGCTAAAGCCATAGGGTACTTAGGAATGAAAAAAACTTTGGGTTTTTTCGGTGTGATCGTTATAACTGAGGATCTGTGCTAGTCGAATAACAAGAAGTGTAGTGCGTTCTGAGCTTCAAAAGCTTTTCATGTTGTGCACGCCGTAAATGCAATGACCTTTTGAGATGCCAAGTTAATGTCAATATCACAGCTGAGCGTAAAGTTCTTAAATATATCTTATACGAATATCTTCTTCAACTTAGATGGATTTATAATATCTACTTGACATGTTTATTCACGTTGATGATTAAAAGAGTGATTCAAAAAGGGTTGTTTCGATGTATATTAGTTAATTAAAAGTCAAAAGGTATATGGAAAAAATTAACCTAACAGCAAACGTTTATGCTATTGAAAAGGACTGTTTTTTTGACCTAGTGTATGGTCCGTTTAGACTTTATTTCGAACTCGTCAAGGATGTCACCAAGATGATAATTTTGAACTATTTACAGGGTGATCTTACTTCCAGAGTGTCTAAAAGCAAAATTCGACCAAACACACCGGAGGATGGACATCACACAAATCACAAAAGCTTTCTTTGAAAAAAATCGTGCTCAAGTGAGATTAAAACACTTCCACGTATAAGATACAGTTAACAAGCGCATATCGTAAACCATTTCCTTGGTCTACTATGTCTTGATCTATCTCTTTCGATTTTTTTGTTTATTTAGAATGACAGTATGAATTCACAAATACGTCTTTTTTCAGGTTGACCAAAGTTGTTACGATCGACCCTGTGGTGAGGATGAAGTTTGCATTCCGGGTATCCTAGGGGATGGTCAGTCATGTTCTTACACGTGTATGAAGATGCGTAAGTACAGTTAGAAGCATTGTAAATTTGAAGTCTTGGTCAGGCAGCCATGAGTTTTCCATAGGTTACCTTATTTTGAAGTCTTAAGCGATAGTTCCTTGGTTTCCTTTCATTACAAGAAGAGAAACGTGATAAAACACACGTCTGTCTGTCTTTCTGTCAGTCAGCAATTCACAAAAAACCCTCAATATTGCTTATCACTTCAAGGCTATTCAAAATATAATGCTCATATGTGACATGGTGATAGTTCTCAATAATGCGCATCTACAGATACCAAGGCCAATGTCATGTGATAAGGTTAAGGTCATCTATCAAAGTCAAAACTTTGAAAGATTGCCGTTTCGGGGGCATTCGTGTTCATCAAACATATCGTGTTTAAGCAACTAAAGCATTCATACTCGGAAAGCTTTCAAATTGATACTCCATGTACTTGCACAATATGACTTCGAAAAGAGTAATTTTAAAGAACTTTAATCTGCTTTCCGGGTCGTTGTACCTACACTCTTTAAAGCTTCTCAGCATTGTTTTACTATAACTTTTATGTAAAAAAATTCCAATGTGGTAATCCTTCCTTGTATACACTGCTTCGAATATTTTATTTGTTATTTATCTTTTTTTTTCCAAAGCTGTCTGGGGTTTTTTACATAACTTTTTAATTCAAAAGATATTTTTTCCATTTTAAGAAATTATCTTTAAATTTGACTGATTGAAATTTACCATCGAGGGTAGAAAATTCCTATAAATTTCTTAAAATTTTGATTGACCCAACGAAAATGGGCGGGGTAAAAAAAGACCAGTTAACGGTTTTTTTTGTTTTTTTTTTGAACAGGCTCAGTGACAATTCTATGAACATTTATTAGACAAATTTTAACTTCTTTAATACCAATCATAAATATCCATTGAGTGTAACCAGCTAGGTCACGAACCGATTGTACAAAGTAACGCGATGCTTTACAGTAAAAATTACAGATCCTCCTATTAAAGTCATTATGTATGAGAGATTTTAGCCCTAATTAGTAACCTAAAATATATTTGGTCTTCTCAAGTCAATTTATAATGACAAAAAAACCCGCAAGAAATTGTTTTACTCTGAAATTGTGGCAGTTCATTCATTTCACAGCTTAATGGAAATTCACCTACTTTGGATTTTTCTCTTCAACAGAAGGAAGCACCAACATGCCCCTAATCATCAGGAAATACCCTGCCTGTAATAAACACTAGGTGCTTATACATTTCAATTCAATAAAGACAGAAGATGATTTAAACTCGAAGGATGGTGCATTATTAGGTTTGAATACGTGTATTGTATTTAATTTGCAGCTGTCAGGTGTCCTTTGATAGAAGGAACACAGTCCGTTGGTCCCCGAACAGTTGGATCTACACTGATATTTCTTTGTGATGCAGGATATCGAGTTAAAAACTCGGCTACATGTTTACCTTCGTTACTATGGGACATGCCTGCAGATACAACGTGTACACGTAAGTTGTTAGTCTTTTTGAACACTCAAAAGGCGACATTTTAGAAGAGACTTTCAGAAAAGATCGAACAAAAGATACCATAATGATATCTTTATGCTAATTCGTAGCTATGGTGAATTTTAGCTCCTCATTGATGAAATTTTGCGTTGAAAAAGACAAAAACAGTTTGATTACTTTTCTAAATGAAAGCAAATGACACGGCGAGGCTACGAATGAGAAACAAAGTTCGACTACAGCAATCAAAATATGTCTTACTCGTAATTGTGATACTGTACATCATTTGCTCACTTAGTTGCACACGTATAGTAAACAACGTATATAAACAAATTGGTGTCGCAGATATTCTATATATTCTTTTGCATTCAATGATATATTGAATTTTTAAGTAAGGGTTTTCACAAGTTGACCGTCGGTTGGTCGTATGAATGAGTGTGCTGGAAAATCTTGTCAGTACATAAGTTTACTTTTTAAAGCCATCTACCAGTCAACTTGCGAATCGGATGAAGACTGTTCAGATATAAATGGGCTATGTGTTGATTCTACGTGTGCTTGTCCTACCAACTACGACTATGAATCTTCTGAAGCTAAATGTATAATTGGTAAGTCCTATATTTTTTTATTGTTATAATAGGGATACGTTGAAAAAAATTGCAGTGTTTTCTCAAAGACATTTATATTAAGAACTTTTCTAAATTTTGACGAAATAATTATTGAAAAGAACACCAAAACCATAGTACGAAAGCTTCACACGGATTTCTCCATGAAGTCTTATAATTCAATGTCAATTGCATGCACGTAATTATGCATGCTATTCTCCTTAAGAAAAATAAAATGAGCCTGTGTGTGAAATTTCCAACAATTTGAAATGTTCGTTAGGTGCAAACACCGAGTAGCGTATACAACCACATGCTGTAAATAAAGAGTCAGCTGGTGGTCTTCAGATACTTTGAGACCATATCTATCTACTAAAGCATAGGGAAAACTCTGGTCAGGCTGTGCATCCGCACAGCCTGGTCAGAGTCTTTACTTTGTACACATGTGAAATTGTTGGAAAAGTCATTCACAGGCTCAAATATAAGCAAGAAGGCTTGGCCACATGTTCTCACAAAACAGTGTAGGTCATTCCCTTTGAGACTACAGTTATAGTAACAATGGAGAAATGGTGTCATTTTTTTCGCCCAATGATTTTTTTTCTTGTTCCCAGATGTTGTAGAAAAAAATTGTATAGTCATTATGTCAAATCTTGAAAGTACTTTTCCATGCTCGTTTTCATGCTAGAGTTATCTGCCCTTGAGTGATAGTGGCCATTTTACTGTAAAATGTTTATATTCGTTTTGGGTCTAGTTTAAACTCAGAACCAGCATATAGCTATAAAACACATACATTTTGGTAGACTTTATACATGTACACAATGGCTTTTGCCAAAAAAAAAATCTCTTTGATCAATTTCATTTGCACAATATGACTTCAAAAGTTAATAATGAACTCATTTTTGTAATTTTACGGAGTAAAATTGCCACAAAAACCTTTTTTTTCTACTACTGTATCTCTATGAGTGATTTTGAATGGATTTGATGGATATGAATGTGAAATTCACGATGTTATTAACTGTAACAGCTAATGATGAAGAGCAGCCAGAGCTCAGCCAAAATGAACAAGTTATCTTGGACAGATTTCTCTATGTGAAACGGTATTCAAATCAGTCATTTGCACTCAGGATTACGAAAAGGGGAAGTTATGGGAAAACGAATAGGGAATCGCAGCACATTCTTCAATTTTTTTATTTTGGACGAGAAGCGTCCACAAATCACAGGCACAGTTAGTTACATCGTGAAATTGACATTCGCCTCGATCAAAACCATTCTTTATCGCTCACTCAGCGCTCCACTCATTCATTCCAAAAACTCACTCAAACCATCCAGAAACGATCAAACCCATTAAAAAAAATATAGAATCAACAACTTCATTCAAAAAAAATTTGATAGATAAAAATCGCGATTTCACTGACATAATTCAAATTGATAGAGTCTCAAATGTTCTTGGAGAAATAAGAAGCTATGTATAGAACTTGTATAAATTTTTGTTAAAGGGAGGTAATCAATATCGCTGATTTTGTTCATCCTGAACAAAATCAGTGGTATAGGATTACCGCCTTTAAATTCACTCAAAACTCGCCCCATCCACTCATTTAATTTCATTCCAAGATCATTCACCTTGTCAATTTCAAGATGTAATTAACTGTAATTGGTAGACGAAATTGTTATTCAGAAGGTTAGCGAGCGTGATGACAGTACGAAATTGAGTTTTTTTACAAAGCAGCATCGCCAATTTATACAGTGTGATCATGCTTAAAGACAATGCACTATTTTTCCTCTAAATGAAACAAACACATTGCGTACCTATCGGTATGTTATTAGATTATTTGTACATCTCATGCCTTGCAAACAAGAATTTATCATTTGAAACTGCCTAAGATATTTTATCTTTTTAGATTGTGGCGAGTGGGCAAAGTTTGAAAATAGTTGTTACAATATTGCAACAGTAGATATGACCTTTGATCAGGCAGAGGTGTGTATTTCAATTTACATAACATAGAGTAGTCAATCTATCAATCTATGTAGTAAGCCGTCGTAAAAAAACTAGGTGAATGATTTCGAAATAATTTCGAACTTATATTGAATGCGTTTGTAGAGCGAGTTTTAAATAACGTTCAAGGAAGGTAATTCATTTTATCTTATAACTATACAAATATTCGTGTGATAACATCACGTGTGATATTTTTTTATTATATCACATAGTTATTTTTAGAACAATGATATAATCTGGTTATTTTTAGAAACTTAGATTTCTCTTAGAAACATCGACTAAAACAAGACAAAAAGAGGTTATAAGATAAATATAATACGTACTTAGTGTATTGTACGAAAAAATATCTAACTCCGTCGTGAGAATTGATAATTGTCTCGGCAGAGCCTCGTCAATTATCAATTCTCCCAACCTCGTTAGATATTTTTTTTTTTCGTACAACACACTAAGTACGTATTATATATGTCCAAATCGGACGGAATTAATATTTATATAATCTCCAATTTTCAAAATCTACATACTTTAAAAAAAAAACAAAAAAAAAAACAAGTCTGTGTCTTCGCGGACGTTCCAAAATCAACACCAGCAAAATTAATGTTGACCACTGTCACGGGCGTAATTTTAAATGATGACGTCATATTTCAAGTAAACAAATTAAGAATGGTAAGTTCGACTTGAACTAAATTGCTAAGCTACGCTTACAATTCTTATTTTTTTTAATTATTTGAGGCGTTTCTGTTTGGTCTGAGTGAGTGTTTGGAATGAGCGATTTGGGTGAGATGGTTTCGAAAGGGATGGGTGTCAATTTCATGTTTGTAACTTAAATATTGATATATTAATATTAGAGAATATTAACGAATTCGTGTTTAGTGAGAAAGCAATATATCGAGCGTTTAACGTAACTCTGTCTTAAAGTGCCTATTTGATTATGGTACTTACAACAATGTTGCGTTAATCCTCAAATATATGTAGCAAGCTAAGTTATATAATCAATCGATTTACTTAATTTCTCTTGTTCATCCATTCCATAATTTAAACGAAAATAATCTTCACGCTTCGAAAACCCGATTTTTAGTATATAGAATCTTGCAACAATGCTGCGATCAACCATGTAGAGCGCGTTCTCATTTGGAGCGTCCCAGATGAGACGAAATTATTAATTTGTAACGGCGTTATCACCGCTGCTCACACATTGAAATGAAAGTTATTTTGAGAAACTTGTGCCGAGTCATGCATAAAAAGGAATTGATTTTTATCGACGCCGAAAGAAGTGTATATTGGTGCCACCTTCTACGTGAGTCCCCCCAGACGTAAGTAGATATGTACGTTCGTAACTTCGTACGCCTAATCTTGAGAAGCAAATCAACCTTCACTTTTGGACCGATTTGAATGAAACTTTCACAAAATGATCGTAGCCATCTAACCTTGCTCATACACTCGGGGTTTGGTGAAATTCAGGTGTGTCATGGAAAAATTGACCTTTGTGTCAATTTTTTTTGTGCCGGGCGCACTTTCTCCTTGATCTATAGACTCATTTGAATTTTTCAGAAATTTTCTTAGCCATCTGACCTTGTGCTTGTTGATAAGGTTTTTATGAAATCTCACCATGTCAGAGAAAAGGGAGATTTCATGGAAATCTGTTGTATGTCTGTATGTCGACATCTTCAGAATGTTCCTATTCATCACACGTCATTACAAAAATAGTCGGGTTTTGATGATATTCTCTAGTGTTACAGAAGATAAAAGCAATTCCTCTAACTATATATTAAATTGCACGAATATTACATACTCTTCGTTATAATATGGCCATGTGCACACTGTCATCATATGGCGATGTGTGTATTTTCTAATTAAGTCAACTATGCTATGTCATAGAAAAAATGGCATTCTTGTACAATTTCTCACAACACAACTTCTACATTTGTGGATGAAAGGAAACATGTCTTCATATAATGATTATTTGGTTAATACGTTCAAAGATTATTTTTCATCTTGTGAACAGCATATTTTCACATTTCATTTATATGATGTAGCATCACAGTAAAGGGGGCTTTCGTTTTAATTTTTTTTCAAGATTTAAGTTATCTTATATCATCGGCACTCTTGTTTTTCAGGTCTGTTTTTTTTTTATTACTTCATTTATTCTGAGGTTGAGCACCTAATAATGGATTCCTGGTATTTATTGTATCAGTACTAACACTATATCATCAGCATCCAGCTGCTAACCCACTTAGGTTTGAGATCATCCACCTATTTGTGAATGATTTCCCCAAATGTCGGAAAGGGCGCGTGCCGCCTCCAGGGCTCGAACCCATGGCATTGATAAAGATATCAACTGGGCTTTGACGGCAGCTGGAAATTTTATGATATAAATTATACGAAGGTGCGACAAGAAATCTAACAAGAAGGACTTTTTTCATAATGTCTAAAGCAAGATGGGGGGGGGGGGGGGGGGTGGTGGCCATAAACGGTTTAATGAAAGGTTGCTTATATGAGACATACATAAGATGTAAACCATATCAAGGTTTTCATATATTAAGGTTTATAAAACAGTTCTTGAAAAGTATTAATAAAGGCTTTTGAGCGTTGGTTCTACTATAAGAAATAGATGGTTTCGGAAATAAGATTTTTATGACGGATACAATCAACTTAAACAAATTGATATGTGACCCGTGACCCGTCACTCGAAAAGGATAATCCGGGAACTCCTTGTAGTAAATATTCTTTAGAGGAGATTGGTTCTAAAAAAGAACACCCGGGATCGCAGTTCGAAAGGAAATATACAGGAATGTAAAACAATTCTCCCAGGTAAGTATATAACAGTTAAAAACATCGTGAAATTCACAATCAATTCGATCAAAACTATTCTAATTCGCTCACTCAGCGCCCAAAACACACCCTCAAATCGACAAAAAAGTCCCATATCTTTAGAAAACATTTCGAAATGAAATCAGCAAAGATGATTAGTATTTAGTTCATATCGAATGAATCATTCTACGGTTAAATTGGCTGTTGATGATTCTTAAGTGTCTGACTGGTCCATGAAGACACTAAAACAGAAAATTGCGTATATTTGTCAAAGGGGTAGGGGGTGGGGGGGATAATCAATATAGCTATTTGTGTTCATCTTGAACAAAATAAGCGATATAAGATTACCTCCCTTGAATTTTGGTCAAAACTCACTCCACCAACTCATACAATTTCTTTCCTAAATCATTCGAAAAGCATTGAACTTGTCAATGTCACGATGTTCTTAATCGTAGCCAATTTCGAAAAGGTTCGACCTAGTCAGACTTTGCAGTCCGCACAGTCTGACTAAAGGTGGGAACTTGACGCATCACCCAGATAGTTCCTTTTCGATTGACATATCGCATTTCGTATATTTTCAGCTGTATTGCAATGAAAGCAATGCTCATCTTGTACAAGTGGACTCTAGGGCAGAAAGCGAGTTTATAAAGCAAAAATTGAGGGAGGCTACAGTAGGCGGGGTACCAGGAGGTAAAATGTAGAGCATATATTATTTATCTACAATGACCTGGCACTCATTGAATATTCCTTTTGACCCCTATTGATAGTCGGTGAATATGTTTCTTAATATAGACTTATACTCGCAAGGTTACGAGCTAAGAATATGTATCACAGCTCATAGTACATACGGAAATTTAGCGGTGGTGGTTAGGGTGCATTCCCATTATCGGGAGGTCACGAGTTCAAGCCGGACCATGTCCAGAAATATTTCTATTTCTTTTTAGGTTTACACTTTTTTGAGTAAAGATTTTGATTTTTTTCTTCTTTTTTGAGCAGTGTTGGAAAAGACTATTGGTTTTCGGCACAGTCTTTCTGCCAGCCTCAATTTTACCATTGCAAAGTCCTGTCCATAAATCACTGAAAATTACTGAAAATAAATTTAAATTTTGAAATGTATCTGGATCTATATTTAAGAGATGAAGAGGCATTTTTTTTAATTTATGACAGTATGAAATTAAAAACATATACATGTACTGGGTTTGAACACGTCAACCAAATATCTGTTTAACTCTTTTCTCTTCCGATGATATCTTATAATTCAATATCATGAAGCAAATGAGATCTTTGATGGGACTGCTTTTTGGTACAAGCTTACTAACAACTTATTATGTTTTTTTTTTTTTTTTTTTTTTTTTTTTTTTTCATTGAGGAGGCATGAAACAAATCTTTGTACCGATCAGAATACAGTAATCTTGGTTAGTGCAAACAACCAAAAATGAATGATGAAAGAATAAAAAATATTTATCGAAACTGACAATAAACTAATGACAAAATAATAACAAAAAATAAATTTCTTTTAAAAATACAACAACAACAACCAAAAAAAACCCGAGAAAATCATTATGTTAGTGATAATCACAATGATTATAATATTTGTCTCTGTCGGGAATTGAACTCGATCCAACAGGTTATAGTTGTACGGGAAGGCGTCTGTAACCACTGTTCTTTCGCGCCTTTTTAAGAGTATGTGAAATAATATAAGTAAAAAGGTGAAAGGAAATTGGGTTACGCTACGGGAATACTCGAGCAAAAACGGAAGTTAATGAGTGCCAGTACATTTTAGATAAATAATACGTTTATAATTCAATAACCTACTTTATTTAGTTCATCACATACTGCTCCTCAAAACTTTGGAAGACAGTTAATCACACATGCGTGTAATCTAATCTTAGTCTATACTACATGCTTTAAAGTAAACTCTTGTGAAATTATTTAGTCAGAGTGGTTGAAAGTCCCAAACATGTGCCAGTCGATTAAATCTAAGTTAAAACTCTTCATAAGAGTAAAACGTTCTTCATATGGTCCCTCAGTCTATGAGGTAAAATTTCGAGTTTCTTATAGAAAATAAAAACGCCAGAGCAATGAAATATAAAGTTGAATGTCATAGATTTGGTCGAAGCTAGGAGGATTTTTCCCAAAGAGGCTCTGAAAAATCCAATAACGTCGACTTTTACTGATAAAATTAATATCTGGTTCATTTGTAAATATTCAGTGATATTGTATGTGAATTAGTATATCGGGCATTTCGATATTTTTTCTTACCGTATTTTTCGCACAATAAGTCGCTCCGGTGTATAGGCCGCAATTGTCTTTTTTCACCATTTAGGAAATGAAAATCAACAAATAGGCCGCATCGGCTTATAAGCCGTTGCCGTTTACGTGGTATAAATATCACAATTTGTCACACCTCCGGCTCAAATACAATGAATAACAGACACATTTCCATGATCGAGACAAGTTTTCACACCTTTTTTGAACGAATGCGAGTCGCAATATGGGTGATATATCGCAATTTCGAGACCATAATTTACCTTAACTTTCCAGTTTTAACAATTCATGGATTATTTTTCTTAAATATGGTCATTTTAGAAAAACAAAATCGGCGTAAAGGCCGCACCGGCGTATATGCCGCATCCTGAAAATTCTATTTAGCAGACAAGCCGCGGCTTATTGTCAGGAAAATACGGAAGGTAAAGGTTTTATTAATATCGATACACTGATTTGAGTTCAAAATTTAATTGTTTAAAGCCACATCAGAAATTACAGGTTACTGGAACGATCTTTACCAATTTGGTGATGAAAATAATTCAGAGAAATGGAATACCTCTGGGGACGACCTAAATGCTGAGGGTAGGTTATGCAGTTCGGCCGGATGAATTATGAGTATGTTTGGATAAAAAAGACAAGAGGCTTCAGCAAATAATACCGAGAAATTGACGCTACTTTCGCTTGAAACACATCATCGGAACCAAGACGTAAAGCATTGCGTTATTCTCGAGTCATTACTCCTTGGACATTACGCTAGCGAAAAGTTGTTTCTATGAATAATTATGATAATAGTATTTACTAAGATAAGCCAAACAAAATGGCTTTCCTTCCAAAAAGAAATCGAATCAAGTGTTTCAGTTGCTTAAATAATATTGAAAATCCAAATGTATATAGCAAGGCTGTACGACATTCGCCATTTAGACATGGTACCGTATGCAACAAAATTACAAAATACAGTGAAGACTAACTGGTAAGAGATACAAGATAGAGTACTTGCATCGGAAATGTTCAAATGATATATCAGTAATCTAAGCTCGGAAAACACTTGTCCTGTACAATGAAAATAGGCTAGTGAAAAACGTGACCGATGACGTAGGCTACATGTATGACGTAGTTGTCATATCTGTAAGCAAAGAAAGCTTCAATTGGGCAATTTGAAATTTAATTAGTGTGAAAATAGAATTACTATTTATACCTCGATTAGCCATACAAAATGGCCATGGCGTAATGCTTCTATTCTCAAAAATGATCGAAACAAGTGTTCCGATACTTAAAACTTTTTGGAAATCCGAGATGTTTAAACCTATGAAATATCGCAGGGCTGTAAGATATTCGACATTTTGATATAGATATGCATCAAAGTTACAAAATATACACGATATAGGGTAAATGTATCGGAAATGTTTGAATAATCTATCAATATTCTAAGCTTGGGAAAAAAATTGTCTTGCACAAATAGAAATGATGTGTAATTTAGACTAAATTAGATAATTTTTCTCTCACTTCAATTGTGTAGAACAATTTCTGTATACTATCAATGTGAGATGATAGGCCCTCATTATATAGTATCTGTCTTGAGACTTCATTTGTGACAGTCATATCTTATACGAGTCTAGAATATAAATGTAAATATGAATAACTTTTCTATTTTAGACGAGGTTAAAATCACCTTGTTTCAAATTATATCGAGTAACAGATTAAACGTTCGTAGGAGGGCGCCATAATGATGTCATTTAGAAAGTGATCTTACACGGATTTTAAGCACATAACTCACGTACTCCTCCCTCACCCTCATCCCCGATAGACAAGGGGGCAGGTTACAAAGAGTTAGTCGGACTCAAAACATGCATAAACTTAATAATAAGATATGTTCGGCCTACTTTTTCAATTTTATCGTGTGCGAGACATTGCCGACAATTTCATAAGGCTCAAAGGTAGGGTTCGGATCTGCACAGGCTGATCAGAGTTTTTACTATTTACTCTACAGAGTTGTAGATAGATACTGGTTTACTGCCACAGCCGAACAAAGCATATTATTTATATTGTTTGTTGTTGTTCAGGCTGCTCTCCACGTGCACTTGGAATTATTGAAAATTTCATCTGATCTTTTTACCTACTCTTTTTAGTTGCTGACTGGATGCTCCTTGAGCCGAATCAAGATTCTGAGAGGTGTACTGTGTTCTTTCAACCTCAGGACTTCAAGTGGGCTGACATCTCTTGTAGTTGGTTAAATAAGCCTATATGTGAAAAACAATAAAAAGAACTGGTAGAATTAAACCATGGTGACCACGTTTATGACTTGTCCAACTTGCATGTAAGATAGAAACAAACAAACAACTATTCCAGGCACTTAAGCGAATGCGTTTTGGTTATCATTTAGTTTATCTGTCACATACAGTTAACAACATCGTGAAATTGACAAGGTGAATGATTTTGGATTGAAATTGAATGAATTCAAGGAGTGATTGTTGAGTGAAATTAAAGGGAGATAATCCAATACCTATAATTTTGTTCAGGGTGAACAAAATTAGCGATATTTATTTTCTCCGCTTAATAAAATAAGTATACAAGTTCTATAAACATCCTCCCATTTCATCAAGAATCAATCAGACGCTTTAAATTTCAACTATATCAGTGAAATAGCGATATTTTCTATTCATATTTATTTCAAATGTACCTGTTCATTGTGTTTTTTAGTAATTTGGAGCGGTTTGAGTGATTGTTTGGATTGAATGGATTGAGCGTCGAGTGTGCGATTTAAAACAGTTTTGATTGGGGTGGATATCAATTTCACGGTGTAACTAACTGTATCCCTCAATCTTTTTATGTTCGAGTCTGCTTGTGAAACTATTGATTCCATTTGTCCAATGTTCACAATAAGTCCACATTTCTGTCAATCGGGAACCCTCGGCGATTCTACGGAATAGACCTCGGGAATAATACGGACGCATCCATGACAGCGCGTCATTTCGCGTGTAGGTTTATATGACGTCACAAACATCAACGATCCCGCTAAGGATGACGTTGCATAAAAAAAATCAACGAAAGAATAAAAGTTGGCATAATATAATTTGATAACAAAACGCAGTGGTTTACTGCGTTTTGTCATCAAATTATAGTATGCCCGAAAGATCTTCAAAGATGATCGGAGAGTATTAATAAAAATTGATTTTCTACAAGCGTATTAACCGAAGTACCACCAGGAGCCGAATTACCTAAAAGATGACCCAAAATTACTACACTTACGTCCGAGGTACTTTTCAGTTTACGGAAAAATCCGAGCGATGTTCCGAATGCATTTCTGTGTGACATGATCTTGATAGAGGAACAAGACATTGAAGTAGGTAAGCGTGGAATATGAAGATAATAAATGTTATTTTAGTATGCATATTACATTGTATTTGCTTTGTGATTGTGTTTTCCTATGCTATATTTTAGAATGTCAGGTTTAAACTTTCATTGTGAACAGTAAAGGGACGTAATAATGAAGATATAAATGAAATTTGTCTTAAATTTATCTCCCTGTATTGCTCCTTTCATTATCTGTTATGGTCAGCGTTATCCACTAGATGAAGGAATGTCATGGGCTCAATTCAAGGCGATGGTAGATATCTTTCCGATATTTGTCTCGCGTCAATGGGCGGATAGCCATACAGTAAACCCAAGCGCGACACAGTTATTTACATTGTGAAATTGACATTCATCTCAACAAAAACTAATCTAAATCACTCACTCAGCGCTCAATTCATTCATACCAAACACTCACTCAAATCACTAAAAAAGAAATAACAAGAAAAAAAAACCGATCCAACGTCGCTAAAAATATATAAGATCAACACAACTACATGCGAAATAAATATAGCTAACAAACAATCGCGAATTTACTGACATAATTGAAAATATGAGCGTCTGATTGGTAATATAAAACTCGTATCACTATGTATATTTTAGTAAAGTGGGCACAATGTAATAAATATTGTTAATTTATTTATTTCTGAATAAAATCAGCGGTATTTGGTTAACTCCCTCTAATTTCACTCAAAACCAACTCATTCCACTCATTAAATTTCATTCCAAAATTGTTCATCTTGTCAATTTCACGATATTCTTAACTGTAGCAGGAATCCATTGTTTGATATATTCACCCGGCAGGGCGTGGCCAAGTCGTGAAGTAATTTTGGCGAGTTCACTTTTCAGTATTTTGGATTCTTCCCAGTTCGCAATTATCGTCAACACGTGGAAATAACTGTATCCTAAAACTAAGATGGTTAACGCGCTAAGAGAAAGTGAACACAATCCATCGTTAGGTTACAAAATTCTTGTAACTTCAGCTTGGACAAAGCTTGATTATTCTGCGTAATTAATGAACTGGTAGGGCGGGGCTTAACCGTGACGTAATTTGGCAAGTTTACTTTTCAATAGTTTGGGTTCTTTCAAATTTTAGTCGGTTATCAACGCTAACAGTAGTATAGGGGTCTCTTTGGGGGCAAACAAACCGCCGCCATCTTGGATGACCTAGTTTCTATTTTTAGTAACTCATTTGCATATAAGGATGTTACTATATTGAGACCAGCGGCCATCTTGGATGACCTAGTTTTGAGTTGTGCTAAGTCGGTCATTTGACGTAATTTCTATTTTGAGCACGACATCCATCTTGGATGACCTAGTTTCTATTTTTAGTAAATGGAAAATTGTCTTAATTTCTAATAAATCGGTCATCATGGATGACCAAGTTTTTGATGTCTAGTTTTACGATTGAACTTGGTTCTATGTGTTTTACAACAGTCATCTTTGTTGACCTAGTCATTTTTTTGAAGTTTGATGGTTCGCCCTTTTTGTTTGAGAGTCGTAGCAAATGATAAAATGTAATTGTCGAACATGTAAAGCTAAATTATTGCACGAAATCTTCAAAAATAGTCTTAATGCGTTAAATCATATAACTAACTAAGATTGAAAAATCATACCTGATGTTTACTCCTCGGTATCCAAAACTCAAATGATAGAAATCAAACATTCTATAACAATGTATTGCGCATGCGTTATGGATCATGTTCTATTTTTAGAAGTGATATTTCACAACCACCAGTAATGTAATCTATTTCTAGAAGTGACATTTCTCAATCATCAGACATGCAATCTATTTTTTAGATGTGACATTTCACAACCATCAGTATTGCAATCTATTTTTAGATGTGATATTTCACAATTACTAGTAATGCAATCTATTTTTAGAAGTGACATTTCATAGCCATCAGTAATGCAATCTATTTTTAGAAGTGACAAATCACAATCACCAGTCATGCAATCTTTTATGAGAAGTTATTTTTCGACACCATCAGTCACGTTATCTTATTTTAGAAGTGACATATCACAACCAACAGTCATACCAACACAACATAATCAATGATGTTACTTTTCCAAATCAGATTTCTCGTCCAAAGTGAGATTTTTTCAATTTCGATCGTTGCAATAGATCCAGGGCGTATGTAGTGCCCCGAAAAAAAATTTTTTTTAAGTCAAATGGAGTGAGTTTAACAAAAAAGTTGCTTTTGTATGTTGAAATTCCGTATTACTTTTAAAAGATTTAAAGCAGTCTACTTTCGTTATTCTTAGACCGATTTGTATAATCTAGGTGTCTATGGACGGTAATTTTTCCTCAGGAACGCTAAAAACCTATTCGTTATTCTGTTCCTAGAATAGATTTTATTTTCTTATTTCAATCAAACTCAATCAAATTGTGAATTTCTTCATATTGAGTATTTTTCTCATAAGATAATGCTATCTCTTTCACACAAACACACACACAATCACACACATGCACACACGCCCACACACACAAACGCGCACACACACGGACAGACGCACACATGAACCCAAATACACTTATACGCACCCACACATACATACACAAAGAGGCAGACAGACAGACACAAACTCACGCTCGCATGCACGAGCACGCACACGCCAAACTCACTTACACGCACGCACACACACAGACACACATAAAGACACAAACACAGGCACGCACATACACAGACAGACACACACTTGCACTGACGCATTCACGCACGCATTCACACAAACACACTTACACGCACATACACACGCAAACATACAACACAAACACACGCACTCACACACACAGACGAAGGCATGGTCACGCACACACGCATGAATCCAAATACACTTATACGCACACACACATACAAACACACAGACAGACAGACAGACAAAAACACACACACACGCAAGAACACACAGACTTACACCCACACTGTCACACAAACCAACAAACACATACCAACGCAGACAGACACACACTTACACGCACGCACAGACTTACACTCACGCCCAAACCGACACACACACAGACAGATAGACACACAGACACACTTACCAACAAACACATATACACACAATGTGAAATGGATCACGTTCTTTTTTAAAAGTGACAAAGATGTCGTATTCTATTTTTGGCAGTGACATTTCACAACCACTAGTCATGCTATCTATTTTTAGAAGTGACATTTCACAACCAACAGTCATACCTCTCAATCAGACTCAAGGATGTTCCAATCTATTTTTAGATGTGACATTTCACAATCAACAGTAATGCCTCCCAAACAGACTCAATGATGTCACGTTCTATTTTTAGGTAATGACATTTCACAATCATGATTTATGATTCACTTATGATGGGTATCATTTTTAATCACTGTTTTTTTTTAAGTGTTAGCATCTTACAATCATGATTCATTTAAAAGACAAAATATACTTATCAAACTGTGTTAGAAAGATTATGGAAAAAGCGGAGATGAAATACAATCACACCCGCGTAACATCAAATTAAAATAACAAGTCTACATTGAGATAGAATGTTAAAATGTAACATACCATTTCTTGTTGAAAACAGTACACATCCGCTAGATAGAATAACATCCAAAATTTAACACCCTAAACCCGGAATATAATCCAATGTTGCTTGACACAATCTATATATATGTGATGTTGAACGGTCGAACTCTTAATATAAAGTGAGCCCTACAGGATATTAAGGACCACATGTGAGTAAGAAACCTTTCCCACGAACACATGGCCCCGTGCTTGGAATAGAATCTGTTGATGCTCAAAATAGCTTTGACGTAGACCATGCCTGTGAGATGTTTACATGTCTTACTTGTCATCTTTCATTAATTCAGAAGGGTTCTCTCAATGTTTACAATATAGACAGTGGTAAGGGTCTGTTTTATATATCCGAGCAGGCCTTGTGAGAGAACAAAGGAAACTTAGTTTTGGTCTCATAACGACCTTTTGATCGCGCCAACTTCGATAAACCTAAATTTTAATAGCTGGAATCGTTTTAGTGCACGTGTTGTACTTCGAAAAACTGTATTTTCTGTTAAAATGGAGGTAGTTGAACAAAATGATGTTTTTGTACGATTGCATTACGTAATACTTTTAAAGAATTAAAAACACGCTATCTTCGTTATTTCTTAACCGATTAGGACAATCTAGATGTCTTGTCGCGATAATTTTGTCTCAGGAACATTATGCACATTATCATTTTTCAGCATCTTTAGTAGATTTCAAATTTCAATTTTAAATAATTACGTAATACTTTTAAAGAATTTAAAACTCGCTATCTTCATTATTTCTTAACCGATTTGGACAATCTAGATTTCTATTGACGATAATTTTATCTCAGGGACACTTTACACATAATCATTTCTCAGTATCTTGAATATATTTCAAATTTCAATTTTAAATAATTATGTAATACTTTAAAAAATTCAAATCGTACTATCTTCGTTATTCTTCTACTGATTTGTATAATCTGGGTGTCAATGGACAGTAGTTTTTCCTCAGGAACATTATGAACATATTCGTTTTACCAAATCATTTATAGATTTCATTTTTTTTTAAATTTCAATCAAAGTTATTCAAATTATGAAATTTAAAAATCAGATTTTTTTCTTCAAATTGAGATTTCTTTTCAATATCAATCGTTACATCGATTCAGAACGAATGTAGTACCCCGAAAAACATTTTCTTGTCCAAGTGGAGTGAGTTTTACAAAAAGTTGCTTTTGTACGATGGAATTACGTCATACTTTAAAAAGATTTAAATCGGACTATCTTCTTTTCTTCCACCGATTTGTACAATCTGGGTGTCTTTGGACGGTAGCTTTTCTCAGGAACATCATGAACATATCCATTATACTATACCTTGAATAGATTCAAACTTTAATTTTTCCAGCTTAAATTTTTTATGTTGACGTCTATATCTTTGTTGTTCTTACACGAATTTATATTATCTGGGTACTATGGACTTAAAATTTTCCTCAACGTTTCAAACTTTCTATTATTAAAGGATCTTATGTTCGAATTTGACCCCACAGTAGATTTTGACCGTGCTTACTTAATATACTTTATTCCAGTATGGTAATGTACAGATCAAAGGACTTTGCAGGTGCCCCTATGTCTAGACTTGATTGAAACCATATTTATAAACGGATGAAAGCAGTGATTGACGTTTAACAGATAAATACCGCGTTGTTTCCGACGTGGCTAGTGTAATCAAACGTATCAGACTGAACCAATTATATCATGGTATGATGACGACGTTACTAAAAATAGAGTAAATCTCGAAACGAGACTCGTGTTTACCAATCAGTGATCTGTTAAATATAAAGATGATGATGTTGCTAAAAGTAGAATAGAAACCATTTTCAGCTTGACCAATCAGTGAACTGCTAAAGATGACGGTGTAACTAAAAAAAGAATTTATTGCAAAACAGGGGTCTCATATAAAAGGAGAGTCACAAACGAATTTCGTCATTCTTCCTTTAGAATTTAAAAAAATGGATGCTTTTGGATCAACGCTGGAAGAAATGGTTAACTCTTTTACTGACGCTACAGAATTAATGAATTTTGTGGCTACAATGGGAATTCAAGATTCGCCAATTGTACGGTATAGATTGTACGAATTACAGCACGCGGGAAACAATGAGTATGAAGAAGATCTGGGGCTGGCTTTAGACTACGTAAGAACACAGGAGGAAGTGGAGGAATCAATCAAAGCAATTTTATTTGACGAAGAAATGGAGAAATTTACAATGGCGTGTGTAAATGACGGTGAATGGCCTGAAAATAGGTCGCAGTCACCCATAGCAGAAGAAGAGATAATTGATGACCCCCAACCAGGACCCCCTGGACTACAATATCAAATCAGAAAAAAGGACGAGAGAACCTATGCGAAAAATGGTGCTGTAGATAGAACTTACGAGATTAAGATAAATGAAAATCATCATGGAGAAAAACTAAGTGAAATACAAAACGGACTTCACGCCATGTTTGGCGATGTGTTAAGTCAGGCTCGTGGGGATTTAGCTGGGAACGATTTGGGGCGTGTAGTTATTTTCACGAAGGACTGCACGATCCCATTATCGTACCCCTCCAAGCCTGGGATCAATTGGATGTGCAAAGAGTCATGGAGTATATAGAAAAAGTGCTCAATAGTAATGAAGGACTTTCGATTGACCATAGTTTTCTCATATTGGTTGGATCAATTGACTTACCTAAAGGAGGCGCCAGAAGACTTATTACGAAAATAAATGGTGAGAAAAACTCTCTTCAACTTAAAAAATCGATTGTGACGATCGAAAATAATGACCAAATGTGTATGGCGAGAGCGATTGGAGTAAGCTGGGCAAAATTACACTGTTGCAGTCCAGACGAATGGAAAGAGATTACCAAAAAGCGAAATGGTAAAAACAATCTTGATCTTATTTTAGAACACCAAAAAGTTCCAAAAACATATCATGATGACTTATGTAAAATGAATCGAAAGGAACAAAAGCAGTTGGCTGTTAGATTGTGTGAATTGGCGGGAGTCTCGATGGATAGGCCAGCCAGTTTGAATGACGTAGAGGCATTTGAAAAACTCCTGGATGTAAGAGTAATGGTGGTGAGTGCTCGTCTAGGAATCAAGTTCATCACATCTCCGAGCAGCGATGACAGACCCTGTATCTACATATACTTGGTAGATGACGAGCACTTTCACGCCATTACGAATATTACAGGGTTCTACAGTGCTAGATACTTTTGTGACAAATGCCTCAAACATTATAACAATAAAGAGAGGCACGAATGTGAAATAAAGTGTTTAGTGTGTAAGAGGAACTTGTGTTTTCACGATGAACCCAAAGTTTGTACATATTGCAACATGACATGTAGATCGCAGGAATGCTACGAGGAACACAAAAAAGTGCCATTACACCAAAAAGGGAAAAAGAAGGGACAACCAAGTGGATCCTCAGAATGTGATAAATGGTGGAAATGTCCGACATGCTACAAAGTGATTAGACTAGACAAACGAAAAAAGGAGGAGCATCGCTGCGGCGAATATATGTGTTCCTCCTGCGACAGATACGTCATGGATGACCACCAATGCTACCTAAGAGCTACACCGGCAAAGGAACATTATATACCTAAATTCATATTTTTTGATTTTGAATGCTCTCAGGACGATATTGATTTTTGTAATGACGGATATGTACCCCTAAAGAAAGAAAATTGTAGAGATTGTCAATTACCAGACATGTGTAAATCTTGCTCAAAATGTCAAAATTGTAAAACGTCTTGGTGCGGTAAAGCGACGCATCGTCCAAACTTTGTTGTAGCGCACTCTATTTGCCCTAAATGCATAGACCAAGAACTGACACCAGACTCAATTTGTAAGGGATGTGGTACCCGTTGCGAGGAATGTGACAACACTGATCTGCACGAAAACGAGGACGAAGGTCCTTGTTCAGGTAGATGCGGATTCAGGAAAGTCACATTCCGAGGAGTGGATACCGCTGAAAAGTTTGGACAATGGCTCTTTACCGATCAACACAAATATTTCAAAGTCGTTGCGCATAATATGAAACGGTATGATGGTTACTTTCTTTTGGAATATCTCATTGACCAATCACTAAGACCAGACAAAATCATATATAATGGCTCAAAAATCATGTATATGACAATAGAAAAAGATTTACACATAAAGGTTATCGACAGTCTCAACTTTTTACCAATGAAATTGTCAGCACTCCCTCAAGCTTTTGGTCTAGAAGAGTTGAAAAAAGGATGGTTTCCGCACTTTTTTAATACGAAAGAAAATTAAAATTATATTGGCAAATATCCCGATGCAAATTGCTATGGGGTTGATTTCATGAGTGAGAAAGAGAGAAAAGGGTTAGTTGCTTGGTTGAATGAGAAAAAGGATGATGTATTTGATTTTAGGAAAGAAATGTTAGAATATTGTAGAAGTGACGTAGATATTTTAAGAAAATCATGTATGAAATTCAGACATTTATTGATGAACGTAACTGGTGAGGAAAGAGAAATTGTAAATAAGAAAGGCAAGATAGAGAAAAGGTGGTTTGGGGCCGTCGATCCATTTGATTCAGTTACAATAGCCTCAGTGTGTATGAATGTATTTAGGACTAAATTTTTGGAAGAAAACTGGAAAGTCAAAATGGTGGGGCATAATGAATGGCTATCGGCCAAAATGATAAATGAATAATTGTATGTTCAAAAAGGAATCGAATGGATCCACGAATCCAAACTCCAAGGTGAGAAAGTGAGTGAGAGAGAGTTTGTTAGTACCACTATAGCTAAAATTCCTCCCGGTGGTTACAATGACCAATTTTGTAAATCGTCAATTCAGTGGTTAGAATGGATGGCACATGTAGATAAGGTTCATATACAACATGGGTTAAATGAATTTGAAAAAACGATTCCCGGTACCCGATACAAATTGGACGGTTATTGCAGAGAAAGAAACACGGCCTATGAGTATCACGGATGTATATTTCATGGTTGCTCTGTGTGCTTCTCTGACAAGCGTGAAGAGACGTACCACCCACTGACGCGACAGTCTTTGGATGAGTTGTATGCCTTAACAATGAAAAAGAAAAGTCATTTAGAAAGTTTAGGAATGAAGTACGTTTGCATTTGGGACCACGATTTCAAAAAACAAATCAATGAAAATAGCGAACTGAAACAATTTATTTCTCAATTAGATTTAAGTGATAGGTTAGATGCGCGAGAGAGTTTCTTTGGAGGTCGCACCAATGCCAGTCAACTCTACTATAAAGTGAATGGCAACGAGAAGATAAAGTACGTTGATTTTACGAGTCTATACCGATGGGTAAATAAATATTGTAGGTATCCCGTAGGTCACCCAACAATCATTACCAAAGATTTTGGGGACATGGAAAACTATTTTGGTATTGCAAAGGTGAAAATCCTTCCACCTAGGGGGCTCTATCACCCGGTACTTCCGTATAGATCGAATGGCAAATTGAAATTTTCTTTATGTCGGACCTGTGCGGATACCGAAAGTCAAGAAGAATGTACGTGTACGAATGAACAAAGAGAGTTGATTGGGACGTGGTGCACCCCAGAGATAGAAACGGCAGTGAGGCTAGGTTACAAAATAACGAAAAAATATGATGTGTACCACTGGGAGGAATCTACTCAATATGACCCTAATACCCACGAAGGAGGACTTTTTGCCAAATACATTGATACCTTTTTAAAGTTTAAGCAAGAGGCGAGCGGTCCTCCCGAGTGGGTCAAAAATGAAAATGATATGATCCATTATATAAAACAGTATTTTGAGAAAGAAGGTGTTTCATTGGATCGGGAACGTATCGTAAAAAATCCGGGATTGAGAGCTTTGGCTAAATTATGTCTCAATAGTTTTGGGGGGAAGTTTGGCCAGCGACTCAATATGCGTCAAACTGAATTTTTCCACGAATGTCAGGCAATCTTGTTTTTTCAATTACTTTCTGATCCTCTGAAACACCCTATTGATTCCATATTTTATCAAATGATGTGATACAAGTTGAATGGCAGTATAAGAATGATTGTCAGCCCGAAGACAATAAAACCAATATATATTTGGCAACATTTACAACGTGTTGGGCCAGACTCAAACTGTACAGTGTACTCGAAAAGTTGGACAAAAGAGTCTTGTATTACGATACAGACAGTATTATCTATGTCAGTAGTCCCAACACGTATGGTCCACCCTTAGGTGATTACCTGGGTGAACTGGACAATGAACTGCAAGACGACGAGTACATTGTAGAGTTTGTGTCTGGTGGGCCAAAGAATTATGCTTACAAAACGAACAAAAATCATGAAACATGTAAGGTAAGAGGATTTACCCTCAATTATAAAAACAGTCAGTTAATCAATTTTGAGAGTGTGAAACAAATGGTTACAGAAAATACAAACGATGGTATTACGGTTTCAAATCCAAATAAAATATGTAGAGATAAAAGGAAAAGAAAGATCTACAATCGCGCGGAAGAAAAGAAATATCAATTGGTCTATACAAAAAGAAGAAAACTAGATGATTACAATACTATATTGATAACCATTCATATATTTTCATTCATATTAAAATCAAAAGTGAATTCTAAAAAGTGTCACTCGAGTTCTAAAAAGTGTCACAGGAATTTCAAAAAGTGGAATACAATTTTCAAAAAGTGTCACAAGCTTTTACGTTTTTTGTACTTTAACACGTAAAATCCCGTCCAGTCCGTTTTAAAAAGTGTAATTAATTTTTCAAAAAGTGTAATTCATTTTTCAAAAAGTGTACACCATTTTTCAAAAAGTGTCACAAGCTTTTACGTTTTTGTACTTTAACACGTAAAAACCCGTCCAGTCCGTTTTAAAAAGTGTAATTCATTTTTCAAAAAGTGTAATTCATTTTTCAAAAAGTGTATACCATTTTTCAAAAAGTGTACTTCATTTTTCAAAAGATGTAAATTATTTTTCTTGAAAAAAGTTTGTCAAATTGATAAAAATTTTGCGTCATATGTTTTTATCTAATGTTGTTACTATATGCATTTAATTGATGTAATCTGGTTAGAACATTGTAAGAATACATCTTGTCTTTTGAGTCCTTAAATGTAAGAATATGACTGAATCACCCGAAAAAGAAACTTTTCTACGGTTTCCAAAGACCGACGAAGAAAGTTGTAGCGAAAAGTGGCATGTTCTTGGGACACGAGTCCCGCGAGGAGAAATCGTCCATTTTTTGTCAGATGATCATAGTGTACATTATAATTATCACATCGATAGTCAACTTGTCGTTACAAAACGGTACAACCGAATTGTGGGTGTCCCTTCTCGGCAGCAGTATCGGTTACGCTCTACCAAATCCTAAGCTTAATAGATGACGACTCTACCGTTTGAACCTTGTTCGAGTTTATGTGTCAGTGGTCAAACCGGATCTGACAAAACTCAATGGGTCTATCACTTTTTACAACACGTGACCAAAATGTATGTCCGTGATCCTCCGTCTCAAATACTCTATTGTTACGGTATACACCAAGATTTGTTTGACACTATGGAGACAACTATTCCAAACTTTTACAGTAAGCAAGGGTTACCAACCGAAGAAGAATTAGAAGAGTTGACTCGAGATAAAAAACATAGACTTATAATAGTGGACGATCTAATGGATCGAGTGATGCAATCTAGTGAGATGAAATTACTGTTCGTCCAGGGATGTCACCACAGAAAGGTTTCCGTGATTATGATTACGCAAAACTTGTATCCGGGCGGTAAACATGCTAGAACTATTGCGTTAAATACTTGGTACATGGTTTTGATGAAAAATATTAGAGACGTTTCTCAAGTCGGAATATTGGGCCGACAACTTAATCCAGGAAAATCAAAAGGCTTTATCAAAGCCTATGAGGATGCTTTAAGCACAAAGCACGGGTACCTCATAGTAGACATGAGTCCCCATGCCGAAGACAAATACCGTTTAAGAACCCGAATTTTCCCCGGCGAGGATCCTATCATATATCGACTAACGAAAGAATGAAAAAAGCTCCAGTGAAAAGGGGACACTATGGTAGAACTGATTAAGCAACAACGCCATTTCTTGTACTTAGTAGCTAACGCATCGGCTGATCAAAGGAAAGCTATATTAAAGACCATTTCGCGTCAACAATTAAAGGCTTTGAGTCAGATTGCCTATAACGTTATACGTTCGAAAGTGAGATTAACTCCCTCGGAAAAGACAAGTTTGAAACGCCAAAGACGATTTATATACCTCTTGGGTGATCGTAACGCAGGGTTTGCTCAAAAGAAAGAAGCTATCCATCACAATCAGCGTATTATTCAAAAATTGGTGAGGATAGCTTCAACCTATTTACAACCCGTATTAAAAAATGGACAAATACGTACTGGTACACTATGAAAAATACGAACGCTTGATAAATGGAAATCAATGTCAATCGACTGCGAAAGACAAAAAAAAGAGACCATGGAGTAACCATTCCTGCCTTTCCACCGGGTGAAAGAGAAAAGAAAAAAAGAAAGAAAAATGATTTGGACTGGATTTCATTTTAAAATAAAAGACTTTTTGACATTTCATCTTTTATTGTGTATATATATATATATATTTACAAATAAATGAATTAAATATGATTTATTGTTTCTTGTTTATTGAATATACACTGTCCTTGTTTTATCGATGGCTAGTATTTCGGGAAAAGTGGCGTACAACAGGATGGTCACACTTTCCGGTAGTGCTCGGCCAAATTTGAGTTCCATGCGACACAGTCCCTTTCTCTTTAAATCGAACGAGTAGTAAGGATCAATATCCAAAATGTATAGGCAGTATCCGTGCTTGTAATCATCATACGTGATGTTGATATCTTTTCTAAACGCCATCAGAGACTGGTAACAATCTACATATTGTTCTCCTTCATAATTGGGTTGTAATGGCTGCGAAGGAATCGACCGACCGTCAACAAAGAATCCGAGATAATTACAATCGTAATGTTTAAAATTGAAAGGGTTGGTCTTGTAATCACCGTTGTAGGATGCACTTGGAACCATACCGATAATCACTCTGTTTGGTACTCGGCCTTGAAATATATCGTCGGCTTGAAAGCTATACTGCCCTAGAGCTACGGACATTGTTTTAATTTCCGAACGAAAGTAGGGATATAGGGTGGGAGTTGTCTGTAACATCTTTTCATGAGCAACAAGAAGGTCATTTTGTAAACTTTGAACGCATAATTTGAAGCATGCATCGATGATTTGTACTTTAAAAGCAGGAGCTAAAGAGTCCGTAATGATTCTTAATCCATCGTTGGCTTGCCAAAATTTAAGGCCCATTTGCACCCCGTTCAAAAGTAACTTTGGTTGTTTAAATAGATCAGCCGGTTAACGCCCTTCCAGGTCAACTATCTTTCCACCCTTCACTCTTTTATACCGATAGAAAAGCACGTTATTCGATCCTGTCTGCGGATCATTATTGTCCAGGTCTCTCTGATCCTTGTAGAATAACTGACTTGCCAAGACATTATCTTGTTCGGGTTTATTCGTGTTAAGTATTGTATCGATATAAGCTTTATATGCGTATGTAGTACCACTGTTTGGAAGTGGTTTCTGCTGAAGATGTATATCTAGTTGTCTAAAGATGGTATGAAGGGATAAATTAATCAGTCCTACTGTGTCATCTTCGGAAGTTGGAGTACCATCAGCTAGTGTGAGTCTCAATTTTAACCGTAACTTGCATTCATTTAGGTTTACATATTGACTCGTCTGTGTCGGTATATGAAATTCTAGAACAGAGTTTTCACCTGTCACCGGGTTGATGGGGCGATACTCGATCCAATCTTTTGAAAGTAATGACGATTTTCTCTGTTAAAACCAAACAACATCGAGTCTTCGTGGGTCATTTTCAGAATGCAAAGTTTGGGTGTTTACGATAGGTGATGCGTGCCTTCTTACGATGTGGTATACTATTCTTACTATCTTCGTCCTTCTTACGCTTAATCTCTGACTCTACTTTATCCATGGCCTCTGCTACTGGTGTAACCATTTTGACCTGGGGTGTTTCAGCTTTTTTCAGTTTTACTTCCAACTCTCGTAAACGCGTATCTTTCTCTTCTAATTCCTGTCTTAATCTTTTTAATTGTTCTTTTTTGTCCTTTTTGGGTGTAAGATAATCGATCCAATATTGGACGTCTTCTTGGTAAGGTCTCCATTTTTGCAGTTTGGTATCGTACTCTTCTATGGATTCCATAATTTTTTGAAATGCAGGACACAGTGAAAATGGTTCGATTTAACCCGACAGGAACCAAGTTTTCGTCCAAAAGAGTTATTCTTAACGAATTAAACTCTCTTACACAAACGGGGATATAGCGAGGGTGTAGATATTCGATAAATTTTGATTTATTGTATTTGGTTCCAATGTCGATATCGGTCAAAATGGTTCGTAAATTGTTCCCGACGAATGTTTGTTTTATGATATCGAGACCCAGGTATAATCGCTTACTTTGAGGCTCAAAATTACAAGTCAACGATGTTTCGACCAAAGCGCACAGCCAACTCCCGTCCGTTTGAAAATATTTCGAAAATTCGAACAAAAAGCCATTCTTACGTACTTTGATCGCATCTTTTAGGTCCAGATACAGATAAAATCCATCCATATTTGTCTTAATATTGACATTTGGCCACCTTATTCTTACGTTGTATACAATTCCAGATCAATAAGGGTCGGGCATATGACGTCCCATTCTTTTTCAACAGTAGTTATACCCGTCATAACAATTTTTCCAGTATGAAAGCAGCAGAAGTTAACACCATCTCTCTTTAAATTCAAGGAAGGAAATAGTTCCGGTTCATACACCAAGTTCCTTTCCTTTGCTAAACGTTCCAATTTCAGAGTTGCAGTAAGGGTGTGACTCATATAGACACTGATTAGTTTGACGTCCGTTAATATGATATCGAATCCATATTTGGTCAGTAATCTGGCGTATCTTCGTAATCGTTTATAACCGTCTCCTCTCGACTTTGCTTTGCCATTGCAATTTATGTAACCGTTGGAAAACACGAGACAATTTCCTCCTATTTTTCTGTTTTGCCAAGTTAATCCCGGAAATCTTTTAGGGTCATATCTAGTATTAGTTGCTCGGTAACACAGACGTCTTAAATTAATTTCACAATTTGTATTTGCGCTGTAAACAACGTTCGTGATTAACATGCTTCTTCGACCTTCTTAAAGAAAATGACTCTGAAATTTGATTGTCTACTTCTTTTAAGAATATTGCGTCACATCACTTTCTGGAATCCAGCTATCGTATTTTTGGGGCCAATGTAACCATCTCACAAGTACTTCTCGTTTTCTATTACGTGTTCTTCTTTTTAGTATCTTTTCGACGCTAAATTCCGTATTATCGTCTACGTTCACTGCTTGTAATTCCTGTTCGTAAAATGTACCATCGATACTTTCATTGTCCCAATCTCCGAGTCTATATACAGGAACTCCTTCTCTCTTGAAACGACTCTTTACTTTAAAAATCTCCCCCGTCCATTTTTGAGAATATTCTCTATCAAAAACGGATCTCACGTGGGATAGACGTACAGTTTGGCCTACTTTATATTTATATTTCTTGTCAACAGAGACAGTTTTAGTTCTAAGAAGGTATTGTTGAAGTCTGCTTTCACCTTCGTTTTCCTTTTTAATTTCAACGGGTTTTTGTCCCAAACTTCTATGCACCGTATGATTGTAACTATGTGTTACTTATGGTAAAATGTCAATGTATCTACGAGTCTTGTTTTTCAATAAGTATCGAAATATCTTATGTTTCGTCGTTTTGATAACCCTTTCTGCGTAGTTAGCTTTCGTCTCCGCATTAAATGCGTATATGTGACGAATGCTTAGACTCTTTAAATATATATTAACTTCCTTACTTCTAAATTCCATGCCTCTATCCGTCCTAATTGTTTTGGGTTTTCTCTGCCCTCCTAAAACGCGTTTAAGTGCTTCAACAACATCAATACCTCTTTTAGATAAAATTGGTTCAGCAAAAAGGAAGCGTGAGAAAATATCGATTACAATCAAAACGTATTTATCACCATCGTTCTGCTTATGTAAGTCAGCCATGTCCATGAGATCCATATCCCATAAACTATCAATACCTGCGACAATGACCCTAGATCGTTTAAAACGACGCCTTGCATCTCTGGTGAGAGAATAAGATTCTTGGTCTTGCAACCATTTACGAATCCTATGTCGACCCAATTCAAACTTTCCCTCGGATTTGACATATTGATATAATTTTTCGGGACCACTGAAACTGGCAGGGTTATTCGTGTTGAAGTAAATGGAAGATAAATACTGTTCCCAGTTTGTCATATTTTTATTTCTATACTTTTAAAAAGCATTCTTACAATAAAACAGAAAACAAGGGTCTATTACAATATGTATAATTATTATCAAGGAGAAAAATAAGACGTCCAATTTCAGCTTCTAGTTCATTCCTTAAATATCTATTTTTTATATAGTCATTTATAAAATATATGGTCATATGTACCAACATCAACATATTCACCATTCTAAACTACACTCTGGACACAACAAACACCCTAGTTGATTCATATGATCGCTTTGCATATAACAAGGTACCACACTATTCAGCTCCGGTAACGCTTTTCCAATATCACTGATACATTCTTTTAAACGTGTATACTCTTGAGGTCTCAAACACAATCCTTTTTTCGTTGGAACCACATCATCATTGGGTTTCCAATACTGTCTTACGTCCACACAAACGCTATTTTCACCGATACTACAATACACGTTCCCTCCTAGGTGACATGTGTATGACCGTGTATCTTGAAGAGCTTTATCTACATATTCCAGCTGGTTTATCAAGTTCTTCCATCGCATTAGTGTTAAGCTTATGCCTTTCTTTGTGGGTTTGCCTTCTACCCACTCTCTTATGTCTACCCTGAGCTCTCCTTTCCATTCGTTTACGTGAATAAATTGTTCGTTCCCTATAGACAGTCTACATCTATTTGCCATTTTTACTGTTGGAGTATTAATACTCTTATGACATGTTTTTTACATTCCAATATCTTTTATAGTTCATGCTTTAATTTGATTGGTTGTTATTTAAAGTATGAACGTCATCAACGCGTTTATTGGTTGTTATTTTTAGTAACTGACGTGTTCAATGATGATTGTGAAAAGTTACATCTAAAAATAGATTGCATGACTGATGGTTGTGAAATAGCACTTCAAAATATAGATTGCATTACTGGTGGTTGTGAAATGTCACTTCTAAAGATAGACCATGACATCATTGTATCTGGATAATCAGTATGACTGATGGGACGTTGGTTGTGATATGTCACTTCTAAAATTAGATTACATGACTGATGGTGTCGAAAAATAACTTCTAATAATAGATTGCATGACTGGCGATTGTGATTTGTCACTTCTAAAAATAGATTGCATTACTGATGGTTGTGAAATGTCTCTTCTAAAAAAAGATTGCATTACTAGTAATTGTGAAATATCACATCTACAAATAGATTGCATTACTGGTGATTGTGAAATGTCACTTCTAAATATAGATTGCATGTCTGATGATTGTGAAATGTCACTTCTAGAAATAGATTACATTACTGGTGGTTGTGAAATACTTCAAAAAATAGACCATGATCCATAACGCATGCGCAATAGATTGTTATAGAATGTCGCATGTTGAATTTCTATCATTTGAGTTTTGGATACCGAGGAGTAAACATCAGGAATGATTTTTTCAAGCTTAATTAGTTATATGATTTGACGCATTAAGACTATTTTTGAAGATTTCGTGCAATAATTTAGCTTTACATGTTCGACAAGTGTTACCATTTTATATTGCCGCCGTCATGGAGCTGTCGGTTGTGCGTGGGACTGTCAATCTAGAGGTCACGGGTTCGATACCCGACGGCGGCACTCATTCTTTCCTACTATTTGTCTCTCACCAATGGGTTGATAATCTTAGACCTATGTAAGATAGCAGCTGGAGGCTAGGAAAGGATTTGATGGTTGTACTTGTGAGAGAAATGCCAGGAAACTATTGTAAGGTTCTCCAGCCATCGAGATATAACTGAAACAATGTTGAAAGCGGCGTTAAACTCCATTATAGATGCTCTATCAAACTTTTCACCATTAATCAAATGCTTATCAAGTGATTGATTTGATACATTGAATATCATGATTGAGAGTTATTCGCTAACCTAGTGTTTTCATCGAATATTGTGAAATGTCACTTCTAAAAATAGATTGCATTAGGTTGAAGCTATCCTCACCAATTTGCTTATCAAGTGATTGATTTGATACATTGAATATCATGATTGAGAGTTATTCGCTAACCTAGTGTTTTCATCGAATATTGTGAAATGTCACTTCTAAAAATAGATTGCATTACTGGCGATTGTGAAATATCACTACTGAAAATAGAATGCATCACTGGTGATTGTGAAATGTCACTTTTAAAAATAGACCATGACTTAATTGACTTTGCTTTGTTGGTATGACTGATGGTTGTGAAATGTCACTTCTAAAGATAGATTGCATGACTGGCGATTGTGAAATATCACTACTAAAAATAGTTTGCATAACGGGTGATTGTGAAATGTCACATCTAAAAAAAGACCATGACATCATTGATTTTGCTTTGTCAATATGACTGATGGTTGTGAAATGTCACATCTATAAATAGATAACATTACTGCTGGTTGTGAAATATCACTTCTAGAAAGAGATTGCATTACTAGTGATTGTGAAATGTCACATCTAAAAATAGACCATGATCCATTACGCATGCGCAATAGAGTGTTATAGAATGTTGAATTTCTATCATTTGAGTTTTGGATACCGAGGAAAACATGATGGGTATGATTTTTCAATCTTAGTTACGTTAGTTATATGATATGACGCATTAAGACTGTTTTTCATGCAATAATTTAGCTTTACATGTTCGACAATTACATTTTATCATTTGCTACGACTCTCAAACAAATAGGTCGAACCGTCAAAATTCGAAAAAAAGACTAGGTCAACAAAGATGACTGCTGTAAAACACATAGCAACAATTTCATTCGTAAAATTTGACATAAAAAACTAGGTCATCCATGATGACGTCAAAATTCGAAAAAAAGAATGATCCATTTACTAAAAATAGAAACTAGGTCAACCAAGATGGATGTCGTGCTCAAAATAGAAATTACGTCAAATGACCGACTTAGAACAACTCAAAACTAGGTCATCCAAGATGGCCGCTGGTCTTAATATAGTAACATCCTTATATGCAAATGAGTTACTAAAAATAGAAACTAGGTCATCCAAGATGGCGGCGGTTTGTTTGCCCGCAAAGTGGCCCCTATACTACTGCTAACGCGTGCAAATAACTGTATCCCAAAACCCTAAGGATTCTCGTGCTTTGAGAGAGTGAACACATTTCATCGTTTTGTTACCAAGGCCTCGTAATTTCAGCTTGATTAAGCTGAAGTTACGAGGATTTGGTAACCTATCTACGATTTAAAGTCTCGAGTTATTTATGTCGACCCTCTTTAGAAGTAGGTTATTTAGGATAAAAGCTGATTTCCCCTAACCTTAAGTGCAACGACCCGTTTCTTAGGCTCCGTCCTACCAGGGTATTAATTATGGATAAAACTACCCTACGATTTAAGGTCTTAAGTTATTTATGGCGATTATCTATTAAAGTGGGCACTTTTTAATAAAACAAGATTCACTTTAACCTTAAATGCAATGACCCGTTACTTAGGCTTCGCACCGCCAAGGCACGAAGAACGGATAATATACTCAGAACATAAAGTTGAGCGCCACTAATTTTTAAGTTAATAAAATTTCTATCGAAAACTTTAATAACGTATCTATGTAGTCAAACGGTTAGAACAACCTTGTAGCTATTGATTAAAAACGTTTCGGATGCACGTGCATATTCAGCAAGTCTCGTGCAATGACTGTAAAGCCAGGGCTCGTGCAAAGTGGAAAATCAGCTTTTCTGTCAGAGATACTTACGTCGTGTAGCTCGTGCAATTGTTTACATTTCGATTTGAAGCTCAGTCATGGTAAGGCGTAGATTGTCTACAAGTGAAAGATGGCGAATAATTGGAATGCGAGATTCTGGAATGTCTTGTAGAGCCATTGCCAGACAGCTGGGGTATCACCACAGTGTCATAACACGTTTGGTACAAAAACACGCACAGACAAACGACGTTAAGGACCGTGTCAGATCTGGACGCCCTAGAGTAACGTCTATTCGAGAGGATAGAGCACTTTTGCGTCACGTCAGACGTCTGCCCGTCACCAGTGCGCCTGTACTAAGGGACAACTGGAATACACACAGACTGGTCTCTATTTCAACAGTGCGAAATCGACTTCGGATGGCTGGGTATAAGGCACGAAGACCCCTCAAACGTCCAAAGTTACAACAGAGACACATCAATGAACGTCTAATAATTATGGTGAGGGCACGTTGGAACTTGGCATCATGGCGTCGGATCCATTGGTCAGATGAGTGCAGGATGTTGTTGCATGTCACCGATGGCCGAATTCGTGTTTGGAGACAACCTAACACCCGATTTGCACCAAAGTACGTCCAACCAACCTATCAGGGTGGCGGTGGCTCCGTTATGATATGGGGTTGTGTCTCCTACGGCTGTAAACCGGACTTAGTGACAGTTCCAGGAACATTCACTGGCGATAAATATCGCGATAACATCCTTTTTCCTGGGGTAATTCCACATTTTGACAACCACCCTCTTCGAACAAGACCAGTGTACATGGATGATAACGCCAGACCCCACAGAGCAAGAGTCGTGGCGGACGTTATGCAACGTAAAGCCACACCACCATTCCATGGCCGGTTTTTAGTCCCCATCTTAACCCCATCGAGCACCTGTGGGACATTTTAGGGCGCCGTATACGTCGGAGAGAGCCTCCTATACAAAATGTGGTTGAGTTAGAAGCAGCACTGCACCTGGAGTGGCAGCAAATCCCTCAACACATCATCCAGAGGCCGATTCGTGGCATGCCGAGGAGGGTGCCCGCAGTGATCAATGCTCACGGATCTTACACACGCTGCTGACTAAGATGTGACTGGAATTAATCGCATTTGTGTTATCTGACTTCTAAAACCAAGTTTCGTGTCATAGACAACACCGTAAGTCGGCTTTGACAATAGTTTTTCATGTTTTAAAAAAAGGGTGAAAATACGTCATTTACATTTCAAGGTACAAAGTCAATAAAATTTATCACCACCCATGTTTTGTTGTGAAATTGTTAAGTCGACATAACATTTTCAACATTTGAACTCAATATTTACATCTCTGTTATTTTGAATTAATGCAGGCTCCCTGCCTTTAAAAATCTTCTGTCTAAAAACTGGTGGCGCTTAACTTCTTGTTCTGAGTATACTTGGCGACCAAGTATGACCTCTTCGGTGTTGTGCTTGTTCGACTTTGAAAGGATTTTTTCTTTTCATCTGACTGCATATTGTGGCTGTTTGGCAATGCGATGATGTGTCATTGGAAAAGGGGTTATCATGTACAATTATAATATGATCTACGTCGCCGGAGAGAAATAACCCCGTTGAATGTTTTTGATATTACACGGATGTTATTACACTTGTGGAATAACTATGCAAATGAGCTCAGAGCAACGCTATTTTGTAACCCCGAAAATGACGTCATAATTTATGTTTTGTGACGTCATTTCTAAAGGGCGTTAAAAGTTTCGCGCAAAATTGAAACGTTGAATCTCAAGAATTTTGATGATTTTTCTCGAAAATTCAGGTCATATAAATAGAATATAAAATTTGGGCTCATAAAATACAGAATTTATTAAACTCGTCATCGCGCAGCCTGGTTTTTATTTGTTTATAGATGACTCGTTTAATAAATTCAATGACCACTCATTCAATGTCCTCTATTTCTTTGATAATTCAACTCCCTTGATTATTCCTGGAACTTTCACAGATGTTTTTTCATTGCGTTTTAGTCCTTTAAATATGAAAGGCTGAGTCATAGAAAAGGTGACCTTAATGTTATGAAACTCTATTATAAGATAGTCCTTGGTGCTTATTTTACTTGCAAATTGATTGATACTTTTAATGCAATTTATTGTTGAATTTATGGAATAATCTGTTTGCTTAAACATTTGCATCTTCGTTGTTTCTCATTCTGTCGAAATGTCTAGAACATTTTAGGTGAAATTAGCCTCCACGAAGGTAGATATTTCACAACGACTTAGTCACGGTAGCTTTATTATAGACATGATAGTACTTTTCCACTCTTGATAATCTCCGGTCATTACCGTATACATTCTAAAACACTGCTCGATGCCTACGTGTACACCGTACATTAAAATCCAATTATTTCATCTTATGATTGATGCTCTATCGACGTGGGTCATTCTGTTTTTCTTTCCTAGTTTCTTTCTCCTCATTTCTATGAAGAAGTATGAACAGCAAATGCAAAAAAATGCCATCCAACGAGTCGGATAAAAAGATATATCGCGAAAGTACATAGTACAATTTTTATGGAAACTACGGTAACGCAAGACTATACTATAAATCTAATTTTAGATTTGACGAGGCGAACAATATGTATATCGGAAATCCATGTTGACCACTGGTATATAAATATTTGATCTCTCCGGCCGTAGGTCATTCTGCGTTCAGAAATTATTCAAACACCGGACAAAATGGCTAACGAAACTATTGCAAAACTTAGAGGAAACTTAACGAAAAAAGGAGCAGATTTTAGCATCAGTGATGATACAGAAATAATTGGTATGTGGGTTTATTTATCTTGTTTTTAGTTTCGACTTTTAAAGACGCGCATTTTCATTGGTTGAAACTTCAGTTTCATACCCCTATTGAATTAATTTTGAAGTTAATTTGAAGTAACTCAGTCAGTAACGCTAATCTTTATCTATACTCTATCTTTTTTGTTGTTTGTTTTGTTTTGTTTTCTTTGATAATATTGACCCTGTTTCTAAACATGGGATAAAGTGGTTCGAGTTTACCTGTGCGATCTGGACACCCTGTATAGATGTAATTTCAAAACAGGGCTTTGACGTAGGCGCTGAGTCCATTACCATAGGAAAGTCGGGTATGATTAAAAAGCAAATGATAGGAATTTAACCTGATCCCTTCACTGAAATTAGGACAATACTTGTTTAAGTGAACCTTACGTTTTAAGACAAGCTAAAGCGTTGGTTTAGAAGGTTGATTTTAAACTTTCTTAAAGCGTTATTTTATCCTGTTTTATCTATTTCGAACAAATGGCACGGGAATCTAACAGCAAAAAGTTGATTTCGCGGCTCACCGCGCAAAAATCTACCTATAACGATCATATTTTCATTCACGATGTAATTAACTGTATGTGAAACTGTTTTGGAAATAATGACAGGCTTAATCGGGGGCCATTTTATTTCAAGGTTGACATATTGCAAATAAAGAACACAGGAGAACAGAAATAACTTAATTAGATATGTTTAAAGGCACTATTAGTCCTCTGACTTTGACCTACAGAATATAACGAATGGTCAGTCAAACCGTAATAACTATTGCTTGATTAGGGCTGTTATTCCGTTATTTATGGCGAAGGAATTTTATTTTGAAATATATTGACCCTTATCCTGATGAATTGAAATTTTGTTTGAAACAAATTGTCATTTATTGGGAATGTATTCATATTTTTGCATCCATTATTCAACTGAAAGCAGATCGTATAGACAAAGATCAGTCTGCACGAATATACAAACAGATATTAATCTAAACTGTCGGTCAAAGCGTTTTATACAGCAGTATTCTGCGTTATTATTCAACTGACAGGGCGTGGCTTAGCGTGGCGTAATTTGGCGAGTTTACTTTTCAATATTTTATGTTCTTTCAGAAGTAAGTCGGTAAATATCGTTAACGCGTGCAAATAACTGTATCCTACAACCAAAGGGAATTACGTGCTTAGAGAAAGAGAACACATTTCATTGTTTGATTACAAAACCCTCTTAACTTCAGCTTGGACAAGCTGAAGTTGCGCGGGTTTTTGTAACCGAACTATGAATTAAGGTCTCATGCACGATTTATGTTGACTATTCACATAAGCGAGTACAATGTAGGTGTAAATAAAACCTGATTTAACTTAGCCCTAAAGTGCAACGACCCGTTACTTAGGCTTCGCCCTACCGGGGCAATAATAATGGATTATAATATGGCATCATCGCAAGAGAGGGGTAGAAAGGGAAAACTTATAAATAAAGAAGCGTGGTATATTTAATACGATATCAAGAAAGATTATGTACGGATTAAACAAGGGGTCTTTTTATTTCAAGGTTAATATTTACAAGTAAAGAACACAGGAGTATACAAATAACTTATTAAATCTGTTTATAGGCATCATTAGCCATCTGACGTACATCATACAGTATTTAATCCATGGCTGGTCAAACCGTAGTAACTTATGCTTAAAAGAGCTTTAGTAACGGTATTTAAGTCGCAGTGATTGATTTCAAGACCTTGGTACATGTATCCGTTTTCAAACAATGCAGCTATTACTTTATCTAAGTCTGGGGTCTGTGGCTTTGAAAATAAAGAAGCGTTGGAACCACTTAAAGCGAGAGATGGAAGATACAAAATGGCTGTACTTGTGGGTCTTTTATTGTATACTGAACTACAAAAGAAACGTCGCATCATTTAGACTTTTGAAAATTTGTGAAAATCAAGATGCATTTCATGTTCTGTGGTGACAATAAATTCAACTAAACTCAAAGTTAGATAAATACATCCCTTCGGTCAAATTTCTGCTTGGCTGTTTAAATTGGTTTTGCATAGCGTAGGCACTCTCTTCATTAGATGGGGAGAATTTGTCATTTGAACTTTGCAAATATGAAATTTCCTCATTTTTGTGGGTAGGTTCTGGTGTTAAATCAGCCAAAAAAGTATTGATTATTGGTAGCGATTTTAGGTGGAAGCCTCCGAGATTCCTTTACAAATCAGACTCAAAATGACTTTAAAGAATTCCTCCACTGAAATCAATCGTTCTTTTTATGACGGATACCAGGGCCAGAGGTCATAAAACTGTTCTCATTCTCTATTCAAAACGTTCTCAAATTTCAATTCGAGATTTAAGCCGTATTTCTGTTTAATACTCATTTCAATGTAATTACATAAAGGATAATATTGATAAGTTGTTATAAATAAGTTGTTATAAATATTATCTTTTATTTTGATACATTAATTAAAAAATTGAGATTTTTTTTATTGAGTCTGAGGTTTTAAAATTTTTCACATCCTCTATTCAAAATGTTCTTAATTTCAATTTGAGATTTTAAGCCGTAATTCTGTTTTAATACTCATTTTAATGTAATAACATAGAGATAATATTAATAAGTTGTTATAAACTACAACTTATTATTATTATCTTTTACTTTCATATAGCGACTGATTGGTTGCTGAAGACTTATATGTCAAAAAGTAGGTGCATGTAGATGGAAAGGGCTAATAAAATATTGCAAATTTGTCCGATTTGACAAAATTAGCGATTTTATATTACCCTTCTTAGTTTCACTCAAAACTCGCTCCTCCCTCCTTTTTTCTATTTCATTTCGCATTCCAAAACCAGGCACCTTGTCAATTTCGTACAAAATTATGTACAATGTACCCAATAAGGCTAAAAGGAGTCATCGTTAACTTGCGAAAGAATCGATCCTAGGCAGACTGTGCGGTTTGCGTAGGCTGACTAGGGTCGAAACTTTTTGTCTTCTATTTATTTTCTGAAACTATTATGTTAATGCTACATTATGATATAATTGATTAGTAATCGCCCCCTTCATTTTACTTCTGCTGCGCCCAATCTCTTTTTATCGAACATTTCTTTAAAGGGTTTCCCTAAACTATAGATTTTATAAGCCTGTCGGGCGATATGTCTAAAAAATGGACATAATACCAAAGTAAGCTCGTTTCAAATTCTTATACGTATATTAACCATTTAAGGTATGTTACACTACTTTTTTCGATAAGTCTCGATAATGGAAAAGTTAATATATGACCAATACACAATCGGTCAATAATTAAGACAGTGGTCAATGTATTTGTTTGAGATCAAGGTCGTGGTCGCTGTGGGCTTTGTTGCTATGAACGTAACCTTGAATAACAAATACGATTTCAATTTGGACACAATAGAATGGGGAATTACACTGGACTATGATAATTGAAGGGTTTATATGCGCGCAACAATAAGTGATAGTAAAACATTGTAAGATGTGTTTTAACATCTTAATTTCTATCTTAAGACCATAAGCATAATTATCCTTACCTCCTGGGATTATGATTCTCCAATGTTTAACACTCTTTAAAGACTTTTCATTTAAAAATGAATTACATGCATCGAGTTATTGGCATTACACTTTATAAAAGGGAAAAAATATAAAATGGCTATTGTACTATTTTTAATATCAAATGCCGAGTCGTCGTCAGAGCGAGGTGGTAGCGCGTCGTACTATCGATCATAAGATCCCGGGTTTGATTCTCGACGGCGGCACTCATTCTTTCCGACTGTTTGTCTTTCACCAATGGATTGATAATCGTAGACCGATGTGAGATAGCATGACAAAGATGTATTGATCGTACTGCCTTGTGTTCAGGATCACCGAATGGTGCAAACAGCTTTCTAATTGTACCCCCGCTTTGCACGTGCACTTGCGTGCAAAGCAGGGTACAATTGGAAAACTGTTTACGCCGTTTGGTGATCCTGGTGCCAGTTTCATCAAAACATTTAAGACGTATTTCTGTCTTACTGATGACTTACGCAACAGTAACAACAACGATCAATTTACACAAAGGTATTGATAGATTGGTGATACGTGATTTTTGTCCGAAACATGTGGTACAAATCAACCACCCTACATTGCAAGTGACGTCACCTTTTGTTTACTTTTCAAAGTTAAAGTTGGGTATAAATTGTTTTTAACTCGCAATTAAATAGCTGTCGTACTTAGCGCAATCGGTAACGCACCATAGTCTGAGTAACGTCTTTCAGGGGTTCGTATCGGCGCAAAAGATTTTTTTTAATTTTTTCATAAATTCAAGATTCAATACTTGATACATTGTATTAGAATTAGCGATTTTGAAATTTTAATTTTGGTAATATTGTAATGAATACATGTGTATCAGTTGAAAATAGAAAGAAAAAAATATGGCAGTTCTGATACATCGGTAGAGAAAAGAAAAAAAAAGAAATGTTATTAAATGAAAAGTTTTCTTGCACATGAAATGAATAAAAGAGTCAGTTCTAAAAAATTATTTTCTGTATAAAAAATACATTGAAACAAATCAGAAAAATACAAAAACTATTTATTCTGACGGAGGTTCGAACCTCGATATTGAGTATCACCTTGCGTTCGCAGGACGAAGACGTATGTCCGAACTCACTAACTACCTGAGCTATTTTCCCACGTAACAAATTCGGTTTTTTCTTTACTATTTATTAAATCTTTAATATTTCCCACAGCAATAAAATAATAAACAAATCATGACGTCACTTGCAATGTTGGCTGGTCAAACTGTAAGTCATCGGTAAGACAAAAAATGTGTCTTAAATGTTTTGATGAAACAGGCCTCAGAACGCAGGGATGTTGTAAGAAGTACCAGGAATCCCTTTTAATGTGCTGCCGTCGCTGCGATATATCTGAAAGAATAGTGAAAGCAGCGCAAAAGCCTATTCAAACAAAAAATAAAATGTCAAATGCCATAGACTATTACCCAGTTATCTCTACACCTATCCTAGTAGCCCGGGCGTAATTTCATTACGTTACTCTCTACTGGACTAACACTTAGTCAACGGGGATACTCTCAACGGGAAGCTACCCTATAATATTCTTGACACATTGGCAAAACGTTTTCAATTCGATCATTAGACTGGCTCCCGTCTCACTGATCTGAAGTATTAATAAATGAGCAAATCAAATAGAAAAAGTATGATTTTTTATCAGCTTAATCTGACTGGCCGATAAGTGTCAGTTTTCGAGAATATGGGAGGTAATTCGAAAGAGTAAAACATAAGTGGTGCACCTTATTTAACACTAATTCACAGCCTGAGAGCGAGGCTATCCGTTCATTTATTATGAAGAAGAGAAAAGGACACGTTCATTTCGAATAGTTATAAAATCACCAATCCCTCAATCAATGCCCTTCAGACGAAAAGGGGGCGCCTGAAACTCTGTAAAATAATTGTTTGAAAATGTGATTGCTTCCAGTATAAGTCAACCGGAGATCGGAATTGAAAAATTCCTGCACAGTAGGGTATAAAGATCATCATCGAAACTGAAAATCACCAAGGAGAGTTAAGATTCTACCTTAGTAAGTCTGTGCAATCCGCGCAGACTGACATACGTCAACAATATGCACTTCCCAGATGGTCTCTTATGGCGTAACAAATTTAATGAAAACAAATTTAATGAAAACAAATACTATTGGTTTGAGAACAAATTACAAAGTAGCCCTGTGTTCATGATGACAAAACAATCGAAACTGTTTCAAATAATATCCCGCTTTGCAAAGCGGAATATAATTTGCAAACAGTTTGCACTGTTTTGTTATCTTGAAGGCAAGGCGTTTTTTTTCTTAGAAGTCAAATGCGATAAATGAGCGTAGCTTTACCGATTTTGTGACTATCAGAAATCAAAAGCAATTCCCGTGATTTTGAAATAGAGTAAAATCAATGAGATTTCGTGACAAACCATTCCCTTGCTATTAAAACGAGATGTTTGCTAATCTATAAGTATCTGTTTGTTTATACACTCTTGGCCTAAAGATGAAAACTTGTTAGACGCTAAAAATGGTTCCCTGCTTTTCTAATGTACCTTTGTGCATTGTGGGGTACAATGTATTCATATGCAAAGCGGGGTACAATTTCTAAACAACCGCAAACGTTTTACACCGTGAACTCAGGGCTAAAATATTGTTGCATTAACAGACCTCCTTTGAATAATATATAATATTTTGTTGTATTATAAGTGTGGCAGGTTCAATAGTTCACGGTAAATCTAGCGTATTTGTCTTCTCAATTATTTATAATGTTTCTTTATTAGAAACAGTGTTTGTCTTGTCTTGATCATATACACGTTAATATTTATCGGCTACTTTTCAAACGGAATTTTCAAATGTTAACTGTATTGCTGGTTTCTATGAAAAGGTAGTAATCATAGCTTTTAGAGAATGCATTAACTACAATCTATTATATAAATGTTCATGTACTTATTCTGCGTAATTAATGAACTGGCAGGGCGGGGCTTAACTGTGACGTATTTTGGCGAGTTTACTTTTCAATAATATGGGTTCTTTCAAATTTTAGTCGGTAATCATCGTTTACGCGTGCAAATAACTGTATCCCAAAACCTAAAGGATTCATGTGCTTTGAGGGAGTGAACACATTTCATCGTTTGGTTACCAATACCTCGTAACTTCAGCTTGATTAAGCTGAGTTACGAGGATTTGGTTACCAATCCGAGATTTAAGGTCTCGTGTTATTTATTTCTACTCTCTTTGGAAATAGGAGTAAGTTCATATCGGACTCGGTTTCGACCCGAGTTACCCGGGTTTCCATCAGAACGACCTCAGTATCAACACTAGTGATGTCATTTTAACCTTTCAACCTCGACGCTTTTGATCCTGGGTCAGGCCGGTGTTACTTGGGTTCCAAAATGGCGTCGAAAATAGTGCACAACAATTCGAGTACATAAAACAAATATTCTCTTTTACTTTAAACGACAATTTTTTTTCTTGTTTTATATAGTATTTTGCACGAGTTTATCACATTTCTTAATGGGATAACGATATTTCATGGTTGATTAATTATCGTAGCGGTAAATGTGAAGTTCGTTTACTACCTCCAGTTGGTAACTCCGTTCACATGAATGCCCTTTCTGCGCATGCATATTACAGTCAATTTTAGATTATTACATCATCTCACGCGACTCCCGGGCTGCCATTTGAATTCAAGTTCCCCTAGGTTATTTTAGATAGAAGCTGATTTCCCTTAACCTTAAGTGCAACGATCCGTTACTTAGGCTCCGCCCTGCCAGGGCATTAATCATGGATAATACATGTAATTGTAGTCAGACCAATCCAAAAATTAAAAATACAAGGGTTTATTATAATGAAGCAATGGAAAATGATTGCATGCCAAATAGAATAAAATGCAAGTGTCTTAAAATATCAGTCTCGGCTGAGATAAATTATTTTGACGAGGCACAGCCTCAGAATGAGTGAATAAAGCGCTGAGTGAATGATTAAGGTCGCTTTTGATCGGAATGAATGTCAATTTCATGATGTAATTAACTGTATGTCGCATTTCGTAATTGATATAAACGTAGAGGGCGATGTGGACATTCTAGAATTACAGATAGTTACATCGTGAAATTGACATTCACCTCAATCAAAACCATTCTAAATCGCTCACTCGGCGCTCCAATCATTCAAACACTCACTCAAATCATTCAAAAACGCTCAAATCCATTGAAAAATATAGAATCAACAAGGTCATTCAAAGAAAATTTTGATAGATAAAAATCGCGATTTCACTGACATAATTAAAATTGCAAGCGTCTCATAGATTCTGGAAGAAATAGGAAGCTATGTATAAAACTTGTTTGTATTTTTTATTAAAGGGAGGTAATCATTATCGCAAATTTTGTTCATCCCGAACAAAATTTTCGATAAAGGATTACCTCCCATTCAATTCACTCAAACATCGCTCCACACACTCAATCAATTTCATTCCTAAATCATTCCAATATCATTCACCTTGTAAATTTTACTGAAGAAGATATGCTGAGCATCAATGATTTCCCAAAGGAACCCATTAAAAGACTCCATAGACTAAACCATGTAGTCAACCACATGTATCACGTGGTCAGAAAAGTGTTGAATCTAGCTCCTTGTTATGGATCTAAATCATTAATGACCATTACAGGTGAGAATTGGACCATATTGTACCTTGTACATACAAATACCTTCGTTTAAATAAATAATGGAACTCGGACAATACAGGGACTGGTTCATTCATAAATGATACTTAATATCACTCGATAGTAACTGTACTCAAGCTGCACAATTAAGAACTTCGAAAAATTCACATCCATCCCAATCGAAACCATTCTTAATCGTTCACTCAGCTCTCCATTCATTCGTTCCAGACACTCACTGAAAATACTCATAAACCCTCCGAATTCGTTAACAAACAATTCGAAATCGATCAACATTAAATGTACTATAAACAATCAAAATATTCTACGACTTTTGTTCCTAGTGTGTTATGGATGAAATACAATACAAAATGTAGTATCCACATACATTTAATAAAATCGTAAAATTGAGAATATGAATGTTTTTTGAATGATTTTCGAATGAAATGGAATGAGTGGAGGATCGAGTTTTGAATGAAATTAACGCGAGGTATCTCAGATCGATCAAACCTTTCCATTATTTTATTGGCTTGTGAGGGTTTCACTTGGTTCTATCACAAGTGAAATAGATACTCTATCACAAAAGTAAGAAGATTTTAATAAAGTGATGTAAAATAAGCGAATATGGCTTAACTCCCGTTTACTTCATTCAAAACTCACACTGCCATTTCATTTGTAAATCATTCCAAAATCATTCGCCATTCAATTTCACGATTTTATTAACTGTAAATAGGTATTTCGGGTATGTACAAAAAAGAGAAGATGGCAATTGAACTTGGCCACTTTACTTCAAATATGCAAGTTATTGCATGAATAAAACTTTCGATTTCAACCATGTAGTAGCTTCCATTTGGAAGCTTAATTAGAACATTTTAAACTGTTATTTTAACATGTTTTAAGTATTTCATAAATTTGCACAGGGATCTTTATATTAAAGAAAGAACTCACTGCTCGGCTAGCAAAATCTGGAATGGCTACGTTCAAAATAAAAAAAAACAAAACATGGCAAACTTTTTGCAAATTATGCCTCACATTGCAGTTGCACTTGCGTGCAAAGCTGGGTATAATTTACAAACATTAAGCCATGTTTTGTCATCCTGAACGTAGGACTAATGTACATGTGTATACGGTATAATGTCACTCGATTGTGATAATAAATCATCAATTGTGATCCTAAGCGCGAATCGGATTTGTTTGATAAAATGACAGATATGTTGATAATAGAAATCGATCAATATATATACTGGTAAAAGGTGCTGCATTGTTTCCATCTCTTCAATGTATCATTTCTCGCACCATTAGTTAAGAATATGCATTAATGAGCGGATATTGAAAGAGTGGTCATTGAATATCGAATTTATTAAAGAGACATCTATAAATAGAAAAACACGAGGCTACGGCGAGTTTGGTTTTTTTTTTCTGTTTAAGATGACATGTTTAATAAATTCTGGATTAGATGAGCTCAAATTTGGTATTTAATTTATAATATGACCGTCATTTTGTTATAAAACAAGGCAATTACAATTTTTAACGATTCGTGTTATCCCGTGAAACATATATAACGCCGTTTACGAAGTTACGTCAGCAAATCCATTTTGGCGTCATTTTCCCAACGAAAATGTAACGTTGCTATCCGTTCTTAGCTCATTGCATATTTACATGTGTTATACTAGTGTTATAACAGTCGTCTTATGTCAGAAATATTCAACGGGTTATTTTTCTCCTGCGACGTAGGTCATATTATAAACCGAGAAATTTGGTATGACGCACTGTAAAGAACATTTGTACCTCATTCTTTTTTTTTTTTTTTTTTTTTTTCAGTTCAAATTTCCACACAAACACTGGGATAAGTTCCGCAACTACAATATACATTGTGTATTTTGCGACATATAGCAACATTCAGAATTTTATGACTTTCGCCGAATGGCATTCAACGGCTCAATCTGTTTGTTCTAGAGAGCCCTCAGCCAATCAATTGATTGATTGAATGGAGTTTCACGCCGCTTTCAACATTATTTGAGTTATATCGCGGCGGCTGGAGCATCTAATAATGGATTCCTGGTGTTCTGTCACCAGTGCAACCATCACATCCTTTTCTAGTCCCCAGATGCTATCTCACATAGGTCTACGATTATCAGCTCATTGGTGAGAGACAACTAGTCGGAAAGAATGAGTGCCTCCGTCGCCCTCAGCCAATAAAAAAGGGTTGGCGAGTTTGCCTTGACGTTTGTGGCCTAAATAGCGCTATTTTCCGCATGAAGCTTAGTTATGGGTCAGCCCGGACATTTATATGGAAATACAGAGTAGTATTCGGTTATCAAGCAAAGACGCTCTGGGTCGCTCACTATAAAGAGAACAAGAGATACTCTAACCTAGATTTAACCAGCCCGATTAGCTTATTTGGTAGAGCATCGGACTTCAAAACCATTGGAGTTAGACCACGTGGAATCGATTCCCGGGCTGGTACACTAACAAAACTAATTGTCTTTCGGATGATACGTTAAACCAAGACCCCGTGAGACGGTACTTTACACCGAGCACGTTTAAGAACCATGGCGGATCTCAGCAGTAATTTCGTCATGTATCCTTGCACCATCCCCCGTAACAACTAACCGTCTTCTGGGGGCGTCGCTCATATGGACATGCGGTACGGTAACGACAATAGATAAACGGAAATACACACTAACCTTGATGTGGTGTTATACAAGCTGACCTTAGTCAACACTCTGTGCAAAAGAGACATTAAATTAGATTTCATACATAGACTAATTGATTTGCATGGGAAATCGGTTTGAATTGGACTGCCATAATTCAAGAGTAGTTGAAAATGTGTCGACCTTATATCAAATTTTGTGATAAACAAACTGTGATAAATCGTTTTGTATTAAGCCTTTGTTCATGATATATTCCTACTGTATATAAAGCTTAAGCAGACATTTTAGTCAAATATCAGCCTACACAGACATTCGAAACATCACTCGGCTATTTCCGTAAACTGCAACAGACCTCGGATATATGTAAGGCAGGTGGGAATGTAACAAAATCGTGCATTTTGTTAGGCGAAAACAGTGTAAGAAAAACTAGCATTGTATATTTATATCTTTTACAGTTAACAACGACTGAAAAATCTTAATTTTTGAGAATGACGAATCATTCTCAAAAATTAAGATTTTTTCAGCCGTTATTTTAGAATCTAAAGATATTTATATTAGGATACGATGGTTTCACGTCAGTGACTTAAACGAGTAGCGCTGGCGACGCCGAATGTTTTCACTCAAAGTTTTGAGGTTTAATGCCATTTTAACTGACGTCATCGAGTTTTTCCAATGTTTTCCCGCAATTTTTAAAATAAGTCCGTCAATGTACATCCGAGGTTGATCGTGAGATTGGCCGAATGGTGTTCCGAATGGTCTGTTGAAGTTTACGGAAATGGCCGAGTGATGTTCAAAATGGTCTGTTGTAGTTTTCGGAAATGGTCGAGTGGTGTTCCAAATGCCTACACTGACACACGGTCTGCCCTTAGCCTACTCTGTCCGTTTTCTTCTTGAGTATGTTGGAGGGGGTAAAACTTGAATCTAACTGACTGAAAAATCCGAAATTGGCAATCTGTTTAAAATAAAAACTGTATTTTGTAGGCCAAGAGTTAATGCATCTGAACTTTTGACATAGCCAATGACAATTAAAAACAATATCAAGTTTGAATGTAGATTGTTATTTATAACGTGAATACCCTTACCCTTAGGTAACATTGAAATCACAAGTCGTTCGAAATGCCAATTAAAATAACCGTGTCAAATGAATGGAGAGGAGAGAGGTGGGGTGAAATGACGACGGAGAGAGACACTGATAGAGAAAGAGAGAGAGAGAGAGACAGTGATAGAGAAAGAGAGAGAGAGAGACAGTGATAGAGAAAGAAAGAGAGAGAGAGAGAGAGAGAGAGAGCGAGAGAGAGAGAGAGAGTGATAGAGAAAGAGAGAGAGAGAGAGAGAGAGAGAGAGAGGAGAGAGAGAGAGAGAGAGAGAGAGAGAGAGGTGGAGAGAGACAGACAGACAGAGAGAGAGAGAGGGAGAGAGAGACAGACAGACAGACAGAGAGAGAGGGAGAGAGAGACAGACAGACAGAGAGAGACAGAGACAACAATACAGGTGAACTCTGTTGAACAAATAGTTTTTAATTGTTATTAAATGTGAGAGCAATTGTGTCATCACTTATGGATGTTTTTTAAAGAACATTTTTCCAAGACTATTCTTCATTCAGAAATCCTGTCAAACTCAATACGAATCTATCCCGTTCAGTCTGTGGAAATCTTCGTATTCCTGTTATAACGCGTTTCAACTAAGATCAGACTGTTAATACTGTTAACAACATCGTGAAATTGACATGGTGAATGATATTAGAATGAAATAAGCTGAGTACGATGAGTGAATTTTGAGTTGATTAAAGGATCTAATCAATGTCGCTAATTTTGTTCAGGATGAACAAAATTAGCGATATTTATATCCTCCTTTTTAATAAAAATATGCATACAAATTCTATAAATAGCTTCCTATCTTTCCAAGGACCAATTAGAAGCTTATAATTTCAATCAAGTCAATATAATCGTGATTTTTTCTCTATCTATATTTATTTTGAATGGAGTTGTTGGTTTTATCATTTTAGTGCTTTTGGAGCGTTTTTGAATGGTATGATTGAGTGTTTGGAATTAATGAATGGATCCTAATCTATTGACTATCCTTGTCTTCAACAGTCTGAGACAATATTTTGTATGATATCCCCGTGTATATTGTTTGTATCATAATAAAGAAAATGTTACGTTATATTATGTATATTTTCAGGTGTATATTTCTCCGCTCACTGGTGTCCACCATGCCGAGGTTTCACCCCAGTTCTAGCAGAGTTTTACAATAAATGGACGGAAGCGGGCAAGAAATTAGAAATTATTTTCGTCAGTTCCGACCGGGATCAAGCATCTTTCGATGAATACTACGGTGAAATGCCATGGGCAGCATTAAAATTCGATTGTAGAGAAATTAAGGTAGGTATTTCGATTGCATTTTTGCACCTTGAATATCTGTGACCCGTCAGGCGCAAAAAGAGACCATCAGGGAACTCCGTGAAATTAAAGAAATATATATGTGACCCGTCATGCTAAAAGGGACCATCTGGGTAGTGCGTAAAGTGTCGATCCTAGTCAGACTGTGCGCACTGCGCAGACTGACTAGGGTCGAAACTTTTTTCACCGTGCCTATTTTCTGAATCTAGAATGTTCAATCTACCTTCCAGTGAAAAGAATTTTTGAAATGCAACTTCTGGTTGACCTTTGATGGATCAAATCTGTTTTTCCACAATTCATTTTGGAGAATTCCCGGATGGTTCGCGTGACGGGTCACATATATTAATTTATCAATAAGAGAAAACAGAAACGAGGAATGGTTCTAGAAATTGTCAACCTGAGGTCTGATTTCGAAATTCTTATACTGGGAGGTAGAATAAACATTACATTTTTTAGCTCATCTGAGCGCGAAGTGCTCAATGTGAGCTTTTGTGGTCGAGTGATGCCCGTCGTTCGTCGTGTGTAGTGTGTCGTGCGTCGTGTGTCGTGTGTCGTCAACATTTACCTTGTAGACACTCTAGAAGCCATATGTTTTGCCTGATCAACATGAAATTTGGTCAGAATGATTGTCGTGATAAAATCTCAGACAAGTTCGAAATTGGGTCAAGTGGGATCAAAAAAGAGGTCACGGGATCAAATCTAAGAAAAACCTTGTAGACACTCTAGAAGCCATAATTTTTGTCCGATCAACCTGAAATTTGGTCAGAATGATTGTCTTGATAAAATCTCGGACAAATTCGAAATTAGGTCAAGTGGGGTCAAAAATGAGGTCACGGGATCAAATCTTAGAATAACCTTGAAGACACTCTAGAAGCCATATTTTTTGCCTGATCAACCTGAAATTTGGTCAGAGTGATTGTCTTGATAAAATCTCGGACAAGTTCGAAATTGGATCAAGTAGGGTCAAAAAAGAGGTCACGGGATCAAATCTTAGAAAAACCCTGTAGACAGGCTAGAAGCCATACTTTTTGCCTGATCAACCTGAAATTTTGTCAGAATGATTGTTCTTGATGAAATCTGGACCAAGTTTGAAAATGGGTCAAGTGGGGTCAAAAATGAGGTCACGGGGTCAAATCTTAGAAAAACCTTGTAGACACTCTAGAAGCCATATTTTTCGTCCGATCAACCTGAAATTTGGTCAGAGTGATTGTCTTGATAAAATCTCGGACATGTTCGAAATTGGATTAAGTAGGGCCAAAAAAGAGGTCACGGGATCAAATCTTAGAAAAACCCTGTAGACAGGCTGGAAGCCAAACTTTTTGCCTGATCAACCTGAAATTTTGTCAGAATGATTGTTCTCGATGAAATTTTGGACAAGTTTGAAAATGGGTAAAGTGGGGTCAAAAATGAGGTCACGGGGTCAAATCTTAGAAAAACCTTGTAGACACTCTAGAAGCCATATTTTTCGTCCCATCAACCTGAAATTTGGTCAGAGTGATTGTCTTGATAAAATCTCGGACAAGTACAAGAATGGGTCAAGTAGGGTAAAGAATGAGGTCATGTGATCAAATCCTAGAAAAACCTTGTAGACACTCTAGAGGCCACTTTTTTTGCTCAATCAACCTGAAATTTTGTCAGAATTATTGCCTTGATAAAATCCCGTATACGTTTAAAATTGGGTCAAGATGGGTCAAAAATAAGGTCACGGGGTCAAATCTTAGAATAACCTTGTAGACACTCTAGAAGCCATACTTTTTGCCCGATCAACCTGAAATTTAATTTGGTCAGAGTGATTGTCTTGATAAAATCTCGGACAAGTTCGAAATTGTGTCAAGTAGGGTCAAAAAAGAGGTCTCGGGATCAAATCTTAGAAAAACCCTGTAGACAGGCTAGAAGCCATACTTTTTACCTGATCAACCTGAAATTTTGTCAGAATGATTGTTCTTGATGAAATCTTGTACAAGTTTGAAAATGGGTCAAGTGGGGTCAAAAATGAGGTCACGGGGTCAAATCTTTGAAAAACCTTGTAGACACTTTCAAACCCTTATTTTTTGCTCAATCAACCTGAAAACTGGTCAGAATGATATTCTTAGTGAAATCTATGTCAAGTTTGAAATTGGGTCCAGTGGGGTCAAAAACAAGGTTACTAGGTCAAATCATAGAAAAACCATGTAGACACTCTGGAAGCCATTTTTTTGCTCAATTAATCTGAAATTTTGTCAGAATGGTTGTTCTTGATGAAATTTTGGACAAGTTTGAAAATGGGTCAAGTGGGTCAAAAACTAGGTCATGGGATCAAATCTTAGAAAAACCTTGTAAGCAGTGTAGAGGGATTTTTTTTTGCCCAATCAACCAGAAAATTTGTCAGAATTCCTCAGCCTTTCCAAGTCTACTTTAAACAGATTTTTGACAGTTCACTCATGTGAGCGATTTAGGGCCACTTTGGCCCTCTTGTTTTAAAATAAGCCAAGTCGGAAAATTTTCGAATAAACACTACAGGTTTTAACAATAAGCCAAGGCGGAAAAATTTCGACCCTAGTCAGCCTGCGCAATTCGCGCAGACTGATTAGAGTCGTCATAAAGTTTTTTACTTATTTCCCGAATACATTTACGTAAATTTATATGGTTTTTTTATCTTTGCATAAAAGAAAAAAATGTAAATGCTATTTCTATGGTACGTTTACTAGGTTCTATCACCTTTTTAAATATTTAGTTTACGTAGTACCTCCATGGTCCCCAATCTGGAAGTCGTGGGTTCGATCCCCGGTGGCGGCTAATATCCTTTCAGACGTTTGTCTCTCACCAATTGGTAAATAATCGTAAATCTATGTGAGATAGCAGTCGGAGGCTAGGAAAGGGTGTAATGGTAGTACAGGTGAAAGAAATACCAGGAATCCATGGTTAGGTGCTCCGGCCGCCGCGATATAACTGCAAAATTGTTGAAAGCGGCGTAAAACCCACTCAAACAAACAAACAAACCTCCATGGTATATTTTTAATAGACGGGTCACATTATCTTGCTCTTTATGGATACCAACGCTTAATACCAATAGCTCAAAAAAAATAGCATACCCATTTGAAAAACGCTTGTATGTTGTTACACAGTATTTATTGTAAAAACAATTTGCGAGGCACTTACATACTGAGAAAACCTTTCAGAGATAAATAGAGGGTGGCAACATCTATTTAGTAAACAGTATGAAGTATATAACTTTGTAAATTGGCTTGACAATAAACTGTTTATTTACAGTTAACAACATCGTAAAATTGACATGGTGAATGATTTGGGAATAATTTGGGAATGATTTTGGAATGAAATTGAATTAGTGTGTGGAGCGAGTTTTGAATGAATTTGATGGGAGGTAATCCTTTATCACAAATTGTGTTCGGGATGAACAAAATTGGCGATATTGATTACCTCCCTCTAATAAAAATGCGCACAAGTTCTAAACATAGCTTCTTATTTCTTCAAGGACCTATGAGACTCTTTCAATTTGAATTGTGTCGGTGAAATCGCGATTTATCCCTATCAAAATTTATTTTTGAATGACGTTGTTGATTCTATATTTTTCAACGGGTTTGAGCGTTTTTGAATGGTTTGAGTGAGTGTTTGGAATGAATGAATGGAGCGCTGAGTGAATGATTAAGAATGATTTTGATCGGAATGAATGTCAACTTTAAGATGTTTTTAACTGTATCCATAATTGTTTATACGTATGAAGTTCGGTACATGTATAAGTCGCAACAGAAAATCGTATAAAAAAAATAGCCTGCATCCACAGAAATTCAAAAGTAGTGTAACAAAAAGACAGAATGTGGTATTATCTCATTTTCTTGATATATTCAAAGATTAATCGGTATCTCAAAGTGCATATAAGTCGACCACATTTGTATGTAGCATCCAATTAAGTGTCTAGAGATGTACTCGTTTAATCACGTGATTAAATCCATTTCCGGTTACAAGACTTGATCCAACTAGAGCCCATACCTTTTTACTTAAGAAATTCGAAATTTATCTGCTGATGATTTAGATGAATAAGATAACAAAATAATAATAACTAAATACCGTCATTCCGATCAAAATTATTCTAAATCAGTCACTTTGTGCTCTTTTTTATTCATTTCAAACAGGCCCACTCAAACCATTTGAAAACGTTTGAATTTCCCTAGAAATCTTTATGACTTTAGACTATGTAAATCGCTCCAAAAATGTATTATTTTACGGATTTACTTGAGCTTTAAAGCATTTGATTTCTTCAAGAAGATAAAGAAATACATTAGTTTTTTTGAATGTTTATATAATACATGTATATAATATATAATTTCATTTTGATCTCTAGCTTTCATTGGCACGACCAAATCACCAAGTAGATAAAGAATAAACGCGACTTTGCCTTTCTAGGGAAAATTATAAATTACATATCTGACCCGCCAACAGACCCTGATACAATTCAGAAATACAGTAAAACTTGTGTTAAGCGACCACTTAAGCGGTCGTTTATGGGAATGGTCGCTTAATATGAAATACCATGGTAAATGTGACAGTTTATTTTGATAGTATCTATAGATTGTCGGTTAAGTCGTAGTGAATCTTATGATGTTCGAACCCATTAGAATCGTCTTATTGAGACGATTCTAAGGGGTTCCAACATATAAGATTCAACGACAACCATTTTTTCGTTAAGAATGTCCCCATTGTCAGACAATTTGCTTACGGTGCGGGGACTTTTTATGGTGGTCGCTTAATAAAATTGGTTGCTTAATAGACGTAATCGCTCGAGCAATATCGACTGTATGACAAATAAGTAGACAACGGGATAGGCTGAAAACGCGTGACAAAGAATGGGCGACCAAATGAATTGGAACGTTTTACAAATCTAAGAAACCGAGTGAACAATCTAAAGAAAAACTGCAAAAACAAAACCACTTTAGTAATCTTGACGAACGTCTTTCCGATTATCGAACTGAAAATTCTAAAAAATATTGGAAACATTTGTTGCAAAACCTTGTAAATATGACCAAAAACGCCGAATCTATCCCAATTCTCAAAAGTATTGAAATGGTACATAGACGTTACACTATACAGATGTTGAAAAAGCCGAATGTTTAAGTGATTATTTCTCATCAAAATCAAACGTTGACGATTCAGGTATAGCCCTGACCCATTTCGTTTTTAAAACTGACAGCCTTGGCGATGAATTTTTTAGGGAAAATTATAAATTACATATCTGACCCGTAAGACGAAAAGAGGTCGTCTAATCGATGCGTATGTGCCGTCTCAAGGGCCTTGAGTTACTAAACATCTTACGAACATATAGTGCGTATGTCAAAAAATTTAAGTTGCCTCTTTATAAGTAAGTTAATAATGAAATTTGAATTCTGCCATGTATTATCTCTTTGGGATCTTCTTCTTTGGACGATTCTGATGGGATATTGCAAGGCAGAATCAAAAAATGAGTGAAAACACTAGGTACGAATTATGATTTTGACTTACGATTATATTTCTCGTGAGAAGATAGGTAAAACGGGCCCCTTGTCTTTTCTATGCAGGAGTAGCACTCTGACTAGGGCTGAAACTTTTCGCACTTGGCTGATTTTGCAAATTTTGAATTCCCAATCTTCCTTTCTGTATAGGCCTATTAAGTTTTGAAATGCGACCCAAGGTTGTACTCATAGGGGTCCGAATTTAAACCCCTACCACCATATAGACCAATAATATAAAGTTTATATTATTGGTCTATATGGTGGAAAGGGGTTGAATTCGGACCCCTATGGTTAACCTATGCCGGAATAAGTCTCTAACTGCAATCTTACATTTTTCTTTCTCAATTAAGGCATAAACTGTATATACTCATACGAATAGTCTGGCCGAGAGGATTCCAGTAACTACCAACAACGGCGTGTTTGTCCAAGGATGACTGAAGTACATGTACTTAAATCTAAAATTATGATAATTTCCTGGCTTCGTTACACGTCAAGCAATTCGAAAATCGTTTGGTAAAATAGGAGACAGCATTACGATTTGATTGTCAAGGATCGCTACATACAGATATAGAAATTGCAAGTTTAATCAGTCATTTTTCTCGACCTTTTACGTCTCCACAAATCGAATCCATTAGGTTTTATCACGCAATGCTCTCGTAATAACGTTCTCTTGAAAAATCCTTATTCTAGCATTTTGAGGCATACTGTTCTCAATCATTCTGGTGTCAATCGTTGTCGTCCGTATTTTCAGAAAACAACAGGAAGCAATGGAAAGGTATACTAGCCACCGAGATATGTTTAAAGCGGTATTTAAGTCTTGAATATCAATCAACCAAACAAACAGTCGATTAATTACTCAATTAATTGATTAATCAATCTATCTATTAATCAATCGATCGATCGATCGATGGATATGCCGATCAATCAATATTCTTGATTAACTATGTCTTATTATGATTATCCCGAATGTTATATTATGTTATGTTTTATATTTTTAGGAACAAGTTGGCGATGCTAACGGAATTCGTGGTATTCCTTCACTCGTTATCTTCGACAAAGCGGGCAATGTCGTAGAAGCAAATGGACGAGGAAAGGTGATGACGTCACAGCAAAATGGAGAATATCCATTTTAGACTGATTTTCGTGTAGGAGTTAATTGTGTAACTGTTGATGTAATTATTAGTTGCTATGTGTAACTTCTTCAGTGAATCGAAAACGAGCCAGTGCGAGTCATTTCCAACAATGTATCAGTGAAGAAGAAAAAATATGAGGTCGTACAGCAACATGACGGATTAAGTCTCTCTATGTTGGCAATGGCACATTCCTGCTTGAGCTTATCTTTGACAGAAACAGTAGTATAAGATCAGCCTGCACCGACGCGCAGTCTGATCTTAGCCTACATTTCCTGCTTTCCACTTAGTAATTGTTGGTACAACTGGCCTCTCTCTGCTTTAACTGTTACATATATAAGCTATATGTTTAAAAAAATCTGGGATCTGTTAAAGACTAATCAAAGTATTTAGTTTGCGCATATACTTGTACATATAACTGCTGGATCATGTCATGCACTGGTGCGTTTATTTATTTCTTATTGTTTAAGATTATTTATCACTGTTCACTCTTCAAAAATACTTAAAACCTCAAACTTTGTATTGTGAAAAAGAAATATTTGAAATGTGGTTGAAGGTTGTTAAATTGCTTTTCGATATGTGTCAAGTATATATTATAAGAAAACAGCAAATTTTGATTGACTTTTTTATTTTCAACCATGCTTTTTTAGCACCAAGCAATGGTTTTTTGGAAAAATAATCCTCTTTTGTTAGATAGAAACAAGAATTTAAATGGGGTTACGTCAAAAGTTCTGTTTTCTCATTTTCTAGTACATGCATGTATATTTGTAAATTCCTCGAATCAGGTATCTATTCAATTTTTCAATCTTCTTCGTCTTTCTCATGTCTTAGCTGTTATACATATAAATGCAATATTTGATTATAAAGCGGTTTTCTCTTGTCATAATTCTATTAATATTTCTTTTTATATTTTGAATAAATAAAAAAAAACTCACGACTTTTTCCCGTTCTGTTTATTGTACTTAGACAATTTAATTTCCTAGGCACGATAGACCCACCGAGACAGTGGATTGGAAGCGTTCGGGGCGAAAGTCTACTACAGATCTTGCACTTAAAAGCCAAGAGGCTTAAGATGTCCTGTATCGCTCGACTGGCTTTGAAATATATATCTATCAAAGAGAAACTCAGTCAGATATGTTTACGAGGAAATTTGTAAGAAGGCAAAAAGATGGACAGAAACAAAGATTCTAATGTACGATAAACATTTAATAGAAAACCTTTTTTTTTTTCGAAATATATATAAGTTCTGAATTCATAGAGTTTTCTTCATTTTTATATAGATAAGTTTTGAACTTTAACAATCAAACAAAGCTTTATAAATCTTGGTAAAAAGCAACAATTCTTTGCAAATATAAGCCCAATCGTGCGACGCTCGAATGTATGGGCCATTCAAAGATCTGTGAGTAACCAAGGAAGAAAATTACCCAAGAAACTGTTCTGGCTGAGTTAAGGTAGAGGACCCCTAATAGTTTTTCAACGTCTCAGAAGTAATGAACTTTGACAGTGTTAACCGAGGTTTCCTAATGATTTTCATTAGGAAACCTCGGTTAACATTTTGAAAGAATATATGGTTCGAAATGTTGCGGAACTTTTACGGGTTCACTACCTTAAGTTGAAATTGGCCTAATGGTTTGAGGGGAAAATTTAAAGTGTTAATGAGCCCTGTCTTGCCGGGCCCATATTTTAGGACCAATAAAACTTTCTTGGACGTTTTCCGTTAAGGTAACCAAAGGAACAGTAATACCACATTCGTTGAAATTGGCCCAATGGTTTTTGGGAGATGATTTTGAAAGAATTTAAAGTGAAAATAAGCCCCGACCTGCAAAACAAATATTTAAAGATCAATCAAATTTCTTGAACAATTTGATGCAAGAATTACTAGTACCCAAGGAACAGTCTTGTCAAGTTTCATTGAAATCGGCCAAATAGTTTAGAGAGATGATATTTCACGATTTTAAATTGAAATTAAGCCACGTCCTGTCACGGCCATATTTCGGGTTTAACCAAAATTCCTTGCGTCGACAATTTTCGTAAAGGTTCTCCCAAGGAACGTTCGTGCCAAATTTCACTGAAACAGGACAATGGTTTGTGAGACGATTTTTAACGATTTCAATGTGAAATAAGCCCCGCCCTGCCACACACATTTTTGGGTGTAAATCAAAATTTCTTGAAAACTTCAAACAAAGGGCCACCCAAGGGACATTCATGCAAGGTTTTAATGAAATCGGTCGAATGATTTGAGATGATAATATTTATTAAGATATTGTAGCGAAAATAAAGCCCGTCCTGCCACGCTCATATTTGAAGAAGGGGTTCCAAAAAAATCCATATGATTTAGGTAAAGGGACTCCTAAAGAATATTTATGCCAATTTTCATTGAAATCGGTCGAATGATTTGAGATGATAATATTTATTAAGATATTGTAGCGAAAGTAAAGCCCGTCCTGCCACGCTCATATTTTGGGAAGGGGTCAATTTAAATCCTTGTAATTTATGTAAAGGGACTCCTAGAGAATATCAATGCCAATTTCCATTGAAAATTACCCATTAGTTTTTAAGAGAATTTTTTAAAGTTTTAAAGTGAAATTAAGCCCTTAACCCACTGGCCTTCGGCCAGTGGAGCAACAAGATCTTTAAATGAACATTGGCACACCCTGTTACACAAATATTCATGGAACATAGTTCAAAGTTCTAAGAACACCTTTGAAGGAGATGGAGCCATGCTTTTGGAAAATAATTCTTTTTTTACAAATTTTATATTGAAAATTGGCCACGTCAATATTTAAGGGCCTATAGGTATACGCTGGGAGCATCTGTATTTTTTCATCATCAAGGCCAAATCCTGCCGATCAATCGGCGACATTTTTTGTTTTGTGGATGTCGATATCGTGGATATTGTATAGTTACCAACATTGTGAAATTTACAAGATGAATGTTTTGGAATGATATTGAATGATTGTGTGGAGCGAGTTTTGAGTGAAATTAAAGGGAGGTAACCTATATGGCTAATTTTTTCAAGATGAACAAAATTAGCTATACTTGTTACCTCCCTTTAATAAAATATATGTACATTTCTTTTTGTTTGTCTTCGTGGATCAATCATCCACTTTAAAATCCGCACCAGCAAATAACTGAAATAGAATAATAATTTGATAGATTTGAATTAAATATGAATTTTATTGAATGATTTCGAAATGTTTTTAAATGATTATGGAGCGTTTTTGATCGATTTGAGTGAATGTTTTGAATAAGTGAATGGAGCGCTGAGTTAGTAATTAAGAATGCTTTTGATCGCAATGGGTGTCAATTTCACGATGTATTTAAGTATCCACCACGACTTTAGAGTCACTGGCAATCGGCCGAGCTACAGCTGATCAGAATCCGGGCTCAGACCGATTCTGTACATGTCGCCGGCGTTTTTTTATGCCTTTCTTTTCTGACATTTTCACTTCCGATTGTTATCGGCGACTGACGGTGACGCGTCTCCGGCTTGTCGTCGATTAGTCATTTCACCGACGTATCTTCACAGCGCTACGTTTAATATTCACCGCATTACATGCCAAGAAATATATAATACGTGCTTAGTGTTTTGTATGAAAAAAAAATCTAACGGGGTCGGGGGAATCGATAAGTGTCGAGACTCTGTTGAGACAATTAACAATTCGCACAACAGAGTTAGATATTTTTTCATACAATACACTAAGAATGCATTATATTTATTTTATAACCTCTATTTGCCTTGTTTTCATCGATGTTTCTAACAGAAATGCAAGTTTCTAAAAAGAACCGAATTATGGTATTGTTCTCAAATTATCAATATGATATCATAAAAGTTATCACATGATATTTGTATAGTTAAAAGATGAATAAGACATCGTCACGTCGGCGTGATTGCAAAACTGTCCTAATGTCGCGGACGTCTGGCTGACACTAATTTCTACTACGCGACCTTTGAAAAATACGAATGTCGCCGATTTTAGCATAACTTTACAACTTAAGAAGCTTAAGCAAAAACTCCCACTTATTGGCTCACATGATCATATCATGCCTAAAGTGAGCTTTTTGTTATCACTGAATGTCTGTCGCCTGTTGTAAACGATTACTTTATTTACACGCTAATTGCCACGAGTTTTATCCAATCTAAACGAAACTTAGTCTTATTGAAAATGGGTCAGTAGAACGGAAATAAAGGGGAAATGGCATTAATGACCAAGTGCTTGTAAGCTCTCTTCGCCGTCGGCTATCAATCCCAGTACCGTGGCACTCATCATTTCCGACTATTTGTATTCAACCAATTGGTTGATTATCGTAAACCTAAGTTGGATAGTAGCTGTAGGCTAGGAAAATGTGTGATTGTAGTACTTGAAGTACTTGTAGTATCTATTACTATGGGCTTCAGCTGCCTCAATATGGCTGCAAGATTTTTGAAAGCGGCGTTAACCCCCATTCAAACAAAAAACATTCTGACCAATTTCATGAAGACTGGGCCAAAATTGTCATCTAACAAGGGTTTTGTTTTTAGGCCGAATTTCCCTTGATTACTAATCAAACGTCTCCGTTTTCTATAGGGTTCATCCTTGTGACTATGCAATATTCGTGTGTGTGTGTTTTTGTTGTTGTTGTTGTTGTTTTCTTATCTTTTCACTTCCCTTTGGTATCGGCGACTAAACGGTGAGAATAAGATGTCCATCGGACATCACAAGAAAAGAGGCCTTAATGACAAAGTTCTTGTTAGCACTCTAGAGTCCATAATTTATGTCTTCTTGTTTCCCTCAAAGGTGGCACTATGGTTCAAAGTCTTTGATCAATGATAATGATTACATTTGTCTTTTCACTAGAGTGAAAATCGAAATTTCATTTCATTTTCTTACTGGTATAGTTAACAAATTAACAAGCTGAATGATATTGAAATGATTTTTGGAATGAATTTGAGTGAGTGCAAGGAGTAAGTTTTGAATGAAATAAAAGGGAGGTAATCCAATATCGCTAATTTTGTTCAAGATAAACAAAACTAGCGATATTATTATGTCCCATTAATAAAATTTGCATACAAGTTCTACAAATTCTATAAACTATAGCGATTTTCATTTCGAATGTAGTTGTTGATGGTCTTATTAGTTTTAGTGATTTTGATCGTTTTTGAGTGGTTTTAGTGAGAGTTTTGAATAAAAGAATGGAGCGCTGTTTGGGCGATTTAGAATGGTTTTGATCGAAATGAAGTCAATTTCATGATTTTGTTAACTGTATATCAACGATGATCAGGTTATCGATCAAGAGTCATCTTTGCTCTTCGGTTACTTTTTTATTATTATTTTTTTTTTTATTTCATTTTTGGGGGTTTTATATATAATCTTAGTAATCGCTACGTGGTTTCAAATCAGTTGTACCTCAATCGTGTAGCCCAGACATTATGAAGTTACATTTAACAGCTAAAAAACTTTAAATAAATCCCAACAGAAATGTTCAAAACAAGATGCGTTGCTGAAACACTAATGCCCTCGCCACTGTCATATAGAAGTTTGATACATGCGCAATACAATAACATACAACAGGCCTTATTTCAATTCTGTAATCATCGACTAAACTTAATTCAATGTGCAAACCTTAAGGTTGTGGAACTGTAATAGTTTCGCAACATCTTGGAACTCATGAACTTTCACATTGTTGACCGAGGTTTCCTAATGACAACCATTAGGAAACCTCGGTTAACACTGTTAAATTTCATTACTTATGAAACCCTGTGGAACTATTACGGGTCCAATACCTTAATACAATTTTGTGTGCCCGTGGCAAAACTTAGTCAATGGTCTGTCTAGAATGTTATATTCGACCTTGAAAAAATAGACTTGACCTTGACCGATAATCATGAGCCAGGTAGGCCTACCAACAGAATGGTCTTGTCGGAAGCAATCATCGTATGAAGTTATGACCAATGTTAAAGTGTTTAGGGAGACAAACTGACAAACAGACAAATGGATAATCAGACGAACAAAAAAGTATGGATGCGAGGAGTATAAACATGAATATGAGAATGTCTATCGATTCAAATGTTAAACATTGATGGGATTAATATTTTTGACAATTCTTGAGAGGCTAAGAAATATTTTGAGAATTTGGACATTTCTTTGAGGTTCACGTTTCACGTTGATACATTTCAACAAATATATGATCCGTTTTCCAGGAAAACCTACATATTTGATAGTATAATGAACAAATGGACTTCAACTCGAATTCTTCAAAAGTGTAAAATTTATTTTTCATAAAACAAGAAAAAATATGTTATTTATGTTATGTTGTTTCCCAAAACAATTATATTATAATATTACACTGTTCAATGCAATAATAAGAAAGGGAAAGCGTTGAGCATAAAAAAACTTTTGGGTTCCAGCAGTAGCACAATTTTCTTTAAAAAAAATGGGACTAATTGCTAAAGTTACGTACATCAGATATTTTTTTATTTGTAAATTTCAAGTTCTTGTGATTTCGAAAACTACAAAAAGGTGGTCGTGCTGCAAAATTATTAATGAACTTCTCCAATAAAAAGAAGTACTTTGGATACAGAGGGGGTTCGTTCGAAACCCCCGAACCCCCTTATTGCCACTGATTCATTTTATATTCGGGCCAGAGTTTTCGTAAAATTCAAGTATAGAAATTTGTGGTTATTCGATGTCGCGCCAAAAACATTCGCTGCTGTTAGTAAGAACTATATCAATTTTATTTGCATGTTGATGTTCTCAAGTTTTTTAGATAATGAATGGAAAATTTGAACCGCGGATTGGTGCATCAAATAAGAACAACATCATAAGTGTTTTTTTTTTCTTCTTCTTCTTCTTCTTCTTTTATCGAACATTTTTTATAGCGCCTTAATTTTTTAATTTTTTTTTTAACATTTAACGCGAGGTTTAAATATTAATTGATCTGCGCAAAATAATATTCTCGATATCATAGAAACGGTGTAAGAACTTAAGTTCGTCAGCAACGTACATATCTAAACTACGTGTTCTCAGTATATGTCACAGGGCAAATTTTATGGAAACTCCTCATATTTACACAGATGATTATGGACCAAAAAAGCAACCGGCCATAAAAAAAAGATATAAATAAATAGATTACAAAAAAAGAAAGCAAAAAAATAATTTCATTAAGCAAATACCGTTCTCATAATGCAAGTCGGTTATTTACTTTTGAATCATCACGAAACCTGGCCAGTGAATAGTTCGACATCGTCCCAATGATGATGTCATGGCGTCAACTTTGCGTGCCGCCGATCCCTAACCTTGGCAGCCTTATGACAGAGTGTATGCCCATTTCAAAATTTTCGAAATTCTGTTTAGTGTACCATTGTGTGAGATTTGGGGATATTTTGAAATGACTTACAATCATGGCCGCTGTTTAAATGTAGTTACCTTAAGTTTCATTCCCAAGGGGAAAAAAACAACTCAGATTCACTTCTCAAGTGAAATACACTCGCAAGAGTGGAGATTATTGGTTAATCTATGATTGAATTTAAGAAACTATGGATTTATCAATGGATGGTTGTTAAATGTGATATATTTACAAAATATAGATAAATATTGTTTATCATAAATAATGAAACCGGTCTCCGACCGGTATGAAACGTTCAATACTCAACGTCAAAATCAGAGTAAAGTGACTGCTGCCCAAGGTGGATTGCCCAACGAAAATAATCTGTAATATTGGTGGCATATCACAACAATTAAACGAATGCACAAACAAAAAGACAATGCGGATCAACAAGCTATTGGTATATTCATGGAACAAAAGAACGGGGTCCGAAAAACATGGCAGTCGTTTTTATAGTCTCAAAGTTACAATGTACGAAAAGGTGAATAATGGGCCCTGCCGCATAAAGCCAAGAAAGGAATCAGCAATTTTCATTAAAACATCCGGTTTCGTAATGTCAAGATACATAAATTTATTTTCCAAGGAATTCAATGAAATCATGAAAATTAAAGTGAGTATGATCCAGAGACAAACCCGAATTTAACGATGGCCAATTCGGAATATCCAAAGGAGAAAAGAAATTGGACTAAAGTCGGAAAAACGCTCTTCGCTGGTGGTAATTATGTTTTTATCTTTTCTCTTTAAAAAAAAAAAAAGCTGCTTAGATCGAAACAGACAACAACTACCCTCGGTATTAGGGCTTATCCTGGTTTACCATATTTCCGTTGTCAGAATTTTAAAATCAATAGGAGACCTTGTTCCTAAATTTTCCATTTTAAAAATTCATGCTTTTGTTAAAAATAGCAGTGAGGATATATGGCTCTTTGGCCGAATACAGACAATACAATACAGACAATAGCCTGATAATTCAGGGTGAAATCTTACTTTTTTAATAATGTAATTTGAACAATCAAAGAAGGGCGGCCCGTTACATCTTTAACAACTACACAGACGGAACCCCTGGATGTGTCACTAATATGGTTCAAGACCTACAATGGGACAGCTTAGCCGAACGACGCAAGAACATTCGCCTCACTTTGATGAACCGAGTTGCCCATGGCCTGGTAGATATCGACCGAAATACCTTCCTCCAAGCTAGTGACAGCCGCACTCGAGGCCAGCATCGCTTTTTCCAAGAAAGAACCAACCACCCGATCTACAAGGACTCCTACTTCCCCAGGACAATCAGGGATTGGAACTCTCTTCCGACCAGCACAACATCTGTGAGATCACTGGACTGGTTCAGGCACTGCCTGGCATCCAGATCTCCAGTGGTGCTCGGATAGAAGACAACAACAGACTGTACATAGTTTTTACTCCTGGTTTTTAACCTGTAAAAAGAGATTTTCGTGGGGCTTCTTGTTTTATTTTCGGGGGCGCAGTTACGCAGAACCACTTACGTCAAAAGACCCGGTTCTTACTTGGAAGAAGAAGAACAACAACCATTAAAATCCACAGTGCTCATATTTCCGTGAATCCTTAATTAAAAAGTCCCTTAAACATTACTGGAGTAATGTATGGCCTCAAAATTTTCACAGTAAGTCACATAATCATTTCTCATCTGGGGTAGGATAATAATAGATACATTGAGTCTTTATTTCAAGAATAATAGTTTCCTAACACAACACAAGTACTAAGAAATAAGGAATTTTAGAGGGGATTAGAGTTTTACCGATTTCATGTAATTTATGGTTATATGAAATAATTTCATTCATAGATATTCATTGTTCTAGATCTTTTATGAAAATATAGTGAAAATATTACTGAAATTTTATTGAGTAACTCTAACTGACAATTCACGGTAATAATTATGGTCACTCACGGAAATAGGGTACAACAGGATAGTACTTTGCCAAAAGGAATGGTACAGAATTCTTTTGTAGGAAAGCTAAAAGATGATGATGTCAGATGAATGATGGATGATAAATGGGTTTAAAAGAGGGTGAAATCCTAAAATGATAAAAACACACAGTGGCAGTGCTTAAGGTTTGTGTCGTCAGATTGTGCTCACAGAGGCTAGGCTTTCTCTGGGGGTTGCCATAGTTGCCAAATGGGAAAACAAAATGAATTTTGCGATAAAAAAATGAAATTGGCAAAATGACAGGAGACAAGAAAGTACAAACTTTGACCCAACAGGGATTATTAATTTTGACATAGACTGAGAGGATATTGTGTACACAAGCTCGCAAGCAACTGGCAAATTAGTGAGCCGAAAGGCATGCATGTCAATTAGTAACCTCTTGGCTACCCATAACACTTCTGTGATTGTGTACAAAAATTAACTGTCAATTAAATGTTAATTGACATTTAAATACAATCCCACTTGTTGATGTGCTTTATAAAAGGAACATAAGATTTAATCAAGCACAAGATTTAGAAGAAAAATGGCTCTATATTTGGCTTCTAAAATCCAAATTTGGCTCCATTTTTTTTCAATTTGGCGAAAGTGTTGGCTAAAAGAAATTTTAGTCCAGAGAAGGCCCTGCGAGGACATGAAATGGTTCAGGTCCCCTGCCAGCAAAACACCTGGTGGCAGAGCATTCCACTGAACAATGGTGACAGGAAAGAAGTATTTGTAACAATCTTTTGTGTGGATCTGCCTGAACACCCAGATTTTTCTATTGATATAATCGGGCATGGGGACAGCGACTAGGCCATGAACGATTCGGTAGTATGCAAAGGTGGGCATGTTATCGTTGCTGTGTTTGCAGTGCCAACCTCTCTAACATGGATGTGACTCTTGAGTGTCTGGAAAAATCATCCAAGGCCCGGTGTGAAGCAGGACATTGCACCATTTCGACTTTATTGATGCATCAAGCTGAACCTTGTATGAGGATCCCAAACAAAGCCTGTTTCATTTATGTATTTTGACACTCCAAGAACACCATTCATTATTTCTTAAAAAAGAAGTTATTGAACCACTTTCACTTTGAAAACTGCACATAAACTCATTGTCCCATATCTCATTAAATAAAATTGATATGATTTGAAAAAATAATTTATTTAGTTAATGCCCTACCATAAGTTTGATATAATAACACTGACTAGATATGATTGACAAAATTGAACTAGTTCCAGTACAATTGAACCTGTTTAGAACATATAGTGCCACCTAAGGATTACAACTCTATTTGTCTATACATTACTGCCTAACTCTCCCTTTGGGTATTACTGGCAGTGAATTCGGAGGGAGAGTTTAAAAAAAACTTTTTATCTGTGAAGTGATACTTATAGATTATGATTTGTGGTATAGGTCCATATTTTGAATTAAAAAAACCAACTATTTTTGATTGTTATGCAATTACTCAACAAAAGAAGGGCATGGCAACAACATAGGGCCAAGTTGCCAATGGTCCAAGTTGAAAATAGGTCTAGTTGACTAGTCACTGTTATATGTGGGACTTCAGTTTAATTTAAGTCTGATGTGCGAGGGGTACATTATTGCAGCTAGTGGGACCTCTACTGCTCTTAATTATACCCCCCACCTACGAAGTAGAGGGGGGTATATTGGTTTCACCATGTCTGTCTGTCTGTCCATCCGTCCGTCCGTCCGTCCGTCCGTCCATCCGTCCGTCCGTCCGTAGACCTTTTCGTTTCCGGACTCTAACTCAAGAACCAACTGACCTACAATCATGAAACTTTACACAAATGTTCCTTATGACCCAAGGAAGTGCCCTATTGTTTTTGGGTCATGTAGGTCAAAGGTCAAGGTCACAGTCAGCTTTTGATCAATTTTCGTTTCCGGACTCTAACTCAAGAACCAAGTGGCCTACAATCATGAAAATTTATACAAATGTTCCTTATGACCCAAGGAAGTGCCCTATTGTTTTTGGGTCATGTAGGTCAAAGGTCAAGGTCACAGTCAGCCTTTGTTAAATTTTCGTTTCCGGACTCTAACTCAAGAACCAAGTGGCCTACAATCATGAAACTTTATACAAATGTTCCTTATGACCCAAGGAAGTGCCCTATTGTTTTTGGGTTATATAGGTCAAAGGTCAAGGTCACAGTAGATTTTTGTTAAATTTTCGTTTCCGGACACAAACTTGAGAACCAAGTGACCCACAAGCATGAAACTTTATGCAAATGTTGCTTATGATCCAAGGAAGTGCCCTTTTGTTTTTGGGTCATATAGGTCAAAGGTCAAGGTCACAGTCAATTTTTCATCAATTTTCATTTCTGGACTCTTATCTCAAAAACCAAGTGACCCAGAATCATGAAACTTCATGCAAATGCTACATATGACCTCAATATTAGTTACAAACACATCCTGCACTTATAGCACTTGCATTCTGACAAAGCGCTTGTGGGGGGTATTAGTCCGCTCTGCGACAGTTCTAGTTAAGACAGGGTCACCCTAGTCAATGAATATGGACATCTCAGAGTGAATTACACTTATACAGTAAAACTTGCATTAAGCAACCACTTAGAAAAACAATAAAAATCAGTTGCTTAATGAAAATACATATAGTCGCTTAATTCAATATCTAATGATAAATAAGACGCGTTATATGATAGCATATAAAGATTGGCACATAATCCTTTCTGAATCCTATGATATTCAAAACCACAAGAATCGTCTCATTGAGACAATTCTCTTGGATTCTACCATCATAAGATTCAACAATAAAACATTTTTTTATGCCCCCGCATCGATAGATCGGGGGCATATTGTTTTACCGTTGTCCGTCTGTCCGTCCGTCCGTCTGTCTGTCTGTCTGCAAAAGTTAACCAAAAAACTTAACATTGCCAATATCTTCAAGCCTATTCAAGATACAAGGCTAATATTTGGCATGATGATAGATCTCAATGATCCGCATCCGTTGGTACCAAAGTCAAGGTCATGTGACAAGGTCAAGGTCATCTGTCAAGGTCCAATAACTCCAAAAAGTTAACCAAAAATCTTTACATTGCCAATATCTTCAAGCCTATTCAAGATACAAGGCTCATATTTGGCATGATGATAGATCTCAATGATCCACATCCGCTGGTACCAAAGTCAAGGTCATGTGACAAGGTCAAGGTCATCTGTCAAGGTCAAATAACTCAAAAAGTTAACCAAAAATCTTTACATTGCCAATATCTTCAAGCCTATTCAAGATACAAGGCTCATATTTGGCATGATGATAGATCTCAATGATCCGCATCTGCTGGTACCAAAGTCAAGGTCATGTGACAAGGTCAAGGTCATCTGTCAAGGTCAAACTTTGAAAAAAATGCTGTTACGGGGGCATTTGTGTTTCACAAACACATCTTGTTTCAATTAAGAATATTTATATTTATATTTTCTGAGGTTTTGTTTCGCTGAAGGGACTTTTTTTGAAGGTCGCTTAATAAAAAGGGTCACTTAATAAAGATGGTCGCTCAAGCAATATCCACTGCAATAACAATGTTTAGGTACTAAGGAAAAAAAATGTTATTTTAGATTATCACTTAAGCCGTTGACTTATGACCAAACGAAACAGAAAAATAATATGAAGAACCTGATGTTTGACTGTTGGAAAATATAAAAAAGGTTGTCATTGGATTGCATGAATATTACATACTTGAATGTGCAACATCATTAGTTATAAATTGAGCCTGTGTGTGACATTTCCAACAATTTGAAATTTTCATGAAATACAAACATTGAGAAGTAAAGACAGCTACAAATGATAAATATGAATTTACGCGATGTTCTACAGATACTTTGAGACCTTATCTATCTACAAAACACAATGTGAAGACTCTGGTCAGACTGTGCAGATGCACAGGCTGGTCAGAGCCTTTGCTTTGCGCATATTTGAAATTGTTTGAAATGTCACACACAGGCTCAATTAATAATCCTTGTATGAAAATCTAATCAAGTGAAATTAAACATTCCATTAACTTATTTTCTTTATCACTTTTAGGAACAGCAGGCTGTGTTGCAAAGACGTTTGTTGCTCCTCTGGACCGAGTAAAAATCTTACTACAGGGCCATAATAAGTTTTATAAAAATAATGGTGAGTGAAAGGAAATTTCAGCTTGACTCATTTATTCCTTTCTGTGAAACTTTTTATACCCAACTGTTTGAGTTAGATATACCATAAATGCTCTAAATAGGCTAATACAACCCTGGGTGTTTATTAGAATCATTGTGCTTCTTTTAGAAGGAGATGGATGTTGATTAGAGGTTACAGATGTTAAGACATGGAAATTGGCCAAAAATCTACAGCATTTTAAGACATTCTTCTACGTCTTCACTACTATAAATTTCCAGTATTGAATAAAGGAACTTTTAATGATTAGGTACAATCGAGGAAAATCGAAGAAAAATTTAAAGCAAATCATTAATTTTAGTATTGAATAAGCACAAAAGCAAAGCATTTGGATGGGAAAAGTTAAATTTACCCTCTATTCAAATCACCATGACATCGATCGGTAGGGATGGAGGCCTTAAGTTTTCCGAAATAACATACAAAAAAAAGGTCAATCTTGATCAATCTTGACATCCAAAGAAGGGGAAGGTTTATAATTATTACAGCATGGGGCACTATTGGAACTTTTAATGGTACTCCTATTTACAAGTTCTTCAATCCTTTATTTCAGGTGTTTTGAAGTCCTTACTACAGGTTCATGAAAAAGAGGGCTATAGAGGTTTATTCAAGGGGAACTATGTACAGATGATAAGAGTTTTCCCCTATGCTGCCCTGCAGTTCTTTTCTTATGAATTCTACAAAAAGGTGAGGGAAGAGTTAGATAAGAAGTGATTGATTTTGGAATGATGTTGATTGAATGTGTGTCGCCAATTTTGAGTGAAATTAAAGGGAGATTATCGAATATCGCTAATTTTGTTCAGGATGAACGAAATTTGCAATATGAATTACTTCCCTTTAATAATATATGCATAAGAGTTCTATAAATAGTTTCCTATAACTTTGAGAACCTATCAGGCGCTTAAAATTTCAAATATGTAAGTGAACTTGTGATTGTGTTTCCCGCTTTATTCATTTTGAAGGTATTTGTTGATCTTTTATCTTAAAGTCATTTTGAGTGTTTTTGAATGGTTTGAGTGAGTGAGTATAATGAATGAATGGAGCACTGAGTGAGAGATTGAGAACGGTTTTGATTGAGATGAATGTCAATTTTATGATGTGACTAACTGGCTATGGCTGATCTAAAACCTTATCATGCCCCTTTATCTTTAGATGGATGACATATTATTTTTTTCCTACCTGTCTGTTTGTATCTTGGCTTGTCTCCCAAAATCTTGAATGTTGGCCAAAACTTTTGATTGGTAAGGGATAGTTAGTCCTCATATTTCACTTGAGAATTGCCTGTAACAAGATCATTCTGTCTGTACCATTTTCAAAATCATTTTCAAGTTTTTTTTTGGAAAATTCAAACTTTGACATTGCTTTGACTATTGAATTCCATGTTGTATCAAACCACTGTTTCTTGTAGTGGTTAGAGCATTGATGTTAAATAAACACATCTTATTAGCTCACCTGAGCACACAGTGCTCTAGGTGAGCTTTTGTGATCAGTGAGATGTCCACCTGGTCATCTGTTTGCAAAAGATCCTTTACTAAAAAAAAAACTCGAATTATTGAAACAACTTGATATTAGCCCTATGTTGTGGGACTCTGTATTTTACATAGAAAGTTAGAAACAAAGAACAAAATCTTTAAAACCCTTCTACTACCAAATCATTTAGCTTAAACATATGTTATTTGGCGGTATACATAATCCTATGACCATTTATCAGGACAAATATCAAACTAGAAAATAAGCCCTGTGTTGCTGGATCCTAGGTTTTACATTGAAATAAAATTAAAGCACCAACAATAATCTCTGTCTAAACAACAAGATATACATATATTGAATTTTGCTTTGAGAATTACCATGTGGCCCTTAACACTGCAAATCGCATTTGCCTAAAATTAAGACTGTGTTATTTTGATTCTTTGCTATAGACAGATATCAAGAAGGAAATTTAAACCCTGATGTCTAAATAAGCTCTTTGTGAGCAATTTAGGACCATCATTGCTCTCTTGTTTTTCTATAAAATCCTGTGTTGTTTGCGATCATGTTAATCGCCTCAATGAGATGATTCCAATGATTACCAGCATCACAGGATTTGTGTATGTACAGTCGATATTACTCAAGCCACCACTTCTATTAAGTGACCATTTTCAGAAAGTAACCATCATGAAAAGTCCCTTCACCAAAAGCAAAATCTCTGAAAATGTGCACATTTTTCAATGAAAAATTAGTTATTATTGATCTTATGATGTTGGAACCCATAAGAATTGTCTCAATAATATGATTCTAACAGGTTCCATTATTACAGGGTTCAGTATTAATGATACAACTAAATTTGCTATCTAAATGACCTTATTTTTTTATCCTGAAATATTGTTTTAAGGGACCATTTCCATGAGCGACCACTTTTTAGTGGTCCCCTTAGTAGTTGCTTAACACAAGTTTTACTGTATAGTTAAACATTTAGACCTTAAGACGATTTTATCACCTCTGGTCTGAAAATAAGAACAAAAAGGTCTGTCTTTTTGCTCACCTGAGCATAACATGCTCAAGGTAATCTTTTGTGATCACCCTTTGTCCATCATGTGTTGTTCGTCCTCCGCTGGAAGTCATCAATATTCTTTAAACATATTCTTCTCATTAACCAATGACCAGAATTCAACAAAACTTTGCAGAAATAATCAATGGGTGACCCTTCTCAAAACTTATTTGTCAATTTTGATTGACCACCAACTGTGGGCGTGGTAGGACGGGGCTTATTTTGAGCCTGAAGTCTTTAAACATCTTCTCCTCAGCAACAAATGGGCAGATTTCTATCAAACTTGGCAGAAATGTTCCTTGGGGGACCCTCCTCAAAACTCGGCAGAAGTGGTCCTTGGGTAATCCTTATCAACTTATTTGTTGATTTTTGATTCACCCCTTTGTATGGGCATGGTAGAGCAAGGTTTATTTTGAGCCAAAAATCTTTAGGCATTGTAACCAATGGGTAGATTTCAATAGAACTTGACAAAAATGTTTCTTGGGTGACCCTTCTCAAAACTTGTTCTAGGAATTTTGATTGACCCCCAAAAATGGGCATTGTAGGGTTGGGTTTCTTTTGAGAACAAAAACGTGAAATGTCTGCTTCTCAGTAACTGATGGATGGATTTCAACAAAACCTGGAAGAAATGTTCCTAGGGTGCCCCTTCTGAAAACTTGTTCATGGAATCTTGATTTACCCACCTCCAAATATTGGAGTGGCAGGATGAGCTTATTTTGAGCTCAAAATCTTGTAACATATTCTCCTCAGAAACCAATTGGCAGATTTCCACCAAACTTGGCAGCAATTTTCCTTGGGTGACCCTCTCAAAACTTGTTTGTGGAATTTGATTGACCCCCAAATATGGGTGTGGCATGGAGGGGGCTTATTTTGAGCCTGAAATCTTTAGACATCTTCTTCCCATTTTCCAACAGGCCCAATTCAAACAAACTTGGCAAATATGTTCCTTGGATGACCCTTCTCAAAACTTATTTGTGGATTGATGATTAACCCTCAAATATGGGAGTGGCATGCTCAAAGGGAGCTTCTAGGATCACCCTAGATCCGCCATGCGAAGTGCATCACACATAGTCTGTCATCAACAATATTAAGAACTTCTTCTTCTGAACCACTGGACCAAATTCAATGAAACTTTGCCAAAATGTTCCTTGGGTGACCCTCTTTAAAAATTGTTCACAAAATTCTGATTGATGTGTCTTTGAATGACATCTCCTTATGAAACACTTGGCTGATTTCAATGGAACTTTACCAGAATGTTCCTAACATGACTCTCTTCAAAAATTGTTTGCAAATTTTTGATTGGTCAATAAATATGGTTGCGTGTCTCTGAAATTAAAATGATAAAATGTATTTCACCTCCTAGAATAGACTCAGGTTTTACTAGTTAAGTTTCTATTTTTGGCCTAAGATAATCCTTTGAATGGGTCAAAAGATATATTGTGTATATTTTCAGCAACTCCAAGAGATCACTCACCATGACCACAGACATATTACTCATCTAATGTCAGGATCACTGGCTGGTAAGTTTTTAGCTCATCTGAGCACGGTGAAGGAGAGTTTTTGTGATTGTTAAATGTGTGTCGTATGTTGTGTGTGCCTCATCAGACATCAACAGTTTAATTGTTTACACTCCAGTATGGTCAATCTTCATGAAACTAGTTCGGAAACCCTTGATTTTGACAATTATGACAAACACTTGCAATATAGAAAGCCTTACATAAAGATGGAATGAAGTCAATAGGCTTGTTATTTCAAAATTCAAGTTACTGACTGCATCAAAAGAACGAATATGTATTTGTTGGTATATTAACCCTTGTCATGCTGAATAAAAATCTTTGCATAATAAATGTAAAATCAAAGTGCTAAAAGCACTGGAAGTTACCAAACACAAGTGAGTATTGATTTTGGAAATGCAATGTTTTACACCTTCTGTTTTAAAAATGAAATTCAGGTGGTATGAACTAAGATCAGACTGCACATATGTGCAGGCTGATCTTTGTCTATACCTCCTGTCAAGGCAGGAATATTCAGGGTTTAGAATGACAAAGGTTAAAGCCTTAACCAGTCAATGATGCAATAGTTATACAAGAAAATTCGTATCTGCAGATAATGGTTGTTCATGTTGACATGCTTAGGATAAAGCCTACTGTGTATCTCTAATGAAGTGTCTACATAGATGTTAATGAATGTTGCATGTATGGATTGGCTATATCTATAACAATTAACATTATGGAACTTTTTAGATATGCATGTTTATGTAATTAAACTTCTGGATCAATGATTTATAATAAAAGTTTCTATGGTTCAGTGCCACACAATAACTGTGCTTACAGCACTTTGATTTTTTTTAACAGGCATGACAGCTGTAGTTGCTACCTATCCATTAGATCTGATGAGAGCTAGAATTGCATTCCAAGTGAACGGAGAAGATATTTATTTTGGGGTTGTAAGCACAGTGCATACCATCATAAGGGAGGAAGGAATCTTTGCTTTATATAGAGGGATTACTGCCACATTGCTGGGGATGGTACCTTACGGAGGTAACAGCTTTTTAATATTGATGGTTTAGCGTGAAACTGAAAGTTATAACTGCCTGTATGTTTTTTAGACAGTTACAACTGTTACGTGCTGTTCAATCGTCAAGCCTGAAAGAAATTACAAGGGAAAAATCAAGGTTTATGAAATTTAAAAAAAAAAATTGTTGGACTGAGAAGAAATGGCTTGCCACAATTTCTTTAGCTTGGCTGTTTTGGGAGAAAACCCGAGGTATTGCTATAGCCTTGATGTCCTCGTTTTGTTGTCATCAGCGTGCGAAAACTTCGACATTTTGTTATATCTCTGGTTCTACTGAAGGCATTCACTTGAAACTTGGCACTTGTTCACCATCTAAAGAGCAACCTATACTATCAAGGGGGATAACTAAATGCATTACGTGCAAATTATGCCCCTTTTTTGACTTAGAATTTTTCCACCATACAGCACTGAACAGCCGAGCGTAGGCACCTGTAGGGGGTGCCCTTGTTTTTCTTCAGGGGCAGATTTGTTTGGATATGGATGAAGTAAGGTATTCATAATATGAATACCTTGATTTATCCAATTCCAAAAAAATATGAATTTCATAGGTGTCAGAAGCAAAAATAATGCAATTCAATGACCCAGTGTGAAACAGTTGTAACTCCCTTTGAACATCTTGGTAGTAACAACTGTTTCACACTGAGCCATGGAATTGTAAGAGAGGAATCTTTGCTTTGCACCAAGGCATCACTGGCACATTGTTGGGGATTGTACCTTATGGAGGTAAGATTTGACCCGCTTCTTCTGAAATTCTGCTTTTTGCACCCCTGAAGAAAGGACCTTTGAGGTGAGAGAATTTACTCAAACTTTGATTTTAAGTGAAATGACACTCTATCCAACTGTTCTTTGTTTTGGAACTATTATGTTAATATTTAATGAACAGCTTAATTGGAAATTTTAAAAACATTGATTATATTCAAATTTTAAGTTAGAGTAATTTCTCTTGAAGGGAAAATACGTTTCAGAAAGTTGGGCCCTGAAAACATTGTGGACAAGGAAAGAAATCGAGTCTGTGCATGGTATTTCCAACAATTTCACATATGTGCAATGATGAGACTCAGATCAGTCTGTGTGGTCTGGTCAGAGTCTAAATTATGCGCTCAATAGATGGCTACTTACCTAAAGTCCCTATTTACAATCCATAGTTAATTTTAATGCACTATGTGATTGTTCAGGCTACTCAACATCTTTCAAACATGCACACACAAAATTGTTGGAAATGTCTCATACAGACTCAATTGCTAGTTACAAGCATATTCTTCATTGTTCACAATGTTTTCTTTACATAAGGTTAGGATAGATATCATTGAAATGTTATTATTTTAGAAACATTGAACTGTTCTTCTGAATCTATAAAAGTCAGCTATAGAAACCGCTCAGTTTTAAATTTCAAAAAAGTAATGTACAGTAACTCTTGTAATGTAGAATTCAACTCTGAGGAGTAACTTCCCTTCATCTATCGCCATGTAATTGAATGAAATTCTGATCCAAATTGAAAGAACTTGTTGCTGAGTTGCCTTCTCTGTAAGATTTTGTATCAAGGGAAATACTTATTGTGAAAAAAAGAGGTAAAGGTCATTCGAAAGGGTTGAGGGCAACAAATAAAACCAAGATTATGGAGAGCTTGCTGTTTAGAAGGCTTTGTGTTTCATAACAATACCTTGTGTATGGATACTACAATATGTTCATGCACAAGCATGCAAAATTTCTTGCTCTGAAGGAATGAATGTACATTTTCAACAATTTGAAATCCTTAGATCTGAAAGACACAAATGAAAAAATAAAAATGCTCCATGATTATTTTCTGAATTTTCAGGAATTTCGTTTTACACATTTGAAACAACAAAAGCCTATTTACTTGAAAACTTCCCCAATATATTTGGAGCTCACAATCCAAATAATTCAGGTGGACTGGTTCTAGCTTTGTATGCCAAGTTATTGTGCGGTAGTTTAGCTGGAGCTGTGGCACAGTCTGTTGTGTAAGTAAAATAAAACTTCTCATGTGAACTTCTTTTTCATACAATTGCAATCTGTTTGTTTTTTCCAAAATGTAAAAAAAAATAATACATCTTTTCATCTTATTACCCCTTGACTTATGGCCATAATTCAACAAGGCTGTGTCATACCATGTCATGAAAGTTTTTTATATTTTTTATTAAATAAAAAAGACTAAATAAAACTTCTCAATGTAGTCTTCATTTTCTGTAAGTAGTCATTTTTCAAAGATTTCTTTCAAAGAAAAAAAAATGTTCATGGCTAAAAGAATATTTAAGCCTTAAACTCATGATTTTGTCTTAATTTTTCTTTGAAATAGTGTTCAGAGAAGAAAGTGCTAGAAATAAATTTCAATTTTTAAGTGAAAACCCCTTATGATTGTCTTTAATAATTATTTTTGATTCAGGCCTGTGAGATTCCTTCAATTTTGTTCAGAGTGCAGATTTCTTTTGAGCATAACTTTCAAATTGTAGTAGCATTAATTAAATTTTTCTGTACAAATATGGCTTACAATTTTGTGACAAAGCCTTTTTTCATGGAGAAAAATCCATGTCTGACAGCTGTTATTTTGTGGCTTGCGAGTTATGTACAGAACCTTTTTCCAGATATCCATTAGATGTTACAAGGAGAAAGATCCAGCTATCAACGATGCTTTGTAACCCAGAAAAATATACTGGGTAGGTCAATTTAATTAACTCATTGTGAGACTAAAAATTCTTAAATACTGTCAATTTTAGAATGGTATACATGTAATTTGAAGTGAGTCCATCAATATTCAAGAATTCTGAAAAGTTGGTTTTACTTCTTAATGAAAAAAAATTGAGTACGAAGTTGTTATGTAAGATTCTCTGAAAAGTAAAATTTTAATAAAAAGTAGTCTGTATATATAAAACCTATTCTCAAATTTCAACTTGAGATTTAACCTGTTGTTCTGATTTAAGCCAATATAAATGTATGAATTAAAAAGATGATAGTAATGAGTTGTTATGATTAACAACTTATTGATATCATTTTTTTTGTCTATACATTTATTTGAATTCTTAATTTGAGAAGATTCTCATTTGAGCATGAAAACAGTTTTATAACCTCCGGCCCTGATGTACATGGAGCTTGAGCAGATGATGAAGACCAAGCCTGTAACCCTTGTATATGATAAGCTGAGATAGGTTGGAATGTTGAAAATTAACAACTTTAGAATGATATAAGACTTAAGTAGGATAAGGGATAACATAGTCAAGTCAAATTATGTATGTGTGACACATGCTCATCTCACTGACTTTGACAACTTGTTTTTAGCTCACCTGAGCACGAAGTCCTCAAGGTGAGCTATTGTGATCGTAGAATGTCCGTCGTGCGTCGTCAGTCGTGCGTCGTCCACAATTTCTTTAAACATCTTCTCCTCCTAAACCAGTGGGCCAATCTTGATGAAACTTAGCATGTTGGATGTTCCTTGGGTCAAGCTCTACCAAAGTTGTTCAAATAATTGAAATTCACCCTTAACTTTTCCTTTAACCTTAACAAAAAGGGTGAAAATATGAAAATCTTTAAAAATCTTCTTCTCTGAAACCAGAGGGCAGACAGCTTTCATATTTGGTATGTAGCATCATCTAGTGAACCTCTACCAAGTTTATTCATATCAAGACCCTGGGGTCATATTTGGGCTTTGCCCAGGCCTAACGCTTTTTACATAGAATCAAAGAGCGAAAATCTTTTATCTTCTTTAATCGAAAGCAGATGGCAGACAGCTTTCATATTTGGTATGTAGCATCACCTAGTGGGCCTCTACCAAGTTTGTTCATATCAAGACCCTTGGGTCATATTTGGGCTTTGCACAGGTGCATCCCTTTATCTCTAATGAGCACGAACTGTAAAAAAATGAAATCTTCAAAAATCTTCTTCTATGAAACCAGAAGGCAGGCAGCTTTCATATTTGGTATGTAGCATCATCTAGTAGACCTCTACCAAGTTTGTTCACATCAAGACCCTATGATCATATTTGGGCTACACCTGGGTGCAACCCTTTTTACATAGAATCAAAGAGCGAAAATCTTTTAAAATCTTCTTTAAGATTCCAGAGGGCACACTGCTTTCATTTTTGGTATGTAGCATCATCTAGTGGGCCCCTTCCAAGTTTGTTCATATCAAGACCCTTGGGTCATATTTTGGCTTCACCCGGGCGCATCCCATTCAGCTCATCTGAGCAAGATGGGTGAAAAAAGGAAAACCTTCAAAAATCTTCTTCTCTGAAACCAGAAGGCTGACAGCTTTCATATTTAGTATGTAGCGTCATCGTATGGAACTCTTCCAAGTTTTTTCATATCAAGACCCTTGGGTCAAATTTAGGGTCCACCCGGGTGCATCCCTTTTTACATAGAATCAAAGAGCAAAAAGGCATATCTGTCTAGCTCTACGCTGAAAACGTTCCATGGTATTGATCTTGGGCAATTATCTTCTTTTTGACATCTGCCTATCCAATTAATGTGATGTCTCAGGGGTCAAAGAGACTCAGGTGAGCGATCTAGGACCATCTTGGTCCTCTTGTTTAGCATTACTGGCTGATGGCCACTGGGACTATTGTCATTGTGATGTGTGATCATGCATCCATCTATCTGTGCTCTGTGTGTTCAGGTTGTAAACTCTTCTTAAAAGATTTTTTTCTCAGAAACTACTGAATGAATTTTAACAAAATTTCTCTGACACTCTTTCCCACTTTATGTTTTCCACCAATGGGTTGATAATTGTAGACCTATGTAGAATAGCAGCTGGATGCTTGGAAAGGATGTATTGGTGTGAGAATTACTAAGAATCCGTTGTTAGGTGCTCCATGATATGACTGAAACATCATAACTCAAACAAACAAACAAAATTTCATTGGAATAAACCATGTTTTGTGTGTGCTTTTTCAGAAAGTCTTGGTGGGAGATTCTACACACAGTTTATCAAGAACATGGCATTAAAAAAGGACTATACAGGGGTATTACCATTAATTATATGAGAGTGGTTCCCATGACAGCCATGTCTTTTACAGTGTTTGAAAGTATGAAACAGTTACTCGGACTAGATACTAGTGTGTCTAGATAACCCAGGGTATACTAAAAATCTTAGAGCCAGAAATGGAATTTATTGCTGTTTCATGACAGCCATGTTTTTCACTTTGTTTGAAAGTATTAATCAGTTACTCGGACATATCATGACAACCCTGAGTCAAAACACTGGAGTTAGAAATAGAACTTATTGTCTTTCATGACAGCCAGGTCTATTCCAGTGTTTGAAAGTATGAAACAGTGATTTGCAAAAGATACCAGTCTCCAGATAACCAAAGGTCTAAACACAAGAGCCAGAAATAGATTTTATTGTTGCTTCATGACAGCCGAATCTTTTTCATTGTTTGGAAGTATGAAACGAAGCAGTTATCCAGGGCCTTCTCTGGACTTAAATTTCCTTTTGCAAACACTTTTGCCAAATCGAAAAAAAATAGAGCCAAATTTGGATTTTTGGAGCCAAATTTGGTGCCATTTTTCTTCGAAAAAAATGGGCTTGCTAAAATTTTATATTCCTTTTTATAGCTCACCGTCCAAGGGGATTGTCTTAAAATGTCAATTAACAATTAAAAGACAGCTAATTTTGAGCTCTACTGGCCGAAGGCCACTCGGGCTATTGTCATGGCGTTGTGTCCATCGTGCATCCATCTGTATGTGCGCTGGTCGGAAACTTTTTCTATTGAAATCTTCCCCTCAGAAACTACTGGATGAATTTCAACCAAACTTCTAAGGAATGATCCTTAGGTGACCCTCTTTCAAAGTTGTTGAAATTTTGACCCAATGAAAAAAATGGATTTAATGGGCATGGCTAATTTCCAAAAATGGTAAAAAGTGAGTTTTCTCAGATTCTAATTAATGGATACCAATTAAATTTTATATGAATGATCCTTGGGTGCCCTTTTATCAGACTACCAAAAAATATTGTGATCGAATGAAAAATATCTATTTTATAGGTGGGGGCATTTCTCTATATGTTATATAGTGGACACTTTCAAAATCATTTTCTCAGAATGTAACTAATGGTTATCAAAAAATTTCGCTGCAATGATCCTTGAGTGACCCTTTATCAGTCTGCCAAAAATTATTGTGATCAGATGAAAAATATGTAATTTATTGGCGGAGGCCATTTCTCAATATGTTATATAGTGGAAACTTTGAAAATCATTTTCTCAGAATTTAACCGATCGATATCAAGCAAACTTTACTGGTATGATCCTTGGGTGACCCATTATCATGCAGCCAAAAATTATCGTCATTGGATGAAAAATATGTCTTTTATGGGCGGAGGTCATTTCTCTATATGTTATATAGTAGAGACTTTGAAAATCATTTTCAACATCAGTGGAACCCAAAATATCTAAAAATCTAGTCAAAACTTTGATTTGCTATTACTAGAATTTCAAACCTGTGGAGCAACTCAAGCCATTCGTGGTTCTCTAGTTGTAAACAGTCACAGAAGTGTTATTGATAGCCAAGAGGTTACTTGTTGACACATGTACCTTCCCTTTTAATCAACTGCCAGTCATCCGTGAATGTGTCTGCTGAATATGGCACCTCTTAACCCTTTCCTGTTTTACAAAATTTTGGACCTGTCCAAATTCAAAGATTTTGCAGACCAAATTTTAAAGTGGATTTAATTTGAAAAATTACCATTCAGTAGGGTAGAAAATAGTGTGGAAAAAGAAGAAATTGCTTGTCAGAAGCAATTTCTTCTTTTTTCACAATGTTTTCTCAATCATAAAATCACAGGCACGTAAAAAGCAGGGATTAAACAGCAAAGGGTTAATCTTTGTCAAAATCAATAATCCCTGATGGGTCAAGTTAAGATTTTTTTGTCGCCAGTCATTTCGCTTATTTCATATTGTTATTGCCAATTTCATTTCATTTTCGCATTTGGTGACAATGGCGACCCCCAAAGAAGGCCCAAGTACTTCAAGGTACTTCTCCATTATCAGTTAAATCTGGGTCAAGAATGTTTCCTTGAACCTGTCTGTCTGAAAACTTATGTCAATTAACAGATGAAGAGAGTATTTTTTTATTTCATGGAGGTATGATGCTTAAGACCTCATCACACTGTATGAATATGCTAATTTGATTTATAATTGAGTATGATTAGGCTTCTTTTAGTTTCATTAGTTAGGATTATATTTTAATAATAATTCCTTGGATGATGTTTTAGCCTCTTGAATTGCTAGCTGAAACAGAATGTGGGAAAAGGACATAATAATATTTTGAAAATTATACTACAGTGATCATTGTGACAACATTGCTGTCAGATATGGGGTCCTTTTATAAACCAATTTTTTTTATAAAGTTTGGTGTCTTGCATATTTTTTACCCATAAAGGTTCTGGATAAAAATCATGTCATTTTATTGATATTTTCCCTTTTGGAGACTATCTTTTAAAATAAAAAATTCTTAGTAAACCTTGATGGATACTTATGAAAGATGAACATACTTATTTGATAAATATGAAGGGGTCATTACAACCCTATTGTATCTATCTATTGATATATTGATAGCTCAGCGTATAGTTGTAACTGTCTACGTGCTGATAGACATTTACAACTATTTTGATCTGAGCCATTGTTATAGGAACTCAATATTGTGGACCCATAATAGTTCAGCAACATTTCGAAGCTCATGATCTTTCACAATATTGACCGAGGTTTCCTAATGAAATCATCAGGAAACCATGGCTAACAATGTTAAACTTCATGGCTTCCGAAATGTTGCGGAACGATAACAGGTCCACCACCTTCAAGAGTTTTGCAGTGATTTCTCAATATCTTCATATCTTGTATCTTGAATTTGTGTCCTTTTACAATGTTTAATTGGTGCTATATTTTCAGTCTCTATCTTTTTTATTTCAGCTTTTGATAAATACACATGTTTATCAAATTTAATATTTGATATAAAAATCTTTTAAATAATAGTATTGTACTCTTAAATTGAAACTGATGAATGTTAATGTTATAATAATTATTGTTAGCTTGGCTATTTTCAGAGAATAGCCTAAGGAATTGCTTTGGTGTCTTTGTCGAAATTGTTTTTTTGTCATCGATGGCTTGAAAAAACTTGTACATTAATTGATTTCTCTAGTATAACTGAAAGCATTCACTCAAAACTTGGCAAACATATTTCCTATGAAAAGAGCAATCTACAATATCAAAGGGGATAAATTTAGAGATTTTTTTCAAATTATTCCCCCTTTTCAACTTGGATTGTTTATTCACTATTCAGCAAGAAAGAGCCAAGTCTAAGCACTAGTAAGTGGTGTTAATTTACAGGGATCAACACTAGCAACAGTAACAGTCCTTGGATCTGAGACCTATGGGTTTAAGGGAGGACTGGTTGAGGTAACCATGCTGCAGGTTCTTCAGGCATGTAGTTTAAGGCATTTCTGTGTATTTCAAATGTCATGTTTTTGAAAAATAATTGCCCTTTCCTATACTAAAATTTGCATTACCAAAATGGAAACATTGTAGTAAAAGAAGAAATTGCTTGTCAAAGGCAATTTCTTCTTTCTCAACAATGTTTCCTTGCAATTTATCCCCTCAATGGCTTAAAAATCAAAAACATTTTTCATTCAGGACCTGGTGTTATCAGGGAGGACCTTTATTAATTTTTGATTACAGGTCTTTCAAGCTGGTGGCAAAAAGTTGATAGTGTCAAACCCTGCTGTTGTTATTATTTATTATATAACCAATTTCTGTTGTTTTAGAAACTGTCAAAGATGAAATGTTTATGTTAAAAAGACTCATAGAAATCTGCACCCAACATCATACAACTTTTCTCATTTTCATATCAAAATTTACTCAAGTTCAAATTGAGATTCAAGCTGTAATTCTGTAATAAGACTGTAATAACTGTATGAATATAAATAGAGGATATTGAATGAGTGGTCATTTAATACTGAATTTATTAAACAAGTCATCTATAAACAGATAAAAACGAGGCTGCGCCCAGTTTTTGTCTGTTTTAGATGACAAGTTTAATAAATTCTGTGTTTAATGAGCACGAATTCTATATTCTATTTATAATATGACCCGAATTGTGGCAAAATTGTCAAAATGATTGAAATTCAACATTTCAATTTTCCGCGAAACTTATAACGCCGTTTAAAACTTACGTTACAATATACACATTATGACGTCATTTTCATGGTTACAGAATAGCGTTGCTTTTCGTTTATAGCTCATTTGCATAGTTATTCCACTAGTGTAATAAACACTTGTGTAATATCAAAAATATTCAACGGTGTTATTTCACTCTCACGATGTAGGTCATATTATAAAAGATAATATTTTTAAGTTGCTATAAATAACAACTTATTAATATTATCTTTTATGTTCAAAAATTTATTTGAGTTCTGAGTTAGAGAAAATTCTCAATTAAGAATGAAACAAATTTTATAATCTGGAGCCCTGGTTGTCTTTTCATCATCATCAAAATTTGGGGCCATTTTTATTGAACATTGCCCTTCCATCTGTCTGTGTGTCTCTCATTCTGTCTAAATGTCAGGAACTTCTTTAACCTGAAATGGAATGTTTTGAAGGGTAAACACAAAACTATAGTAAGTTTCTATAAATGTATAGGCACTTTCAAAAGTTTGGTGCTATCATATCAATTTTGCTAAGTCTTGTAAATAATGTTGCCTGTTAGGCTCTTTAGGTAGTCGACGGTAATAGTTCCGCAACATTTCTGAACTCATGAACTTTCACAATATTGACCGAGGTTTCCTAATGAATATCATATGTTAGGAAACCTTGTTTAACACTGTTAAAATTCATTATTTCCTAAATGTTGTTGAACTATTATGGGTTCACTACCTTAAGGCACTTTGATTTTCTTTCGCATTTGCATATTAAATAGTCAAGGTCATTTAAACTTAACCTCAGAAGTACCCATGTAAACGGCAACAGAAAATTTATGAAGGTAAAAAGAAAGATTTCTAACTGACTTTTTCCTTGCTTGCAAGGTGAAGTACAATTTTCTTAAACTTTCACAGATGTTATCATCTTGTTTGCAGGGAAGGATACTGTGTTTATGAAATAGCTTTGTTTTAGAATTTTTTCTAGAATTGCAACACTTTTTCAAGTAAGATGATCCCTTATTCATTGTTAAGCAACAAAATCAGCTAAAAAGATATTTTTATGATTGTTAACAACAATTGGCAAAACTAATATTAGCAGTTTCTTTGAGTCTTTTCTAAATAAAATATACATGTCATAAAGTCTATCGGTCAAATTACGAATACTCAGCATAAAATCTTAACATTTCAGATTACAGTCATTCCCCTGAGTGACAATGTCTTTTAACCCTTTCCTGTTTTTCAAAATTTTGGACCTGTCCAAATTCAAAGGTTTTGCAGACGAAAATTTTAAGTGGATTTAATTTGAAAAATAACCATTCAGTAGGGTAGAAAATAGTGTGGAAAAAGAAGAAATTGCTTGCCAGAAGCAATTTCTTCTTTTTCACAATGTTTTCTCAATCATAAAATCACAGACACATAAAAAGCAGGTATTTAACAGCAAAGGGTTAAGCAACCAATTTTATTATGCGACTCTATTCAAAATCCCCTTCGTAATATAAAAAAAACCACTTACACAGTAGATATTATTGTACTGAAAAAGAGGTTGGTCGCTTGGTACACATTTTGTTTACAAATAAAAAACAGGAGTTTGATCATGATTGAATATGTATATTATTCTGAATGTCTCAATAATTCTTTGTTGTTGAAACTCAATAGTATCATCTCTTTTAGATGAGTCTTTACAACAAAGGATTATTAAGACTTGAGGATAATACTTCCTAGAAATATGCAATGAACCATTGACTTTGGTTTGAATGTCTGAATAAGGGTCCCGGTGCATAATTTATTGTTTCATTTTATTGTTGATCTTTGTAGTACAAAGTCTTTCATTTGTGTTATCTAATTGCATGTATGTTGCTTCTTTGTAATTACCTCATAATTTGTATATATCTTTTTAATTCCTATGTAAAAGAAATATTCATTTAGTTTTTATACATAATCTGTGGCATTTACCATTTAATAAACAGCACTTGACACAAAATTTTAGACTGTTCCAAATTAAATTAAGTTATGATATTAGCTCAAAGTTTAAGATCACAGGGACTGCATTTGCAAGATCGATGGAACCAGTATTCCAATTAGGCATTAACATTTTTTGTCTTATTTCAAATAAAAAAGCAAAAAAAGACACAGAATTTTTCTTAAAGCTATTCTATTTTATTTTGTAATATGTTCATTCAAGTATCATAATAGTTGCTGAATTTATTGCAAATTGAATGATTTGTTTGGTATAAAACTTCTTTTCCAAATCAAAAGCAAACTTTTGTTTCGCAAACCATTCACAGAGCATAAATTTTGATAATGTAGTCTAATTTAGACCCATCACACTGTCAATGTCAGAAAAGCAATATACCAGTCTAATATTGTAATTGTGCTTGTTATACACTTATTCTATATTGATACCATGTATCATCTTAGCATATTTTTGTTGTTTTTGTTGATGTATCATTTTGTACAAAGAAAATCATGGTTTTATCATTCCATTTTGAGTGGTTTGGATAAAGAAAAGATAAGGGAGAAGTTGTCCAGAGAATAAAATTGTTTGATAAGTTAATTGTTGAAAAGTGTTGTTATTTTTTGCAGTTTTCTTTTAAAGACTCAGGGTGTAACAACTGTAAAATGACTATGTTTTTATAGGCAGTTACAACCGTTTCATGCTGAGCCTTTTACATTGTTTATGTAGCCTGGCTATCAGGCTGTCAGTTAGTGTTGAATAACAAGGGCGTAGCGCCCATTACGCAATTTACGCAAGTGCGTAAAAGAAATAATCCTCTGTTGAATAATATCGTAGATGAATGATCAAAACATCAAAACTACAGCTTATTCAAGCTGTAGTTACGATGTTTTGATTATTCACCAATGCTCAACGCATAGAAAGGGAGCAGACGGAGGGCATTCATCTTTCGTCACAGTTCTCATTTCGCCTTTATTTTATAAATTCTTTGGTTGTTGTTTCTGAATGCGTACTAATTTCAAAGTCCTAGATACGCCTATGAATAAGGTTCACCACTCATCTTTAACCAGACTGTTTTTCGGAGAAAACCTGAGGTATTGCTTTAGCCTTGGTGTCGTTGTCCTTGTCATCATCCCGCGAAAACTTTGACATTTTGTGATATCTCTAGTACTACTGAAGGCATTCTCTTGAAACTTGGCACACATGTTCACCATTAAAAGGGAAGCCTATACTATCAAGAGGGATAACTCTAGATGCATTTTGTGCAAATAATGCCCCTTTTTCAACTTAGATTTTTTCACCTTCCAGCACTCAACAGCCAAGCATAGTCAAGCGTAGGCACCCATAGGTGGTGCTCTTTTACTATTTCAAATTACCTCGGCCAGTCCGAGAAATATAAGCTGATAAGACATTATAATTTCTCTAGTTGTATAGCTCATTTCTTTATACTTCAGATCAGTGGGACGGGAGCCAGTCTATTGTTTATGCATCACCTAGGTAATTAAGGGAACCACTCCTCTGACATTTACAGTTAGTTACATTGTGAAATTGACATTCACTCCAATCAAAACCATTCTAAATTGCTCATTCAGCGCTCCATTCATTCCAAACACTCACTCAAATTTAGAATCGACAACCTCGTTCATAAAAAAATTGAAAGAGAAAAATCGAGTTTTCACTGACATAATTCAAATTGTAAATGTCTGATAGGTTCTTGAAGAAATAGGGAGCTATCTATAGAACTTTTATGAATATCTTATTAAAGGGAGGATATCAATATTGCTAATTTTGTTCATTATGAACAAAATTTGCAATATTGGATTACCTCCCATTAAATTCACTCAAAACTCGCTCCACACATTCATTCAATTTCATTCCTAAATCATTCCAAAATCATTCACCTTGTCAATTTCACGATGTTGTCAACTGTACTCATGCTTCCATATCCTGAATCAGGAAAGATGCCATTCTCAAAGCCCTTGCGTAAATGTCACTCTCCTTTCATTATTGAAGTGATAAATCAAGAGGTCAGCGCAACTCTATTGTTAAAGCCTAAAAATATATATAGGTACTTACAATAGTGTTGCGCTGACCCCTTGAAATGTAGTCTACGGAATGAATACATCAATGGGTTACTACGTACGAGAATGGGCAGATCCATGCAATTAAGGAATTAACACTGGGTTGTAATGTTGTTTATCTGTATAGTTAGTTACAATAGTTTTGTACCTATCCATTCAGTTGATAGACGGGTCCCCTCTGGCAGAATCACTTCTTAGATTGTTTTACCCCAGAGGTAGACTCAGAAAATGTTCGGGCGAGGGTGCCAAACACCCCCCCCCCCTCTGAACCCTAATTATTTAGTTTTGTTTTTACTTATTTTTTTTAAGTTTGATTATCATAATAGATAAAGCCTAAGCTCAAAGAGTCTCTCTCAAACACTCAATCCGGATTTTTTCACGTCCTGGAGAGGGAGGTAGTGGTTTAAACCCACTGCTACCCTATTCTGCAGCTGGTTAAAAACTTATTTCTTTTTCATGTAGAATTTCAATTTACAAATCTGCTGTTCACAACAAGATTTTTTTGTGAAGAAAATTTTGACAAACTGTTTAAACTAAGATCACAGTTGTGCAGTCATTCGCTGCGTACCTTATTCTTGATTATCTTAAATTAAAATCTTAAGATATACTCATCGATATGTCCAAAAAAGATAAGAAATGTGTTAAGACTAAAAGTCAGCAGAATAAGAGTTAAAATAAGGTAAATCTACGAAAGCAAACCATCTTTGGTATTTTTATTCCCTATACAGAAAGCATGGATATGCTGATGTACCTTAAAATATAAGTAAAAATGATATATTCCTTTTTCAACTCTGTTTTGATGTTGTTTTTTAATTGTCTGCTAGACTAAGTTTTAAAACAACAACAAAAAGGACTTTTTATGAGGATATATTGACTTTCAAAATGCGTCAGTTATACAGGCTATAAATAGACAGGAGTGTAACCAATCAGTAACTTCCCGCGAAATCATAATAATATTTACCTCCCTTTGACTGTAAAAATATTATACAAATTGAAGCTGTATTATTTCATGTCAAGGAATCCAACATGATTTACTGTAGGTCAGACTACCTGCCTGTCTGTAAATGTCTCTCTATCCGTACAGGCAATATAATAATGAAATTTTGTCCCCGACTCCTCCTTTATTTTTTCCTATTTTATCAGGCACACGTAGATGCAATGCTCATTAAGGTAGCGGAACTGCAATTGTTCCGCAAAATTTCGGACGACATGTCCTTTCACAATTTTGACCGAGGTTTCCTTATGAAACCTCAGTTAACAATGTTAAAGTTCATTACTTCTGAAACGTTGCAGAACTATTACGGGTTCACTACCTTGGCATTGTGCAAGTTAAAATCCCTTTGGCACAATCGCATATCAAAAAATAAATGCTAACCTCGGGGTTAACCATACATGTATAATGGTCTTTAAGTTCTTTATTACAAAGGACAATTGTCCATATTGCATGCAATTACAAATATAAACTTACATAAACAAGTATATAACTATACGTGTCCCGAGGTGACGGTCTAACAGACATTAATGGTTAAATACAAACAATCAATAAATTAAGATGAGTGAACTGGTACACATGAACAAGGGATATATATATATATATATATATATATATATATATATATATATATATATATATATATATATATATATATATATATATATATATATATATATATATATATATATATATATATATATATATATATATATATATATATATATATATATATATATATATATATATATATATATATATATATATATATATATATATATATAAGACGGAAAAGATATGGGTGATCCGGTAAAACCGGATCGACCGACACAAGTAAAATACAAATGAAAATAAAAAGTTAGACTTCACTTGCCTATAATGATGATATTTAATTAAATTTTCAGCTATACAAACATGTTTCGGCTATCGCCTCATCAGTGTTAACGTCGTTTAACGTCGTATAACGTCGTTGCTAATAGATAACGTCATTTTGACGTCATTTCCTTCGTAACGTCAATATATATTTATATATATATATATATATAATCGTCGAGAGAAAAGCATAATGATTTGATTTTTTTCGCTGTGCCATTAAAACCTCGTAACCACACTTAACTAAACGTCTTAAATACAAAGAGTTGATGACACAGTTGGACGCGCATTTTTGAAAGTGTTAATAAATACACATACACATACATACACATACATATATACATGCACATATACATACACATATACATATACATACATATATACATACACACATATATATATCTTTTAGAAATTACAATCATCGGAATGAACTTTGTTTCGAGAAAGGATGAAAATGGAAAATTCCTAGCTGTGTGTTGTTGTTGCTGCTGTTGTTGTTGTTGTTTTGCTTTATTAACCTTCGTTTGAGATGTATAGACATATTGTGTTTTGCATAAGAGAATAACCGTAGTTAGAGTGGGCGAGCAGAATCAAGTAGAGACAGCTTAGATAAGCTGTAGCTACGAACTTCTGGTCACCCAACAACAGAGAATATAACATTAAACGTATCTAATACAAGTGGATGTGAAGAGAAAATTCTATATTTCATTTCAATCACTATGATCGACTTAATCAGTTAACTCTTTTTTATTTAATCTAAACCATTTATCAATTGATTCCAGAAATCGGTATCGCTTCGACGAAAAGAAATTCGAAGCCTTTTTTGTTTCTGGATTTAAAATCAATTCCAGTTTCCAAAAATTCTATTATTTAATATATATTTATTTTTTTCGTAAAAATTGTTTTGTAATAAATTGCCTCCAAAGAAAAATATGAGCGAAAGTAGGAGGCGTCATACGAATATTAAACCATTGTCATGCGCCTAAACATTTAAAAGAACCGATAAAATAACTAGGGTATGCGAATTGGTAAGCGTTAACATTCGTATCAAAGTAATATAAGATTAAGGAATATTCTACGATTGAATTACATTTCGAAGGTGTAATTACATGGATAGAGTAAGGCACTTTTTTTCTAAATAGAAAAAATGGTTATACTGGTTGTCCGTAAACTTTTGTGATGCAATTTGGTTAAGGTACTGCGATGGTAAGTAATTTTGTGCCCTGAACGTGTAGGTCCGATCGCATAACAAAAAGTTCATGTAACTTAACTCAGAGTTAAGTCTAACAACAACCTAGGAAGTCAAAACCGTTTTTGAACGTTTTGGAAATGTTTGCAAGTGCATTCATGTATAATTCCGGGTAAAATTTTAGGAGTTCACAAAATGTTTCCTTCTTTTTTCAAATTAAATCCTCTTTAAATTTTCGTCTGCAAAACCTTTGAATTTGGACAGGTCTAGAATTTTGTAAAACAGGAAAGGGTTAAAGTCTTAGCATTAGAAAATTGATAGGCTGGCAGATTGTTTTTTTCGGTGAACCTCTTGTCAGTTTGCCGCTGCTCAAAACTTAGCCTTAGAACATTTCATTGTATTTTCAAACCTTTTAAGTACCAAGTCTGATATCTAGGTTGAGTCTTTCTTGTTTACAACAAGACGGAAATGGCAAAATTTTAAATCTCACTCCCAAAGCTTTACTAGAAAAAATAACTTATAAACTTACATTTTCTTCAACTCAACCCTTGTCATCCTAAACCCGGAATATTCTTCCTTTGGCAGAACATATAGACAAAGATCAGTCTTCACATATGTGCAGTCCGATTTTAGTCTGCGTAATCAATTATAAGTTCTTATGTTATTTTTCTAACATGTCTTTTTCTTTGTTGATGCCAAAAAGTAGGTTTTTTATGTGAAAAGGTTTAATGGCACACGACATTCAAAAACCCTTTTCTAGTCACCGCACTCGTATACAGTTCAAAACAACGTGAAATTGACAAGATGAATGATTTTGGAATAAATTTGAATGAGTGTGTGAAGCGAATTTTGAGTGAAATTAAAGGAAGGTAATCCGATAGCGCTAATTTTGTTCAGGGTGAACAAAATTAGCCATATTTATTTCCTCCCCTTGAATAAATAAAAATACAAATTCTCATTTTTTATGTCAGTGAAATCACGATATACGCCTATCTATATTTATTTTGAATGTACATGTAGCTGTTGATGATATATTTTTTGGTCATTTTAGAGCGTTTTTGAACGATAACAGTAATTGTTTGGAATGGATGATAGGAGCGCTGAGTGGTTTAGTCAATTTCACGATGTAACTAACTGTAAAGCCAATTTCTAGATCCCAGCTCTCGACTAAAACCCAGGATAAGTGTTAGCAAATAACAACCCTGTCAAAGTGATCCAAACTGACATTTTCAATAAAGGACCGCGACCAAGTGTACACAACAAAGTTTTAAAATACGACATCCGTAAGACAGCGGATTAAAATGTTCAAAGAATTTAACTAGAAAGCCATGAATGGCTTGTGTCGCTCCACAGGCTTGAATTTCTTGTAGTAGCAAATCTAAGTTTTGACTAGATTTTTAGATATTTTGGGTTATACTGATGTTGAAATGATTTTCAAAGTTTTCACTATTATAACATATAGAGAAATGACCTCCGTCCATAAAATACAAATTTTTCATCCTATCACAATAATTGTTGGTAGACTGATAAAGGGTCACCCAAGGATCATTCATGTTAAATTTGGTTGATATCTATCAGTTAGATTAAGAGAAAATAATTTTCAAAGTTTCCATTATATAACATATAGAGAAATGACCTCCGTCCATAAAATACATATTTTTTCATCCGATCACAATAATTGATGGTAGACTGTTAAAGGGTCACCCAAGGATCATTCATATTAAATTTGGTTGATATCTATCAATTAGATTATGAGAAAATGATTTTCAAAGTTTCCACTATATAACATATAGAGAAATGACCTCCGCCCATAAAATACATATTTTTCATCCGATCACAATAATTGTAGGTAGACTGATAAAGGGTCACCCAAGGATCATTCATGTAAAATTTGGTTGATATCTATCAATTAGATTCTGAGAAAATGGTTATCAAAGTTTCCACTATATAACATATAGTGAAATGACCTCCGCCCATAAAATACATATTTTTCATCCGATCATAATAATTTTTTGTAGACTACTAAAGGGTCACCCAAGCACCATTCATGTAAAATTTAATTGGTATCCATCAATTAGAACCTGAGAAAAGTCACTTTTTACCATATTTGGAAATTAGCCACGCCCATAAAATCCATGTTTTTCATTGGATCAAAATTTCTTGAACAACTTTGAAAGAGGGTCACCCAAGGATCATTCCTGTGAATTTTGGTTGAAATCCATCCAGTAGTTTCTGAGGAGAAGATTTTTAAAGAAAAAGTTTACGACCTGACGCACGGACGCACGGACGCACGGACGGACGCACGACGGACACAACGCCATGACAATAGCCCCAGTGGCTTTCAGCCAGTGGAGCTAATAAAACGAGAAGAAACGTATTGGGAGATGTGTCAAGTTTTATCTATAGTCGCAAATTTGATTTGAAGGCCCACCCATCGACCCGAAATGTTGGTTGTTGTATTTTTTTGTTTTGTTTTGCTTTGTCTTTTTACTTACAGTATCTGTTGCTTTTGATATAACGGCACTTCGTTCTAAACGCTCAAATTATCCCATGTTTTATTCGCTCTCCTGGATTGGGAAGCGTCTGATCGGTCCATGATATTTATTCATGGATAAAATTCATAGATTTTCATTCAAAGAAGGCAATCAAATAATGCTCATTTTGTTCATGTTGAACAAAATCAGCGAAATTTTATTACCCCCTTTAAATCTTAATCATAACTGGCTCATCCGACTCATTTTTATTCAATTCCGAAATCATTACTAGATCATTTATTTTGTTTGTTTCACGATTTTCCGAACTATATAACTATAGACATAGTGCTATACATAAGGATAAAAGGTTCACAGGGGCAAATGGTTGCCTGGCTCCCAGGCTGATAGTAAGTGTTCAGTTTAAAGTAAATGAGGTACACAACTCATATTTGCTATATCATCCTATCCAAATTACCTCCCATATTCTCAAAAAACTGATCGGATAGTCATAGAATATAAGCTGATTAGAAATTATGCACTTTCTTTGGTTGAGTTTTGCTCATTTCATAATACTTATGATCAGTAGGACGGAAGCCAGTCTAGGGCAAATGGTAACAGGGTCCCCTATCATTTCATTTTTATGATGGATATCATGATTGACAGAGAAATCTCTGAGAAAATTACTTCATACCAAGCTTTGATCATAGGCAAACACAAACAAACATGTAAACAGTCAGTTTTCAGTTTGACATCGATGGTCCGTCGATAATACTGACAGTTAGTCCAGTATATAAGAAATTCTTTCTCTGGGACAAAGGTAGTACGGTTTACAGCCAATAACATTGATAACTTGACACTCCTTCCATTCAAAAGCATTCTAAATCGCCCACTCAGCGCTCCTTACATGTGCATTGATTAGTTCCACAAACTATCTCAATTCTTTCAAAACGCTCAGAAATCACTCGATAAAGTGCGGAAATAGTTCTTAACGCTCAGCCCACTGCATTTAAATCCATTAAATTATTACAGGTGATTTTTATCGGTTCCGTGTAGATAAGGAAGCGCCCGAATAGTCCAATAAACTATTTAATAGATTAATTCTCAGATTTAAATTCAAAGAAAGTGTAAAAAACTCAATAATTTTGTTAGTGCTGAACAAGCTTAGCGATTTTTTATTACCTCCCTTAAACTTCAGTCAAATCACGTTCGTCCCACTCATTTAATTTGATTCCGAAATCATTCACAAATCCATGTCAATTTAACAAGGTTCAGATCTATATTACTGTTATAAGTTTTCACATGTATAGATATAGCTCTATATAACAACAACAAAAGAAAAAAACAACAACCATAAAACACAAGGGCAAAGGGTATCAGGGTTACATACACTTACACAAGTCCTTCATCATTTCATTATTATGATAGTTATTATGATTGACAGGCAAATCTCTGAGAAAATTACTTCATACCCAGCAATGATCATAGGCAACACAAACACAAACAGACAGGCTAATGTTTTTACCAGGCCCCGTAACCCAATCCCCCATCAATCAACACCCCCGTGGGTAAGATCTGTAACACGCTGGGAACCAATTATTTTTTGATGGCCATATGTTATTCCGATTCAGCTTTTTGTCTAGATGATTGAAGACTAAGCTCACATTGCTCAGATCCAATGCCTATCAACTTATTTCAAACATACACCGTAAAATGAAAACAGTTAACAACATCGTGCAATTGAAAAGCTGAATGATATTCAATTTTTCTCATTACAAAAATACGCATTTTCTTTTAAATGTATCTACACGCAGGACCAGTCAGACGCATCAAAATCCACACCAGATGATAAGATCATGGAATGAATGACCGATTTGAATTCAATGTTGATCGTATAAGACGATATTCAAGCGATTTCGGGGCGTTTTTTGAGTGATATTGGTGAGTGTTGAATGGAGCGCCGAGCGAGCGGTTTAAAAAGGTTTTGATCGAAATGAATGTCAAATTCATGATGTTACAATATCTGTATGAGGTTGTTTTGGTTTTAATTTGCAGGGTCTTCTTTTATCTTACACCATGAATAAATAGAGGATATATTATTGAATGAGTGGTCATTGAATACCGCATTTATTGAACGAGTTATTTATAAAAAGATAAAAACTAGGCTGCGCCGAGTTTTTATCTGTTTATAGATGACTCGTTTAATAAATTCGGTATTTGATGAGCACAAATATGATATTTTATTTATTATATGACCCGGGGTTTTTTTGGCGAAAAATTGTCAAAATTCCTGAAATTCAACATTTCAATTTTCCGCGAAACTTTTAACGCCGTTAAAAACTGACGACACAATATATACATTATGACATCATGTTCGCGGATACAAAATAGCGTTGCTATTCGCTCTGAGCTCATTTGCATAGTTATTCCACTAGTGTATTAACACTCGTGAAATATCAAAAATATTCAACGGTGTTATTTCACTCCCGCGATGTTGGTCGTATTATGAATACATATCTTAGAATAGAAGAAATAGGCAAAGGAAGGTCGTCAGTGAATTATCTTAATTCGAAAAACAGAGCAATTAATTGTGAAAGTTTGGGAAGGGTAAGAGCTTATATCGTTTGAAGTTTACTCCTGTGTCATAAGTTTGACAGACAGGCTTTCATTCTGTCAGTTTGAATCTGTTTTCAAACACCCCTCTTCTGAATAAACGATTTATAAGCTCCCAAAATACCACCCGTTCTTTGATCCTCGTATAAACGCACTTAGATTTGCAGACTGGTTTGCGGGGTTTCTGAAGAAACTTGTACGATTTGAGAAGCAAGATGTCTCCGTTTGTTTACCAGTCTAAATCTACAGGTTGCATGGCAACGGAGGCGTTTCGTACGTTGATTTTACAGACATTTTGTTGTAAGTAAGAAATTTTATCAGTTTTAATCTGAAAATTAGTCTATCTAATGGGTAATTTAATGCTCCCAAGGATGGTTTTGATGATGTTTACACTCAATAAAGTATTGAATAACTCTATTGTTTTGATTCTAGATTATCAAATTAAATTATTTAATGTGTTTAGGGATGAAGTGATTACTGACTACCCCAGACAGACAGATTGCAAATGACCGCCCATATTGTTAAGATGTGCCTACTGAGATGACATCTCTGGAATGTTATCTCTGAGACCCACCAAGCGAAAAGGCACCACCTGGAAACGCCGTAAAATAAATATTTCGAAAAAGTATTGAATACAGCATTGGTCAATCAGAAGGCATATTTCGAAAACTGTAACACGGGAAGGGAAATCACCATCCAAGATTCGGCAAATTCGTTGTGCGAAACGTTTTGATCTTGGTAAGCCTAAGCAGGATGCGCAGTCTTACCAAAATCGACTCTTTCCGCACTTCCCAGAAGGTACCCTTTTCACGTGACGGGTCACATTTTTTGTCAGACGAAATCCATTCAACTTAACCTTGGACTGTTTTATTGCAGACTAGATGTATATTGTAAAAGTACAGTTGCAACGGTTTTGATCCTAGACTACGTTTGTACGTACATGTATACTGACACAAAGAAAAGATATGGATTGGCGTTCGTGAACCCCTATATCACAAAATGTAAACCCGACGAAAAAGAAAACAAAAATAAATGAGTATTGTAAAAATTTGAAAAATCATGATTAACGAAATTAATTCGACAGCCTCTTTTATTACGGACGCTACAATAAGTGCTCTTAGCGTCTATTCATCAAATCTTTTTTTGAGACAGAAGCCAAGAAGTTACTTACATACATCTAAGGAAAGTTTTAACAATGGCATATTGACAATATAACAGCTAATGATAAACGCTTTCCTTAGATTCGCCAATAAGCTTTAAAGGCTATGAAATAAGCCATTACTTATAATGCAAACGGAACATTATAAGATATTATGTAAGTCTATGTGCGTAATAAGGCGCCAAATGGCTAATATTCAAAGAGGTGTATTCACGAATGCATGACTTTCGATGCGATTAGAAACATCGTGAAATTGACAAGTTAATTGATTCTGAAATGAATTTTGAATGATATTGTAAAAGTGTTTGGGTCGGGTTTTGAATGATGTTTATGGAAGTTAATCCAATATCGCTAATTTCGTCGGACTACGGCCAAATTAGCAATATTTTTTACCTCCCTTTAAAAACACATTTTCTAATTTGTGTTTCTTCAGGAACCAATCAGCCGATCTAAAATCCACACCAGCGCAAAACATATTTTCATAGTGCCCCAGACGAGCAGAAAATTATCTTGAACCCTGTACAGGTTATTTTATATGCGCGCTTCTTAATGCAAGACGAGCTACAGTTAAAGACAAAGTGAAACTGACATTCACCTCGATCAAAACCATTTTAAATCGCTTACACAGTGCTCCATTCATTCTTTCCAAACACTCACTCAAATCGCTCAAAATCGCTCCGAAATCGGTAAAAACAATTCGAAATCGACCAAAACGATCATCATGTTATTAAAATCATCCTACGATTTTTTGCCTGGTGTGGATTTCAAAATGTTTGATTGGTTCGTAAAGACACAGAAATTGGATAAACCCCTATTTTTTAAAGGGAGATAATAAGTTATCGCGGGACGAAATAAGCGATTATGTATTATCTCCCTTATATTTCATTCATAACTCGCTCCACTCTTCACTCAATTAATTCTCTTCCAATATCATTCAAAGATCACTCACCTTGTCAATTTCACGATGTTCTTACCTGTATGAATAGCCTTCCATCAAGCCTTGGTCGATGTTGGTAAAGGGTTTGGTAAATGACACAATTATCGTTGTATGCGAATTAATTGTAGTAGCGACATTTTGATTTGATCATAAATTCAAATATTTTTTAACTTTGTTCAAGGCATTTCAATGGAAACTTAAGACGAGATAAACGTTTTATTAAAATAGCCGACACTTGCTATTCATGTCTAGCACATTTGTTATTCAGCGTTATTAATTAAGAGTAAATGGGTCCTGCCTCTATGAATCACAAAGCACATATAGGGGAACGTCGCGGTAAAAGGAGGCCAGAAAAGCAGTCGCCTTGTTTACATTGGCCACGGACATCCTACATATCGCAGCATTCATGTTTTGGTATCATAGATTTAATGTCGTATACTGTGTCAAATGGTATGATATTCGTCTTCCAGAATCGTGCAGCATACGCCCATTTATCATACACCAATAAGAACAATCGCTCGGAACGATTTCTGTGACCTCAGACGTAAGTGTATTAATTTTGGGTAAATTTGCATAGTTTCTTAAGTAATGAGGCTTCTGGCGGAAACTTGGTCAATGCGCTTGAAGAAAAGCAATATTCTGCAGCTTTTTGTTGTTGTTGTTGTTGTTGTTGTTGTTGTTGTTGTTTTTCGTCCAGGGAGATCTTTCCCCTTTTTGACATATAATAATTTGATAACAAAACGCAGTGGAACGCGCTTTGTTTTAAAGTTATAATTTGCCAAATTTGATTTAGAATTTGCCGATTCTGTTTTACTCAACATCATCTGGATCCTTGTGACGTCATGTAAGCTTACGTTCAGAACAAGGCGCTTTCATGGCTGCGCCCTTGTAAATCCCGAAGTCTATTGCGTAGGTTCGCCAAGGGTTTCCTATTGACCATTCACCATGGGATTCAGAAGAAAGAGCAAGTAGCCACTAAAATATTATTTACTATGGTTCAATTGTTCAATTTGTTTATATAACTTGTTAAAGTTCGAGGCCTTGGCCTGAATGACAGACTAGAGGTTCCTGTGCGGCAATTGCACGACAATTTGAAGGCAATCACTAGGTCTACTGTATTCAGAAGATCATGTTCAAAAAGCCTTGTTTATATTTGGCTTGTAGAGCCCGTACGGCACCCGTAGAAACCACTACCCCAAAATTGCCCAACGCCAGTGCTGTGGTACACTTTTTTTATATTTTTTTTAGTGTGATTGCACGGTTTGACGGACGCCAAAGATCTCTAGAATTCTTTCAACAAACAGTTAAACTTTATTAAAAAAAAAAAAAAAACATCTCAAGCAGTAAGCAGTGACCACGCCACAATCCACACACATGCTGCAAAAGCCTTGCTCAGGCAACGAACGGACGTCGCACGCTAAACGTTCGACGATTTGCTTGTACATCCTTATGCATTATCCTACAGTCCTCGCGGTCACTGTACGTGCAAAGGTGGAGCTCCATTTTTGCAAACCTTTTTTCATCATGATCCCAGCACTTTTTTCGGTGACATTTGTATACGCGAAACTCTACATGCCCCCTTTTAGCGTGACATATCCAATTTGTAAATAAAGTACCGTCAATTGTGTTTACAAATCATTTACAGCAGTCATTCAATTTTGAAGGGTGTCGAATAAATATTGTTGTGTCTTCAAATGGAAGTCGAATGGGAGGCGTGAAAAAAAGCCTCAATTATACGACTTGGAGGTAATGACATATCTTGTAAAAACGGGACATCTTATGTGGCTGTCACACCACAGCGAATGAGAGTAGCGTATGCACAGCTTAAAGAAAGAAAACAAAAATTCTGCTCATATCCACAATTTTACAACGTTCAACTTATTATCCTCACCAACGTTTCATCTTGGCTAAATGACCAGCGTATACGCAGCGAAAACAAAACGGAACGTGTAACGTATGGTTATATATGAAAATGACTGTAATGACGTATACAAAGCTTATGACTGAGTGCATTGAGTCTAGCGACAAGCACCGAGACGATCAGATGCTAACAAGAGGCAAATGACCTTGGCATAAGACGCTTTTTGGCTCCCTAAGAAAATATATGGAATGAAAGTTCTGTGTGCGAGATACAAAATACATGACATTAAAGTATTAAAGAAATAGAGGAAATGGAATGAGTGATCAATTTATACCGACTTTATAAACAAGTCATCTATAAACGGATGAAAACGAGGCTATGTCGTGTTTATATCTGTTATGGATGACGAGTTTCATGAATATGGAATTTTATGAGCACAAATTTAAAATTCTGTTTAAAATACGACCTTTTTTGCGATAAATTAAGAAAGAATCAAGAAATTTATCAAGTCAAGTTATTTTGCGAAACATATAACGCCGTTTTTAAAAATGATGCCATCAATTGCAATATGACGTCATTTTTAAAACGAAAATATAGCGTTGCTATACGTTTAATATGCAGATTGATTCATTTGCAAAGTTTTTTCAGAAGTGAAATAACACCAGTGTAATATCAAAAATGTTCAACGGGGTTATTTCACTCCCGCGACGTAGGTCATATTATAAATCTATATATAGTTAATCTATAAAAACTCTTGGAGCGACTATTAAAATTAACTTTAGATATGGCCCATTTTCGGTTAGACTTTCCGGACCCGATCCATTTGCATTTGACTACGTTTAAGGATGCAGCCTTAACATGGGGAGTAGGATTAAAATGATACTTTCCGTCACCGTATGGCAAGCGCTCTTGACTAAAGAATAACGTACCTTTGACGTCACTCTTGTGTACTAAGCGTATGCCTAGGACATGTGTTGCTTATCACTGTATTGCTTTTGAAAACCGCCGTATAACTGCTGAATTATCAAAAATCGATAATAAAAAGATGCGCAATTTTTTGGCGAGCCTGGGATTCAGGCCCTATTTTTAGAAGTTAGTAACAAGGTAGATAACAAGGTTGAACCATTCAGACCTTAAAATGAGTTAACTCCTCTTGAATCAGGCTCTCAGAAACATATCTTCAATAATGTACCTCTATTAAAGAGACGGCTTCCAGTCAATATTTTGGCTTACATTGCGGTAAAGAAATGTTAACAAAAGCACAACCTTGATTTGACGATAAAGCATCAGGTAGACGTACAAATCTATCGGTTTCTTCCAGAGAGAAAGCACCAGCACGTGTCGAACACGGACACAAGATCTATCGAATATTAATTGGAATGCTTTTGAACTATCCATTTGGCTGTAATATTTGTCATGCTTCTGTCGATATGGATTACTTTCTGTCAATATTAATAAACGCCTGGTGAAAGACTTCCATTTTGAATTTCCGTTTTGGGACAAAATGTGTACACCGGGATGCTAGAATTATTCTGATAAGTCTTGTCAGATCGGCATGAATCTAGAATTTGTCGCTGTTTTATGAACCCGAATCGAAACGATCGGGATCATGTTGTTTTGGCCTGTGTGCTGGTTCCCAAAAAACTTTAAAATTGGCATAAGTTTTGAATGGTTAAGTATATAGCCTTCGTGTTTCATATTACTGTTTTTTGTGACAATACATATATATTTGTTTTAGTATCACTTTCAAGTTCATCTTTCAAGCCGTGTATCATACAGTTAGAAAAATAACGAAATTGACACTCATCACATTCTGAAGTTAGTGGAATCGTTTTAGTTCCGCAACGTTTCGGCACTCATGAACTTTCACATTGTTGACTAAGGTGCCCCTAATGAAAATCCTAGAAAACCTCGGTTAACGCTGTTAAAGTTCATTACTTCCGAAACGTTGCGGATCTATCTAGGGTCCAATACCTTAACCATTTTACATCGCTCAGTTAGAGCTCAATTCTTTCATTCCAAACACTCACTCAAACCATCAAAACGAATAAAATCACTTTAATAATTAGATCAACCAAAATGAAGATCGCTATAATAAATCAACGATTTCACTGTCTTTATTGTTTTTTCTTTTCTATAAGTATTTGATTGGTTCGTGAACGCATATTAAGCTGTTTATAGAACTTGCATGCATGTTCTATTAAAGGCAGGAAAATATAGTTAATTTTGATCTTCCTGAACAAAATTAGCGAGATTGGAATACCTCCCTCTAATTTCACTCATAAATCATTCATCGCACTCATTTTATTTCATTCCAAGATCATTCCTATATCATTCGCCTTCTCAATTTAACGATGTTTTTAACTGTATCTGGTCGAGGTTGGGAGTATCATGACTTAGCTTTGCCTAGTCATAATACTTTTCTCGTAGCAGAGACCAAAAATAACATTGATATTTTAGGACACCTACGTATTTTTCTATTTATTGTACAATCATTTTCCATACTTATAATTTAAAGAAACCTTTCAAATTGAAGAAATTCGGGTCGAAGTGGTCTATGTTAAAATCATGAATATACAAAGCTTTTCTTAAAATAGATATATGGCTAGTATATTCTATGCTATTGTATGAAATGAAAGGCTGTCCACTGACAACCACGCTTCCGCGGGAAGGATCTAAAGCGGAAAAAGGAAATTTAGAATTATATGTACATGGTTTCACGTTAAGAAAAATATACATACACTCAAACAATTATTAACTTTCAATATAACAAACTACAAGTATAAGTAGAATTCGTTTTTCAAGTATAATTGGTGATTGTATACAAATGTATATAGTAATCACAAGTCAAAATAGCGTATTCGAGTAAAAGAATTCGCGTTTTCGACTGTCCGTTTATATACAAAACAAGTCACATTATCGTATCCGAGTTATAGTATGCATTTAAGGCATCTCGATTTCAAGTCAACAATAAGTAAATTATTGCTACGTTTAAGGTATAAACATTGAATGGGGTTGGCCCCCACACCACTTTAACTAAGGTTGGTCCTGGTATGAAGTGTTTGCTGATTTCTTATTTTTTCTTAAAAAATCAAACAAAACTTCCATTTCCGGGATAAGAATCATTAAATCCATTTCACATAAATTTCTTGTCCTTAAAAGAACATGAGAAGATCTATTTTTTTTACAAATAAAAGATCAAAGGTTTCGCTTCAAATACACTCTACTATTAATAATCCATTCGCAAATAATTTAGATGTTTATACAGGTTAAATGTATTAGCTTTAAGCGGATGACCACCCATGATGGCCAGCGCTCCGGCCAGGTAATTGCGTTATCGGGCACGGAAATACTGACCAGACAAACCGCAAACAATCCCCGCTGTCAATCAACCGTCGCCCGACGAAGAACCCCGTATTTATTTACTCTCCAACTAATCCCCTAAATATTAGCGTAACAAATAGATAATTCAATCCGTAGTCGAGGGTTCGCCATCGATAATGATTCCCAGTCCGCGCCGTTTGTCCATAATGATTAACGAGTAGGGGATTTCTAATCGGAAACACCATTGTAGATTAGTTGGAATGCCTTTGAAGTGGTCGTTTAATTGTCAAATCTGTCATGCGCCTGTCGATGCGGATTACTCCCTGTCAATATTAATAAGCGTTTAATTGTATGGTTTCCTCCTTCTCGTTTGGATGATTGACGGAGAAAGCGCGGGAGGTGTCTGGATCACTGGTCAGTAAACATGTTACCTGCTGTAGTTCATAATTGATTTAACGCTTCCACAAATAAATCTTTTGTGACACTTCTCCTTTTATCAAATCCTCGGTTGTGATACTTACTTTGGTACATCAGAATTTCCTTTCATAAGCTTCTTTTGTAGGTTGAAATTGAATACTCTTTCTTACCACGGACCCTAAATATACATGTGAGTCCATGTTCTTACGAAAAAAATCATGTGGAATTTTAAAATACATTTTGAATAAAGCTCAAGACTTGTGCAAATCTGATTTCGTGGCATGAGATATTACCATCAAAAGCACAACTTGCTTCACTAGAGATCCACACCCTGTTTCTAGTACACGATAGGAAGAAGCCCGTAGACTTTGTAACTTACAGTTAAGAACATCGTGAAATTGACACTCATTCCGATCAAAAATCATTCTTAAAAATTTTCACTCGGCGCTCTATTCATTCATTCGAAAGACTCACTCAAATCGATCAAAAACGCTCCAAAATCGTTAGAAAACATTTCGAAATCGTTAAAGGCGATTAACATTTCATGCAAATCGATCAAATTATTCTACGATTTTATTGGCTGATGTGGCTTTCAAAGTGTCTGATTAGTCCACAAAGACACACAAATAGACAAGTACGTATATTTTATTAAAGGGGGGGGGGGGGGTAATAAATATCGGCAATTTTGTTCATCTTGAATAAAATTGCCGATATTTGATTACTTCCCTTTAATTTCACCAAAAACTCGCCCCACACACTCAATCAATTATATTCCAAAAACATCCCAAAACCAATCTCCTGGTCAATTTCATAATGTTCTTGGCTTTACCACCCCCTGCCCAACAAGTATTGTACTGGTAAGAAACCCAGTGGTAGCTTCGTGTTTATCGATGCTTTGCACATATACTGTTAAAGAACCAATTTTTGATCCTCTTATTTCTCTCTAAATTTATGCTTAGATTCTGGATAGACCTAAATCCCACAATCACTTTATTTACACTTTTTGTGTACCCCTGATAACATATATACCTACTATTTGGAAAGATGAAAATATCATTGCTTTGTGTAAAAATAGAGGTACCATACATACCCATCTAACTACAGTCATGTATCTCTTATTTGTATTCCGTGTAAAATGTGAAAAAACAATTCGTCAAGTATTAATGAAATATATGACTGACAATCATCTATTTACGGAAAGTCAATATGGATTCAGAGAGAAACGCAGCTGTGTACTACAATTACTAGATATTCTATATGACATAACCAAGGCTTTTGATGAAAATAATCAGACTGATGTCTTTTATTTAGATATAAAGAAGCCCTTCGACACTGTACCACATAAGCGACTACTTCATAAATTACAGTCATACGGTTTTGGTGATGAAATATTGAACTGGATTAGGGACTTTTTAACTAACCAAAGACAAAGAGTTATAATAGGGATATCTCGGACTGGCAAGACATTACTTCAGGAATACCGCAAGGACTTGTACCTGGTCCTGTTTTGTTCATAATATATATAAATGACATGCCAGACAATTTGAAATCCTGTTTTGAAAATTCCAATTTGAAATCTGCATGTTGAATTTTCGTGGATGACAGTGAGGTTTACATGTGTATTAGTGAACAATCGGACCAAGATGATATTCAAGAGGACTTAATACGAATTTGTGACTGGAGTTCATGGTTACTTCGTATTTCCATCCCAACGTGTAAATCCATTCAGTACGGCTATGTGAGTACCGAGAAAACTTATTACATGAGAGACAAGGATAACCAGATTTTTGGTATACCATCAGCTAAAGAGGAAAAGGCCTTAGAATATTGTGTGAAAAATCATTAAAGTTCAATAAGCGTGTTTTGAATGTCGTGAACAGATGTAAACGTCTCACTGGACTTATTAAAAGAACGTTTAGTTGTATGAACAGAAAAGTATTTCTGCAGCTATATAAGACCTTAATTAGATCTATTGTTGACTATGGAATAGTTGTATGGTTTCCATCAGCAGATAAGAACATACGGCTAATAGAGAATATTCAAAGGCGTGCCGCAAAGATAGTACCCGAATTAAAAGGATTGTCTTATTATGAGGATAGATTGAGAGCATTAAATTTGTCTACACTACTGTACCGAAAACAGAGATTTGACCTCATACAGATTTACAAAATTATCAACGAATGTGACGATATTGATACCGGCAAATTCTTCCATTTCAACGACAACAATACCAAAGGATACATTTTCCGAATAGAGAAACAACATATCAACAACCCTTTAAGACTGAACTCTTTTCCGGCCAGATGTATCAATGATTGGAATGATTTACCTGAAGAAATTGCGTGTAAAGATAGTGTGAACAGTTTCAAATTCGCCTTAGACAAACTGTGATGTAGTAGAAGATTTGTTACATCTTCTATATACTAACTAAAAGTGCTAATTTCAAAACCGGAATCAGAAGAAAGCACTCATGAAAGAAGATCGATGGAGCGAATAATCCAACCATGGCTTTAAGCGAAAGAAGATCGATGGAGCGAATAATCCAACCATGCATGGCTTTAAGTGCTCCGAACGACCACAGTTAACAGTATAGTGAAATCGAACCAAAACCATTCCAAATTACTCGCTCAGCGATCGATTCATAGCATGCAAAACAATCACTCCATTCACCCAAAAAACGCTTCAAAATAGTTAAAAAAAATGAAAGAAACGCTTTGAATAAGTGCATGTGTACCAAAATTTAATTTAAATCGGTTAAATCTTTTCCCGATTTTATCGGCTGATGTGGATTTTTTAGGCACGTGATTGATCGATAAAGACACACAGACAGAAAAGTATGACGATTCAATTAAAGGAAAGCAATAAAACATATTAATTTGACGAAATGAGTGATATCGTATAACCTCCCCTTTTTATTTCATTCAAAACTCGTATCTCTCACTTATTTAAATTCTTCGCGTAGTCATTCAAAAATCCTTTACTTTGTCACGTTGTTATTAACTGTAATAGTGGACACAATATACTGAAATAAGAAAAGCAATTCACTTACCAAGTCTTTGCGGTGTTAGGAGATATTACATACAGGATACAGTAAAGAACATCGTGAAATTAACTCTAATTCCGATCAAAATAATTCTCAACCACTCACTCAATTCTCCATTCATTCACTATAAACACTCACTCAAATTAATCAAAAACGCTCAAAGATCCTCCAAAAACACTCGAAGTCGTTCAATACGATCAACATTTCATTCAAACCGATAAATGAGTGTACACATTTATTGTCGAATATAGATCTCGAAGCGTCTTGTTATTCCGAAAAGATATACAATACTAAATAAAGTTGATATTTTGGAGGGTGGGGTTTATAAATATTGCTAATTTAGTCCAAGAAATATTTTACATGGATTTAGAAGCCAGTTCTTACACTTTAGATTCATCACTTTTGGTATTATGAATTGCTTTTCTGTATGGGTCCGTCGGGCCCGTATATTTATAGATAGATTGCAAAGCTAGACTGATCGATGATGCATGTTCACTCGAGTATCTAGTTTCAGGTAATTCTCAAGATGAAGATCGTGGTTAAGAAGTCCCAGGTTCGAGAAAAAAGGCTTTTGGATACAAATTTTATAGTATTGAAATAAAGCCCCTGTCCGTGTTCATGAACATTTCCGAAACGCAAGAGAATGATCTTAGACGACTGTGTACACAAAAACTAGACTTTTATTCTCAAAGATAAGCTTGAATTTATCATTCCAATATACGGTAATGTAAGTGATTATGGCGCGATATCTTAATATAGACCTAACTTGATGAATATTTATGACCCGCAACATTTCGGACTCCAATTTCAATACCGCTCCATTACCGTTCGTGCGCGCGCGCGTATTTCAGGTGATCAAAATCTAATTTACATATTTTACTATTTGCGGCAGATTATGCGTTTCACGAAAAAGCCGCCGTTTGTCGATTTATTTGTATTTTTAAGCAACTAGTCTTTCATCAGACTAAATCAAGAAAAAATATTCAAAGATTGTTCAAAGATTGTTCACCAAAGAGCGATGTTTTCATCTAAACGCAGACGGGGACTTTAAGCCTTCCGTCCTATATATACTGAATGGAGTGAAAATCAGTCAGTTAAGTAAAATACTAAACATACAGTTAAAGATAACATCTGCACTTGCAATGTTGTCCAAGGGGCGAGCTGATTAAATAGCTTTCGGCCACATACATAAACATACTGTAAACGAATTTAATTCCTTTTTACTTGGAAACATACATTTCTGCGTCATTTGAATTTTTTTTATTCGTGATCAGAATTTCAAGGAAGCAAGGTACAAGTTTCGTTTTATTGCGATCTCAGACATTTTGTTACTACGTAGGCCTATTGGATACAGTCTAAGAGAGCGTTTACACTGTATGTTTAAGCAGATGTGTAAAAGCACATGTGTAAAAGCGTATCTGTCTTTTTGCGTTTACACTGTATGCTTTTACACATCTGCTTCAGTTGACCTCGGTCATGACTGTCAGTCATTTTCAAGATCAAATAGTGTATTGTATTACTGGAATGATGAGGGAATATTTTATCGCTAACCGAAACCAAATGTATATTTGAATAATTTAATTCTATTTGTGTCCATCAATATTCGTATGCTCTGATTGGCTTAAAATTGGTTTCATTGTGCAATGAAAGCAATTTTGAATATGCAGATATTTTGTAAGCTTCCGCGAAAAGTAGTTCAATTAAAAATAAATATTATTATTGACAAATCTTAACGATTGTTGCTTCACGATATTAAGATATGAAGAGATAATTTCTTAATTTCATGGAGGTATGAAACAAAAAATTCTATCACACTCATACATGAATTTGCTTTGCGTATTTATACAATGTGATTATGTTTCTAGTTCACACCCCAATGAAATCAACGAATAGTCTCTTCATAACTTGAATGATAATAAAAACATTGAATTATAGCTCTTTTAATTTTTTTGAATCCTTTTTTCCAGCTTAAGTTGTTTTTAACCTGGAAAATGGTCATAGAATTTTCTGTTTCTGTAATTAATCATTTGATCTCTTTTCTGAACATTTGTTTCACAAAATATTTTATTTCTAATTTAATTCGAGACTGGATGGAGAGGGAGTTATAAGAACTTGATCTTTGATTGATATTATTCATATAAATTTTATAGGCACAAACAAACAAATTAAAAGGTATAGAATTATTTTATAGGTGATGAGACTATACAATTAAGTACAGTAGAAAGACAATTCTTAACTATGTTGCGCCACCAATATTCCTGACATATAGACTGACTATGGTCAATATGTTCTGCAATATCCTGATAAATCAGTAAATTGCATTTTTTTTTCAGTTTTATCATAATTATTTTTTCAATATACTAAGTACCACTGAAAGAACTTATCTATGGTAATAGGTTAATTTTTCTCCCTGGTCATTGATGGAATTATATTTCACAAAATGTGGGTATTTGACAGGCTTTCTCAGAGAGCCGACCAGTAATTGTTTATTTTATCAGCTTATCAGCAGGTCATCAGAGGTATCAATGGTCATTTCGTTATTGAAAAGCAGACGGAAATAGAACATGTTCTATTCCGTATGTTTTGCAGATCTGTTAACAGAACGCTCATTATCTGGGGGTTTACACTGCATGTTTTGACATATATGAAACAGCAGATGTGAAAAAACATACAGTCTAAACCCCCTCTAACGCAAGAAGTTGCATAGTTTAAGATAAAAGATTGATGGGAACAATTTTCCTTAAATTCGTATTTGACCTTCACCCCCTACTCATATTTCACGATTATTTTAAATTATAACCCATCTATCAGCGATACCCTGCTGATTTCCAGTGACTGTTCGACTTAATAATGGCGGCGATGACAGCCCAACCCTTCTAGATCACATTTCCAACGAACATCCCGTTCATCAAGACTTGACTGGGTCCTATGTCCTATCATTCATGTTGTCAATTTACCCAGCATCCCTCTGATAACCCGTCAAACGGCGCAGCTTAATTTAGCACCACGGATAATTTATCTTCTTATTCAAACACGCGAAGAGACAGGACTGCGACTTCTTGGACCTCAGCACGACAAATCAAAGGTCGCACAAGATAGATTGGGTACCAATCTGTCATTGATATATCGAGGGACCAACGTGAAATTGCCACAATGATGTTTCATTGTGTGCCTTAATGGAAGAGGTTGTTAGATTTATTATGGCCGTTGTACGAAACCACGACTTAGTATGCAAACAATTTCTAAAGAGTTAATAACGGTCACTAAGCAATGTTAATGCGGGTCATACATCAGCGAATGAGGTTGCACGGGCGATTGGATTTGCTGTCATTGTTTTATTGTTCTCATAAATCAAACCGAACATATCTGACGGCCAGCAGATTATTGGAATCTGGGCGATTTTCGTTATAAATGACATCCGTAATCACGCGATTCTATCTTGGAGTGCATATCACCAATTGGATTGAAAGGCATCGAAACGTAAGCATGTTTGTGGTAGGGTTTATTACTAATTAAGCTATAATCAACCGAGTAGATGTTAAATAAGCTATTCATTTTCTTATATTATTTCGCATGATAAATATACAGAAATGCTACAGAAAGCGATTTCTTAAATAACGTTAAACAATTATTAGATAAACACACCACCTTACCAGTGAAATTATCTAAAACTTATAATTCGCTTTATAATATGACCGACGTCGCGGGAGTGAAATAACCCCGTTGAATATTTTAGATATTACACGAGTGTTTATTACACTAGTGCAATAACTATGCAAATGAGCTCAGAGCGAATAGCAACGCTATTTTGTAATCGCGAAATTGACGTCATTATGTATATAATTGACGTCATTTTTAAACGACGTTATAAGTTTCGCGGAAAATTGAAATGTTGAATTTCAAGAATTTTGACGACTTTTCGCAAAAATTCGGGTCATATTATGAATAGAATATAAAATTTGTGCTCGTAAAATACCGAATTTATTAAACTCGTTATCTATAGCATATCGTCGGGGTTACCCGGTTCGACCGTCGAATTTAGAGAAACTGCCCCTGACTGTTTAAGCCATATACATACATAGTGATATTCGTTTCCGCGCTATTTCTTGGAAACTGTAGACCGGATTTTAATGAAACTTGGCACACAACTTCACTACCTAGAAAACAAGCGCATATCGTCGGTGTTACTCGGTTCGATCGTCGAATTTAGAGTTACTGCCCCTGACTTTTTAAGCCCTAAAAATACAGAGTGATATTCGTTTCCGCGCTTTTTTTTTTTAAACTACAGACCGGATTTCAATGAAACTTTGCACACAGCTTCACTACAATGAGGACATGCGCATATCGTCGGGGTTACCCGGTTCGACCGTCGAATTTAGAGTTACTGCCCCTGACTGTTTAAGCCATATACATACAGAGTGATATTCGTTTCCGCGCTATTTCTTGAAAACTGTAGACCGGATTTTAATGAAACTTGGCACACAGCTTCACTACAAAGAGGACATGCGCATATCGTCGGTGTTACCCGGTTCGATCGCCGAATTTAGAGTTACTGCCCCTGACTGTTTAAGCCATATACATTCAGAGTGATATTCGTTTCCGGCGCTATTTCTTGAAAACTATAGACCGGATTTCAATGAAACTTGGCACACAGCTGCACTACAAAGAGGACATGCGCATATCGTCGGTGTTACCCGGTTCGATCGTCGAATTTAGAGTAACTGCCCCTGACTTTTAAAAACCTAAAATTACAGAGTGATATTCGTTTCCGCGTTATTTTTTTGAAAACTACAGACCGGATTTCAATGAAACTTGGCACACAGCTTCACTACAATGAGGACATGCGCATATCGTCGGGGCTACCCGATTCGACCGTCGAATTTAGAGTAACTGCCCCTGACTTTTTAAGCCATATACATACATAGTGATATTCGTTTCCGCGCTATTTCTTGAAAACTGTAGACCGGATTTTAATGAAACTTGGCACACAGCTTCACTACAAAGAGGACATGCGCATATCGTCGGGGTACCCGGTTCGATCGTCGAATTTAGAGTAACTGCCCCTGACTTTTTAAGCCCTAAAAATACAGAGTGATATTCGTTTTCGCGCTATTTTTTTGAAAACTACAGACCGGATTTCAATGAAACTTGGCACACAGCTTCACTACAATGAGGACATGCGCATATCGTCGGGGTTACCCGGTTCGACCGTCGAATTTAGAGTTACTGCCCCTGACTGTTTAAGCCATATACATACAGAGTGATATTCGTTTCCGCGCTATTTCTTGAAAACTGTAGACCGGATTTTAATGAAACTTGGCACACATCTTCACTTCAAAGAGGACATGCGCATATCGTCGGGGTTACCCGGTTCGACCGTCGAATTTAGAGTTACTGCCCCTGACTGTTTAAGCCATATACATTCAGAGTGATATTCGTTTCCGGCGCTATTTCTTGAAAACTATAGACCGGATTTCAATGAATCTTGGCACACAGCTTCACTACAAAGAGGACATGCGCATATCGTCGGTGTTACCCGGTTCGATCGTCGAATTTAGAATAACTGCCCCTGACTTTTAAAGCCCTAAAATTACAGAGTGATATTCGTTTCCGCGCTATTTTTTTGAAAACTACAGACCGGATTTCAATGAAACTTGGCACACAGCTTCACTACAATGAGGACATGCGCATATCGTCGGGGTTACCCGGTTCGACCGTCGAATTTAGAGTAACTGCCCCTGACTGTTTAAGCCATATACATACATAGTGATATTCGTTTCCGCGCTATTTCTTGAAAACTGTAGACCGGATTTTAATGAAACTTGGCACACAGCTGCACTACAATGAGGACATGCGCATATCGTCGGTGTTACCCGGTTCGATCGTCGAATTTAGAGTAACTGCCCCTGACTTTTTAAGCCATATACATACAGAGTGATATTCGTTTCCGCGCTATTTTTTTGAAAACTACAGACCGGATTTCAATGAAACTTGGCACACAGCTTCACTACAATGAGGACATGCGCATATCGTCGGGGTTACCCGGTTCGACCGTCGAATTTAGAGTTACTGCCCCTGACTGTTTAAGCCATATACATACAGAGTGATATTCGTTTCCGCGCTATTTCTTGAAAACTGTATACCGGATTTTAATGAAACTTGGCACACAGCTTCACTACAAAGAGGACATGCGCATATCGTCGGGGTTACCCGGTTCGATCGCCGAATTTAGAGTTACTGCCCCTGACTTTTAAAGCCATAAAAATACAGAGTGATATTCGTTTCCGGCGCTATTTCTTGAAAACTATAGACCGGATTTCAATGAAACTTGGCACACAGCTTCACTACAAAGAGGCCATGCGCATATCGTCGGAGTTACCCGGTTCGACCGTCGAATTTAGAGTTACTGCCCCTGACTGTTTAAGCCATATACATACAGAGTGATATTCGTTTCCGCGCTATTTCTAGAAAACTATAGGTTGATGTAGATGGCCTGTACCTAAGTTTGATATTAACTCCATTGACAATGAAAATATGTTCGGCGGGGGATATCAATTCAACGAATTTGCTTGTTGATATAAAAAAAAACTAAGAGATGACAAATGAATTTGCCGAATTGCACTTTGCCCACGTGAGAAGATCTTGTGTAGGAAACATTAAATTTAGTGTGTAAATCATTTCATATGATATGCCAAGCTTTATGTTTGGAGACGAGACGTCGAGTCTATATACAAACGTGAAACACATCTTTGTCAAGATTCAAGAGTTTTAACTATCAACACAATTTTATTTAATTCCAGTCGTGTTCACCAAGATTCGTGCTTTCTAATTGGTTGAAAAAAAAGATTAGTTTGATTCCGCGGAAAGTAGTCCCATAAACAATCAGTAAGTTTCGGGGAAAGGCTTTACATTTTACCCCAAGAAATTAAATTTTAAGAAATGATTTTTTTTGTTGATTTCATGGAGGTTTGAAAAAAAACATTTTTGTTGATTTCATGGAGGTTTGAAACAAAAACCTAATCACACTCATACAGTGTGATGAGATTTTTAGTTTCAAACCTCAATGAAATATACAAATACAAAAATGTACTCTCTTCATCTTTTAAAGATTACACGCATCAGCTGGCAGAGTAGTTTTCGAAATGACGGTCTAGATAAATCCTTTAACTTCAGATTTATTAAGATTGTTCATTTGTATCACATTTTACTAGTAATTAAGAATATCGTGAAATTGACAAGAAAAATCATTTTGGAGTGATTTTAAGGTGAAATTGAATGAGTGTGTGGAGCGAGTTTTGAGTGAAATTTAAGGGAGGTAAACCAATATCTCTAATTTTGTACAAGATGAACAAAATTAGCTATGTTTATTACTTGCTTATAATAAAATATACGTTATTTTCTGTTTGTGTGTCTTTCTAACCAAACCTAACCCTTTCAAATCCTACCAGCCCACAAAATCTTAAAACCATCTCACTTCAATCATATTTCAACATGAAAACTCGAATTTGTTGATTGTGAAAAAAACCTCCCTAATTCCAGGAAATCGAGAAAAAATACTTTCAAAGAAGTCACGCTCAAAACAGGTGTTGCAATATTACGGTTTATTACAGCAAGATTTTTTTTTAAAATCATGAACTGATTGATAACTTTCAGTACCTTACGTAGACATACGTCCTGTACCTGCCATGCAATGTGTCCCTTTACGCCAGATTTAGTGCCGATTTTACTTTAAACCTGTCGTCTACAGAATAAAAACGTCGTTCGCACGCATTTTAAATCCGTTATATTAGCCGAAGTAAATATTTAAAGAGCAATATGTCAACATAAACAACCCGATGTGACAGATCAAAGCGCTGGGCCTGACATCGATGATAATAGAAGACCTATTAAACGCTAATTAATTAGGAGATCAGTGTTATGAAGGGGGTCAGCTCTCAATACCAGTGACGTCATTGAACGGTGTTTTCGATCCTTGTTTTGAAATATACATACACTAGTGATAAATAACAATTTAAGCTTAGGATACTTGAATAAATCCCTCTTAAAATACGCTAGAATTGTAATTCCAATGCACATGTGTGAAAGGTGTTAAATTCAATTCTATAATATCTTTGTAAAACTAACAGCACAATTGTGTTACCCATTCGATTGAACAAAATCCCATAGCAATTCGCAATCTCGAAAACATTCCAACTTGATCACTGTGCATTTTGGTACCAGATGGAGAAGTTTGATTTACTGAAGCAGAATTTGAAATGATAATGCCTAGTTTCACGATTGGTAATTTACATTGTCATCCTTACTGATTCTCCATTGTCTAATTATTGTAACCTAAAGTTAAAAAAATGTACAAATTCTGCATTTTATCTTGGTCGAAACCCAATCACTCGTATTTCGGAACTATTTTTATAAAATCACTAGTTTTAATACATAGTTATAATAATCCAAAATAAAGAATAAATATTATTTGATTTCATTTTTTCTAACTTTTATGAAAATGAAACGATGTAGAGTGGTATTCGTATTAAATTTAATCTTTAAGTAATTAGGAATAGTTAATTATGACGGTGAAGCACTATGCAACGAATAAATAAAATATCTTCAAAGAAATACAACATCAGAAAACAATGGCGTTTCTATTCTCTGGCAAGGGGTCCGGAACCCATTAATACAGTTAACAACATCGTGAAATTGATAAGGTTAATAGACATAGACATAGACGTATTCTTTATTGACACAAACTTACATGAAGTTTCTGGTCAAATGATGTTAATGGTTACGGAATGATTTAGGAATGAAATTGAATGAATGCGTGGTGCGACTTTTGAGTGAATTAAAAGGGAGGTAATCCAGTATTGCAAATTTTGTTCAGGATGAACAAAATTAGCAATATTGATTACCTCCCTTTAGTAAAATATGCATACAAGTTCTATAGATATTTCCATATTTCTTAAAGAACCTATCAGACGCTTCCAATTCAAATTAAATAAGTCAAATCCTGATTTTTTTCCCCAGCTATTTTTATTTTGAACGTAGTTGATGTGATATGTTTTAAAATGGGTTTGAGCGTTTTTGAATGGTATGAGTGAGTGTTTGGAATGAATGAATGGAGCGCTGATTGAGTGACTAAGAATGGTTTTGATTGTTGTGAATGTCAATTTCACGATGTAACTAACTGTACTCAGGGCAGACAAGGGTTGAGGGAAATTTATCTGAAATTGATTGTAGTATTAAAGATTGATTGGCATTCATTGCCCTTAAGATAGAATTCATGTACATTTTCTTCTAACAAATCTTTTCATTCGGAATCCTTTGATCATATTATGTCGCCGGAACCATTAATCTTTCGCTTGACATGGGATTCAAGATCGTGTCGACAGCCTGGCTTCAGTGTCGATGTGGTAGGCTTTTTTAAAGACATGTCTGCATTTCAATGACACTAAAAGGCAAGTTAAATGCATATTTTACTCAGAAACTTTGAAGCACAATTGCATATACAGTTAAACACAATTGACTGTCATTCCAATCAAAACCATTCTAAATCGCTCAATCAACGCTACATTCATTCATTCAAAACACTCACTCAAACGCTCCAAAACAACTAACAATGATAAGATCATCAACCATATTCAAAATAAAATCGTTAGAAAAAATCCAAGAGTTCATTTATATAATTGAAATTTGTAAGCGTATTATGCGTTCCTGAAGGCATAGAAATTTTCTCAAAGAACATGTATGTATGTTTTATCAAAGGGAGGTAACACATATCACTAATTTTGTTCATATTGAACAAAATAAGCGATAATGGATTACCTCCTTTTCATTTCATTTAAAAAAATCGCCCCACATACTCAGTAAATTCCATTCCAAAATCATTCCAAAATCCTTCATCTTGTCAATTTCACGATGTACTTAATTATATTTTGATTTGGGAGTAAATATTATAGTCATTCATTTATTTGTAATAATATAATGTATACGTGTAAATAAATTGGGGAGTAAATTCATTCTTATGATAAATATCTGACATGGGAACGTTTTATTTAAAATAGCGCTTCACCACTAAGAATTTACAAAATTATAGACCATTTGATAGTAACAGTCCGACTCGACTACTTTGAACTTCTTTGATTTCCATGTTGGAGAAAATAAACTGATGATAATTTCCGAAGATATCGTTTCAAATGAACAATATCGACATTTAATTGTCCTTGAGACGATACTTAATTGCCTTCATCTTAATGAAAACAAGAAAAGTCTTGAAGGATTTACAGGGTTCCTGACAAGATGATGTTGTTGTCTGGGTGATTAGAAAATTGTATATGGAACTTTATTCTGAAATCAAGAGCTTAATCCCGATCTGTACAGACATTTATTGCTATAAAATCTAAACGGGTTGAATCATGGGGGATATATTAGATGTTGTATTGAACAACTTTAATGCACTGAGAAATGTTTTCGAAGACATTTATTAGCTCAATGTAGAAAATCCCTTTTCCTCTATGTCGTAAAACCAGCAAGTGATTTAGATTCATTGGTGACTAGCGTAATCAATTCTCGTTCCCAAGAACTAAATATTGGTGAAAAGTATTCCTCCAAAGAACTAGATAATGGCGAAAAGTGCCTTTATCCATCAATTCAAGATTTGCGTTCAAGATGAATACATTTGCGAACGAGTGAAATTGGCTAGACGTTTTCACGTGTAAAGTTAGTAACATTGTGAAATTGACCCTCATCTCGATCAGAATCATTGCACAGCGCTCCTTTCATTCATGCCTAACACTTACCAAAATCATTTTATCAAAGTGTTATAATTACAGTTAACAACATCGTGAAATTAACAAAGTGAATGATTCGTGAATGATTTTTAATAAAATCGAAAGAGTGCGAGGAGCGGGTTTTGAATGAAATTAAAGGGAGGTATTCCAATATCGCAAATTCCGTTCATTCTTAACAAAATAAGCGATATTCATAGCCTCCCTAAAATGAGCATGCAAGTTCTATAATTAGCTTCATATTTCTTCGGAAACCAATCAGACGCTACAACTTTAATTATGTCAATGAAATCGCAATTATTTTTCTATTTGTATTGATTTTGAATTAAGCCGTCTATAATTTTTTTAGTAATTTTGGAGCGTTTTTGAGCGGCTTGGGCGAGTGTTTGGAATGAATGAATGGGCGCTGAGTAAGCGATTTAGAATGGCAGGGCGTCAACTTCTGTCCTATATATGTCCTATATTTTGAAGGCTGTCCTATATTTCAAAGGTGTCCTATATTGTGAACACCTTTGCTATATTTTCAGGAGATAATATAGTGAAAAAAAGAGAGAGATGGTCATTAATATACTAACTACAGCTCCATTTTTAAGTGAAACTGAATTGATGTATCTGTAAAATATTGTACAATACTGATTGTATTTCTATTACTAATTTGTAAAGCAATTGCTTGATGAAAATGAGCTACTCTAGTTTTCAAATGTTTTTTTCCCCACTTTTTAGTGCACCTGAGCAAGAAGTGCTCAAGGTGAACTATTGTGATTGTCTAATGTCTGAGATCCTTCGGACGTGGTCCACAATTTCAGTTGGCCAATCTTGATGAAACTTGGTATAAAAGTTCCTTGGGTTATTCTCTACCAAAGTTGTGTAAAAAATGTAATCCACTCCCTAGTCTGGTTGCCCTGGCATCTGTAAAATGCTAGCTATGAAAATCTCTGAAACCAGAAGGCAGATAGCTTTTATATCTGTTATGTAGCATCAGCTAGTGGATCGCTACTAAGTTAGTTTTCATCCTGTCTTTTTAAGTAATATTTTGGCTCTACCCAGGCACAACCCATATTACATAGAAATAAAGGAGAAAATGTTTAAAAGTCATCTTCTCCAAATCAGAAGCCAGATAGCTTTCATATCTGGTATGTAGCATCATCTTGTGGACCTCAACCAAGTTGGTTTATATCATGTCTTTGCAAGGACACAACCAATATTCCATAGAAATAGATGAGAAAATCTTCTAGTCAGGCGGTCATATGGGTATAAGTGCGCTAGAAATCGAGTTTGTGGGCACATTCGCGGCATGAAGGGCAACAGGGCTTAAGTTGAAGAGTAACATCTGCTCTTTCAGAATCTGCCTGTTGCCCAACCGAAATATCATTATTGGGGTCAATAAATGAGGTCAAAGGTCATAAGGTGCAAAGGGGAGTAAAATTCAAAAATTATGGCATATAGGCTATGAATGAGGGGCATGTGTAAGCCGTGCGTATCAAAATCACATTGTAATGCCTTAAATCTATAGACTAACTGTTTTCTTAACATCATACACAATTATCTTGACATATTTGTCCAACTGTCTGTCATTTTTATCAGTTTTTAAAGGAGGCAAATAAAAGGGAGTGTTGCTTTTTTCAGTTGAACCTATAAAAAACTATTTTGATGCAAACGTTTCTTGCGCGACTCATGTGATCTTTATCTATTTTGGGTGAATATAACTTTTTTTACAATAGACAATAATATCTATAATTGCAAGCGCTTATCCTCTGACTATCCGTGTAATGGTAAAATACGTTACTTTTAAATACTCCATATAGATACTTTATGGTGGCTTATAATTTGTATTCTTTAACAACATTTTTGTGTTCTTTTTATTTCGGGCAGATATAACTTTTTCGCAACTTAATATCATATTTATAATTGTTACCAGGTAAACTATGACTACCAGGGTAATTGTAAAATACGTTACTTTCAAATACTCAACATAGGAAAGATTATTCGACCTTTCACCAGACAACTTAAGCAATACACTTGATAAAAATAATACTGATCAATTATGCTATAGCTAAGAAAATTTTAACAAACTTTGAAGTGAGTGAATGCAAATAATAGATGTAACGAAAGTACTGGTAAAATACGTTATATCCCAAAATTTCGGGTTTAAAATTCGCCTGTATTTCAGTTTTGACTTTCATTTGATTTTGTGTTTTTTGTAATGTTAAATATCGCATAGAACTGTTGTCATAAGACAGGACAAATCACGAAACAATATTTAATGCCATTGTAATCGTCAGCTCTACGGAAGATAAAGTAACGAATGTAACTGTATTTGTTACGAAATGTGATCCTGCCATTTTTTAAAACAATTTAAATCTTTCTTCTATATTAACATTTTCTTGTTCTATTGCTCATTGAGTGGGAATAAATTTCTATACGGATAGAAGCGTAAAAATGCATCTCATGTTACATCATATTATACATCCACAATACTACATTTTGTATATGAGTGCAACCTACCTGTATTGCTTATTTTATGTAAATGAAATCGATAAATGTAGACGAGACCAATTAAAAGTTGGGTCAATGCGCATCACTAAAATCTGCAAATATTGTATTTAGAAAATTATCACGGATGATAAATCGATCACTTTCAGCCGAAAGAACATATCTTACGGTGAAACCTTGGTAGCGAGATACGTTGATACTTTAAAGAATAACGATATTTGAATTCCGGATTAAACAAAAAAAAAACATGGTCTTTATGATCAAATGTTGCCCTTTCGGACAAAAAAAGAACTTAAGAGCAATATTTATGTATCAATACAAATTAAAATTGCGTTTTTGAAAAAAATATCAAAGTGTTACATCCTCGGTTTTACACACGAAAGAGAGTCATTAAATATGCTCACACTATTACCGGTTGTTTTGAAAAAAATGTGGCCTAGGTTTACCACATAGAACAGCAGTCGATCAATGATTATGAAAAACGTATGATCATTAACGGCTCAACCAACAGCCGGTGTGGAAAAGACAATATCTCTAATTCGGTTTCATTCGACGAATTGAGCAGCGAAAAAATACATATCAGACCCTGATAAAAGAGCTTTTTACGTTTAATCAAGTCCAATTGCGTTTCTGTCGTGGTAGAAATTTGATCGACACACTAGTAGCACTGTGCTTTATAACAGCAACTATACAGACGTAAGATTGTGGTTAAAATGTATACTCCTCAAAGTTTGCTAAGCACCAAACTTTTTCGTTGTCCTACAGGATCTTATTAAAAAAACACAAGTTCGCGTTCGTGTTTAGAATTGTACAATAATGTAATGACAAAATATTTAATGTATACATTACCAAATTTGACAGGCAATTTACTCGCAATACTCGTGCAAAATGAAGAATCCCAGTTTCCTTTTCTCATTTTCTATATGTACAGGTTTCGTGTAGATTCTTAGTTTCTGTTTTTCAGTACTTTATTAACTTTAAAGTCGTTACTCATGGCTAATCCAAATGTCAGACGACATTTATCTGTCGAACGATTGTGGTGTGCTGTAGGTATGGTGGAGCAAGGGGCTTCCCACCGTAATGTTAGAATGGTACTGGGAGTTCACCATACTGTTGTAACCAGAGCTTGGACACGATACCAACAGTATAGTACACCTGTAAGGAGATATGGTGGAGGTAGGAGTAGAAGACCGTTTTTGGTAATTCAAGCCCTAAGGAACGGGTTTGCTACGACAACGCAGCTACGTTCCGACCTTCCAAACGCCTCGGGGTGCGAGTTTCGGCTCAAACCATACGAACACGGCTACATCAGCATAACCTGAGGTCAAGAAGACAATGTATTCATATTCCACTGTCCCATCCATTGTCGGCGTCGGTTTACATGGGCATTGGACCACCTTGGTTGGCGCATAATACGCTGGCGTCCCGTGCTATTCAAGGATGAGTCCAGGTTTTGCCTGGACTACACTGATGGCGGACTAAGGTGTGGAGAAGGCCGGGGGAAAGGTTTCATGCAGCAAACATTGCTTAGCACGATCGTTATGGGAATGGTCCATCATGGTTTGGGGTGGCATCAGCTGGGATGGGCGAACTTATCTTGATATTTTAGAAAGAGATACTATAACAGCTCGTAGGTACATTGATGAAATCCTTTATAACCACGTAAGAATTTACGCTGGTACTATTGGGGATGGATTCATTTTAATGGATGATAATGCCCGTCCACACTTGGCCCGTATAGTCAAAGAGTATCGCCAAGAAAAGGGCAATCTACGTCTGGACTGGCCGGCTCGCTCACCGGACTTAAATCCGATAGAGCATATTTGGAATGAGCTACAGGTCCGAGTTTCGGCTCACCAGGTCCAGCCAAGGATACTCCAGGAGCTCGGCTATATCCTTAGAGAAGAATGTTCTGTTATTCTCCAAAAAGTAATCCAGAACTTAATCAGGGGTATGCAGAGGCGCTTTCATACTGTTATTGACAGTGCCGGCTCTCATACTGGTTATTGTACGAAATGCGATTGAAAGAACATCTTTTTTGGTCAAATTCGATTATTTTCAATTTTCAAGAAAAAATTTTTTTTCAGGGTCTCTCTGTTTGGTCTACATTTTAAGTCTTCCTATCATTACAAAGCTTTATTTTTTTTAAAATTTGATAAACTGATGACAATCGACCATTTTCCATCATTCTTATAATCAAATTTCATTTTTTCCTGAAATTAAAGTATAAAAAAGGTTTTGGTGCTTAGCAAACTTTGAGTAGTATATTAAAGATTATAGTTCCGTAAACAAGCTTTTCATCGTAATCACATGTAGCTACATATACTTGAAATAGTAAGATGCAGTGGGATTTCGGAAAAAAAACATATGATACAAGTATAGAACAATGTTTGTCAAAACAACACATTATAACAGATTTTCATTTCAACAGAAAGAAAGGTTAGCGTAAATTGTTCTAAATGAAATAAATTACTTTATAAAGCTTTGTTATTTTAATCATTTTTGATTTGTTATCTATGGAGTGTGTTACTTTTTTTTGTCAGTATATTCACATTAGATATTAAGTGGTATCTTTGAGATTGCCCCTGCAGTTCTCCATTCTATATTATTACATACCGCTGTAATTTGCTAACCTATACATTTTTGAAATCGTTATATCTATTTTCTAGTATTCTACTTGATACACAGTAGCAGTGAATATCTGAAAATATGTAAGAATAGTTTTCGAGTCAAAGTATCTCAGATTTATATTTAATGTCTTGTTTGTCTTCTGCATAATATTATAGGTGCTCGACTCGTGATTTGAGCCCAACATCATCCACACTGTTTATGGGCAATAAACTTAATAGCCAGGGCCAATCAGCCCAGATGTAGAATTGGACTCGTGATTTGAGCACAACATCATCCACACTGTTTATGGGCAATAAACTTAATAGCCAGGGCCAGTCAGCCCAGATGTAGAATTGGGCAGTATTTGGGTTCAAGCCAGTGAATCTCTTCTCTCGTGGCCGTGAAAAGACATTGATATAGTGTTAATATATATGTTAAGGTAAATAAAGTTGGGAAAGTTTTCTATACGCTCAAAAAAGTAAAAAATAAATAACACGTATCTTACAAATAAAAATGGTTCCCGGCGATTAAAATTGTGGCGCGAGACTCCAAATAATAAAGATTTGAAATTAAGGAACGAAACTGAGATATGCATTCCATGAAATACAATAATAACATATCTTCTAAATATCAATTTAAGATTTAATGGGTAACGTATATTACACATTTTTTACCTCACTATGAAAGAATCTTATGTTGTTGTTCAATCAAATGCAATACATATACTTGAAGACGTAAATCACTTTCATTGATATATTTCACTTAAATGTAACAATTTATGCCAATGTTAATAATTTGGGTTTCGACAGCGTAAAATATAGTTACTAACACTTATCTTTAAATATTATTCGAATGTCAAACAATTTTCTTGTGTTCGAGACATTTTGAAAATAAAAAGAAACATTAAAATAAGAAAATGAAAGAAATTCTAAACTTTGATAACTTCATATATTGTATGTTCTTTTAAATCTAATCTAAATGGGTAACGTATTTTACATATATTTGAAAAAATAGAAACATTAAAGAATTATTATCTAATTCTACAAGAGTCTTCAAATCATAACTTGTAATACTTTTTTTACAAATTTACGTTTTTGTCCAAACATATGTGTACTTGTACTTAAGGCCGATTTATCCCTTTCATATGCTGAAAAGTATAACGTCATTAACAAGCAAACGTTTTGTATTTTTTTTTGAGACAGCATTGTTAATATGTTAATGAATCAAATACATCCTCAAAATACGACATAATTGTTAACGTAGGTCTATATAAGGTTAAACAACGCTTTCTGTCTACAATAATAAAGCAGTAGTCTGTTTAGCAAGGTATGTCAGCATTTTTAATCGAGCTAAGGGTTAAAAATATGACCTTACATAAAATAACCCAACACCAAATTTTTTTTTTAAATTAAGAACAAATGGCTCTATAATATTAACTGATGTTGATAAAGATTTTTTTCATTTCAAAGACAAATCGTATATCAAAAACACTTATACCCATAGAAATCGCTTACGTGAAATGTACTTGGTGACCTTTGACCCCATTTGTGACCCCATTTATGATTTTATTTTTGGGCAACAGGGCAAAATCTGTTCAGAGATGGTTGCCGAAGCTTTTTAGCCTAGTGAGACCTTATGTCGCAAAAGTGCCCACACTTCGAAAATTTTCGGTCTAAACCACCAGTCTATTCTCTTAAAGTAGAAGGCAGACAGCTTTAGTATTTTATATGTAGAAACACATAGTGGACCTCTACCAAATATATTTATATCATGCCCCTATGGTCAAATTTTGGCTCTGCCCAGGTGCATCCCATCTAACATAGAAATAAAGAAGGAAATCTTCAAATGGTTCTCTGAAACAAGACGGCAGACAATTTTCATTCACTACCTATTGGACCTCTACCAAGTATTTTCGTATTAAAGCCCTGAGGTCAATTTTGTATGTAGCTTCATCAAGGTGAACAAAACCAAAATAATCTTCCCTCAATCTTGTTCATGGATCAAGGAGACTCTGGTGAGCAAACCAACACCTTATCAGTGCTCTTGTTTAAGTGTATGCTTTTAGCTCACCTGAGCCCAAACGGTGCTCAAGGTGAGCTATTGGGAGAATCACTGTCCATTGTTCGAACATCCACTGTCCCTCTGTCTGTCTGTCCGTCAACAATTTATTTGCAACATCTATTCCTCCTAAAAACATGCTCATCAAGCTGAAACTTCCAATGTTGTTAAAAGACACAAAATCCATCAAACGCTCTAGTTTCCATGACAGCAAAAGGCTGAAAATTAATTACAAACTAAGAAAAACTTAGAAAAAATTAATATCTTCCAAAACAACTTCAAATGGCCAATCAAGCTAAAACTTGGGAGGGGTATTTCTTGGATGAAGCTCAAAGTTGTTAAAGGACTTTAATTCTATCTATAACTCTGGTTGCCAGGGTAGATGTAAATGCCAAAAAGTAGTCAAAACCTTAGAAACAATTCATCTCCTCCTTAACCACTGAACCAATCAATCTGAAACTTGACAGGGATATTTCTTAGGTGACCCTCTACCGAATTTCTAAGGATTGAATTTCATAACAAAACCCTTGGTTGCCATGATTACAGATAGATCTAAAATTAAGAAAGATCTAAAATTAAGAAAAACCTTCCAAATTCTTTCTTTCAAAGTCCTCTTGTATCTGTGTAGCAATATGCTTTAAGCTAAGATTTTAGTATACTACTTTTAACAGGCATGTGGATCTACAGGTTGTGTCCTGATTTATTAAAATTTTCACATTATTTCATCTTAAAACTTTCCTTTGTGGTAAGAAATAATGATAAAATGATGGTAAAGAATGGCTATTGGGACGTTGGCAACCATATGTATTTTCCTATATTTGTCCTATATTTTTACTCTGAAATGTCCTTTATTTCTATATATTTTTCAAAATTTTGAGTTGACGCCCTGGAATGGTTTTAATTGAGATGAAAGTGAATTTCACGATGTAAATAACTGTAAGCTATAGTGCTGTACTGAATCATTGAAACAGTTATTGTTGATTCGGGTTTGCGATTTTAAGTTGTTAAGTTGTTTTTATATAGCCAATCCATTACTAACATTACATTTAAAGAGAACTTTTAAATTATTTAAAAACATTCATTAGAAAAAAGACTAGGATGTCGACAAAATAATTCAACATCTATCTGCCAAATAGAAGAATTGTATCATCCATACTTTAATATACAGACGAATACACCTCCATTCTTTTGATGCGAAAATCTGAAAATAAAAAGTCATCGACAGCTAATAAGGTACTTGTTTAATATATAAGGCATCCTGTATTGTAAGTCTTTGTCAAAATTCAGAAAATGATTTGTAGTGCCGCATTTATTTTGAAATCAAAATATCAAAATAAAATGAAATGAAATATGGAAAAATACATGTGAAAAGCACTTCCAATGTTCATCATTGGCATGATTAAGGTGTCTTAGGGTCAAATGGCCACTTGGAAAGTTGTAGTTACAAGTTTTCGGAAAACTACATGTAGATAAATCACAGGTTGACAGGGACTGAGGCAGATAAAAAACACCAAGATAAAGTTAGAGAGAGAGAGAGAGAGAATTGACACACCAATATATCCACACTCTCTCGGTAAATAGTGCGAAGGGTTAGTGTTATATATAAACTATAAATAAACCTAATGGTATTTACCGTGTCTATTTTTAGACCGGGAATTTTCCTATCTCTTGATACTAATAGGTAAATGTATGTAGAAGATTTTAGATCTTTCTAGAAAGCCCTTTTAGAAAGTGATTCAGACTCTAGAGTATTCTTATGTTCTATGCTATTCCAGATTGTTCTATAGAATTATATAAAGGGATTCCTACAGCATTCTCGGTTCACTTGATTTAGACTAATGGTTTCATTTGGTAGTACTGTGTTAAACTAAAAGGGGATTTCTCGTTATCTTAAAAGTGTGTTTAAAAGCGTGTTTAATTTTGAATTCGAATATTATTGGACTTATTATTTGTGGACCAGGAACTTAATTAAATTGGATCTAAAATTTAAAACTCTAGGATTAAACATTCAAGGTATTGTAATTTGTTTTTGTATTAGTTTCATATTGTCAATAATTCTGTAATTATTGTCAATAAATATTGTTAATTGTAAAGTTTGTTGCTGGCTTCTTTGTTCTTGTTACATTGGCACGTAACAAATTGGGGGCTCGTCTCGAGATACGAACATCAGACAAACAAACAAAACAAAACAAATCAAACAAATTCTTTATTTAAATCTGCTGTTCAAAATTATTTAAGAAATTAATTTCATATTTCAATTTTGATAAATCTAGAGTGCACTTCACTATTATTTATCCAAATCTTACATTCTTATTTGAATACAGCAACAAGCTACCATGTCTTTTGACTTAGAAAAATTTACGCACGAACCTTCCGTGGAGTTATTGAATTTGGGTAAAAAGCCTGATTTGCTCAATCTTGCCAAGCATTATGAATTAAAAGAAGTCAAGTCCTCATTGCGAAAGCATGAAATTAAGAATATTTTGGTTCAATATTTTGTTGATGAGGACATTTTTTATGAAAAGGCTCTGTCTCTCATTGTTGATGTTCCATCAGTTTCAAGCTCAAGAGAGCTTGAACTGTTGAAACTTCAACAAAGGGAGAAGGAATTTGAAATAGAAAGAGAGAGAGAAGAGAGAAAATTACAGGAAAAACAATTAGAAATTGAAAAGAAGGAAAGAGAAAAGCGATTTCAAAGGGAAAAGGAAGAGCGAGAAAGAGAAGAAAGAGAACGAGAAGAAGAGAGAGCAGAGAGAGAGCGAGAAAAAGAACGAGAATTTCAATTACGATTAAAAGAATTAGAAATACAAGATAGAGCAAATCAGCCCAGATATATGTATAATGACCATTTTGATGTAACAAAACATTTTAGGCTTGTTCCTCAATTTCAAGAAATGAAGTTGATACATATTTCGAACATTTTGAAAAAGTTGCAAATAACTTGAAATGGCCAAAGGAGCAATGGACCTTACTTCTCCAAAGTGTCTGAGTAGGAAAAGCTCGCAATATTTATTCGCAACTTAGAACAGAACAAAGCAATGATTATGATACTGTAAAAGAACTCATTCTCAAAGGTTATGAGCTGGTACATGAAGCATACAGACAACAATTTAGAAGTTGTAGAAAAGAATCTGGCCAGACTCACGTTGAATTTGCAAGAAACGAAGAAAAAATATTTGACAGGTGGTGCTATTCTAAGAAAATAGACCAAAATTATGATAATCTTAGACAACTTATATTAATTGAACAATTCAAAAATTTCATTCAATCTGACATTAAGTCACATTTAGATGAAAAAAATGTTGAAACTATACATGAAGCAGCTCGTTTAGCTGATGATTACTACCTTACACACAAAAATTCTTTCGTTAATAAAGCAAAACCTGCTTCCTCACATCCCCAAAATAAATCTATGTCTGGTGGTTCATCTAGCATGTCTAGTCAATCGAATTCACCTAAACCAAAGTCTACTGGTGAAACCAAAGTTCAAAATCCCTTATCTCGAGTACATTGTACTTTTTGTAAAAAAACAGGTCACCTTATTTCAGAATGTTTTAGATTCAAAAGGAAGAAGGAACTGAGTGCAGCCAAACCTACAGGGCTCACCAGCCTTCAGCCTAAATCACAGCCTTCTTTTGAGTTAAATTCAATTGTTAAGGCAGAACCAAATTCGGATTCCTGTATGGAGATTTTTGAACCGTTCATGTTGGATGGTTTTGTATCACTTTCAGGTGATATGTGCCCACCTACCCCTTTTAAAATTTTAAGAGACACAGGAGCTTCTCAATCTCTTATTTTAGCAGATGTTCTGCCTTTTTCTGAGAAGACTTCGTCTGGTACTAGTGTCCTTATTCAGGGTGTAGAGTGTGATGTCATTAATGTTCCTCTTCATAAGGTTAATTTGTCCTCAGATTTGGTTACTGGTTCTGTGGTTGTTGGTGTTAAACATTCTTTACCATTTAAAGGTGTACTTTTATTGCTAGGCAATGACTTAACTGGGGATAAGGTTGTTGTTAATCCTCTTGTAACTGACACACCTAATGTAGGTCAAACAGATGATCCTATTTTGCAGGAAATACCTGAGTTGTACCCGTCATGTGCAGTAACTCGGGGTATGGCTAAAAAAGCTTCCTTGAAAAAATCAAATGATATTGACTTAACTGATACTTTTGTTGGTCAATATTTCAATGACGAGATTAAAAAGTCTTTTAATCTTAGTCTGCCTGATACTCAGACAGACTCGTCAAAACTTTGTCAGTCATCTCCAAGGTCAAATGACCAAGGTCATGAAACGCATTCAAAGTCAAAGTTAATCCAGGAACAGCAAAATGATCCTGAGATTTCAAAGTTAATTGATAGGGCATTACCCGAAAAAGAAATGTCTCAGAATCCTGTTTGTTACTATAAAAAGAATGGTATTCTGATGAGAAAATGGCGACCATTTGATGTCTCAGCTGATGATGATTGGGCTGTTCATTACCAAATTGGTGTTCCAAAGTCATATCGCCATGAAATACTTAGTATAGCCCATGAAAGTCCAATGTCTGGTCATTTAGGTGTAAACAAGACTTATCACAAGATTATTAATCATTTCTTTTGGCCTGGACTTAAATCGGACGGCTCCGAATATTGTAAAAGTTGCCACACTTGTCAAATGGTAGGGACATCTAACCAAGTTTTTTCCAAAAGCAAGGTTACAACCCATTCCAGCTTTTGATGATAATTTCAGTCGAATAATAATAGACTGCGTTGGTCCTTTACCAAAAACTAAGTCAGGTTCTGAATATTTGTTGACAATTATGTGTGCTTCTACTCGCTTCCCAGAAGCAATTCCTTTAAGAAACATTAAGGCAAAGTCAATCATTAAGGCTCTTGTCAAGTTCTTTACTTTTGTTGGCCTTCCAAAATCAGTTCAGTCTGATCAAGGATCACACTTCATGTCAGGCATATTCCAACAGGTTATGCATGAATTAGGTATCAAGCAATATCGGTCATCTGCTTATCACCCTGAAAGTCAAGGTGCTTTAGAAAGTTTTCATCAGACCCTAAAGAATATGATAAGGTCATATTGTTTTGATACTGATAAAAATAGGGATGAAGGTATTCATTTTCTATTATTTGCAGTCAGAGAATCTGTTCAAGAATCTCTTGGCTTTAGCCCCTTTGAGTTAGTTTTTGGTCATTCTGTTCGTGGGCCATTAACACTCTTAAAAGAGAAATTTCTTGCTGATGATGAAACACCCTTGAACTTGTTACAGTATGTTTCTGACTTCAGAAATAAACTGTCTAGGGCATGTGAGGTTGCTAGGTCAAATCTTAAATCATCTCAGAGCAAAATGAAGGCAAGATATGACAAGCATAGTGTTGATAGGAAATTTGAACCAGGTGATAAAGTCCTTGCTCTTTTGCCAATACCTGGCCGACCCTTACAGGCAAGATATTATGGCCCGTATACTATTGATAAGAAAACAAGTGATTTGAATTATATCATCAATACTCCCGGAAGGCGTAAAAATAAACAATTGTGTCATGTGAACATGCTAAAAAAGTATTTTGACAGAGATAGCTCTTTTTCAAAACCAATTACGGTTGTAAACACTGTCCCACAAGAATCAAATGTGATTGAATCAGAAGTTAGTTCAGACTTTAGTAAAAAGTCTGTTCCTGGTCCACCTAAACTTGAGAATTCTAGAATACTAAAGAATCTTGACGACAAACTTTCGCATTTGGAGCCATCCCAACGAAAAGAGCTGAAACAGTTGATTAATGAATATTAACACTTGTTTCCTGACATCCCAACAAGAACTGATAAAATATATCATGATGTCATTGTGGAAGATTCTCAACCAATAAAACAACATCCTTATAGAATGAATCCAATGAAACAAAAAGCCCTTCAAGATGAAGTGAATTACTCATTGGAGAATGATTTTATTGAACCCAGCCAAAGTAATTACAGTTCACCATGTATATTAGTTCCAAAGCCAAATGGAACATACAGAATGTGTACTGACTATCGAAAAGTGAACTCTGTGACAAAAACTGACTCTTTTCCAATACCAAGAATTGATGACTGTATTGACAAATTCGGTAATTCTAAATATGTCACCAAATTTGACCTTCTCAAAGGATTCTGGCAAGTTCCGCTCACTGATAGGGCTAAAGAAGTATCAGCCTTTGCTACTCCAACTGGTCTGTACCAGTACAAAGTTATGCCGTTTGGGATGAAAATTTCTCCTGCGACGTTTCAGCGGCTTGTAAATATTGTTATAGCTGGCTTAGATGGCTGTGACGCATACATCGATGATGTCATCATCTATACAGATACATGGAGTGACCACCTTCAAAGAATCAAACAATTCTTCGACCGTCTAAGTGATGCAAAATTGACTATTAATCTTGGAAAAACAGAATTTTGTCATGCTACTGTTACCTTCTTAGGACATCTTGTTGGACAGGGTCAAGTTAAACCTTTAGAATCTAAGGTCAATGATATCTCTGAGTTTCCTGTGCTTGCTACTAAAAAGCAACTGATGCGATTTCTTGGTATTGCTGGCTACTATAGAAAGTTTTGTAAGAATTTTTCTTTAATAGCTGAACCTTTAACAAATTTATTAAAGAAAAATGTTAAGTTCAAATGGAATGATAACTGTCAAGTTGCCTTTGATCGCTTAAAAGCCATACTAAAGAGCACACCAGTTCTTTCAGCACCTGATTTTGACAAATGTTTCAAATTAGCTGTTGATGCAAGTGATGTTGGTATTGGTGCTGTTCTTTTGCAAGAAGACGATGATGGTATAGATCATCCAGTTTGTTATTATTCTAAAAGATTAAACAAACATCAGAAAAACTACTCCACCATTGAAAAGGAATGTCTTGCTCTGATTTTGGCAATCCAACATTTTGAAGTTTATTTAACATCTGCAACTTCTCCTATAGTTGTATTCAGTGACCACAATCCCTTAAGGTTTCTTCACAAACTTAAGAGTAAGAACCAAAGATTATTGAGGTGGAGTTTGTCACTTCAAGAACTTGATCTTGATGTAAGACACATTAAAGTAAAAGACAACATTATACCAGATGCTCTGTCAAGAGTCTAAAATATTGAATTGTCTTATCTTTAATAAAACATTGAATTTAACAGTTACATTTTACTATATTTTTTGTATATATGCATGTATGTTTGCATATATAACTCTTTTTCAATTCTTTTGATCAAAATTGTTTGTATTTTCATGCTAGATGTGCTGAAATGTTGCAACGAATCATGATATTATCAATTATGTGATGTATATTATCATTGTATATGCTAATGATAATGCAAAAAGAAAGATTTATTTCATAAACCTTTCTTTTTTCTTTCAAGGGGGAAAGTGTTATATATAAACTATAAATAAACCTAATGGTATTTACCGTGTCTATTTTTAGACTGGGAATTTTCCTATTTCTTGATACTAATAGGTAAATGTATGTAGAAGATTTTAGATCTTTCTAGAAAGGCCTTTTAGAAAGTGATTCAGACTCTAGAGTATTCTTATGTTCTATGCTATTCCAGATTGTTCTATAGAATTATATAAAGGGATTCCTACAGCATTCTCGGTTCACTTGATTTAGACTAATGGTTTCATTTGGTAGTACTGTGTTAAAGTAAACGGGGATTTCTCGTTATCTTAAAAGTGTGTTTAAAAGCGTGTTTAATTTTGAATTCGAATATTATTAGACTTATTATTTGTGGACCAGGAACTTAATTAAATTGGATCTAAAATTTAAAACTCTAGGATTAAACATTCAAGGTATTGTAATTTGTTTTTGTATTAGTTTCATATTGTCAATAATTCTGTAATTATTGTCAATAAATATTGTTAATTGTAAAGTTTGTTGCTGGCTTCTTTGTTCTTGTTACATTGGCACGTAACATTAGATAGTGGATTTTAAGAGTCATTTAATGCGAAGGGTAGAAATTGTAAGACTGATTATACCGCGATGCTGACAGAACCGTTCTTACTATGCTCCTCAAAATTAAACAAGAGGGAAACTGACCCCAAACACTCACTTGAGGCATTGGTAACAAAGATTGCAGACACAGAAACACCAAATTACACAGTACAAAGTTGTTCATGACCGACTTGAACACATTTCAAACTAGTCCAAGAATTCATGTAGACAAAACCATTGAGTACGTTACAAGATATTTAACCAATAAACGAGTTGGGCTTGACCCGTGACCGTTTTTGTACCAAAATTGACATAATATTAAAGATATCCCAGATACAATGTACACAAACATTCTGACCAAGTTTCAAGGCATTTGAGCCAAAAGTGTGGCCTCTAGAGTTCACATAAGGTTTTTTTTACGATTTGACTCTGTGATCTTATGATTGACAACAATTGACCCAATTTCGAACTAAATGGTAAATCCTTCCTAAGTTCAAACGCGTCACGATTAAAAATATTTCAACTAAGTTTCAAGACGTGTGAGCCGAAATTGTGACCACTAGACGGCAACAATGCTTTTCTTATGTTTGACCAAATGACCTAGGTTTTTTCACTACGTGATCCAATTTCAAATTCTGACCAAGTTTCAAGACATCTAAGTAAGAAGTGTGGCACATGTTTTTTTATTATTATTATTCGATAGTCTGACATTTTTTATGGCCCACTTGACCCAATTTCGAATTGGAATTCATGTACTGAAAAATTCGTACATACTCGGTTTTAAGATATATGTGCAAATGATGTCGCCAGTACAGTGCAGACTATGCTTTATATTTGATCCAGTGACCGTCTTTTTGACGCTATTTAACCCAATTTCAACTTGCCCGAGATTTTACACAGAAAAACGTTCTCGCCAAGCTTCAAGGCATTTTAGCAAATAATGAGGCAAATTGTGTGCACTCAAGAATTTTTGTGATTTGAACCAGTGACCTTTTTTCCCACTTGAATGCATTCAAACTTCGTTGACAAACAGTCTGACCAAGTTTCGACACACTTTAACCAACAATGTGTATCGATAGGTAAAAGTTAACGAAGGACGGCTAATGACGGACCATGTCCGACGCACGCCCTGTCACAAAGCCCACCTAAAGTTCTAGACTAGGTACTCGAGTGTGAAATATTTTTATATTTTTGTTGTTTTTATCTTTTAATTTGATACCTCATCATATCTTTAATTATTCAATTATAACATGACTTTCAGTGTCATGCCTTCATTGCCCAAGACCACAAAGGAAATAAGAATATTTAAATATTTTTTTGTGTTATCCTTGGTAGTCGGGCGCAAAACATGGTTCTCTCTTTTTTTCCTAAAGTAATCTGTGCAATATTGTGGTAATGTTATTTTTATTTTGCAATGTTCTGTACTCTTTTACCTAAATAAAGATGTTTGAGTATTAGTCCGCTTTGCGACAATTCTAGTTTCGCGCTATTATTTTTTTCTCTAACCTATGTATTACCAGTGTTATGTATATAACCGGATTTATCTTATAACTAAACAAATATCCGTGTGATAACATCCCGTATGATATTTTTATGATATCACATAGTTATTTTTAGAACAATGATATCATGTAGTTATTTTTAGAAGCTTGCTTTTCAGTTAGAAACATCGACGGAAACAAGTCAAATAGAGGTTATAAGATAAATGTAATACGTTCTAAGTGTATTGTATGAAAAAATATCTAACTCGGTTGTGAGAATTGAAAATTGTCTCGGCAGAGCCTCGACAATTTTCAATTCTCAAAACCTCGTTAGATATTTTTTTTCATATAATACACTAAGTACGTATAATATTTTTCCTTAATCTATGTATAACCAGTGTTATGTAAAGGATAGAAAACGAGAGCCGTGGTAAATGGGAAAATAGACACGAGCGTAAGCGAGTGTCTATTTCCCATATACCGCGGCACGAGATTTTCTATCTGACTTAGACCACGCCTTTCCTTTCACTATCTGTATTTTTACCCGTTCCTCTAAATAATGATAAAGAGTAAATCTTGCTGTGATATTGCTGTAATCAAGTGTGAATATGCCGAAATCACTTATGAATCTATTTCCGTTACCATTTTCAGATCTTTTGCACATTTGCGGCTGTCGAAGGTGTTTAAGAATAAACAGCTGTATAAAATGCTCGCCATCTTTTTGAAATGACTCGGTCCCCAAAACCTGTCGAGATTCACGTGCAAGACGCGCTACAATCGTATATCTTTTTGATTCAACGCTCGGAGTTGGTATCTTTGATATATACTTTTGAAATACTGTTCTCTGATTGGCCAATTCGCTTCAAGCGTGGTCTAAGTATATAACCGGATATATATTTCCATGCCATGCGGCCAAAGCTAATATAGCTTCTTTGTATTTTTTATGAATATCTGCCAGCCTAGGTGATTGTTTTCACAAAGCACATTTCCAGACATTTATCAACTTCAGTGGAGATAAAACACAACATCAAAGTGAAATATGGTATGTATTATCAGACGAACCTGGTCGGGAATTAATTCAAAGGCTCATTCAGTCCATATATCATGGAGAGTTAATTAACATTAAGCAACATGACATTACTGAATAGTGATTTAAAAATTAGTTTATTGTGTACTTAAGATTTTCACACTGATATGAATGGCATGTCTGATTGTACCAGCGCCCTTGGAAAACCATAAACGATTATCATGTATTAAGCTTGGGTGGTTATAGTTCGCCTAAGGATTGTGTATGTAAACGAGAAACATTCATGTTTGACTTTGATATTAGAAAGCTTGAAAATGATCAGGGTGTCGTTTATTTTTGATTCTTCGATTTTCTTGAGGACTAAGACTTTAAACTTAACAGAAATGCATGAAATAAATGTAAGAACATGATTACAACGATATTTAGAGCGTCGTAGCGATAGCAAACTTGATAGAGGTCCACTAGATGATGCTACATACCAAATTTGAAGGCTGCCTGCCTTCTGGTTTTAGAGACGAAGATTTTTGTTGAAGATTTTCCTATTTTCACCCTTTTTGTTGTCATGGCAACAAGAGTTAAGCATGGATTTCATTTGTTGAACAACTTTGGTAGAACTTGACCCAAAGAACATTTCTGCCAAGTTTCATCAAGGTTGGCCCACCGGATTAGGAGAAGATGTTTAATGGAATTATGGACGACGCACGACTGACGACGATCATTGGACGATGACAATATAGCTCATCTAATGCATTTCATGCTCAGGTGAGCTAAAAGAGTCTTAAAATAAATTTAGGTCTACTGCACAACAAAATTCCTGTAGTAAATGTATAAAGGGAACAGCGCATAAAAGCTGTAGCATGTCACTTAAATCATCAATTAGTCCGATATTCTTTTTCATGTGATTAGATCTAAAAGATTTTACATGTTTTATATGATTTTTTTTTCTTTTAGATTTGCGTTTCGATTGTCGTGTAAATCAACACATTCTCATATTTAAATCAGACGAATTTTGCATTGATGACGTAGTACATGTACATGGGTTTAACTTAAACGTAGTAGTAGCCGGAAAGGCTCCGAAAGGAGATTTATTTTAAGCTACATGACTACAAATATTGAAACTTAACGAATTGGACTATTTAGATGGCGATCGTCTAGAAATTAAGCAATTTATAGTTGCTTGATAATTAGATTATACTAAACGTTTGTTTCAGAGTTTGTGTTCGTGTTAGATATTTTCTTATTACTGCACCAGAAATCCTTATTCGTGGGTTTGAGGTCACTGAGAACAAGGTCAATCCGGCGTGCACACCGACTCATTCTACATGTGTAAAGGAGTGTACCATAGACCTGGCAATACGGGCTGCAAGAAATGTTTTAGTTTCAACCATATAAAACGTTCGTGTTCCACTCAAATTACTTATTCTGCTCATATAAATAAAAACACTGAAAACGATCCAAAAAGATCTAAAACTCCGTTCAATCTCCTAGGTTTAACAGCTTTGGTCTGGTCTCTTTCTTTAAACATACACTATAAGAAATCATCGCGGATCTAAGCAGTTGTTTCGTCACGTTTCCTTGCACCATCCCCCATAACAACTACTAGTAACAGTATCCTGGGTGCGTCGCTCATTGGGCATACATGAATGCTACGGTAAAGGAAATACATAAACTCACTTACACTCGTATTTGGTATTCGTGCAGTAAGGAGTACAAGTACAAGTATTAGTAAGGATATAGGACATTTGCTCACCTTCGAAATATTTGAACTTGTAAGTTAACGAATTATTTCATCAAAAGAAGGGAATAGAATATAACACTTTGCGTTCCATTTCAACGAAATGGGTGATATTTTGTTTCCTCCCGTTGATATTATAACAATCGCCATCACCCTTTATCAATTCAATTCCGAAATCATTCCTGATTATTCGTATGGTCAATTTAGCGACTTTCTCAACCGTTGATCAATCAAAATTAAAATGAGACACACATCGAGGTGATTAAGTACAGGGTCAAGTCGGCATTCAGACCACACCACATTCCACATTTGTAAAGGAGTGGGTTATAAACCTGGCAAGACGGGCTGCAATAAATGTATCAGCTTTCCACCGTAAGACACTTAGAACAGCGCTATGTGTGACTTTTACGACCCCTGTATTCATTATGATGACTTTAATACGTCACTTTTTTAATTGTCGTCTGACAGTATGACATGTTTTATATGCCACCGTAATGGACGTTGGGAATAAAATGAATCAAGGAGTGCAGGTTGTCTTCCTTATTTGGAAGAAAATATGCTTTTGTTAAGTGTTTTCTTTCTTTGTATTTTTTTTTACCAAATAAAGCGTTATATATGTAACGGAAAACATTATTTAGGTATATCTATCTTTTAGTCATCTACTTTGGATTTGCGTATTTTTACGGACAATTCAAATCCCTCTTTAGAGAATTATTTTTACATATATTTAACCCATTGCTGTTTAATCCCTGCTTTTTACGTGCCTGTTATTTTATGATTGAGAAAATATTGTGAAAAAAGAAGAAATTGCTTCTTACAAGGAATTTCTTCTTTTTCCACACTATTTTCTACCCTACTGAATGGTTATTGTTCAAATTAAATCCACTTTAAATTTTCGTCTGCAAAATCTTTGAATTTGGACAGGTCCAAAATTTTGTAAAACAGGAAAGGGTTAAGACAAGCAAACTGAAACATGTACCGACAAAATATACTTAAGGACAAAAGTTCTGTCCGGTTTTGCTCGTTCAATAAAACTTTTAATTTGAAAGATAATGTTTTGAGAATATTGTTTAGCAATTTCGGTCCTACCTTCAAAGCATAGGGATTGTTTCAACGGCATTGGAACGTAAAATGACGTTGATTTAGTCAAAACGCCGTTTTTGACGTTTTAACTTTCTTCGCGCTGCATACGACACATCATAGTAAAGATTTGCCTGTTGGCCTATTGATAATCTAAAAAAATCAAATTTAAAGAAAAACCTTTAAAAATGTTGGCAAAAAAGTTGGCAGATGCATTTCAGAAACGTTGTTTCATTTTGGTATACGTTTTAATTTTTGCAGGTTTGTTATTGGATCATGAAATTAAGACCTTTTCTGTCATTTTTTGATTTCCGAACCACTCAATGAATCAGTTAGGTCATAGAGGATATTGAATGAGTGGTCATGGAATACCGAATTTATTAAACGAGTCATCTATAAAAGGATAAAAACGAGGCTGTGCCGAGTTTTTATCTATTTTAGATGACGAGTTTAATAACTTATGTATTTCATGAGCACAAATTTTATATTCTTTTTATAATATGACCCTATTTTTTACGAAAAATCGGCATAATTCTTGAAATTTAACATTTCAATTTTCCGCTAAACTTATAACGCCGTTTAAATCTGACGTCACAATGTTAAGATTATGACGTCATTTTCGCGGTTACAAAATAGCGTTGCTATTCGCCCTAAGCTCATTTGCATAGTTATTCCACTAGTGCAATAACACCCGTGTAATATCTAAAATATTCAACGGGTTTATTTCACTCCCGCGACGTACGTCATATTATAATTGTTTATAAAGCGTGGCATCGTTTTCTGATTTGAGGGTTCATCAGGCCGCGATTTTAACGACGTTTGTCGAAACAGTTGAAACAGCGTAATGTTGGCCCCTTTAATGTCATTTAGAAGGATTCTGTATACAAATATGCATGGTTTTATCCATTAAATTTTGCATTCGCTTCGATTAGACCGAGACGTAATTGGACAAACTTGCGTGCTTGTAATTACGTCCTTTTATTCTAAGACCGTATTTCAAAGTTTTACAAACCACCGCAGGTTGAAAGGTTAAACCGTCTACTTTAAGTTTAGAATAATGTTACAAGCATTCGTGTTCTATTTCTCATGAAAAAGTATTTTGCCTTATTTGCATATTCGCGAAACCGTACAAGACTTTTGTTCATTAGAATACATATTATACATGTAAGCTTATTTTCCACATGGACTTTAAATATACAGTAAAAGCATATTTAGGGTCCGTATTTTCCATAAGGAAAAAAACCAGGCAATTAGCAATTACCATTCTAAAGTCTTTGTTTTATACTCAAGCCCTGGGCTATGTCAAAACAAGACGATTCAAATGAATACCTACAACATAGGATTTGTAAAAGTGTCGTTGAAATATTTTATTTAAAATCCAAAATACACCCTCCTTCTTTAGCTCTGGTGATAAGACAGGGAAATGTCGGCGGTGGGCGGCTCCCCCCCCCCCCTTTTTTTTTTTAATTGGCCATTTTGGTCATGCCAAAATACATTTACGTTGATTTCTATGGTTAATAAATGTTTTTATTCCCCGTGATATAGCGACGAACATATAGACGTACCTCTATTCGTGTGTGAGTGTGTGTGTTGGTAAGTGTGTCCCATTCTTGCCTTGACCATAGTTTCTATATCTATAGATGAATTCAAGGTACACCCGTAATAGTCCGCAACATTTTGGAACTTATGATCGTTCACAATGTTGACCGAGGTTTCCTAATGAAAATCATTAGGAAACCTCAGTTAACAGTGTTAAAGTTCATTAGTTACGTAACGTTGCAGAACTATTACTGGTCCACGTAATAGTTCCGCAACATTTTGGAACTTATGATCTTTCACAATGTTGACCGAGGTTTCCTAATGAAAATCATTAGGAAACCTCAGTTAACACTGTTATAGTTCATTAGTTCCGTAACGTTGCATACTATTACGGGTCCACTACCTTAACTAGAAACGCTTGAGCGGCTGGTCCGCTCCACAGCCTGAATCTACTGATATGATTAGTTGGGAATATATGAGTTTTTGAGTGTTCTAAAAAAATACTAAAAGACATATAAGTCACATGCTGAAATAGTTCTGCAAAGGAAAAATAATGGTCGGTGGATGAAATTAAACTCCGCATGTTAAAAAACATATTTTTAATCCGATCACAATAAGTTTGTCGGATGTAGGGTAACCAAAGATTCATTAAAGTGAAATTTATTCAATAACAATAAGTTAGGATCTAAGAAAAATCTTTTTAAAGTTTCATTTACTAGTACATATATAGAGAAATGACCTCAGTCCATAAAGTTTTTTTTCCATCTGATCACAATATTTTTGTAGACTGATAAAGGGTCACTACAGGAACATTCAAGTGAATAGACCTCCGCCCATAATAGACATAGTTTATGTCTTATTACAATACTATTTTGTATACCAATAAAGGGTCGCCCATGGTTAATTCCAATGAAATTTGGATGATATCCATTAATCAGGTTCTGGGAAAATGATTTTCAGAGTTTCAACTCTTTAACATTTAGAGAAATAACCTCTTCCCATAAAATACAAATTTTTATCTAGTCACAATTATTTTTGTAGACTTATTAAGAGTCAATCAAAGACCATTTCAGTCAAATTTGGTTGATTTCCATCCGATAGATTCTGAGAAAAGTCAGACATTATTATATATGGAAATTAGCCACGTCCATTAAAGCATTGTTTTTCATTGGATCAAAAATCTTGAACGATTTTAAAAGAGGGTCACCCAATGATTATTCCTTTGAAGTTTGGTACTAATTCTTACAGTAGTTTCTGAGGAAATGAATTTTAAAGAAATTGTTAATGACCAGTCGGACAGACGGATGCAAGACGGACACAGAGTCATGACAATAGCCTCAGTGATCTTCGGCAAGTGGAGCTAAAATAGCTTGGCAAAGTTGCCCCTCCGGGTGAGTAATAGTGTCACGCGAAGAGCTTGTCCAGATACGCCCAAGGTCAAAGCCACGACTGAAGGTCAAATGGGTAACTAGTAAGTATCAAGTATTTGCGGGGCCATCCGAGTCTGTGACACATTTTAGGGCATAAACACTTTCCTGTATAGTTTTGAGGGTTAAAATGCAGTTTTATGACCGAGAAAGAAATTCTGAAAAGGATAGAATTTGCTTCTAACGAAATTTTCTCCCTTTTTTCACAATACCTCAAACACGTGTACCACAGGGGATGGTTTCAATTTGAATAGCGCCCAATTTTCATTTTCATCTGATAAACTTCGTTTTGGACCAGTTAAAATTTCGAAAAACGGGAAAGGACGATTCAAGGGACTTGATTTTTGAGAAGGACATCGGATTTTTTTGTAGCTGTACATACAGTTAATAACATCGTGAAATTGACATTTATCTCGATCGAAACAATTCTAAATCAGTAATTCGGTGCTCCATTCATAAATTCCAACCACGCACTCAAACTATTCAAAAACGACAAAAAACCTTTCTAAAACACATCGAACTGGTTCAAAAATATCAATAGTTCATTCAGATCTAATCATACCGCGATTTTATGGGCTGGTGTGGACTTCAAAACGTTTGATATGGCCGTAGAGACACACAAACAGAAAGGTGCGAAGATGTTTTTAAAAAAAGGGGGGATAATTAAAAAAAATCCAATTTCGTCCAATAGGATAAATTTAACGATTTGTATTAACTCCTATTAATATCGTTCATAACCCGCTTTTTCCGATCATTCAACTTCATTCAGCAATAATTCCGCAATAGTTTATCTCATCACTTTCACGGTGATGTTTACTGTAAGAACCAGCTGGTAGTCATTGTAATAAAAGTGATTTATAAGTCGTTCCATAACCTTTCTTATTTGCGCGCCATAACGATATATCACGTATGTCAGGGTGAATTCCGGTTCTACTCATTTTGCATGCGATATACTGCCAGTAAATGTCTACAGTAATCACCGGGCTATTTCTGCAGGTCACAGTCTGTTATATATCAAAAGGAATGGTATTTTTTTTGTTCACTGTTTGTTTGTTGTTTGTTTTTAATTGTAAAAAGTCAACGAAGATCTTCTAAGTTCCTGTAGGTCACACATAAATGGAAGCAGGTAAACGTTTTTTGTCGTTCACGGATCACTACGAAAAAGTTAACAAACTAAGACTATATTACTTTTTTCAATTCGGTTTTACTGTTGTGTGAGTATAAAAATCGGTGTTTTGTTGTTGGGGTTTTTTTTCATCCGAAATGTCTATAAAAATCAATACGGTTTAATACTGTTCGACATGGCTGATTATGGAGGCTGACACTATACCCATGACCTTCTTGTAACATGTGCAAATATAGGAGGCTATGGCAAAAGAATAAAGTATTTTCTTTTATTCGGCACTAATTAATTGAAAGTATCTGCGTTGCCTACATTTAAATGTTTTGTTTCGATATTCTTAACCCATGGCTCGTACTAGCGTTTGAAATTTAGGACTCAATGACTCCTGAACCAAGAAATTCTAGGGGTCAAGACAACAGAACGAACAAAACATAATCAGAATTTTGCAGATTTCAGAGTCAAATAACCTCTTTTTGTAAAGATATGAAGTAAGCAATTAATTCGAAAATTTTAAGATAGTACATGATATATTACACTTCAAATTTGAGGGAAAATAAAACAAGTTTTGTCCCTTACAATTTCTCTCAGGGATGTCAAAATAACCCCTTGAGAGACATGTTTGAAGGTCAAACATAGATATTTAATAATTTCGTCGGTCGAAACCCTTGTTTACGGGTCAAACACGAGCCCTGTTATGCTTTGCGATATTTTCGGTTTCCATGGAGGAAGGGGAGATTTTCGTCGTTCGACGAATAAAACAAACATTTTTACGAGCAAGAAAAGTAGATTTCGCCGTAGTGAGCCCATCAATGTTACGCACAGATATTTTGTTTTCCATTTAGAAATGTTCAATGTGACATTCAGTATATCTTCCTGAATCACCCCATTTGGACTTTACGTTCATAAATGTCGATCTGGATTAGAATAAAGCTCTTGATCCTGCAATAAAGTTCAACGTTCACTTTCGTAATTACGCAAACACAGTCAGTTTTATGAAAGGCCATCCGTAAACCTGTCACTGCTTTTCGAGCTTTCATTAGGTCAAAGACAATAAAGTCGTGTCTCAAAATAAGTTTGACTGTGAAAAGTTAATAAAGTTCAACCCAAGCAACAATAAAAGGCAGTTCTAAGAATGTGAAGGTTTTTCTATCTTTACAAGAAGTATTTACAGTGCTCAATGCTCTTGTTATTTTATGCAAGAATGTTTGAATAGAATTGAAAGATTTCCCCATAAATGGTCGGTAAACATTTACTAAAAAAAGTAGTAAGTGAAAGAAAGAATAATTTACAGACGAGACTTCATTTTAGATTTCACAGTTATTCTACATGTATAAACAAAATAAGTCAAAGTTAAATGAAGAAATAAAAAAAATGAAAATGAACCTTTTCTTTCTACAAAATAAGAGGCACAAGAGAGCCCATTTCGATACACTGGCCCAACCATGAGGTAGGAGAAAGTTCCGTCGCTTACGTGAAAAGAGGTGTACATTCTATCTGTCTACATGTATCTCAACATACTGCCTAACTCCCCTTTCGGATTTTACTGGCAGGTGCGCGCCAGAACTGGAATAAAAACTGTTAGTCATTGGTTAGGGTGCCAAATTTCAAATGTATTGAGAGATTTCGATTAATAGATCTGATAAAAACACACAAGCATGGCTTCTTATTGGAAAATAATCAATACTCTTTTTTGGACGCTGCAATGTCAGGTTGCTGTACAGTTGTTTCTGGTAGGCTGTTCCAAAGAATCACTGTGTAGGAAAAAAAAGAACATTTAAAGTGGGAAGCATATGTGTGGAACTTTCTGAAAGATTCTGTGTGCATATGTCGGGTGATCCTACTTATTATACGCCCTTTGGTCGGAGACACATTAATTTTTCACTTAGTGTCACATTTTACTTTTGTCTAATATCGGATGAGGGTTTGCAGAGCCGGGTTTCGAACTGACGACCAAAGGATAGACAGCCCTTTGCGTAACCGTAGAGAAATCTTTTACGGACTGGAATCAGTACTGAGTGGTAATGTTGATTCACGCCTGTAAAATTGTTTGTTGGATCATTATCATCAATATGCTATGGTGAATGACATTGTAAAATTAACAATGCGAATGAATATTGAATGATTTTTGGAAAAAACTAAGCAAGTGGGGGGAGCGAGTTTTGAATCGTATCAAGGGGACAAGAAATGATATCGTTAATTCCAATAGGACGACATTAGCTATAGCGTTTTGCCTCCCTTTAATGAAATCTAGCCAATTGTCGGTTTAAATGTCTTTACAAACTAATATAAACACGGGGGGTGATGTCCATAATCGGAGCCACCGGCTCCGCTTTCAAAATCATGTGTGGAACTTCCGCTCCACGTGTGCTTCGATTATGTAGATGTAAACATTTCATATTTTGAATGAAAAATGGGGTAGGAGGTCGGGGTTTCCTCATTTATATATTTTATTCATTAATCATAAAAAAGTCGAATGCTATTCGACCAGTTATACATTTTGCAACGTAAACGTACTCAAAAAATGTAAGAACGCTCGTTGGTTTTTGTTAAAAATGATTTCTTCTGGGAGCAGTCTTGAGCCAGGAACCTCAAAACACGTGGTTTTTACCTCCAAATTGCAATTTTCTGAACAGAATTAATAACGCAGACCATTGTTTTCAGTGCACACAGGTTTAACAAAACAACCACAATAATCATACCCAGTGTACTTGTCTGCAATATGATATATATCAAAGGAAATTGTTTGGTTCCGATTATGTGAATTGGCTCCGATTATGTACCCTGGCTCTGAAGTTGTGGAGTGTCTTCTTCTTCTTCTTCCATAGGCCCCCACAGCCTTCAATATGAAGTTTCTGTTAGTTCCATGGGGAGCTGTTTTCTCGTCATTCCATGGCGCACGTTGTCTAATTTACGTCTCACCTTTCTCGCTTACTTTTATTTCCTCCAAAATGCAATATTCTGTAACTCTCCAATGCGTATGTCTTCGGCGTAATCCTTTTTGTCACATATCAATAATTAGTTTACGTTTAATTTAGTATATCCAATTTTCCATACTCTAGATTATGGAAAAAGTTGTATCTAAAAATATAAGTGATGCATTTTGTTGTTGTTCAGTATATATAAAACGTGTTTTCGCCCTTGTATATTAATCCGTTTTGCTAAATGTCAACTTCTGTTTAATTTTCAACATCGCCCTTATAAAACGGTATCCCTATACCGAAAAAGCGCTCGGGACATTTTCAGTATTTGATTTTCATAGTCTTAAATAAGTTTTAATTTCATTAAATCTAGTTTAATTACTTTCCGATTGAAAAGTTGACAAATCTGGAGATGAAGTAGTAAATTCTGACATTAATCGGAATTTATATAAATATGTTCAAAACTTTGCGAAAATTCGGAACTAATTTTAACGCGGGACTTAAAAACAAGGGACCATTGGCCCTTAAGCGCTAACCTGAGGCATTTACAAGTATTTGACAAACGTGGCAAAGTGTCATAACTACTTCTTTGAAGTTCATGACTAACTCAACAAAAGTCCAAGATATCAAAAAGACAATCATTCCGATTAGATTTCAAAACAGTTGAGTCAAATATGTTGCCGATAAATTACTGAAGGATTTTCAAAGGTTTGAAGAGGTTTCCCAGTTTTTGATCCTCTTTCGAACTCGTCTAAGATTTCAAGACAAAGATCCTGACAATATGTTAAAACAAATAAATGTCCTCTAGATTTTCCTTAATTTGACCTATCGACCTCATTTTTGGTCCCACTTAACCAATTTTTGAACTTAATCAGATTTCACGGAGGCAAATATTCTGACCAAGTTTCAAGACATTTGATCAAAGGAAGTGGCCTCTACAGTTCACACAAGGTTTTTCCAAGATTTGATCCATTTACCTAATTTTTGACTTCACTTCATCCAGATTAGGACTTGACCAAGATTAGATTTGATGGGGTCCAACATTCTGACCAAGTTGCAGGACATTCGGGTCAAGAATCAGGCTTCTAAAGTGAACATAAGGTTCTTCAAAGATATGACCACTTGACCTCATTTTTGACTCCGATTGACCCAATTTCAAACTTGACCGAGATTTGATGCAGACAAACATTCTGGCAAAGTTTCAGGACACAAGGGCAAATTATGTGGCCTCAAAAGTGATCAGAAGGTTTTTCTTAGATATGACCCTTTAACCTCATTTTTGACCTCACTTTACCCAGTTTACAACATGACCAAGATTTGATGGAGACCAACATTCTGACCAAGTTTCACGATATTAGGGCCAAAAATGTGACCTCTAAAGTGAACAGAGGGTTTTCTAAGATATAGTTCCTTGACCTCAATTTTGACCCCACTTGACCCAATTTCGAATTTTGTCCGAGATTTGATGGAGACAAGCATTCTGATGACGTTTAAAGACATTTGGCCAAAAATGTGGCCTCTGAAGTGCACACAAGACTTTTGCTAAAATTTGACCCCTTTCATTTACAAGATCCCATTTTTGACCCCACTTGACCAAATGTCGAACTGGACCAAGATTTGATGGAGACAGACATCCTGACCAAGTTTAAGACATTTGGACCAAAAAGGTGGCCTCTAGAGTGCACACAAATTGGTGACGGACGAAGGACGCCGGACACAGCTTGATCACAATAGCTCACCATGAGCACTTCCTGCTCTGATCTGCTAAAAATCTAACAAAAAGGGAGTTTTAAGAATCATTGAGTCCTTTTTTAGGAAGATATATTAATCGTATTTCTTGAAATATGTATCAAATGAACGCGAATTTCGCAACATTTTTTTTTGATACCATTCACAAAATATATCTGATAAAATTCCATGGAATTATCGACGTTGGAAGAGTGTTAGTAGTGACGTTGTTAAAATTGGAACGCTTAGCGTGCGAAGTATAATAAGCAAGAAAAACATTGACAGGCTTCGAAGAAATCTTTATATCTCTTCACATTTAATCCTGGATTATAGTCTGACAATTCTCTTGCACGTACATGTACTAATTAATATCAATGAAGCTGACTGTCTAGTAACCGGAATATTGTAATAAAAGTAAAAACGTAGAAGTGAAACGTAACAAACGCAACTTGCATCGTGGAATGATGATAAAAAAGCGCCCCATGAAACTAGAAGAAATTTCATATTGAAGATGTTATATGGATGAAGAAGAAGACACTCCACAACTTCAGAGCCAGGGTACATAATCGGAGCCAATTCACATAATCGGAACCAAACAATTTCCTTTGATATATATCATATTGCAGACAAGTACACTGGGTATGATTATTGTGGTTGTTTTGTTAAACCTGTGTGCACTGAAAACAATGGTCTGCGTTATTAATTCTGTTCAGAAAATTGCAATTTGGAGGTAAAAACCACGTGTTTTGACGTTCCTGGCTCAAGACTGCTCCCAGAAGAAATCATTTTTAACAAAAACCAACGAGCGTTCTTACATTTTTTGAGTACGTTTACGTTGCAAAATGTATAACTGGTCGAATAGCATTCGACTTTTTTATGATTAATGAATAAAATATATAAATGAGGAAACCCCGCCCTCCTACCCCATTTTTCATTCAAAATATGAAATGTTTACATCTTCATAATCGGAGCCACACGTGGAGCGGAAGTTCCACACATGATTTTGAAAGCGGAGCCGGTGGCTCCGATTATGGACATCACCCCCCGTGATAAAGCTTAAACATCCCCACTACCCAATAAATCATGTAATGATTCTATCGATTGAAATGTAATGTTGATCGTCTTGAAGGATTTCGAAGCTGTATTAGGGCCTACTTATTTCTCGCCCGCTTTCGGGTCGGGTGTAGACTGGTCTCACTGTCGAATATCAGAATAGCCTATTCTAGGCTATTCTGATAGTCGATATGTGGATCAGTCTAGAGCTGGTATCCCGCTTTCTGAAAGATTCTCTGATATTGCGGGCAACAGTACCCGCCCAGGGTCAGAAATAAGTTGGCCCTTAAACTATTTTGGGGCGTTCTTTGATTGATTTTAGTGAGAGGATTGAATGGATTGGATGGAACGCTGAGCGAGCAGTTTTTTTATGGCTCTGATTGATTCCATCATTCATGTGGCTTTGTGCCTATTATGTTGGTTGTTGGAATTATTAGCGTATGCTATCAAGTCAAAAACAAGCCCTTATAAAGAATACGACAAAAAGTTTTAAATGGTATCCAGGGGCCCGTTTTACTAAACATCTTACGATCATTTTTTGCGTAAGTTGTCTCTACAGTGGTAACCTAATATCGAATTCTACCATGCACCATCTCATTGAAATCGTCTTTCAAAGACGTTTCCAATGAGATATTGCAAGGCAGAATCTAACAATAAATGAAACCACTAGGTACAATATGTGATTTTGACTTACGATCATTTTTTTCGTAGGATGTTTAATAAAACGGGCCCCAGGTCCAGGTATGGACAAAGTTAAACGTGTATGATACGTAACTTACGATTAGGTGGGAAGAGCTTATGATGGCTCGGATGAAATGTGATTGTACTGGTGTGAGAAACGACTGGAAACTATGGGTACAGTTAGTAACATCGTGAAATTGACATTCATCTCAATCAAAACCATTCTCAATTGCTCACTCAGCGCTCCATTCATTCATTCCAAGCACTCACTCAAACCATTTATAAACGCTCCAAACTCACTGAAAAAACATATAACAACAACTTCTTTTGAAATAAAAATAACTGGGAAAAATAATCGGAATTTTACTGAATTAATTGAAATTGTAAGCATCTGATAGGTTCTTGAAGAAATAGGAAGCTATCTAATGAACTTGTATGCATATTTTATTAAAGGGAGGTAATCAATATTGCTAATTTTGTTCATCCTGAACAAAATTTGCAATACTGGATTACCTTCCATTAAATTCACTCAAAAGTCGCTCCTCACATTCATTCAATTTCATTCCTAAATCATTCCAAAATCATTCACCTTGTCAATTTCACGATGTTGTTAACTGTAGGCGCATCCATCCATCTGCGCGATATCTTCAATAATGATGAATGCGGCATGAAACCACATACAAATAAGTACAAACGAAATTTTTTCGAAAAAAAATCAACAAAACACGACAGACATGGGATAATCTTTAAAAGTCAGAACCGACAGTAATAGACAGTCACCAGAATTGTCTGAGGATTGTTCAAATGTGTCGATAAATGTCAAAATGTCTCCAATAATCCTATTAAATCGTATTTCCTGTGAATCTAGATAAACCCATTTATTTCGAAAAGAAGGGAAAAGATACAAAAGACCTTCCAATGTACATATCATCTTTTGGCAACCAAGGTTTCTACCCCTGCATTAATCATAGCGTCAAGTAACGATAAAGTAAGAAACGTTGAGAAATTGACATGTTAAATGTCCTTGGAATAAATTTAGCATGGTATTGAATGAGTATGTGGAGCGAGTTTTGATAAAAAAAATAAAGGGATGTAAAACAATATTTCGTCAAAATAGGGCTAAATTAACGATATTTTATCACACCCCCCCCCCCCCCCCACACACACACACACACTTTGATAAAATATTCCCATTTTTCTGTTTATATGCTTTCAGTAACAAATCTGTCGCCAGCACATGAATCATAGAATTATTTTGATCAATTTGAACGATTTCGCAGCATGTTATAAGATTTCGAAGCGTTTTTCAATGGTTAGAGTGAGTGTTTGAAATGATTAAATGGAGCGCTGAGTGAAAATAATCAAATTAATGAGGGCGTCAATTGGTGCTAGAACTACAGGCCTCTAACCAACCAGTGAACCGTCTCGTGCGTTTAACGATTTTTTGCGCAAAATTAGAAACACGGAATAGTTAACAATGCTTTAAAACTTCATTATAATCGAAAGAAATCATTCTTCGTTTGTGTTTCTTTTGTATAAACTATTGTTGGATACGGAAGCGTCCGTGAAGATTCATAAAATTGTACCTAATAGAAAAAAGTCATCTTTTTAAAGGGGGGTATCAAGATATCATTAATTTGGGATAAATTGGCGACATTGCAATACCTCTATTTCATGTCATTTAAAAACTCCCTTCACACACTCATTTAATATCATTATTAAATCATACCAAAATCATTCAACTCGTCAATTTCACGATGTATCGAACTGTAGTCATTTTTCAATCTGGCTTGTTTTTTTTTTGTTTTACACGATTTACCTCTATTTTAGAAATGACTGCCTATCTAAAATGTTCAATGGTCCAAATTTCTCATAAAAACGAGTGGCAATTTTGTCCATTTCATCTAGTCTGATCTCGTTTTTCTAACAGAACATAACCAGATAGTAACCACCGGAAAAATGTCAATTACATATTCCCCTCGAGACGAAAAGAACCATCTGTAAACAACGAAAAAAAAAATCATTTGAATAAGGGGATCAATCCGACGTCGCATTTCAAATACTCTCGTGCAGAAAAGTAGAATGCTCATTCTAGATTCTGAAACTCGGTAAAGTGCAGATAGTATTGCCCATAAAAAAGTATATACAGTCAAAGCAATCTTACTGGGATCGGCTCTTTACGCACTACCCAGATAGTCTCTTTTCGCCTTAAGGTCACAAAAGTTTTCGAAAATAGTTAAACTTTTCGCAGGAAACTAATTCGACAGCCACTATATCGCCCTGTCTAACCCTATTTCTGTTTAAGAGCAATAAATGTACATATAGATCGAAATAAAAGTCTTGTATCTGATAATACAGCTCAAGGAAGCAAAGTTTTACCGGCGTATTTTAGTAGAAAACCCTTCAATGATTTTAATATCTTTAGTCGTATTTGCCTTATCCAAGGACTAGTTTACAAAACCTTCTTGGGTTATAATTCCAGTCTTAACAAATGACCACAAACACTGCGAAAAGAAGATACTTGTTAAATGTATGGGTACTACTGCATTGCGACAGCCATGTCGATTTGATTTTTAGCCCCACTGGACTTAGTCCTGCGGAGCTTTTATCATGGTCTGGTGTCCGTCGTTAGTGCGTCCATCCATCCGTCCGTTAACTTTATTCTTTAAATATCTGCTTCTCTGCAACTATTGTTGAAAATTCAACCAAACTTCTCAGGAATAATCATTGGGACAGATTCTGATTTGTTCGTAAAATACTGATCGGGCTGATGACATTGGCTCTACGGGTGGCCGCGTCACTGAAAAATAGTCCCATATGGTGAAATATAAAACAAATCTTCTTCTCTAAAATAACTGTTCAGAATTCAACCAAAACTTTCTTACCCTTCTAACACAGTGTCTGCGGTGCATGAAAAGGGTTCCTCTCAATTCTTCGGTTATCGCACGAACAAGCTCACCCTGTATTTCAAATTTGCATTTTAGGTCTGAACTATTTTGCTTCCAATATGCTCTGTCGGAGTCAATTCGAACAAGATTCTCAAGTGCAAGGCACTGATTTATAAACAGATACTTAGAAGACACTCATTTTCGCTATTTAAAAGATACTATTCGGTCAGACCCCTTCTGGCTTTCTTTGTTCTATATAAAATTGCTCAACTTTCAAGTGCTGCAGCGCATTCCACAAAAAGACGACTTATATACATGTATAATGTCATAAGCGCATCATCTACATTCATTGTCCTATCTTTTAAGACTAAAAACTGGGTCAATCGTAATTTTTTGGCTATTCAAGCCAGAGTAAAGGCACCGCTTTTCCCACCTATGGTCATTTATTTCGGGTACGCCCCGTCGGTTATCCGTCATCCCTGAAAGGAAAAGGGAAATCGTGCACAAAAAAGATCGAACGATACATAATTATAAAGATGAGATGCAAAACTAGCAAAACAAGCAAATAAATATGCATGCGGATCACCGTTCTCCACTTCAAGATACCATTTTCAAGCCGCACAACGACCTATGGAAGGTAATTCGAGTGAGGTCACTCCATTCACAACAGTACCGATAAAAGGTCTTAATCAAAAGCACTCATCAGAAAGCGTAACTCTATCAATGATGCAAAGGTCCCATTTGCCAACAATGTTGAAGCTGGATAATACCACCAATGACACAACTGAACGGTCGATCGATTTATGAAATACAACACAAAAAGAATCACTCACTCGGCATGCAATACACTCTTCCCTTGTCGCTTAGAAAGAATGCACAAAAGCTAACCCGTCTGCGAAAACAAGGCTAAACTGACTATATTCTTAATTCACACAGCTTTTTTTCTCAGAGCAATCGTGAATTTTAATGCGTCTCGTTAAAACCAGTCTTACTGCAAGTCTACAAGTGCGCATATGGGAAGTCTGAAGCATGTTCTTGATTTTTGGGTTGCTAATTGCCTTCCAGTTGCAAGTCTGAAGTCTTACTGCCATCTAAAACAAGTTGCACTTTCCCAAAATTCCAAGGCTATGAGAATTACACTATCGGTTTTAAATCTACATGCATTGTATTGAAAAAAAACCTGTTTATTTATCTTTTACTGCTTATGAAACGCTTTTAAGGTTCATGTAATGAGTTTTTGAACCAATTTTAATGCTGCTTCTATTTACAAAAAATAAAAATAAATAAAATAACAGTTTGCCACGCCAAACAATATATCAAATCGAAGCAGTAGATGAGCACAAGCAGTTGCACAACGTTAATGGCCCAATCTCATAACAGAATAGCCAAACCATTATGGAAAAGAGAAATTTTGTTCAGAACAACAACTTCATTACGGCTTGATGAAATTTGCCGAAATCTGATCACAATGAAGACAAATTTTCCTCCAAGGTACTACTACTACCTTAGATATAAAATTCAGTCTCAAAAGGCCTTTTTAAACATCGAATTTCCATTTATTTTGTCGACATACCTGTCAAACCGGTTTGGTCCGTTTTAAATATAGATGTTAGGTATGGTGCAAAGTCACGCCATAATATTGTGAAATATTTTCTGTGATTTATTTCAAACCATAGATTTTTAATTCAATGAGCTATAATAAATTTATTATTTCATGAAATAGAAGTTGATATAATGCTAAACAACCTTACAAGTATATAAACTATTAATATCCATTCATGTTGTGATAACACACAATATCTTACATAGATCTGCACGTTTACAAAGTTAGAATGACATATATAACATATGTGTTTATGAAAAAAGTCAAAATAAATTGCTTGCATGACTACGTTTTGGGTCCCATTTGTAAGTGATCAGTATCCTAGGGAAATACAAGAAAGGCGTAAGAAACTGTATCCAGAAATGCAGAAGGCGAGAGAGCAGGGTAAACGGGCTGTATTATCCTACGACAAGTTATACGTGGATGGTGAACGAATAACGGCGTCGAGTGTAGGGTCCAGCGTTGAGAGTGATTAGGACAGTGGCAATCGGTATCTAACCGTTTTACAATGGAATGTTAACGGATTAACCAGTAAATTGAACGATAGTGATTTTTTGAACACTGTTAAGGAATATGACTTATTACTATTCACCGAAACTTGGCACTCTAGGTCACGTGATATAAAAATAAGCGGATTTCAATCGATTAACTGTCCGCGACCAAAGTTTAATAAGAAAGCTAAGAGGCATAGTGGTGGCCTTATAATTTATTATAAAAATTGGTTGGAGAATAAATTATCTCTAGAAAAATTAGATACCAAAGGGAAAATTTGGTTTAAGTTAAAAAGACAACTATTTGGCTATGATAAAGATTTATTTCTATGTTTGGTCTACATTCCTCCAGAATTTTCGCCAGTATATAAAAATGTAGAATCTGGATTATATGAATTTGATTTCTTTGAAGATCTCAGTAGCGATTTGATGTATTACAACAATCAGGGTGAAGTGTGCTTAATGGGCGATTTTAATAGTAGAGTCGGGATAGAGCCGGATTTCACAGCAAATCTGGGTCTACACCGATTCATTGATACAATCGATACGTCGGAGTCACATGAAGTTAGCAAAAGAAATTCTTTCGATAATGTTTTGAACGGATTTGGTCGAAAGTTTTTAAGTTTTTGCAAGCAGCATGAACTTTTGATATTAAATGGCAGACTTGAAGAAGGCAGGTTTACATGCTATTCCATGAATAGGGGGATTTGTGGCAAGAGCGTGGTTGATTATGTTATTACACATTATGATAATTTTACACTATTTCACAATTTTCAAGTAATGGATCTAACAGAGTTCTCGGATCATTGTCCCATCAAATATGAATTTTTAATCCGCGATAATTTTACATCGCGATCTAATACGAATATCTCTCATAGTGATAAAATCACTTGGGATACGAACAAAAAAGGGCATTTGCTTGATACTTTATCGCAAAATTCGCAATTTTTAGAAAATTTAACAAACAGTTTGGAAATAAATGAGGTTGCAATCGATCATTATATCGAGAGTTTTTCCAGCTTTATTTATGATTCTTGTACAAAAATCTTTAATAAAAGATATACATATCGAAGTCAGGACACGCGCGATTCTAGGCCGGCTTGGTTCAACGCGGATTGTCAAAAAGCAAAATCAGTTTTTCTTGAATGTAAAAAGCGATACAAGAAGGATAAAAGTAATATCAATCTAATAGATTTTTTAAACAGTAGAAAAGATTACCGAAAAACCCGTAAAAAAAGCAAGTTAAAGTATAACAACTTGCAGAAAAGTAGACTATCGCAAATGAGCCGAACGGATCCCAGAAATTTCTGGAAGACAATTAGAAAAGGTAAAACGAATTTAGATGACCATGTTTTGTCAGAAAATGAATTTCTAGAACACTTTAAAAGTCTAGCGCAGAAAATGGGCAACAATTTCATGCCGGGAGATAATGAAATGGGTCAGAATAATTCTACCCGGGTCGATGAACTAGATTGTCCATTTTCCTATGACGAGGTCATTAAAGTTATTTCATCACTAAAACGTAACAAAAGTCCCGGTATTGATAAGATACCTATCGATTTTTTCATCGATTCTAAGGAATTCATAACACCGTTTCTGGTAAGGGTTTTTAATCATATTTTTGATTCGGGTATTTACCCGGAATCTTGGTCGAAAGGCGTCATAGTTCCGATACATAAGAAAGGTAGTAAATACGACCCAGGGAACTATAGGGGTATTACACTAATCAATTCTATGTCAAAAATCTTTTCCCTTTGTCTCAGGAATCGTCTCAATAAATGGAGTGAAAATGAAAATGTATTTACGGAAGCCCAGTTTGGCTTTAGAGATAAAAGAGGGACTACAGACTGTATATATATTTTACATACTATCATTGAAAAAATTCTGTCCATGAATAAAAAAATCTTTTGCGCATTTATTGATTACGAAAAATGTTTCGATACGATAAACAGAGATGCATTAAACAAAATTATTCTCGGTTGGCGTAAGTTCAAAAATGGTAGCTATTTTAAAAAGCATATATAATAAAGTCTCTGCATGTGTAAAAATAGCGTCGGATCAGCATATTTCGGCTTTTTACGACATCATGATTGGATTAAAGCAAGGCGAGCCGTTGTCGCCGTTATTGTTTTTATTATTTATAAATGACATAAGCTTTAATATTGATTTTAACAATTTGACTGAAGACGATATCAACCATTTATTGTTACGTTTATTGATTTTTGCCGATGATATAGCGGCTTTCTCTACCGATAAAGTAACCCTGCAGTCTATGTTAAATGATATTTTCAATTATTCCATTAAATGGGGTCTTTCTATAAATGTTAAGAAAACAAAAGTATGTGTTTTTGAGAAACGAAGAAGCCAGCATAATTTTGAATGGTTTATTAATAACGAAAAACTGGAAGTAGTTGACAGTTTTTGCTATTTGGGGTTACTATTTCATAGGTCAGGAAAGCTTTTACATGGCGTAAAAGCACTCCAAGAACAAGCTTCAAAAGCAATGTACAGCCTTCTATCACTTTTCAAAAGAATACCGATGGACATAAAAACTAAACTTTCTTTATTTGATAAAATGGTTGCTCCCATTATGACGTATGGGGCACCTGTCTGGGGTATTTATGAATATAAGGAAGTGGATGCATTGCATATGAAATTTTGCAAGATAATTCTAGGTGTAAAGAAACAATCATCAAACAATGCTGTTTTGGGCGAACTAGGAAGATTTCCCATGTCCCTTATATGTCTTGAAAAATCAATAAAATACTGGTTAAAAGTCAAGAGAAATCCTTTTAATACTATTTATAAGGTATATGCTGACTCATCTACCCATTTAGCCAATATTCGTCACAGCAGTATATTCAAAATCAATCAACTTTTAGATAAATTGGGACTTAATTTTATCTGGCGTAACTTTAACGTAGATTTTAATTACTTCCCGATAATCCAGAAGCAGTTAAGGGATCAATTTATTCAGAATTGGTTCGCGGATATTTCTAATTCACCAAAACTCGATTATTATAAGCGTTTTAAACTTTCATTCGATTTTGAACCGTATCTACAAAATGTTACTAATGACAGTCTACGAAGATGTTTAACTAAATTACGAATTTCTGATCATAGGCTCGAAATTGAAACTGGTCGATATTCAAATATTGAAAGACAAGACAGGTGTTGTAAACTCTGTCAATCTAACTCCTTGGAATCTGAATATCATTTTATTTGCTGTTGTCCAAGGTTAAGAGAAATTAGACTTAAATATCTCAATAATTTCTGCACGTTCCCTACTCTAGATACCTTTATTAGACTGATGAAATCAAAAAATGTTAAAGTCCAAATTAACCTTTCAAAATTCATAAAAGAAGCCTCAGTTTTGAGACAGGAGTTGATATCAATCCCTGCCGTTTGATTTAATTTGTGTTTTTAAACTGAAGGCTGAGCTGAATATATGTGATGTGATAAATCTAGAAAAATACTTAAAATACTCATGTGATGTGTTTATATGTTTTTGTTTTGTATTGTGCATGTGTACATTTGTGTAATATTTGTGTTTATGGCCATGGGTACTTTTGTGCCGATTTGCCAATATTAAAGAGTTTGAGTTTGAGTTTGAGTTTTGTATACCAACGGTTGTAGTAGTACCTGGGTAGTACACTACGGAGTGACCCTTTTCCGTACCTGAATGGTTTGTGTGACTAATTTGAATAAATGGATTGAATGTTTAGAATGGTTAAGAGTGACACGATTTTCGTGTCATGACACTTCTAACTAAAATCTTGAGTATTTTTCTTTTGTTGTTTTTGTTGTTTTATCCATTCGTTTATGATTCCAAAGTAAAATTTCCCCCTTTGTATGTTATAACAAAGCGACTTGGCAATATTTTTGCTAACAATAGAGAGATTAAAATTAATATAGTAATACGTTCTAATTCATTTAATCAGAAGTTTAATAAGGTGTCTAAAATCGCTATTAACGAGACTAAATGGGGATTATGTTTTCAACAATGCCGGATTACTATCAAGTTAAAACTTTTATTTCAGAAATGATTGACAAGTGATGCATAATCTTTGATACTTTGTTCAACGAATTATCGGCAGTGCAAAAGGATATTGGTTCTCTAGAAGAGATTAGTTTTGACTTACCTTTAAAAAGTGTGCTGTGATTTTGCTTTATGTTAAACTAAATGGTTGGTAACATGAGAAAATAATTTGATATAAGTTGTGTTCATCTTGATCCGTTGAATGATTCCGATTGATAGAAAAATTTAAACTTTGCTTGATTTTCCAGCAATTTGGAATATGTGCAAAGCAAAGACTCTGACCAGACTGTGCATCACAGTCTGACCAGAGTCTTCACTATGCATTTAGTATATGAATAAGGTCTCAAAGTATCTGTAGACCATCAGGTAAATTTATATTTACAGTATGTGGCTATCTATGCTACTCAATGTTTGCACCTCACTAATATTTCAAATTTTTGGAAATGTCACACAGGCTCAATTGATTTCAATCCTATAAGAAAACAATTTCAAGTACGCATCTCTTTGGTAAGCTTGTGCATAAACTATCTCCGCATGAATTTTACTCATAACAAACAAACAATTCATTACATTTTATGCTTCATGGTATCAAATCTGCAGAGATGAAAGAAATATTTGTTGAAGTCATTGAGCTACAGTAACTAAAAATCTGACTCTTGCATGAATCCTCTTAGCGTATTCACACAATATGATAAGGTTTTTAGTTTCATACCTCAATTTAATCAACAAATATTACTTTCATCTCTTCTAAGCGATAGTTGTTAATGCAGCGTCTGACACAAACTACAATTTAAGTAACATCGTGAAATAGACCTTCACCTCCACCAACGACATTCTTAATCTCTTGCTCTATTCAATGCATTCAAATCATCCCTTCAAATCACTCAAAATCGCTCAACGCGTTCAACATTTCATTCAAGCCGATCATATTATTGCACGATTTTATTGGCGGTGTGGATTTCAAAGTGTCTGGTTAGCCATGGAAGGTGCATAAACAGGAAATACGGAGTTTTATAAAAATAGGTAATGAAATAACACTTATTTCGTCCAATTAGCGAAATAGTACATGCATTACTTCCCCTTAACTCCATCCAAAACTCGCTCCCCCAATTCATTCAATGTCATTCTTCAATAATTCTGCAATCATTCAACATGCCAATTCTACGATCTTTCTAACTATGTGAGAATGGTTCTTTGCACATTTTGAAATGAAGCTTCTGCGAACGATTGATTTATAAGCTAATCCATTATAAAACTTTAATTCGTGATTAACGTCAAGCTGCCATATCGTCAAAGGGCTACCGTAAAGTCATTACTTCACCTTGGATAAACCAGTTTGAAATACTTTAAGAAACGAGATTTTGGTTGCAAAAAAGGGTCGTTCATAATATTTTTTCAACAAGGGCGTAACTACCAATACGGACATTAGGCACGTGCGTAATAGAAAAAAATGCATCTCTCGGAAAACATCGTTGATGAATGATCATAATAACGAAACTACAGCTTATTCAAACTGTAGTTACGATGTTTTGATTATTCACCAACGCTCAAATCATAAAAAGGGGAGCGGACGGAGGGCTTTTATCTTGCCACAGTGCTCACACCGCCTTTATCCTTTATATTCTTTGGTGGTCGCCTTCTGAATGCGTATTATTTATGAAATCCTAGTTACGCCTATGTTCAAGTCCTGATAATCTGACTTGTTTGAATTTACATGTCTTACTTTAGGTTCCTCATTCTAATTGATTTTTCACTTAATCAAAGCACTGAAAGTACTGACGGTGAACGTTTCTTTCGGCAATTCTTACTGTAAATTCAAATTTGTTTTGCATGTCGAATTAGTTCTGAAGTATTACAATGAAAAAGAAAAAAAAAAGGCAGACTACTTTTGTTTGGGTTCCGTTGTTGGTTTTTTTTAATCTATAGTTCTGTTCATAATTTCAACTTCAGGTTTTGTTTTCAATTAGTATATGCTCCGAGTGGCAGCGTTGTGCTTCTCTAATGTCGTAACACCAACTTGTATTCAAAACTTTTTTTTCAAATGTCACAATTTTGAATGCAGTATTCTTTCATTAGAATGTATGTTATTAGTAGGAATTGTTTTGCTTTTTGTGTTCTTTACATAGAGGGGAGATATTTTTGTGTGTGTGATAGAGAAAAGGAGAGAGAGAGAGAGTGAGAGAGAGGGGGGGGGAGAAAATAGAGAAAATAGAGAGGGAGAAAAGAGAGAGCGACAGACAAGGACAGACAGAGAGACAATTATAGTATTTAGAATATTCGCTCTTTTCTTAACTCAAAAAGCAGTCAGAAAGGTAATTCAATTTCAATATGCGGAAACCTTTTTTTACCAGATCAAACCGCAGTCACTCTGCATTTTGACAATGAAACTTAATGCTATGATTCTTGAACTTTAAAGACCTGAATGGGGTCCCCTATCCCCCTAAATCAAAGACCGCTGTTTCGTCTTTAACCAAAACACTTTAGTTACAGGGTTGTGGCCTCTTCTGGTAATATGAAGAGTTTTGTGAAAGAATAAATATCTGATGCCATTGCGTAAATAAGAATTAAAGAAAAACAATACGATTTATGTACGTAATTATTTTTTTTACAGCTAATGGTTTGTCCAAATACAGTCGTAGTTTAAATTCTGTTGCTACCAATCGTATACCTAAGAGGGTAAAAAATGGCAGCTATGTTAGGATGTGAGAAATACCAGAAAATTCATGTCTAGGTGCTCCAGCCCACATGCGATTGATTCACACTCCAAATTTTGTCTTACAGGTTATGGCATATATGGCAAAACTTAGATTATGTAAAGATCATTTATGCTTCAGCCATCGCGGTTTTCACAGAAAATGGTTAATAGCGGCGTACATTCCTATTCAAACAAAAGGCTCAGGAAAGGCTGTACATTTAAAACACAGCCGCCGTCATAGCGCAGTTGGTAGCGCATCTGACTCAATCTAGAGGTCCCGGGTTCGATTCCAGACGGTGGCACTCATCATTTCCGACTATTTGTCTAATACTTATGGTTTAATAATTGTAGACCTATGTCGGATTGCAGCTGGAGGCTAGGTAAGGATGTTATGGTAGTGCTAGTGTTAGAAATACCAGGAAACATTGCAACTTCAATTTGTAATTGTAGGGGGACTTTTTCATTATCTTCTCTTGATGAAGAATTCTAGTATCACGTCATTAACGTCCTTACGAAGTCACACTAGTGAACGTAAACTTCGTTCGTCAGAAATTGTAATCTACTAGAAGGCGGGCGCGGACTTTAAAAAAGTTGCAAATCCCTATTAGGAATATTTGAAAACGGGGGGAGTTAGGGTCGTTTGAATAAAGATGTAATATTTCGGATATTCTTTGACACAAATCGCAAACACGAGACTCTTTCTAAAGATAGAAATAGATTCAAATATAGAAATTCAATACTCAAAAATTCTTAGCGGAAAACTTACATTTATCATCTTTTCGATCATTTTCACTTTCAAAGTTTGAATTTCAAATTTTCCTTTCAAATTAAAGATCATTTACGCAACACCTTGTTCAAATGTTTTCTAATCATGCATTTGGAAGTCTTGACGGATTCGAAAGAAAGTACCCTCATTTTTTTTTAAATGAACAGATATAATAACTTTAAAATAAAATTCAAAATTTCGACAGACAAAAACAACTAATTCTTCAGTTATTTACATCGTGAAATTGACATTCACCTCAATCAAAACCATTCACTCAGCGCCCCATTTATTCAATCCAAACACTTACTCAAACCATTCAAAAAAAAGCTCAAACCCATTGAAAAATATAGAATCAACAGCGTCGTTCAAAATAAATTTCGATAAAGAAAAATTGCAGTTTTACTGAGATAATTCAAATTGATAGCGTCTCATAGGTTCTTGAAGAAATAAGAAGCTATGTAAAGAATTTGTAGGCATTTTTTATTAAAGGGAGATAATCAATATCGCTAATTTTGTTCATCCTGAACAAAATTTGCGATATAGGATTATACCCATTCAATTCACTCAAAACTCGCTCCACGCACTTCTTCAATTTCATTCAAAAATCATTCCAAAATCATTCACCTTGTCCATTTTACGATGTTGTTAAGTGTATCATTGTAACCAATTGATATAAGTAGTTAATCACCCGTTTACTTTTAATAAATAAACGAAATGCCACAACTCTCGAAACATTCCTTATTCAAACAAAAAATGTCAAAATGTAACTGCATATTCGATGGTCCTCTTTTATATTCTGGTGGGACTTCTTTGCTGCCCTTTCCCTATTTCATATGTGAAAGATTTTGTCACATTCTTTCAATGTCAATCGCTTTGAAAACAAGCGATATTCGTTACCTATTACCAAAAAGCAAGTGGTCGCTAAGAAGTTTTGAGGAGTGTACGCAGAGTATTGTTCGTATATTTGCAACGTTTCAAGGTCTTTAAGGCAACAGTAGTTGAAGAAAGTTTGGAAAAGGCTGAGTCCGTGTTAGCTTGTACTACAGTTAGTATTATTGTGAAATTGACACTCATTCCCATCAAACCGTTCTTTATCGCTCACTCAGCGCTCCATTCATTCCAAACACTCACTCAAACCATTCAAAAAATCTCAAAAATCACACAAATGATAAGATTAACAATATATTCTAAATAAGAATCGGTAGATAGAATCCACGATTTCACTGAGATGGTTGAATTTTGTGAGCTTATGATGGATTAATGAAGACATAGAAAGCTATTCATACAACCTGTATGCATATGCTTTCAAAGGGTGGTAATAAATATCGCTATTTTTGTTCATTCCGAAAAAAAAATTAGCGACATTGCATTACCTCCCTTGATTTTCACTCAAAACTGTCTCCACACACTCATTTAACTTAAACGGAAATCACGATGTTCATAACTGTAAGGAATAAAATAGAGTTACGTGAAGGATCTGCGTATATTACCTCCTGAATAATTTCTCTGTATTCATTGCTTTAACATAAAACGATTTTATTCGGCGATTAAGGTGTAATAATGGCCCACTTTAGTTAATGAGCATGTAAGATATGTACATCTAAACGGAGCCATTCTTGTAATAAAAGTTCTTTTTCTATTTTCATATTGCATACGTTTCCTTACAGTTGTGAACTTGAAAAAAGTAACAAACGTTCTGTAACACTGATATTTAGGTCCCATTTTGCTAAATCGAACCACTTGCCCTTGGTTCAATGTACGAAAACGTTTGTGAACGTTTTGAAATATCGCTTTGCACGCGATAAAAACTGCACCTGTGGTTTGGGCATTTAATAGAGTTTCTTTAATGCCTTTCGGTGGTTTATCGAGAAATAACGATAGATTTTAACTTGATAATCTCACCGCAAAAGCAGTGAAATTATCAAAAACTTATACCCTGCTTTTGCGCATTTCATCCTATCTGATGTCATCTATGCGGGGCGAAATAAGTGACGTCAAAATGAACGTTGCATAGCAATCACGCGCAAAATGACGCGCTTTACGAAAATATGTCCTAAAAATTTCACATTTTGTCACATTTTCGCAATAAAGAAATAGGATAATCGTTTGTTATATCGAGTAAGATCGAATGATTTTGCATTTCGTGAACAACAAAAGCTATTTTTACTCGTGAAAATATAGCTTTTGTTGTTCACTCAATTAAATATGAATCGATCTTAAACTGAAACAAACGATTATCCTCTATACCCTTCCTTCGAATTGCGCTTTTCCTGATTCTAGAATAATAATTGAAGGCTATTCTTGAAATGATTAAATGTGCTGAGGAACTGAAAACATGACATGATCAACCAGAAGAAATCGTTGCCTCGTTACGTCTATAGCAATTACATTATGCTCTGCTTCTATGGGTGCTTGATGGAAGATGTTTTAAAGCTGCAAATAAAACAATTTTACCCTTGTGTTATAAACACGGTGATGTTCTGTGTTTTGAGCCGAAGCATTGCTGAGGTACGTCTATGGCCAAAACACTCATTAGCCAACCCTTGTAAATAACAGGTAAAGAATGAACCCGCGACTTATTCCATCAATCTTTAAATATGTGCGGTTAAATTGTATTTTGTCTTAAAGGCAGAACTGTAATTTGTTCCAGGAAAATTATGAGTTTTTTATTGCAGTTTTATGTTATTTAGTAGCTGCTTGTATTTGATTCCCCTGTTTAAAACACGGTGTCATAATCCTAGGAATTACCCTGTATTGCCCTCCAGCAAGATATTTTGTGTGGTTCTTGAGAGCATTGGCGTAGTTAATTTCTTTGAGTTATTTCGTACATTTACATGAAATAGTGTACCTTAAACGCTTTCGAACACATGTTATGCAGAAAAATACTTAGAGGATATTGAATGAGTGGTCGTTGAATACCTAATTTATTAAACGAGTCCTCTATAAACAGAAAAAAAACGAGACTACGCCGAGTTTTAATCTGTTTTAGATGACAAGTTTAGTATAGTTGGTATTCAATAAGGACAAATTTAATATTCTTTTTTATAATATGACCTAATTTTTGTGATAAAACAAGGAATTCCGTATATTTATCGATTCAAGTTATTCCGAGAAACATATAACGCCGTTTTCGAAATGACGTCATCATATACGAGGGTTGACCTAGAAATTCGTAAAATGGGGTTCTAAAACTTTAGTAAAGTTGAATATCAAAATAAAAATTATACATTCGTTTAATGCAAAATCTTTGTAATGAATGTGGAAATGTTCGAATGTTTATGTTATATAGCGGCTTTATAGTGACTTATCTAAGACAAAGACCCCGCAGGTAGGCGGGGGAGCAAGAACGACAAATACGGCGTAATCATTTACTCTTTTCCATATAGTCTCCATTTGCTCGCACACCTTTATGTACCAAATGAATGAACTTGCATAAAGTATCCACATTCCATTTGGAATTCAAATTGGTGCACAATTTTATTTGAAACGTATTTCTAATCAAGTGGAGACCCAGATACAGGACCTTTAAGTTTGGGAAGTAATTAGGATCAATTAAGACGACTTCATTCTTTATAAACTCCAATAAACCATTCTTAGTTCTATAATAAAGCCTGTCGCTCTTAGAATATAATAGGTAACTCACCAAAAACTTCTTTTTTGACATAATAATATATTTTCTAAAAGATTAAAATCTATGGGTAGATGAATTACACAAGATCATTACAAAATTCGGAAAATAAACGGAACTCACATTTTCGTGTAGTCGTCAGGTTACTATTTTCTCGAGTGATAAGTCTTAATTCAAATATCCTGTGTCCATAAATCTCTTCCAAATATGATTAAAGTATGAAAATAGATTCCCTACTTCTGGCAAGCAATTTCAAAAAGAATTTACGAATACTTTCAGAAAATTTTATAAATGTAACAGATTTTCATTATCTTTTTATGCTCCCCCGCCTAAGCATACATATGTTACTATGGTAACGAAATTTTAGGTTACTTAATGTGGCAATGGACAGCGGCCTCCCGACTCTATAAACCGGAAGTGGGTTTTCGTTTATTTTACGGCTCTTTTTGCGCGTTGATAAAAAAGAGCGGTTTTCGTAACATTCTGATTATGAAAATAACGTAGAATAATGATGGTAAAATTTCATAACTTAGCTTCTTTTCAATATTTGATATCAATTGAATGACTGGATCATTAAATTTAACAATAAAAGTGCGTTAAAAGCGTCATTTAATCAGGAGGGGTCACTGTAAAATAACGAAAACTTTCTCATTTGCTGAATTTTTTTTAACAAATACAGGAAAAATATGGGTTGTAAACATACCGAAAAATAGAAAAAAATATTGGATAGAAAAAAATATTGGATAATTTCTTCAAAAAATAGATTTTTATTGCATTTTTAACGCATAAAATTACAAAAATTAGTTCTTTTTTAACTTGTGAAGGCAAAATGTGCAAATACAATTGATCAGAGAGAAATTTTATTGACAACAGCCATTGTGTACATGTATAAGGTCTATCAAAATGTATATATTTATAGCTATTATATGGTAACGAGTTTATTCTAGACCTAAAACGAGTATAACCGTTTTACTGAAAAAACGGCCAATACCACCCAAGGACAGATAACTCTAGCATGAAAACGAGCATGGAGAGGTACATTCAAATTTTGATACAATGACTACACAATGTTAATCTACAACATATGTGAGCAAGAAAAAAATTCATTGTGCGGAAAAAAATGACGCCATGTGTCCATTGCTACCTTGATATGATTTCGCAAAAACAATAACATTTGTACTATTCTAAGATTCTGAACTGGACACATTCATTTTTTCTGGGTTTTTTTTCACATCATATTTTTATTTATTTATTGTCCCATTTCATTAATAAACCAGGATTTATTTTGAAATCAAATTTACAAATTTTACCAAAAATTAATTAGAAAAAGATTTTAAGCTGTGATAACCGTGCCTCTGTTATTGTAGGATTAATTTCCCTCCGGACTCTTGGCATATTCATGTATTGTATGGACCATCGGAACGAAAGAAACGAATACAAGGAGATCTTGGTACAAACGCCCCTAGCTCTTCAACGAATAGATCTCCTTGGTTCTTTAACGTGCACAGTGCAGTGAAAAGCACCGATGTATGTGTTGCTGAAATACAAGGAGATCCTGGTACATACGCCCCTAGCTCTTCTACTAATAGATCTCCTTGGTTCTTTAACGTACACAGTGCAGTGAAAAGCACCGATGCACGTGTAGCTATCTCTTGCATCATTACCAGTTCAATTCTAGTTAGACGAGAAAGGACGTATCCCTGAAAAGGCCCGTCGAACTTGGGGGGCGAATGATATGCTAATCGAACTGAATGTCTCTGTTTTTCAAACTACAATACCGATAATAAGCCTGTGCGTGACATTTCCAGCAATTTCAAATAACTGCAAAGCAAAGACTCTGACCAGTCTGTGCATCCGCACAGCCTGACCAGTCTTCACTTTGCGTTTAGTACATAGATACGGTCACCAACAGGTTACTTTGCATTACAGTATGTGACCGTCTAGGCTGCTTAATGTTTGCCCTTCAAGCACATTTCAAATTGTTGGAAATGTCAAGCACGTGCTCATATAATAACATTATGAAAGTGACTAGGTAAATATTTAGTAGACTTTGGAATGAAATTAAATAAACAAGTTTCGAATAGAAATACAGTTAGTAACATCGTGAAATTGACATTTTCCTCAATCAAAACCTTTCTAAATTGTTCGCACAGCGCTCGATTAATTCATTCCAAATACTCACTCAAACTATTCAATAACACTACAAAATTTTCAAAAAGATTTCGAAATCGTTCACAACTATCGAATTTTCATTCAACTCTATCATTTATCCATGATTGTATTGGATGGTGTGAGTTTAAAGTGTCCAATTGGTACTTGAAGACACACACATTGAAAAAGTACGTACATTGTTTTTTAAAGGGAGGCAGTAAATACCCCTAATTTTGTTAGTGAATATGGATAACTCCCTTTTCAACGACTATCAGAATCTTTCAAACTGATTCCTTTACTTCAAAAAATAGTCAACAAATTCGTGAAATTGACAAGGTGAATGATTTTTAAATGCCATTGAATGATTGTGGTGAATGAGTTTTGAGTGAAATTAAAGGGGGGCAATCGAATACCGCAAATTTTGTAGAGGATGAACAATTTTAGCTTTATTGATCACCCCCCCCCCTTTAATAAATTAGTATACAATGTTCTATAAATAGCTTCCCCTTTCTTCAGGAACCAATCAGACGCTTACATTTTTAATTATATCAGTGAAATCACGAGATATATTGAACGAAATGGGTTTCCAATATTTATGGAAAAGGGCTGATGTAGATGCTGCACACGTATCAGCTTTAATACAGAGGATACGAGACCAGTATATACAACAGTGGTATAGCGATATCCATTCTTCAAGCAAATTATCATCGTATTGTCTCTATAAAGTAAATTTTGAAAAGGAAATCTATCTTTCACTTGTAAGCAACAGTAAATATAGACGCGCTTTATCTAAACTTAGATGTTCAGATCATAAGTTATCTATTGAAACGGGTCGTCATAACAATATAGTTCGAGACTATAGATTGTGTGAGCTTTGCTCAATGAATGTCGTTGAAGATGAATAGCATTTGATATTGATTTGTCCAAAATACAGAAGCATGAGAATTGATCTTCTTCCACGTTATTACTGCAGGTGGCCTACAAAGCAAAAGTTTATACAGTTGATGAGTAGTTCTTCTGCAGTAATTCTCAATCATCTAGCTAAATTCACTTACCTAGCATTTGAAATGCGTTCCGCAGTATGATGTTTAATCTTTATGTCTGCTTTTCTCACTATATATCTTACTTGTACCTTAAACGTCTAAATTTCAAAGTTGTGTGTCAATTTGTCATAACATGTTTCTATTCATTGTACTGAGATATTGTAATTATGTTCAGCCTATTGAAGGCAATGAAACTTTTGTTTTATGCCGAATAAAATATTTGACTTTGACTTTGACTTTTTTTATTTATATCTATTTTGAATGCAGATGTTGATTGTATATTTTTGGTAATTTTGGAGCGTTTTTGAACCGTTTGAATGAGTGTTTGGACTGAATGAATGTAGAGCTCAGAGAGCGATTTAGAATGGTTTTAATTGAGATGAATGACAACAAGAAACAACTTGAAAGAAGCAGTGAATTCCCTTTACTTTAATAAATGGGTTCCCAGGCAAAACGTTTCTCGGAGTGATTTATTACAACATAAATCCAACCATCTTGTTAAATTGGACCGGGGCAGACGAAAGAGGGTTACAGTTTCAGAGATCAAATCGCGAATGCTAAAAAGAACTGAAATCCTATTCGTTGCCAACGTATGTCAGGGTATCGTACTTTTCGCTGGACTTGTCGGTCTGATTTGTACAAGAAGTGCTTCAAATTCTTAAACAACAGCGCCCGGTTGTATAAAAGACAACCATTGGCAAAATTCTAACCGAAAATTAATTTCAGCCTTTCAGAGTTGTTGTTTCAATTCGATATAATTGAAACAACAACCCTGGTTGGTTGAAAATAACTTCCGGTCTATATTTAATCAATGGTTAACTTTCATACAACTGGGGGTTGTCAGGAATAAGGGTTCAATTTAATGCGGAAAACTTTCTCCTCTGATTTATGTTGACATTACTTTACTTTTAACATTCTCAAGTGGGAAAATTAAAACTCGGCTACATGCCTCGTCATTCCACTATATCCATGCACTCTGGAAGGCAAATGGGACCTTGATAACATTAAGACTAATACATTTCGACTTTTGACAGTTTTTATCAACATCAAAAGATTGGCGCGGCAAGAGTGCTCCTTGATTGATGCGAAGTAAATACGTTTTGGGTTTTCAATGTCGCTTTCAAGAGCTTTGCTACAACATAGCTGACAGCCTTGGGTATAGAACGAATGAAAAATGACTGTTATATTGGGAGACTTTAAATCCGTCCCGACATTATTAAACTGTAACGAATACAAGCTGTTGTGTTGGGGCTATAAATTTTGGATTATTATCGCCTTCAAACTGGGAACTACTTTTCATTTGATGGGAAGACTTTGTATCTCTTTGCGTAGATTTATTTCCGCTATCAAACTGTACAAACAAATTGATATATTGCACTGCGATCTTTAAACCTGCAAATCCGTTTATCAAGATTTGAAATAAGAGTCTTGCCACTACCGGTTATATATCACTTATCCGATTTCAGGTTTAAAAAATAAACCTTTCTTCATTCTTTCTATTAAAGTTATATTATTACTATAGAGAGTGGTATCAAATCTACTTAAACTGAAGATGAAGTCTATTAAATGAGCCTGTGTGTTACATTTCCAACAATGTCACATGTGCTCGAGGCAGAGGTACAGAACAGAACAGATTTTATTTCAATATTGGTTTGAACTAAAAAGTCCATCACCGTCATACAAAATTAACAAATACATGTGCAAAGTAACAATAAAGGATATAAATGCGGAAGATATAGGATATTGATGTTAAATCACAAAAATATGATGATATTTGTAAAATTAATTATCTAGGAGTGTTTTTCTAAGTTCGAAAGCTTCTAAACAGTAAGATGCAGAAAAGAGGGGGTAAAGCCAGTCTAAAATCTTTATTTCTGATTGAAGCCCTATCTTGTTGGTACTCATTGGAATCGTCTTGACAAGACGATTCCAGTGAGTGCCAACAAGACTGGATTTGTGCAAGTATAGTTGAAATAATCTAACTTGAAATCCAAAAAACCTCACTATCTGTAGCTCTGGCTCGAAGTGAAACCACTGACCAGTCTAGACAACCACATCATGGTAAGAAGCTTTTTCACTGACAGCTCCAAGAGGGCACAAGACCTTATCTATCTACAGAGCACAGTCTGAAACCTTTGGTCAGACTGTGCGGATTTGTGCACATGTGAAATTGTTGGAAATGTCACACGCAGGCTCAAATCTCCATTACTTGTCTTGAAATAGCCATTATCTTTACGTTTCGCGTGTACAAAGGGCAGGATATCGTGGAAATATAATTTTTCAAGGAAAAAAATGTAAAACAAGAGACTTGGAAGATCCAGAGTTTCAATTGAAAATTATTTATTTGGTTAATATCATCTAATTAGGACAAAGGACCTAAGGGGCCACAAATATCAAATTTAATTTTTAAGGATATCGCGAAACAAAAACTTAGCGATTATGCTTAGTTTTACTTTAGCATTCGTCATAAAGCCCCATGTACACAAGATACTTTCCTTAATCTTACGATGGGTGTAGACCGGAATTGTTATCAAGCGAGTCTTTTAGAGCTTAACAGATTCTTAATTCTATACAAGGTTTAGATCAGCTTATTTTTTTAAAAAAAATGTAGTGGAATAATTTCAATATCTCTCATAAACCTGAGATTCGTTCAAGTTAGCGCACTACTTAATATGCAGTAATGCTATATCGTTTAAAAGTTGTCATAGACATTTATTTAAGACAGAAACATATTTTCTAAGAAATAAAGGCACTAAAACTGAGAAATCAATACCTGTTATTCTCTGCATTTATTGAGAGTGTAACTTGGTCTAGAATAAAGATTCACACTTCGTATAGACTGGCTGCAGTCGTTATGTTGCACTTTTACAAGGTAATAACTATCCCATCTTTCATCGAGACCTATATTCACGGAAGCTTCTATGTACACCCTAATGAAGACATATGCTAGTTTCCAAAGACGTATTGAACTCTACAAAGTACAATACGACATAAAAATGTTGACATCCATGTTATTCGTAAAAGATACATATGTTCTTGGGCAAGTCTTCTATTTGTATTATAGCAGGAAGACACAAATTTGGCCAACATGTCGAGATATATATCGACTGTCAGCGTAATTTTGACAACTTGTAGAGTTCAATACGTCTTTTGAAACTAGTATATAAAAACCTAACTCTGATCCAGGATATGGGCAGATGAGTGGGTGCCCCAAATGTCGTCGCTTTCGCTTGGGCATGATATTGGCTGTACAGTAAATGTATGGATCACTCTAGGATAAGAGACAACTAGAAAGCCATGAATGGCTTGAGTCGCTCCATAGGCTTGAAAATCTTGTAAAAGCAAATCAAAGTTTTGACAAGATATTTAGATATTTTTGTTTCTACTGATGTTGAAAATGATTTTCAAAGTTTCCACCTTGTTACATATAGAGAAATGACCTCCGCCCATAAAAGACATATTTTTCATCCAATCACAATTATGTTTGGCTGCATGATAATAGGTCACCCAAGGATCATACCAATGAAGTTTGATTGATATCCATGAGTTACATTCTGAGAAAATGATTTTCAAAGTTCCCACTATATAACATATAGAGAGATGACCTCCTTCCATAAAATACATATTTTTTCATCCGATCCAAATAATTTCTGGTAGACTGATATTAGTCAATTAAGGAACATTCCAGTGAAATTTGGTTGATATCCATCCATTACATTCTGAGAAAATGATTTTCAAACTTTCCACTATACAACATATACAGAAATGACCTCCGTCCATAAAATACACATTTTTCATCCGAACACAATAATTTCTGATAGACTGACAAAGGGTCACTCAAGTATCATTCTACTTAAATTTCATTGAAATCCATAAATCACATTCTAAGAAAGTGATTTTCAAAGTTTCCACTATAAAACATTTAGTAAAATGACCTTCGCAAAAAAAATATATATATATTTTATCTGATCAAAATAGTTTTTTGGTAGACTGATAAAGGGTCACTAAAGGATCAACCATGTAAAATTTAATTCGTATCTATCAATTAGAATCTGAGAAAACTTGCTTTTTACCATATTTTGAAATTAGCCACGCCCATTTAATCCATGTTTTTCATTGGATCTAAATTTCTTGAACAACTGTGAAAGAGGGTCACCCAAGGATCATTTCCGTGAAGTTAGGTTGAAATTCATTCAGTAGTTTCTGAGGAGAAAAATTTTAAAGAAAAAGTTTACGACCGGACGCACGACGGACACAACGCCATGACAATAGCCCCAATGGCCTACGGCCAGTGGAGCTAAAAGCCAGGTTGAAATGCTATCTAGTACATTCGATGTTGCCATAGTTAGTCGTGTACGAATAATTGATTAAAACGTGTTCTTTTTATAATGGTTATAAAATGCATGAAATGACAGACAGTGAAAAAAACAACAAAACACCTATTTTTCAGTTTTATTAAGGTTCATGTAAAGGGATTCTATTCTTGTCCTTATTATCTATGAGACACAACAGCTTCACATTTAAGATAATATGAAAAGAGTTGTAGACAATAAAACAATGAACATGCTGTTTTGATGGGTACAATGCAAGACTGTACCAAGTGTCTATACATTGTAAAGGCATTTAGTATAGTTTGTCGTTGAACCCTCGATATGTCAGCCAAAATATACAATGTTTAAGGGTACAGTGCAAGACTGTACTAAATGTCTATACATTGCAAAGACGCTAAGTATAGTTTGGCGTTGAACCCTCGATATGTCAGCCAAAATATACAATGACAATGAACGTTACTTTCCGGAGCGCTTAAACGCCTGTCACGCCCTCTTCATCGTTCATCGTTGACCCAACCAGTGTCTATGACGCATTTCCGGCCTCTTGTTACAAAAATCCAAAAGGCAGGGTGGTTTAAGTCATTACAAGACCCTTCATTTAATCGCTTACCAAACGAAGAAAAAATTCTAACCCGGTAATCAAGTTGAAATGATTGACGTATTCGAGTGTTCCTTTGATCTTGACGGATAGCTCACTAATGTGTTTTACGGTCTGATATAAACACACAAGGTGGGCGGTTGAATCGACATCCATTCCTCAAGGCTTACCAGATATCTTTTGTGCTCGGATTCGGCAGACTTTTCACCCGAGAAAATGGATTTTTGATCTCACTGTATACTTGAAGTTTCTATATACTAGCCAGACTTCAAAGGCTTGATGTGTAAACACAGATTTAAGCATGAATTAGGTTTTCTGTAAAATATAATTCTCCATCAAAGCGAGTTTGGTCTGATAGATTACGGTTTGGAGACGCGAGGCTGAAGTTTGGTAATTTAGGTTGACGTTTGTTGGTAATAAATGATAATTTTACATTCTCGAAAATGGCTTTTATGCATTGGATTTAGACTTAACATTGCCATTGAATGGCCGTATAGCTCTTTATTTCCTAAGATCATTTTGTTTGAAGCATCGTTTTATGGCTCTATTAGTTGTAAATGATTTTTAAGTGGATATGCCGACCTACATCAGAATTTATTAATGCTAGAGCGAAATTATACCGCGATATAGGACGTCCATCCTGCAAATGAGGTAATGTTTCCCATGGTGTTAATCTTACCTCAGTTCAAGGGGGTCCCAAGGACACAAAAGTTATGAACATACGGGTCCTTACTTGACATATTAAGGGTTGGGAGTCACTTCTTTAGATATAGACCAATCTAATCAAATTCAATCATGTTTTATATGAAATATTAAACTACTCTGTGCTGAAGATACTAGACAAGTACAGTAAGTCACATAGTAAAATTGACATTTATTTCAATCAAAACCATTATAAATCGCTCACTGAGCACTCCATTTATCCAATCCGAACACTCTCCCAAACCGCTCAAAAACGCTCGAAAATTACTAGAAAATGTATAATCAACAGCTACCTTCAAAATAAATATAAAAGGATTAAAAATCGCGATTTCACCGATATGATTAAAATTGTGTAAAATTATAGAACTTGTATACTTATTTTTTTAAAGGGATAATAAATGTAGCTAATTTTGTTCATCCTGAACAAAATTTGCAGTATTGGATTACCTCCCTTGAATTTCATTCAAAACTCACATCACACTTTTTAAATTTCATTCAAAAATCATTTCACAATTATTCACCATGCCAATTCCATGATGTTGAATAACCCCCACAAAAAGATTAAGTTACAATTTCAAGGTTTAACGACATTATATTATCTTTTTATCATTAATTTAATCCGAAGAGATCAATCATTTGTTTCTCAGGATTTCGTGTGTTGAAATAAATTGCCTTTTTTATATGTAAACAATGTAATAACACTTAATGGGGAAAAGAGCTGAATCATGTGTGTAGTCGATATCAAATAAGAAAGGCAGATAATAGACACGCGTATCATTTTTTCATTAATTATGCCTTGTGAGTGATTATCTTATTTTTCGAAAAAAGGTAAATAATACGGAATTATTTGCTCGAGTGCTTGGTGTTTAAAGAAATCAGATGAAAACCAAATTAAGATAATGATTATCTCATGCATCGGCATATCCTGTATATAGTCGACACAAAGAGCTCCGTACAGAAACATCGTGAAATTGGCAGGTTAAGTAATTTTGGAATGATATTGGATGAGAATGCAGAGCGAGCTTTTTTAAAAGTACTTAAGGAAAGTAAAACAAAATCGAAAATTACGTCCGAATTGGACGAAATTATCGATATTTTATCATCTCCCTTTATAAAGAAAACCTGTGCAATTGATTTTAAAAAGATTTCTTTCTTCATTGGCGCTTTAATTTCAAGTTTTGGGACTATTATCTATTCTAGTAAACGTGTTTTCTTTTACGTTTGATTCGGAAAATAGGCAATGCAAACTCGATCGCAAGCAATGCCGTAGTCAAGACCACAGTTGGAGATCCTCCTTCGTTTTTGTTTCGTGTCCTCTCATTTTCACAATTGTTTTAGTTTTATTTACATCTTCATACACACGGAAGGTTTATTCAAGACAGACACGTCTACTTCCGCGAATTAGGTCTAGACTGTAGATGATATCCAATCGGAAAGCCTCGGCGTTTCTACGAAATAGACCTCGGGATTAGTAAGGGCGCAGCCATCAAAGCACGTCATTTCGCGCGCCGGTAAAATAATTAAAATGACGTCGTAAGTATCAGTTATTCCACTTAGGATGACGTTGCATCAAACAAAGTCAACAAAAGAATAAAAGTTCGCATATTATGATTTGATAACAAAACGCATCAATTAATAATATGCCCCAAATATGTCCAAAGACGATCGGAAAGCAATAACAAAATTAAGTTTTCTTTAAGCAATTAACCGAAGTACCAACACAAACCGAATTACCTAAAAATTGCTACACTTACGCCCTAGAAACTTTCCAATATACGGAAAAGTCCAAGCGATGTTCCGAATGGATGATATCTTTACAATGTATTCAGGCACTTAGTACTACTTATCCTGATCTCTCTACTTCAGATTTGCTAAATTTCAACACTTCACATGTATTAGGTAACATAAAAACTATTATCTTTGAGATTAGAAATGAACCGAGCCTTAGCAAATCCTTGATGAATACAATTCACCGGTCTGACAGTTTCAAAATTGATGCATTAGATGTCATAATGCGCCAACAGGTTTCGTATCCTTAATGCCTAATATGCAATACAAGTCACGTTAGATGGTAATAGAAAGGCTTCAAGTAAGGTTACTTATGACATTTCACGCTGTTGATCCTATCAAACTGCACAGCATTTGGTGACAGCAGTTATATTCCTTTACTATGGGGTCCCAACTGTGACAGTATTGCATGATGTTGCTTCTAGGTTTTTAGGAAGATATTGAACATTACAGTTAATCACATCATGAAATTGACACTCATCTCAATCAAAAACATTCGAAATCACTCGCTCAGTGATCCAATTATTCATTTCAAACACCCAATCAAATAATTTAAAACCGATCCGAACTCGTTCAAAATGATTAACATTTCATATATTCAATAATCGATCAAATAATTGCATGAATTTAATTGGCTGGTGTTGGTTTCCAAAGGGACGATAAAATCGGTAGTGATTTATATCTCCCTTGAAAATCATTCAATACTCGCTCCACACACTCATTCAATTTCATTCCAAATCAATACAAAATCATTCAATTTGCCAACTTGACGATGTTCTTGACTGTAAAAACCAAATCGAAAGCCAATGTCGAGATTGCAATGATTCACCGCCGTTTATCGTTCATGAAACGTAGTAGCCTACGGATAAAATAATAAAACTTGCGTTAAGCAACCACTAAGGTAAATGGTCGCTTTTTTCGAAGTTCGCTTAACGAAAGTGGTTGCCTAATAGGAGTGGTCGGTTGATTAATATCGACTGTACTCTAAAGCAAACATTCTGTTAACAATTCCATGTTTATTTACCTTGCGTCCAGGATGATAAAATTGCGCAAACTCTATGCAAATTCAACCCAGCTTTTCACGTGCACTCAATTTTCACCGTTTTGTCATCCTGAAAGCGGGGATGCTTAGTGTTTAGTCGACAGCTAAAAAGTCAAGACAATGAAATTAGATAAGAAGAAAATACATTCAAACCGCACATACAAATCGCATATTTTCTGATCTCGGTTAAAGAAATGGCTGGATTAAAGGCCGGTAAGGACTGGTATAGCTCAATAATGAATTGCGCAAATGGCTGTCAGGTCCCCCTAGAGGATGCTTTGATCGGTCTCACGTCATTGACGTGTAACACAAATGCTGTCAGTTGGTGGGTCGGGCTGCTACTGACACGTACATAACACCGGGATAATCGCCTCCCTGCCTCACGCCGAGCATGTCAATCATTCTATTAACTGGCTTCTTCGCGTCTTGATTTATTCTATTCAACCAGTGGAAAAGAAACCAGCAGTCGCCTTATTAACCCTTTGGGCAACACTCGTGCTCTCTCCGTCTGTCTTTAATTGCTCGGAAATATGTTACAGATTTAGTAAGTTTGGTCGGGCTTTTTTTCTGTAAAATGGCTAGATTTAGCAACTTTAAGCAACTAAATTCGTCAGACGGCCCATTTCTTTGGAATAAGTGTACACTTCTGTAATTGTTTTATTACAAAATGTGTGTATAATTGTCCTATCACTGAAAACCGCATACTAAACATGAAGGGGCTTTTAAAAAACATCCCAGAATTGAGCATGCGTGCGTTTTATCAAATTAGTCCACCCCTAATGAAAATTGTTGGAATCGGCTCATATCGAGAAGCTTTAGAAGACTTCAATCATTCGGAACATCGCTCGGACTTTTCCGTAACTTGAAAAGTACCTCGGACGTAAGTGCAGTAATTTTGGGTCATTTTGTAGGTAATGCGGCTCCTGGTGGTACTTCGGTTAATACGCATGAAGAAAATCACATATTGTTAATTCTTTCCGATCGTCTTTCGAGATCTTTTAGGCATATTATAATTTGATGACAAAACGCAGTAAGACACTGCGTTTTGTTATCAAATTATGATATGCCTATTTTTTTTCTTTCGTTGATTTTGTTTCATGCAACGTCATCCTTAGCGGGATCGTTTATGTTTGTGACGTCATATAAACCCGCGTGCGAAATGACGCGCTTTCATGGCTGCACCCGTATTATTCCCGAGGTCTATTCCGTAGAATCGCCGAAGGTTCCCGATTGCGTTAAATCTTCCGATGTTTCCCTACATGGAGCCGACTCCAACATTGAATAAGCACTTAAATGTCAGTTTAAACAAACATTTCCGTCTTTTCGTCATCGTCTTAGCAGTACTGAATTATCGTCAGTGCCTAGTATACAATGTATAAGAACTCACGACATTTACGTCATTATCTACCGCTAGCAATCTAGAAGGAAAAATATACCATCCGAAAAAATATGATTTATGCTGATCTCGATTTTTTTTTCATTATGGTGAACTGTCATAAACTCTATGCAACCAACCAAAAAACAACAAAAAAAAAAAAACTAAAAAAAACTACAGGTATGTAAACTGAAATGTTATGTGCCATCAACCAACACTTAATTTCGATAAGGCTTCCCCTGTGAAGTGTTCCTCCGTAAGAGATTCTTATTCCGGTCGGTTTACTTTTTGAGACTGAAGACTGACAAGCAAATAAAATCAATTACTTCAATGTTCAGAGGACGTGAAATTATGTATAAATTGCTGGTGAAAAACTGCCGGTTCAACTCGCGTCAATTTAATCCTTGTTCATTTGGTGTAGGGGATTTCAATTGAAGAACCATTCAACGTGATTTAAGCTAGTCGGCTAATACAAGTATACATAGAGCCTAGACTGGCACATCAGTCGTTTGTGTTTGCATTTTGAGAAAATGTTTTCGTTGTAGCTCAATCACAAGACTTATTAATCGAGGTTAGTCATATTACAAATAACAATATCGCTAAAAAATTGAAAACGTGAATAATTTTGGAATGAAATTGAATGAGTGTGTAGAGCGAGTCATGGGCGAGTTTAATGGAAGGTAATCCAATATCCCAAATTTTGATCAGGATGAACAAAGTTGACGATATTTATTACCCTCTTAATAAAAAAAATGCTTAAAAGTTCTGTAAATACGATGTAGCTATCTAATTCTCCAACAACCAATTAGGCGCTAACACTTAGAATTGTGTCAGTGAAATCGAGATTTTTTTCTAGCCTTATCTTTTTTAATGAAGTTGTTGATTCTATCTTTTCGGTGAGTTTGGGGCGTTTTGAATGGTTTAAGTGAGTGCTTGGAATCAATGAATGGAGCGCTGATCGGGTTATTTGGAATGGTTTTGATCCAGATTGATGTCAATTTCACGATCATTTAATTCCTTCAAAAAATCTAACCGTAAAGAAGGGTCTGGCAGCCAGTCTAACATCTATATAGAGCCGTACATAATTTAAAGGCCCGGTCCCACTGCAATTACGGATGTATTGGGGATGTAAAACGTATGAAAATCTTTACATGCGTTGAAAAGATTCTTTGTGTCCGTTTCTTACCCTTCACAGGCGCTTTGCATACGCCCTGTCCGTCCTAGCGTCCGTCTGTTGTGATTTCATCCGTGCAACTACATTTGAGCTGCACAAAACTTGTAGAGCGGAAAAATTTTCCGCTATGTACGATATAAATGCGAAACAATACGAAGAACCAACTCTACGTATCCGATACCATCCGTTATACTTTCGCTGTATCCTCAATTCATCCGTTAGGCATCCTCGGAACTCTAATCCCCTTTGGATGAAAACATACAGAGGGCGGAGTTATCAGGTATACGAAAAGTATATACAAGGGAAGTAACACGGATGTAAGCGTGTGCACCACGTACATTTGAATGAGCCACGCTGTATCCTTTTTGTTTCCGCTCAGCATACGATGTGTATACGTCCAATACCTTATGTATTCACTCTTTCCGCTGTTTGTATACGTTACAATTACACCCGGTAACCTCTGCTGAACTGCCATCTGCTCTTATCCGCAAGGCTTCCGATAAACATCCACTCTTCATCCCGGCTGAACGAACGTCGTTCACCAGTGTTATACTATGTCAGGAAAATCCTGTAGGATGTTAATACATTCGAATTAAAGTAGTGCCTCTAAAGATTCAATTTAGTATCTTTCAAGATTTTTCCTTGCAAAATCACTGTTTATTTCATCAATGGCTTGATACTAGTATTCTTCATCAAGTGAAGATAATGAAAATTCGCCTTGAAAAACACAAAATGATCTTGCAATGTTTATCAAGGGAATTATTGATCGGCGTAAGCTTTTCGAGAGTTTAGAGCAAAAACAAAGTTTGTGTCTAAACACCGTAGAGACAGATACTATGTTTTTGACCCAAGCCTTCGCTGGTGCAACTTGTGGTAATTAGCCGAAAATATGTGTTTATTTAGGTCGTGTCCTCTTGAACTTACATTCGGCAATACTCGGGCGATCTCCGACGTCTCCGATTTAAATGTAGGTTACAGAATCGGCCGAGTTGAGACGAATGACACATCAAGACACCTTATGTCATTACAAACGGTAACCCGGTTTTACATAACTTTTCAACACGCGACAGTCAGTCGGCTCCAGTCGGGAAGCTTTGGAAGACTTCGTTATATCGGCTCCATGTCGGGAAGCTTTGGAGGTCCGTGGTTCGAATCCCGAACGCGACAGGAATTTTCAAGGATACTTGCTATCCTCCGCCCAACTAGAAGTGAACTTGTAAGAAACCCAGAGGTAGCTTCGCGTGTATCGGTGCTTTACACTGGGCACGTTAAAGAACCAAGGAGGTCTTTTCGTAGAAGAGCTAGGGGCGTATGAGCCCGGATCTCCTTGTATCCGCTTCTTTCTCTCTCATGGTCCATACCATATATGCCTAGAGCACGGAGGGACCTAAATCCTACAAATACACACACACATATTTCTCTTCCTGCAGAGCCTATGTTATAAAATTGTATAACGAAATAGGTGTCAACCATGGAAGTGGTTTACGCTTCAGATATGATAGAAATGAATCTCTAAGGTTATGGTTTATAATACTATTAATAAGTTAACAAATCACAACTTTAAACGATGGGCACTTTTTAACTCAGGACTGACTGATATTTATAGGTGTTTTTGTGGTTGGTACTCAAAGACTTTTTCATCCTCTGAGAAGAAACAAAGATAGATAAAAAAAGTTAAAACAAATACAACAATTAATCAAATTGAAAATAAGCTTAAACATGATAAAAATTACTTTTGTAAAAACAAACACCATTGAATATAGGTTTAAGACAGTTTTAGATAGGATTAAATCTTTTTCCCATTTATGTTTGATTAATAAATGTTCCTATTTCAAGTGTGTAAAAGAAATTTTCACAGAGTAACAACTCATATTCTAACAAATATTATTCTAATAGGATTTTTCCTTTCTTTCCCTTTCTTTGAATTTGCAGTGAAATTTCCGAATAACGGAAATTCTGTCGAGACAATTTCCCTATATTTTTTTTTTTTTTTACATTCATAATTTCTCTTTTCTCGTTGAATTCAATATACCACTCTAGAATGCCACGAGGTTCGTTCACCATCAGTACTTTCAGTGCTTTGATTATCATGCGTATGAGACGGATGGACATTTCACTCATCCGCCGTGTCTGTTTAGCATACGTTTTGTGTCCGTTTGGCAGTGGGTTCGAGGTAAACATGTCATTGAGTATGGGTATAACCCGAGATTATTGCTCTGGCAGGGCGGAGCCTTAGTATCGGTTCGTAGCATTTAAGTTTACGGTAAATCAGCTTTCATTTATCATTACTCAGTTAAATAGATAGTCGACATTCTTTATATCGAAGGTTGGCAACCAAAATCTTGTAGGCTATCGTAGGATTTGGACAAGCTAAAGTTCCTAGGATTTGGTAACCCAACGATGAAATGTGTTCACTTTCGCTTATTAGAGGTATTATCCACGATAAATGCCCTGGTAGGGCGGGGCCTAAGTAATGGGTCTTTGCATTTAAGGTTAGGGTAAATCAGCTTTTATTTAAAATTACTTACTTCTACAGAGAGTCGATATATATGAGACCTTGAATCGTAGGTTCGTAACCAAACCCTCGCAACTTCAGCTTATCTAATGAAATGTTTTCACTCTATCTAAGCACGCGAATCCTTTTGATTTTAGGTTAGAGTTATACGTTATTTGCGCGCGTTCACGATTATTGCTGACTTACTTTTCAATGAAACCCAAAATATTTAAAAGTTAATAGCAATTCTCTGTAAGCACTTACACTTTTAAATAGGGAGTGTGGCACGCTATGTCTCAAATTTTGATAAAATTTAAACATGAGGATAGGGCTGACCCAAACATAAAAATAAGATTTAAAAAATCTTATAATCACTTCTGGTTGCCATGGAAACAGAAGTTGAAGATTGAAAAAGTCCGTTTTTGCGAGTTTTTAAATTCAAATATATCAGTAATGCAGCACAAGCTAAAATAAAAACACATAAGATATAAGTTCCCCATCTTGGTTCTCTCAAATGAATTAATAATATTCTTGGGCAAACGTTGTTTACTTATGTTTCCATAGCAACAACACACATACCCTACTAAAATATTGATTTTTGCATTTTTTCAAATGTTATGACAAAATACAGACATTGTTTTCCGTTTTACAAGGAAATACCACATTAACATTCACATAATAATAACTTTTGTGTTCGTTGCTATGGCAACGCGGATTCATATCCCATAAATGAAGACAATTTCAGAACATCTTGAGAGTCCTCAAATGACTAGATAATTGAACTCCCAATAAATGTTATGATAATTTACAAAATTGCTCAGATAGACCTTTAAGGACATATAAGAATTTTTTTCAAAAACTTGCAGGAAATATCCGGTTGCTATGGGAACAATTATGTAAAAATGCACAAAAGCCCATTTTTAGTCCTTGGATACGGGTATCCAACGCCAAGCAACCTGAATATTTCTTAATCCTAAATGAAGTTCAAACTTTCCTCTAACTAATATATCAAAATAGTTGTGTAAACTGGTTTCATTTTTTAGGGAAAAGGCTACAAAATGACCCAAAAAATGCTTAATTTTTGGTTGTATCGGCAAATTACCATGGCAACTATTCCAATTTTTGTTCTTTTTTCTTGTATTTTGATAGAGGCTTATTGGATCTCTTTTCTTATCACATGCAAACTTTCAGGGACTTAAAATAACTGAATTAAGAAAATAATAAAAATGGTTGCCATGGTAACAAAAAGGCCCAGTGATTTCTTTGCGGTTTTTGAAAGAGCACTTTTTGTTAGATATGTCCCAAAAGTCATCATCAGTTCATCATGCTGCAAAAATTCAAGAAATAACTCAGAAGTCACAAAAACAGCCATATTATGAGTCATAGTTACCGTTGTCATGGTAACCAATGCACACAACAACAAAATAATTTGTATCTTAGTTGCTCCTTTTACATAATAAATTCCATCTACACATCAAATGTCAGTCATAAGCGAAGAAAAACAGGAAATTATAGACAACATTTTCAGATCAATTTATCAAAATAAGCCATATTTGTTGTCATGGAAACCAATCTTTTTGACACTAACTGACACAACAAAAGATCTAATTCTAAATTTTAGGTCCTATTCCATCAAAAACATACCAAAACAACCATCATCTTCATATAAAGACCAAATTATATAGCTTCAAAAAAGCTTAATTTTGCAAAATTCTGTGCTTTGAAGGCCGTTGCCATGGTAACCAGATGATCTGAAAACATTCTTTTTGTCAATTTCTTCTCTTATTATTAGTCCCTTCCTGTATGTGAAATTTCATCAAAATCGGAGACCATGTGTGCCAAAATTGTTTAAGTCGTTACAGAGAATGGGTATTAAATGGCCAAATTACGTCACTGCTAAGCCCTGTCCTGCCAGTTCATTAATAGCGCAGAAAATCCTTATGGTTTTAAGAAACACTTATTTACACGCGTTTACGATACTTATCGGCTAGCTTTTGAAAGAACCAAAACAATTACGATGTTAATATTGCCAATCAGAGATGAGATAGGCAAACTCTTTTTAGAGTTTTAAAATGAAAGTACAATGTAATTTTGCTTTGCGATTCCTAAAGTTGTACATGCCTTTGTTCACAGAGTATATACTGAACACTAAAAGAAACGTTCTATAATAATTATTTGAATATTTAAAAAAGCTTTATATGACTTAATGGTTTTCTCTATCATACTTTTAGAACAGCCATAAGAGCAAATGCACGTGATGATATTTTTTTCAATACGATATGTCATAACAGAGGTATCAATTCCAGTGTATTAGAAAGAAAGTAAAACTTATTAAGTTTTTTCTATAAGAATGCGTTCAATTTATCTGATCAGTGATCGGAAAAATCAATGTCCCAATCCGAATTTTCACAACACAGCGCAGTAATAAGCCCAAAATGCATTGACGATCGGAAAGCTTCGGAGATATCTTCTTGTCTTGAAGCGATGTTACGAATGCCTAGTTCATGGTCGAATTTTAAAATGTAAACATAAATGTATGGATATAAATGTATAGATAAATTAACTGCCGGGATAAGCTGCAACTTCGTATAAATATAAAAAAAAAAAACACAATACTACAGAAGCCTGTATGTAACCCCCTCCCCTTTGTGAAGACATAAACTGAACGTATTGAACTTTACAAGTTGTCAAAATTACGATGACAGTCGATAAATATAAATATAGTAAGGGGGGGGAGATACATATACGCTTCGGTACAATACCGTGTCGGAACAGAGATTGTGGTAGTTCAAAAAATCTGACGACAAATTGCTTTCAAGCAGTCGTGTTTGAAATTTTGTCTTTCAGCTCATATGTTCAAAACAAACAATCGTACAAACAAATAAACATGAATATAAATAAACCAACCAACAAAACAACGAAAACAGATAAATCAAAATTAGATAAGCACGGTGTTTGGCCATATGGCAAGTTATTCACATATGGTGAAGACAATCTGACATTTAGTTTTGATTTATCGTTGATTGCCTTTCGAGATAACGATCTATCGTGACAAGGCTACATATTTCTTTGAGACTTACATCTAAATGAGAAAACAATGTTTAAATTTCACACATGTATACCTTTTTCCCAAAACAAAATATTCAAATTCCTAACTAGCTTTATTTTTCTTAAATTACACAATAATAACAAAATACGTAGCCTTATATACATTTACCATTATTTCTTCAATTTTAGGCACCAGAGGCCCGTATTACTAAACTTCTAACGAGAAAATTAATCGTATGTCAAAATCGCAAATCGTACATGGTTTCATTCATGGATGGATTCTGCCTTGCAATATTTCATTGGAATTGTCTTTGGAATACGATTCCAATGAGATGATGCATGGCAGAATTCCTCATTTAGTTTCTACTGTAATAGCAGCTTAAATTTTTTACTTACACAAAAAATGAACCTAGAATGTTTAATAAAATAGGCCTCAGGAGCCTAATAAAACCCTCATTTGCATTATCATTATTTTTGTGTGTGTGTGTGTGTGTGTGTCTATGATACCCGAATACTGAAGCAATCATGTATAAACGGGTTGAAAATTGGGGGGAAAAAATAACGTTTTTAACAAAATCAAAGGAGTTAGATATTATACCTTATTCAGTCATTTAATCTTCATAGAAACAGTGACCTTGAACCAAGGAAAACGAACAGAACACATTTCTGATCATATGTAGAGTTTTAAGTGACTACCCTTGTTTTGTGTAAGCAGTATATGAAAAAAGACATGCTGATTCAGAATCAATTTAGCCATGTCACACGGTACAGTTAACAACATCGTGAAATTTACAAAGTGAATGATTTTGGAATTAATGAATGTGGTGAGTCAGTTATGTGTGAAATTAAAGGGGGTAATCCTACACCGCTAATTTTGTTCAGGATAAAGAAAATTAACGATATTTATTACCTCCCTTTAATAAATAATAAGTAAACAGGCTCATTAAATAGCTTCCTATTTCTTCTAGAACCAATCAGACGCTTACAATTTTAATCATGTCAGTAAATCGCGATTTTTTTTCTATTGATTTTTATTTTAAATGTAGCTGTTGATCGCACATTTTTTAGTAATTTTGGAGCGTTTTTGAGTGGTATGAGTGTTTAGAATGAATGAATGAATCGCTGAGTCAGCGATCTAGAATGACTTTGAAAATCAATTTCACGATGATACTACATGTAACTTTCCAACTTATCAGTCATGGCACTGTTCGTTGCATTGTAAAGTTTACGCTTTATAAGACAAAGGGGATATTGTTGTCTGAAAAAAATAGAGACAGACAGACAGGTATGGACCGAGAGAGAAAAAGAGAGAGAGAAATAGAGAGAGACAGGGGAGGGAGAGAGACAGAGAGAGAGGGAGAGAGAGAGAGAGAGAGAGAGAGAGAGAGAGAGAGAGAGAGAGAGAGAGAGAGAGAGAGAGAGAGAGAGAGAGAAGAAAAAGAAATACGAATGCCACACCATTCTAAAACACAGAATCTCTTAGGATGCATGAATACAGGATATTCAAAGATATATAACCTCGATCGAAACAATTCTAAATCGCTCACTCAGCGCTCATTTCATTTATTCCGAAACACTTACTCAAAACGCTTCGAATTTGCTAAGAACAATCCGAAATCGATCAAAATGGTCATCATATTTTTTAAATCAATCAAATTATTCCACGATTTTTAACTTCGTGAGGAATTAAAAACGTCTGATTGGTACGTGAAGATTGTAAAATTCGAATGAACGGAGAATTCTTAAAGGGAGAAAGTAAATTATCACTAATTTCGTTCAATTCGAACGAAATTAGCGATAATGTAGTACCCCCCTTATTTTCGTTCAAAACTCACTCCGCAGACTCAAACTCACGATGTTTTTAACTGTTAAAATTTGCATACATGAAGAATGTTTATGAGATTTCTTTGATAGAAATTGACTCTAGCCACAAAATGACTTTTATGAAGACCGACCCTTTGTCAAATACAGTTAGTTACATCGTGAAATTGGCATTCGTCTGAATCAAACCCATTCTTAGTCGCTCACCCAGCGCTCCATTCATTTATCCCAAACACTCACCTAAACCATTCAAAAACGATCAAACCTATTAAAAAATATGGAATCAACAACGTCATTTAAAACAAAATTGGATAGAGAAAAATCGCGTTTTCACTGATATAATTCAAATTGTAACGCCTAATAGGTTCTTAAAGAAATATGTAGATATATATATAGAACTTGTATGCATATTTTTTAAAGGGATGTAATCAAGAGCGCAAATTTTGTTTATCCTAAACAAAATTTGCGATATTTGATTACCTCTCATTAAATTCACTCATACATCTCTCCACACTATCATTCCATTTCATTCTCTAATCATTCCAAAATCATTCACCTTGTCAATTTCACGATGTTGTTAACTGTAATGTACACGTATTTCCTTAATGATACATGTATTATCAAAATCATATTTTGTTCAACTCTTTTTCTAACGACCCTTTCAAGCTTATTCCGATCGATCGATCAGGAGATTAAAATTTAGTCTCAAAGTCTTTTACTATCGATAAAGGTGGCGTAAATCCCCATTTGAACGTTTTTAATCTGAACATACGTCTTTGTTGTGCAAAAACATGTCGGCAGTTTATAGATTAACTGCGATAAATCGATAACTATCTATACTGTTTATTGCCATTAGACGCGTGTCAAAACCTTATATTTTACATCTAAATTGACAAAAATAAATATGTCAAAGTTTGCTCTGTTATAAACATAAACAAAACAGTCGTATGTCAAATCTTTGACTTATTCCTGAATAAGGTAAAATTTAAAGATTCAAAAACATGAAAAAGCTATGACGTTTACCGCCGGTCTTTCAATTTATATTGTTCTGCAATTTAGAGTGAATGATCAAAGGTCAATTTTGTCTATAAAGGTATAGACAAAATTGACCTTTGATCACTCACTTAAACTTGTGGATCTATAATTGATTTTGGAAAATATTAATACACTGTATATACATCACAGAATAGTTACTTTATTTAATAAAAACCCTTTTCCGCTAAAATCATGGTTTTGTATGATATGTTGGGTAGTTATTTAAATACAATATGAGAAATAAGTCCCAACAGATTATTAAAGCGCTTCTAGTCAATAACAATCGGCCGTGGATCGGGGAAGGCGGGGTGCATATCCCCCCTCCCCTCTTCGGAAAAAAAATCTTGTGACGTACTACCGTAACAAAATAATGTAACCGTAAGCCATGGTATACAGTTAGTTACATTGTGAAATTGTCATTCATCCCGATCGATCCATTCCAAATCATTCGCCTAGCACTCCATTCATTCATTCCAATACTCGCTCAAATCACTCAAAAACTCTCCGATATAGAATAAAACGCTTCGAAATCGTTTTAGACTATCATTAATTCATTCAAATCGTTCAGAATATAGCACGATTTTATTGGGCTGGTATGGATTTTAAAGCGTCTCATTGATCCGACAGTCACACAAGCAAACAATTTCGTATATTTTAGGATTTGGACGAAATTACCGATATATATAATACATACTTAGTGTATTATATGAAAAAAAATATCTAACGAGGTTGGGAGAATTGATCATTGTCGAGGCTCTGCCGAGACAATTGTCAATTCTCACAACCGAGTTTGATATTTTTTCATACAATACACTAAGAATGTATTATATTTATCTTATAACCTCTTTTTGTCTTGTTTTCGTCGATGTTTCTTACCGAAATGCAAGTTTCTAAAAATAACTGTATGATATTATTGTTCTAAAAATAACTATGTGATATCATAAAAAATATCATACGGGATGTTATCATACTGATATTTGTATAGTTATAAGATAAATTGTATTACCTTCCTTTTGTTTCACTCAAAGCTCTCACATTCAGGCATTCATTCACTTTCATTCCAATATCATTCCAAAATCATTCACCTTGCCAATTACACAATGCTCTCAATTGTAGCCGACCAATTGTGCAGATTTTAATTCAATTAGAAGGTTAATAACACATAGAAGATTACAATTTCAAAACACATGTATACCTACATTGAAGTATCACGCTCATTTTCAAGACGGCCGTTTTTGTGCGACGAGTTTTATTTGAAATGACAGCTCGTTATCACCCAGGCATCTTGTTTGCACACCCGAAAATGTAACATCTTGCTTTGTTGTGCAAACACGATTGTTTTACTTGTTTTGTTTTTTTTTTGTGTGTGTGTGTGTGTTTTTTTTTTTTTTTTTTTTTTTTGTTTTGTTTTTTCAGAAAATATGTACGATGTTTTTAGGCATTGTGTGTCAATATGTTAATTTAAATCAAAACAATAACGGATGTGTTTGTTTGTTTGAATGGGGTTTAACGCTGATTTCAACCATCTTTCAGTTATATCGCGATGGCCGGAGCACCTTTCAAGGATTCCTGGTATTTTCACACCAGAACCACCGTCACATCCCTTCCTAAACTTCAGATGCTCACATAGGTCTACGATCATCAACCCATTTGTCGAAGACAAATAGTCGGAAAGGATGAGAGAAAATAACAATATAGTATTGTTTATGATATGTTAGAATCTACACGTATGGCAATTTGATAAATGAGCCTGTGCGTAACATTTCCAACAACTTGAATTATTTGTGAAGCAGAAACATTTAGCAGCCTCGACAATCACACAGTACATTTACAAGATTATCTGACTATCTAAACGTATTTTGAGACCAAATCTATCTAAAAGTTGCACAGTAAAGACTGGTCAGACTGTGCGGATGCACAGACTGGCTAGAGTCTTTGCTTTGCGCAAATTTGAAATTGTTGAAAATCTTAAGCACAGGCTCAAATATATTATTATGACAACATCACATTAAAGATAGTACATGCCTTATTAGAAAATTCGAAATCAGCCAAATGTCGGAAATGCTTCGGAAGACCTTTTATACAAAATACACTTCAATTTTTTACCAACCATTTCCCTTTTTACGTCCTGTGAGGGAGAGGTCGCGGGTTCGAAGCCCGAACTGGCCCATTGTTCTTTCTCTCACGTGTGACCATATGCACCCATCGTGGACCGCGACTTCGTTTGTTTATGGTAAAAGATGCCTAAATTGACGAGAAAGTCCATTGCTCGAACCCGGGACCTCTCGCTTACAGGGCGAGTACACTACAGAGTGGGCTATCCGGACGCCTACATGCAATCCCTCGCAAATGCGCGTGACCTCAAGCCATGACATTCACTCCCCTTTTTACTTGAAATTCCTCCTCGAATTTCAGAGCAGCAGCATTATGCAGAGATTTTACGTCGTGACATATTTCCTACAATCAATACAAAATCGGTACACTGTGGGCGTCAAATGTCACACCTGAGAGTTACACATCCACCCAGTCCGGAGCAACCCCGGACCTCTCGCTCGAAGGGCAAGTTCTCCACCGACTGAGCTTTGTTTGTTTGTATGGGTTTTCAACCGCTTTCAAACAATATTTTAGTTATAACTCGGCGGTTAGAGCACCTAACAATGGATTCCTGGTATTTCTCGGACCAAGTACAACCATCCCACCCTTTCCTAACCCCCAGCTGCTTTTCCACATATGTCTATGATTTTCAACCTGTTGGTGGAAGACAAATAGTCGGAAAGAATCAGTGCCATCGTCGGGAATTGAACCCCGGACCTTTTGAATGATAGTCCGACGCGCTACTAACTACGCTATGACGGCGGCTACCGACTGATCTACCCGGCCGCCTACATGCAATTCTTCATAAATATCTGTGAGATCAACGATCGATACAATGCATAGACTTTTTCGATATTTAACCAAAATTATTTTGCGATATTGATCCACAATTTTAGGTGAGTGATCAAAAGTCAATTTTGTCTATACAGTGTATAGACAACATTGACCTTTGATCACTCACTCAAACTTGTGGATCTATACCTTCCTCTTGACATCTTGAAGGGAAAAAAAGAGAGCGGGTATCCGCTTTAGTAAAGTATGTTCTGCGTACAGGGTGACAAATGTTAGCCAATTATACCTTCCCTGCTCGTGCATTTGCGTGCAAAGCGGAGTATAATTGGCAAACAGTTTGCACCGTTTTGTCATCCTGAACGCAGGGTTAGTGTGATCGTATCAGGGCGGTGACCAGTCTTTGTTGTAAACTCGATTCTCGCGATAAAAAACTTTTTACTAATGTTCCTGGCATCAATCCTTTATTACGTGTACGTCGAGATATAGATAATAATATATAGGTAGATTTCGCGCGGTGAGCCGTGAAATCAACTTTTTACTGTTAGATTCTCGTGCCATTTGTTCGAAATTAATAAAACAGGTTAAAATAACGCAATCAGAAAGTTTAAAATTTACCTTTTAAACCACGCTTTTGCTTGTTTTAAAAAGTAAGGTTCACTCAAACATATACTTTCATAATTTCAGTGAAGGGATCAAGTGAAAATTCCTTTCACTTGCTTTTGAATTATACCTGATATACCTATGATAATGGACTCAGCGCCTACGTCAGGGCTCAGTTTTGAAAATACATCTATAGTGTCCTTAAATAACAACGTTATCTGGTCGCGGTTGGGAGAATTTGCCATCACGAGGCTTTTCCGAATGTACTATTATTCTTTTTAGCTCGCCCGGGACGAAAGTCTCGGAAGAGCTATTGTCATACCCTCGGATGTCGGCGTCGGCGTCGGCGTCAGCGTCGGCGTCAGCGTCGGTGTCGGCGTCCGCATCAGGTTAAAGTTTTTTATTTCTATCAATATTTATCCTAGAGGCTTTATTTTTTACAGAAACACTCATTAGGGCATAGGCTTTCATTTGAGACCAACATCCATGTCGAAATGACCTTTAGACTGTGACCTTGACCCTTTCAAAAAAACTTTAACCAAAAACTTTAACCAAAAAAACTTTAATCTTGCTTATATTTTCTGTAAGCTTTAACCTAGAGACATCATTACTTCATATGCACACTCATTAGGTGATAGGCTTTCACCATAGACAAGGGTCCTTGACAATTTGACCTTGACCTTGACCCTATGTGGACTTAGAAAACTTTAACCAAAAAACTTTAACCAAAAACTTTAACCTTGCATATATTTTTTAATGCTCTAACCTAGGGACATCATAGCTTCATATATATACTCACCAGGTGATAGGCTTTCACCAGAGACCAAGGTCCTTCATTTTGACCTTGACCTTTACCATTTGTAGACTTAGAAAAACTTTAACTGAAAACTTTAACCAAAAACTTTAACCTTGCTTATATTTTCTGAATGCTTTTACCTAGGGACATCATTACTTCATATACATACTCATTAGGTGATAGGCTTTTGTGAGAGATCAAGGTAATTTGATAATTTGCCCTTGACCTTTTATGAACTTAGAAATACTTTAACTGAAATTCTTTTACCAAAAACTTTAACCTTGCTTATATTTTCTGAATGCTTTAACCTAGGGACATCATTACTTCATATACATAGTCACCAGATGAAAGGCTTTCACCAGAAACCAAGGGCCTTGACAATTTGACCTTGACCTTAACCATTTATGGACTTGGAAAAACTTAAACTGAAAAACTTTAACCAAAAATTTAACCTTGCTTATATTTTCTAAATGCTTTAATCAGGGACATTATTACTTCATACACATACTCAATAGGTGATAGGCTTCTACAGAGACCAAGGTCCTTCACAATTTGACCTTGATGTTGACCTTTTGTGGACTTAGAAAAATTTTAAAGAAAAACTTCATGTTTGATACACAGAAATTCCATTGGTAACCTCATCTGCTTGTAGGCTTTCACTATACCCTAACCTTATACATGCCATTAATACAAAATAGTTTATATTTCTTAATTACTACTCAAACAGATATATATTAGATCATGGACTTTAACATTGAAAGAAACCACTTTGGACTTCAGTCTTCTGTCAAGCGCTGTTTGTGACAAGCAGCTGTTTGGGCGAGCTACGTTGTCCGCGGACAACTCTTGTTTATTATATGACCTACGTCGCGGAAGTGAAATAACCCTGTCTCGGCGCAACCTCGTTTTTATCTGTTTATAGATAACTCGTTTAAGGTGTCAATGGACAGCGGCCTCCCGACTCTATAAACCGGAAGTGGGTTTTCGTTTATTTTACGGCTCTTTTTGCGCGTTGTTTAAATGACCGGTTTTCGTAAGATTCTAGTTATGGAAATAACGTAGAATAATGATGGTGGTAAAACTTCATAATTTAGCTTCTTTTCAACATTTGATATAAATCAATTGACTGAATCATTACATTCATTAAATAAATATGCGTTAAAACCGTCATTCAATTAGGGGGAAAACTGAAAAATAACGAATAACTTTATTATTTGCATGGAAAGGTATGCTGAATTTTTTACCAAATAAAGAAAAAATATGGATTATTAACATATCGGAAAATAAGAAAAGTTCATTGGGTATTTCTTTTCAAAAAATAGATTTTTGTGGCATTTTTACCAGTAAAATTACAAAAATTATTGCATTTTTAACTTTTGAAAGCAAATTGTGCAAATGCAATTGATCAAAGAGAAATTTTCTTGTCAATAGCCATTGTGTACATGTATAAGGTCTATCAAAAAGTATGTGTTTTATAGCTATAACCTAGTACAGAGTTTATACTAGACCTAAAACGAATATAACCGTTTAACTGAAAAATGGCCTATACCACTCAAGGGCAGAAAACTCTAGCATGAAAACGAGCGTGGAAAGGTACCTTCAAATTTTGATATAATGACTACACAATGTTAATCTACAACATATGTGACCAAGAAACAAATTCATAGGGCGGAAAAAATGACGCCATGTGTCCATTGCTACCTTGATAAGTCGGTATTCAATGACCACTCTAATTATCATACAATCAATTTTCAGTGCTTCATTGTTATGAGACTTAAAAAAATCAAACGAATTCAGGTGATGGATAGTGGTTCCGGATAAGATTTAAGAATAATGTCAAACAATTGTCTCACGGATGATATTATTTTCTATTATCAGGTAGGCGATATCAGGTCAATACAGGCTTCATTGCAAGATAAACTGCTTTTCTATTCGAACCCAGACTTGTTGGGTGAATACGAACCCCTATTTCAAGTCAAAATAGGAAACGGATTAGGTGTTTAATCAGTCACTCCGAGTAACAAGGTATTTGTCGACCATATCCTGGAGCAGATAGAATTACCCCTGTATTTACCAATTGAGATAAGAAGGTTTGCCCTTCTCTTTTGAAGTTACCGCCTAATTGTTCAATCTGTCAAACGTAAGACGTAAAACCTTTCTGCGCGTCAATTTCAATCTTCCGATAAACACCTCAACGTAATATCTTTACCTGAACAAAATCAAAATTTGTTCTTTCGCAATGCAATTGCCGCGAATTTGCAGACTCAAAATGGGCACTTTCAAAATTCTAATAAACGTGGATATTTGTTACCCGTCACGCGAAAAGGGACCATCTGGGAACTCTGTAAAACAAATATTAGAAAAACGGATTGAGTCCAGCTTAGATCAAGCTGAGTTCGCATTTCAAAAATTCCTTCACTGGAAGGTGAATTGATCATTCTAGATTAAAGAAATAAGCGACGACCTAAAAGTTTCTATCCTAGTCAGTCTGCGCAGTCCGCCTAGTCTGACTAGGGTCGATACTTTACGGACAACCCAGATGGTCCCTTTTCGCGTGACGGGTCGTATTAATGATTTTTTGACATCTGTCACTGTCCCTGGACTCATGTAACCCCCCTCCCCCCTCCTTGCCCCCCCACCCCCAAGGCCCCACCCGTTACGTATACAGTTGATAACATCGAGAAATTGACACGGAGAATGCTTTTGGAATATTTTAGAAATCAAACGGAATGTGTAGGCGAAGTGAGATTCAACTAAAATTTAAGGAATATAATGTCATGTCCTTTCTTGCGCCAAATTGAACGAAATTATAGCAATATTGAATTACCGCCCTTTAAAACAATCTATGCACTTTTCTGTTTTTATGTTTTCACTGACAAATACAACACTTTAAAAAATCAACTCCAGTCAATAAAGATGTTGAATTATTTGATCATCACCAAAGGATGGATAAATGTATATTTGAGAGGGATGAGTATGTACAGTTGGTGTCATCTTGAAATTGACATTCGCCTCAATCAAAACCATTCTAAATCGCTCACTCAGCGCTCCATTCATTCATTCCAAACGCTCACTCAAACCATTCAAGCATGCTCAAAATGACTAAAAGATAAAAGATTAACAACTACATTCAAAATAAATAAAGCAAGATTGAAATCGCGATTTCACTTACATATTTGACACTTTAAGCGTCTGATTGGTTCTTGAAGCAATAGGAAGCCATTGTAAGAATTTTTATGCATATTTCATTACAGGGAAGTTATACATATCGCAAATTTTGTTCATCCTGAACAAAATTAGCGATATTGGATTACCTCCCTTTAATTTCACTCAAAACTCGCCCCGCACACTCATTCAACACCATTCCAAAATCGTTCACCACGTTAATTTATCGATGTAATTAACTCTAAATGTATATTCTAGAGGGATAAGCATGTACTGATGCGAGAAAACCATAAATCCATTGTTAGGTGATTCAGCCGGTTCAATATAACTAAAACCATTTTAAATCGGCAATAACCTCCATTCTAATAAACAAAAAACCCACACTGCATGGTTGCAAAAGTATAAAATCAAAGTACTGATGGTAATGACGTATTTCAAGACGAATTTTATCTGGCCCATCAGGTAAAATGGACGATCTTGGCAATGCATAACAGTTAGGAAAATCGAAGAACTGACAATGCGAATGCTTTGGGATGATTTTGGAATGGAAAGATTATTTGATACTGAAGTAAATTCGGCCTAAGCATCCAGAAAAGAATGGTTAAGTTGATCGTCGTTGGATAAAGGTGCATTCTGGAATTTGATTGTTTTTCGAAATTTATTTTTCAGCAATAGCGACTCAACTGTAAGACTCCAGGCTACCAATCCTAAGACTGGTGGTTCAAATCATGAACGCGACATGAAACCAATGGACACTTGCATTTTTCCTCTATACAATGACTTACATGTATTTATAAATTCCTCTTGATTCGAAGAGTTGAGCGGATTCAGAGGGGGGTCAAACGAACCCTCCTTTGAAACCTATTTATTTGATTTTCATGCAGAAAGTCAATCAACATTGGGGATAAAGGATTCATCCCATATTTTTATGTTCGAACCCTCTTTATAATAAGTTTGAATATACCGCAGGATTTAGACCCTCTAGCTAGTTGAAGCTTATACGGAATCAAGTGATAAGTGCGAAAGATAAAGCCAGAACCTGAGATGAAAAGATCAATTTGTACCAATATACCAATAAAAACACCATGATGTTAAGAAGATTAGATCAGGCCAGCAAATAAGACTAATCCAAAGGCGCCTAGTTCTAGTCACTATATATGTTTTACCATAATTTGGCATCAGCTGTTGATATGTCGTTTTTAATAATAAATCATTTGAATATAACACATTTTTCATGCGCTTCGACAATCGGCAATATTGACCCAAAATATATTTTCACATCAATACTCACCACGATCGAGGTTCGAACGCATATCGATTATATTTCTCTAAAAACACCTATTCTTATTCGCTTTATCTATTTGCCTAGACTCGCCTCAGTCGTTTTTGCTTGCATTTTCAGAAATTATTTCGGTTGTAGTTTAACTACATGCCCTTTTAACCAAAGATCGTTTTCACAAGTGCTGAAAGAAAGAGACAGGGGACTTAATTTGAAATTTTGAAATGATTTTATTCCTTTTGAAGAAAATACTGTAAAAGAATGCCTGGCTGCCAGAATACAACTTTCCCTGCGCTCGGGATAATCCGGACGAAATTAGCGACATGCATTACCTCCCTTGAATTTCATTCAAAACTCATTCTACACACTTATTCAATATCATTCCTAAATCGTTCTATAATTATTCATTTTGATGTTTTTAACGTCACTTAGGGTACTTTGATAACCGTTTCTGCATTCAATTATCTTATTATTGATTGTATTTGTTTACATTTGTATCCGGAGTGGTTGTATGGATTTACTTTACGTAATAAAGCGTAAGCAAATTATCGTTAATAAGTCCCCCTTCACCTCTCTATTATCTTGTTATCACGAATCTTTATCTCATCCGTTTTTCCGTCTAATGATAAAATAAAAATTTGGGTTGTAAACGCCTTTTGAAGAATTTGTTTGTATTAGAGATTTGAAGCTGCTTTTTACAATCTTTCAGTTATACCGCGGCGGCTGGAGAACAATAGATTCCTATTTTTCTAACACCAATTACCAAGTACTACAATTTCAGTTAACCTTTTCTCGCTTCAAGCTTCCGAAATACCCCCTTTATCTGTAGCTCTGTTCTGCTACATGTTTACCGTATTCTCATAGAAAAAATACTTAGTTTTATGAAGTTATTCGAGCCTCTGCGTGACATCATAATTTTCCACAGTTTCCCTTGGGTAAAAATGGCAAACATTGAGCAGTGTGGATCACCGACAGTGGCGGATTCAGAGGGAGTTCGGGGATTCGAACGAACTCCCTATTGAATAACCTATCTGCTGTTCACGATATATTCCCGTTGTAAACTAAGTCTTGGCACAGTTGTGCAGTCTGATCTTAACATACATTGCCTGCCCTTTTCTTGGGGAAGACTTTTTGATATTCCAAAAATTAGGAAATTTGTTGAAACGCGATTTAAATTTAGCAGGATAAGGGTTAAAAGTGTGTAATACCAGAAAAACGAACACCATGTTCGAACCCCCGCCACAGAAATCCTGGATCCGCCACTGCCCAACCATCTAACAAAACATGAGTTATCATGTAAGTAAGTAGGTCCCTGCTTTGAACAAATCGAATACCGATCAGACTGTATGGATGCTCTGCTTAATCTAACTCTTAAAATATTTTGCTGGACTATCGTCACGAGCCATCTTAATTTCCCTTTGAAACCTTTACTAAATCATGTTGTATTATTTCTAGACAGAACTTATGACCAATGTGTTTGAGGAACGGGGTGTCCTCAATATTACGCTAAGGTCGGTAATTTCATATCGAAGAATAAACTTGTGACATAAGACCTTTTCTAAGTATTGATTCATTCTGACATCTTTTGTGTAAAGGATAGTGTTCATAAAACGAGATGATGTATCGTCGTTACATCGTTATTGACCAAGTCCATTCTATAAGCGCTCTCAACGACAGAAAGAAGATTTAAGTCTTGTTAAAAGAAGTTATATCCGCTCGTAAAAACACTACATCAATCGCGCTGTTATTCAGTCATGTCTTGGTCGCCTATTGTCACTTCAATAGGCATTTATCTTTTCATTTTCATATTTACGACAACGCCATCATCGCAAACCCATCGTATAAATTAGTTTTGATTGACAGAAGAGCTTTCTTAAAGATTAATGGTGCTTCATTATAACACGGCTGACTAACAACCGAATGATCTCTCATACCGCCCTCCGATTGGCCAATATTTACCGCCTAGTGACTCCGCCTATCGGAAATGGTTTAACAGCTTTATCGACCAATCGTGGTCGCCATATAGCGCAGAGCTATTTACCTCTAGGAGTCTTGTTATGTGTTATATACAATTTGGTGTGTTTGAAAATCGACTGCATGGGCGGCAAACAGGAGTTAGGTATTAAAGAAGGGTTTGAAGAATGATTGACAGCCGGTAGTGTTAGCGCGATACATTACTTCTATCAAACCTGTCGGCGACTATAACTCACCGCCATCTTGCTACAGGAAACACGTACATAACAACCTAACGTTGCGCGAGGGGCTGTGGATTGTGAAATATCATATTTTAGTGAATATGCTCTGAGGACAGTGTTGTTTAAGTCTGTTGTCGGACTGAAATCTGAATTGTGTTTAAATCGAGGACGTATTTATATCTGATATGGATCGTTTGGATTCCGTTAAGATGATGACTACATCGTCTGCCCAGTATTTATCTCCGGACTACCTTCAGCCACTCCCAACTACGGTAAGAATCTCTTTCTTTCCACAATTTTAACATACTTTCTTACATTTTAGCAACATAATGAATCTTGTCGAACGATTAATATGTACGGCAGTCCAAGCAGAAGGAAATTCTTTCTCATAAGTGTAGATCTGCGATATGGGCTAACATAGCGTTGGGTTTTTAAATGTCTATTGATAAAAATTGAACACAAAGCGTACAGTTTCCTCGTATTTCTGTCTCAAAGTCTCAAATGCGAGGGCTGATTGCCTTGACTAGAATCTTCACGCAAATAATTAGGCGATGAAAACAGGCTTATGAATATTTAATTAAAATCCAGCATCTTGAACATTACCACTGATGCAGGCTATAAAAAATTCAGTGTAACTTCAAAGTGTTACAACTTAAAACACGAAGCTTTTCAAAGATTTTATACCTACTTTACGACTTCGATACGCGCACCGCCCCGTTAACGGCACGCTGTATGAAACAGCGATAATGTTTTCAATAACGAGAATAAAGCGCCGCGAAGACTCGTGGATCAATATACACTTATGGCAGCAGTCCATATTAGGAGAAAATTAGATTTCTAGTAAATGATACATCATGTAATGGGAAAACGATGCAACATATTGATACTCAATGGATGGCGGTGTTTTGAAAGGGGACTCTGCGAGTCAATCTAGAATGTTTGGTTGGACTTAAGAGAGATAATGCATTTTCTACTACATTTAGCACAGTTTCTTGTTTCTGCGCATTTACACAATTTTACCTCATTTACTAAAACTGGCATATTAGTCAAACGTCCCCTCTTAACGAAATAGTCGATTATAATCCGAATATGTTGTTTCAATTGTGTTTATCTGAACTTAATTTTACTTTCCCTTACATTAAATGAAGTGTAATTCAGAAAATACGTTTGTAAATAAAACATAAGACAAGTACCAATTATTCCAATTTGTTGTTAGTTAGGTATTTTCACAAAAGTATAAAATTTTGTTTAATAAAAAAACTTCTTTGACAAAGTATTATAATTTCAAAACATTTCCTTTACTTCAGCTTGATGCAAAAAATAGTCCACTGGCTTTGCTTGCACAGACTTGTAACAGCATCGGTAAAGATCCTCCATCAAAGGAAATTATACCGTCAGTAGAAAAGAAAGATAGTAAGACTTCATCTCCAGATAGTAGGAAAACAACCCCGCCATCAAAACTAAGAGATGATAGACAATCGGTGGATAAAACAAGACATAGTCCACCCAAAGATAACACTAAAGAGATACCAAACTTTTATCCCCTTTCAACTTCAAGTCCAAAACCGGATAAAGGAGGTTATATCACAACACCAAGTCCCAAACAGGACACTAAACCGACTGTTTCTACAACTAAACAATCTCTACACCCTGTGCCTTCTCCAAAACCAAATCCACATCCAAGTCATTCTGAAAGGACTAGCCCAAGGACAACTTCACATGAAAGCTTAAAAGATACCCGTGAAAACATAAACGCAAAAAGTAGTCCACCACTTAAACGGCCTCGTTCTGAATCGCCTCCTCCACCGACAAGGAGGGAATATTCTCCAGGCCATGACTCAAAACATCTTCATGGAATGTATCCTGGCTATCCTCACATGGGACTACCAGGATTGCCGTTCGGGCCAGGAACCATGCAGCCTTCTCCAGAAATGTTGGCTGCACTAGGATATCCATACGCCTTACCAGGACAAAATGGACTTAGTATGGCATCGGCTCAGGCTAGTGCTATAGCTGCACACCAAGCTGCTTTAAAAGCAGGCTCTTCTTCAGCCGCTTTAGCACAATATATGCAGTATGCAAGAATGAGAAATCCATCTTTGTCATCGTCGTGCAAGGACCCTTATTGTAACAGCTGTATGTCCTGCACGATGCAACCGGGACACTTACATTCACAGTGCTCATCTCCTGGATGCACCCAGTGCGCACAGGAGAAAAACATACAGGGATTAAATATGTTTGGACTACCGGTGTCTAGTGCTCTTCATTCATCATTTAGTGCCTCTAGTTTATCGTCTGCCTCGGCTGGATTATCTACCCTTCATAATCTGTATACTCAGAACTTGCTCAGTCAACAACAGGGACATCCACATGTTTGTAACTGGATGTCTGGAAGTGATTATTGTGGTAAAAGATTCGGAACTTCTGAGGAGCTTTTACAACATTTACGGACTCACACATCCGGTGGAGAAGCAGCTCTCTCATCTGGATATGGACTCGGACTGCCTCTACCTTCTTCAGCTGAGCTAGGTAGCCTTCCCGGTTACCTTGGATCAGTTGGCGGTTTGAGTCCTGAGAATCTTAGACGCATGTATCCAGGAACTCTAAGTCCACTAGGAAGTAGTGCTTTGACTAGCCGTTTTCACCCGTACAAATCTGGATTACCAGCAGTGTCACCCGGCCTGCCACCACCCCAATCACTCGGACCTTATTACTCCCCGTATAATATCTATGGACAAAGAATAGGGGCTGCAGCTGTCCCCTAGACCAGTTGACAAAATCGTATTTTAATGCAGAACTGTGATCAGGGTTATCTCCAATTTTACAGTTTAAACTGGGTGTTTTGTTTTAAGTTGGTGGACGCGTAAAAGATCCGCAACATTACTGGACGCATGTTCTTTCACAATGTTAACCGAGGTTTCCTAATGAAATCATTAGGTAACCTCGGTAAACACTGTAAAAGTTGATGACTTCCAAAACCTTCGATGTAGAACTTAGTCTTTAATGGGTCTACTGCCTTGAATGACTTTTAAAGTCATGGAAATTTATTTGTTTTGTTTATAAGAGGGAATATTATTATTATGTAAAGAGGACTTGACCCAAAAGTGATTGAAATATATCTTATAGTGCTATAATGTGGTAAATACAAAATGTCAATTTAATATAACTATCTAAATTACTGTAAAGCAAGACCTAGTCTTTTAAAAGGGTATTAATTTTTGAAAAAGAGGATTTCAAAATGTTTCCGATTGCATTGCTTCATTGATGTATTTTCATTATTTATTTAATAATCATTTTTTCCCTGATGTGGACAAACAGTTTTCCGGATTTAATAAATACATTTTGGCTTAGTGGAAGTAAATTGAAGAAATATTGAAGTACTTGTCGACGATATTTTATAACAAGTTATAAATGTTAAAGTTTCAAACGATAATTTTAAGTTAATAATACAGTGACAAGTTGCGATTCCTGAGTAGAAAAAAAAAACAGTTGAAATAATGAAGCCATTGCTACAGATTGAGCTTTTTTGTATTTTAGATTCAAGTATTTAAATAATGTTTGCATGAACCCTATGATATTGGTACTCATTGGAATCGTCCCCGCTAGAGGATTCCAATGAGTACCCAAAATATATGGTTTCAATTTTATTGAGAAATAGAAATTTTAGGCCGGCTTTACGCCCCTCTTAACTGTACCTCTGATGCAGTTATTGCTAATTACAAGCAATTTCTTCATTTATTCAATTGTGTTTCTAATGTTAACTTTTTTCTTGGGGATTGCTGAAAAACGAGATTGTGTGGCAGGGGTGTGGAAATATGAGTTTTCTCCACTTGTCCCTGGACAAGTAAAAGCGGATTTTCTACTCGTCCAGAATCAACATGAACTTGTCCGCCAAAGAGTAAATAAAAAAATTTGAAAGAAAATTGCCTTTTGATGAAGAAAATGCTGGTATGCAGCATTTTCTTCATTAAAAACAATGTTTTCTACCCTATGATATGAACATTAGGATGATTTCTCTCTTAATTCTTTTAAGTAACATTCCAAGATTAGCCCTGGTATTTACTTGTCCTTGGACAAGTGGCTTAGAAAAATTTACTTGTCCTCAAGTACAAAAGCCCGAGTCGGACAAGTCGGGCATGGGAATTCCACACCCCTGTGTGGTAATGGGGTTAGATTCATAGAAGTAAAAGAACTTGGTAACACGAGTTGGAATGTTTTATTAGAAATGACACGCAGTGTCGTCTTTCTGTCTCTAGAATGTCGTCTTATTTATTTACATTAAGGATGAAGCCATTTATAACATAAAACAGCTTATTATTATTAATTTCTACCTCAAGACTAATTGTGTTTAGGGACGCATGGGGCGACGGTCTTAAATTATCTTTTTTGCACGTCTCCTGTTAAATATTGCATTCAAACTTCTTTAGAATTCGAATATTTTACAGAAATAAATCCCTTACCATATTTTTTCTTGATGTTTATTATCAAAATTGTTGCGCTTTACAAATAATGGCTGAAAAAGGTATGAAAATATATTTTTATTTTAAAAACAAAAACTTTTTTTCAAAGCAATTTGGAATCAAACTTTTTGCAAATAACATTTTATCAAGCTTTCTTTCACATGTCAGAAGGAATCGACAAGTCTTGTTAAAATCGTTATAAAGACAGAATGATAATTAGGCTGAATTAAAATCATTACATGTGATAGTTATTTTCTTAACCCATTACCATATGACAACATTTTTGACTCGCCAAAATTCATAAATGAATACGATAATTTTGTTCCGATGAAATTTTTATTATCCCTTTTTATCTGCGTAGAAAATATTGTGAAAATGAAACAAGATGCATATGACATTTACACCATTTCCTTCGCTTTTCTAAAATCATTTTCTTTCTGCTTTTTAAAAAAGGACTTCACATAGAAAGGGATTCAAGTGATAGTAATCTAAATTAAAACGTATAAATAATTGTATTTACCAATCTTTTATCGTCCATCAAGTGATTTTTTATTCAAACTTTATCATGATAACAATCGTAAATTTTGATTGTCAAGATGACATAATTGCTTGTTACAAAATTTAAACAATCAAATAATCTGATTCTACAAAGTTTCTACAAATACTAAATTATTTTATTCTTACGTTTCCGACGTAAAATGTTTTTTCTTGTCTTATTCAATTATTTATGATGGTATAAAATGATTCATTAATATTTTTAAATTTGATTTGTTGGGATTTCTTAATTTTATGTCAATTCTATGAAATAAAAGAAAAATATAAATTATATTTGTCTTACATTTTGATTTCTGTCGCGCAAATAAGTTCCGGCCATCCGTCGGTCCATTCGGAACATCGCTCGGACTTTTCCGTAAACTTGAAAGTACCTCGGACGTAAGTGTAGTAGTTTTATGTCATTTTTAGGTAATTCGGTTTCTGGAGGTATTTCCGTTATTTAATACGCGTAAAGAAAATCACAGTTTTGTTAATTCTCTCCGATCATCTGTCCAGAAATTTCGGGCATATTATAATTTGATAACAAAACGCAGTTACATACTGCGTTTTGTTATTGAATTATAATATGGCCACTTTTAGTCTTTCCTTGATTTTGTAAATATGCATCGTCATCCTCAGAAGGATCATTGATGCTTGTGACGTCATATAAACCCACGTGCGAACTGACGCGCTTTCATGGCAGCGCCCGTATTATTCCCGAGGTCAATTCCGTAGAATCGCCGAGGGTTCCCGATTGCCATCGGCCTTATAAGAGTAGATTTCGCAAACCTTGAATCGTTATCGTTACTTATCGACAAATTCTATGTTGTGGGTACCGATTGGAATTGTTTCAAAAAGACATTTATAATATGACCGACGTCGTGGGAGTGAAATAACCCCGTTGAATATTTTTGATATTACACGGGTGTTATAACACTAGTGAAATAACTATGCAAATGAGCTCAGAATGAATAGTAACGCTATTTATGTAAGTACAAAAATAACGTCATAATCTATGTTTTGTGACGGCATTTTTGAACGGCGTAATAAGTTTCGCGGAAAATAGAAACGTTGAATTTCAAGAATTTTGACGGTTTTTCGCTAAAATTCGGGTCACATAATAATCAGAATATAAAATTTGTGCTCATAAAAGACAGAATTAACTAAACTCGTCATCTAAAACAGATAAAAACTCGGCGCAGCCTCGTTTTTAACTGTTTATAGATGACTCGTTTAATAAATTCGGTATTTAATGACCACTCATTCAATATCCTCTATTTATAACAGCTGCATCGTTGAACACAGTTAACGTCACCGTGAAATTGACAAGGTGAATGATTTTGATTTGAAATTGAATGAGTGAGACGAGTGAGTTTTGAGTCAAATTAAAGGGAGGAAATCAAATGCCGCTAATTTTGTTCTGGATGAGCGTAATTAGCGATATTTATTACCTTTCTTTAATAAAACATGCACACAAGTTCTATAAACAGCGTACTATTTCTTTTAGAACCGGCCAATTCAAGAGGAACCGCGATTTTTCTATATATTTTCATTTTTAAAGTGGCCGCTGCTTTTAATTGTTAGCCATTTAAGAGCGTTTATGAGTGGTTTGAGTGAGTGTTCCGAATGAATGAATGGAGCGCTGAATGAGCGATTTAGAATGGTTTTGATCGAGACGAATGTCAATTTCACGATGCTACTGTAATATACTTTGATATAAAGGCCGTATCAAAATGACTCTCTGAATCCTAGGTTACCGCCCCTAAATCTATTGAAACTTTTCTCTCAGAAAGCGGGCTGCCAGTTTAATTTCTCTAAAGCTCTGGTCATGTGTCCCCAAATCAGAGCTGGTATTTTTTTTATCTTCTTCAATAGGACTGGACGGAAGCCCGGGCGAGATACTTAAAACGCTGCCATTAAATACCTTGTTTTGTTTTGTCATAAATAGCTGAAATTTGGTTGATTCAATGAATTAACGTGTTAAGTGAGTGTCAGAAAGTGGTAGAACCCGGTTCAGAAGCCAATGTCAACTCGAGGGTTCAGTGCAAGACTGTACTAATTGTATATACATTGTATATACACTAGGTACAGTCTTGCACTGAAACCTCGAACTTCAGCTGTGTCCTATATCGATTGAAGTCAACTGAGTAACAACAGAGGTAACAAAAAGAGTGGGTTATTGATAGCCTAAAACTTTGTTTTGCTTTGAAACCCTATGTAATGGGCATTCTGGCTCGTTGGTCGAGTGGTTAGCGCGCTCCACTCGTAACCTGGTGGTTGCGGGTTTGAGCCCCATGGGAGGCGGGTAGTGTATTTGGGCAGGACGCTTTACAGACAGGGCCCCAGTCCACCCAGCTGTAAAATTGGGTAGCAGTGGTTAGAAACCACTGCCCCTCTCTCTATTTGTAGGATAAGATCAGGAATGAGTTAGGACCACGATGGAAATAAGAGTCATACGACCCTTAATCGTGTTATCCTCGAGTAAAAATAATAATTTGAATTATGTAGACAAGACGTTTTCAATGAATACCCACAATATAGGGCCAGTGCCATTATAAATAAAATAACTAATCTGAAATCCAAAATACCAACTTTATCTGTAGCTCTGTTAAAACCTGCTTGGGAACGTTTTCCTATGTAAAAGAGGTAAGACTACCCATGAATATTTTTCAAAAAAACATTTTTTTCAAAAGATAAACGATGGGTGTTCCGATTGAGTAATAATAAACTCGACGAACATAAAACCCGTTGAAAAGGAAAGAAGACGAATAAATCTCGACCATAAAATTGTCATCGTGAGTCTCATCTTTGACAACCTGTCCATCCAGTGACACGGACCCACAAACGAGTATGATTTACCCTTTTAGATATGTTCATAAATTGAAGGAATTTTAAGCGCGTTTTAAAAAGTTTAAAAACAATCTTTAAAACGGCTTGACCCAAGGCATCTTCGATTGCCTAGATTGATGACTTTGACGTATTCTATTTGTGAATAAAACACGTAGTGAGCAACGCCCTTGGCTTGAAGAATTTTAAGAAATTTCAAAAAAAGTAATTAAGTTTAAAACAAGGAAAAACTTTGAAAATGCTTTACCCCAGACGTCGCTTGCCAAGGGCGCTGTCCTTTAAGTGATCTATTTGGGAAAAAAACACGTAGTGGGCGTCGAAGGTGACAAGCGTAATTGTATGCTAGCCTTCGAGGAATGGAAAAAGCACATTATTTATAATTTCAGTCTGTCCTTCCATCCGCCTGTCTGCCCAATCACTCACTTGAGATTTATCGTTTATGTCCTCTAACGTTGGACCTGATGTGCTTAGAATCAGGTAAACTAAGTCAATGAATAATTTAAAAAAAATCTCTCTATTGGCCCGAAATGATGTTCTCTTTCAGTTTTGGGCAAAATGTACTAGAAGATCTTTGGCGAAGGTTACCAATAGTCTTAGATTGAAAATTCCTTGTGTAACTCTGAAGTCATAAATTATTTGACATGGAATAATGACATTTTAAACGATTTTTGACAATGACCAAAAAAATCAATTTCGTTATGGGTCTAGTAAGTCAAAGGTGAGAAGAATTTCCGAGTCATATCTTCTTAACCATAACAGCTTTTACATTGTAAGTGGTTTTTTCACTGCTACAAGAAAGTGTACTATTGATTTGGGGCAAGGAAGGCTAAAGGTCAAGATTAAATTGGGGGAAAAGTGTTCTTGTTCTTATTCTTATTCCACTAGCAATCTGACACATGGCTATGAAAATTGTTTTAAGGGAGAGCATTTGAATCATAGGCACCTATGCACCCTCTTTAAATGGGGTTATGAAGTAAAGTTAACAACATCGTGAAATTAGCAAGGTGGGTGATTTATGAATGAATTTGGAAATTGAAATAGTGCGATGAGCTAGTTTTTGTTGAAATTTAAGGGAGGTAGTCCAAAACAAAGTTAGCGATATTCATTACCTCCCCTTAATAAAATATGCATACAAGTTATATAAATAACTTCCTAATTCTTCAAAAAACAACCAGAAGCTTTTAATTTTGATTTTTTCAGTGAAAACGCGATTGACTATTTAGGGGTTTTTTTTAATGCAGCTGTGCATTGTTTATTTTTTAGGAATTTTAAACCGTTTTTGCGCGGCTTGAGTAATTGTTTTGAATGAATGAATGGATCGCTGAGTGAAGAATGTTTTTGATTGAGATGATTGTCGATTTCACGATGTAACTAACTGTAGTCCAAAATTTTCAATAAGAAAGTAGATGTTGGAAGTTGAAAAATACCTTTCCCAGCCTATCTAAAGGGAAACGATTTTTTACGATAATGAGAATGTCGTAAATGAATATCACATGCTCAAAGGGAAGCAGGCTGCTTTACGTGAAACTATTATGTCGTAAATGAATATTAAATTTTCAAAAAGGGAAGGTTTTATCTCCATTATTACCTCATGCTTCGTTTTTTATCAATTTCTTCCCTCTATTTTACGATCCCATCTATAATTTATATGTATATAACTTTGATGTTGGATTTCAAATTATCATAATGTTTGCGCATTGGCACATATGAGGTGAATCGTAAACTATAAAACTGAAATGATAGGCCCTGCATGAATATTTAACCTTTCTTCTTTCTGGGGTCTACCTACTGAGCTGCTTTGTCTTTGCCTCAAATTATGACTTCCATAAAATGGGTAAAGATGCATATTTATGTGAAAAAATATTTTCACATAATTTTACATCTTTGCTTTATTTTCAAACATGGCCGAAAAAATGTGACCGTTTTTTTTTTTTTTTTTTTATTTAGAAGATACTTTTGTAAGCGATAAAAACAAGACTGGTTTCAAGGCGTATCAAAATTCCCCTTTTTACCCGAAAAAGGATGCTTATATGAACACGAAATTTTATACACGTTCATAGATTTTCCAAATATGAAAAATCTGCAAATGGCATAGTTTTAGGGAAATGATAGTTTAAAATTTGATGAAATAACCATGTGTGAGGAAAAAAATATACGTTTTTCTTTTATGCCTTTCGGTGCATTAACGAGAAATGACGGTAGATTATAATTTCATAAATTCACCGCCTAAACAGTAAAATTAATAGAAAGTTATACCCCGCTTTCGTTCATTTCACATTATCTGACGTTATCTTTTAGCGATATTATCATGAACGTTGCATAGCAATCAAGTGCAATATTACGCGCTTTAAGAAAATATTTCCTAACATTTTCACATTTCGTCTCGTGTTTGCAATAAAGAAATAGAGTAATCGTTTGTTATTTAGTAAGATTTTTTTTTATTTCATTTCATATAGCTATATTTTAACGAGTGGCGAAGCCATGAATGACAATATAGCTTGTGTTGTTCACTCAAAGAAATATAAATTGGCATAAATTTGCTTAAGCAAATGATTATCCTGTATATTAGGTAAAATTTCAGAGTAAAAACGCATATTGCGACTCACGGATTTGACCGTCATGGAACTCCGAAAAATAAACATTTGAAACAGAGCAATCGGGAACCCTCGGCGATTCTACGGAATAGACCTCGGGAATAATACGGGCGCTGCCATGAAAGCGCGTCATTTCGCACGTGGGTTTATATGACGTCACAAACACAACTGAGGATGACGCTGCGAAAAGCAAAATCTACGTTAGGTAAAATTTGGTAATATTATGATTTGAAAACAAAACGCTGTGTTTTACTGCGTTTTGCTTTCAAATTATAATACGTCAAAATGATCTATATAGATGATCTGAAAGCATTAAAGGAAATTGCTTTTCTTCAAGCGTATTAACCAAAGTACCACCAGGAGCCGAATTTCCTAAAAATTGACTAAAAATTACTACACATACGTCCGAGGTACTTTCCAGTTTACGGAAAAGTCCGAGCGATGTTCCGAATGGAAACAGAGGTATGATATAGCAGAAAAAAACAAAACTGCGAACAGTTCTGACTTCTGTCAGTCTGCGCAAACCGCACAGACTGACTGGGCTCGATTTTTTCGCGCAACCCAGATGTTCCTATTTTGATTGTTGGTTACTTGTAACAATAGTTAAAGCAAGCGAAACAATCAGTGGGTAAAAGCTTCTTCTGTCAATATCCTTTTACGTTCCTCAAAGCACCTTCCAAAGTTTCCGAAGATTAGCATGCGGGTGAAAGCACGTTTATTGCAGAGGAAAAACGTCACGAGCTCCCGGCAAAGGCGCCAAAGTCACATTTATCATCTTCTAGAATGACTCAATTAAATGCTGAAATCGTAACTTCGACGTTTCAATTGGCACCGAGCTTTTCGCCCTCTTCAATTTCAACAAAAAATCCAATAAAAAAGGCCCACATAAAAAGCTCATCAGTTAAAAGTAACATTTATTTCAATGAAAGCAGCGAGAGGAGAATGTTAACAAGAATAAATGGATTTTATTCTCTCATTTTTTTCATTGAAGCCGTGTCAAACGAAAGTCTACGATTGGCTAGGAACCGTGTTGTGTCTTTGACACGAAGACCATTCTTAGAGGTAGAGTTTATAACTAAAGGTTCCAAACACAAGTTTGGCGATTAAATTTGGCAATCAGCTCTAAGCATAATACATGTATATATAGTATTAACCCTTTCCTGTTTTACAAAATATTGGACCTGCCAAAATTCAAAGGTTTTGCAGACGAAAATTTAAAGTGGATTTAAATTAAAAAAATAAACAATCAGTAGGGTAGAAAATAATGTGGAAAAAGAAGAAATTGCTTGTCAGAAGCAATTTCTTCTTTTTTTCACAATGTTTTCTCAATCATAAAACCACAGGCACGTAAAAAGCAGGGATTAAACAGCAAAGGGTTAAATGATATGAGCGTATTCATTGATGCGTTCAGGATACTGCATCGGCGAACGCGGCTAGGATTTTGAAAATTAAACGCACTCAGAAGGCGACCAACACAGAATATATAGGATAAAGGCGATATGTCGAATGTGACAAAATATGAATGTCCTCCGTCCCCTCCCCTTGAGCCTGCGTAACGTGCGTAATGGCAGTTACAACCCTGTACTTCTACGCTTGTGTGCGCCAGCCTCTTGACTTCCGTATTAGATAAGTTCAAGAATATAATTGCAGAGCTTTTCCTGATGCTCTCGTGAGCACTTTGTTTGAGCCAAGGACACTTATTCATTCATGTTAACACTCAAATTAAAAGCACACTTTTGGCAGATTCTTGTTCTATTCTTTTTGTCGGAAATAAACGCATTAAATATCTACCTTTTATAGTATTCGCGCTATTATCATAAACTTCTAACTTGTCGAATGATTTGGTTGAACACTAAAAATTCATTAGTATAGATTCTCGAAAATATTACGTTTTATCCTGGCGCGACCCACTTCATCTCAGCATCTCTCAAAGGCAAAACTCGCTAGGCAGACGACATTTTCAAGTCTTCTCGGCGCCATTTGATAAAAGCGAAAACGACAATTTTGCCAGTAGACTAGATTGGCTGTCAGAGAAAAAAGAAATAAAGTGAATATAGTGTCAGAAGCACAGGCAGTTAGTTCAATGACAAATTGAAGAGCTGTGTGCGCTCGCATTATTCATCTGGCTTGTACGATTGTATCTCTTTGAAAAAGCCATTAATTACGCGGCTATGGGTTATTGAATATATTCTAAACGTCCCGAGTTTGCCTGTTGGGAGAGGTTTATAGGCCTTATCTTTTTTTGTAAGCTTGTCTCTTTCTGCTGTTTATGAGATGAAAATAAACAACATACTTTAAATATTTTTCAATTCATGGAGGTATGTAACTGAAATGCTTATTACAATCATTCTTGCCACTTTTTTTGCCGAAATGGAACATCTGGGAACTCTTTGAAATAAGTATTTAAAAAGAGATTGGGTCCAGCAAAGGTCAACCAGAAGTCGCATTTCAAAAATTCTTTCACAGTAAGGTAGATTGATGATTCTAGATTTAGAAACTAAGCAAAGTGTCAACAGTTTCGACCCAAGTCAGACTGCGCGATCTGCGCAGTCTGCCTATGGTCGATACTTAACGCATTGTCTAGATGTTCCCTTTTAGCGTGACGGGTCACATTTATTGATATAAGCAGTATCTGAATGATCATTTCTTTCATAGAGATAAGCTTTTTTCCGTTCAAATATAAAGCATGGTTTTAAAAGTTGAATTTGATATGAAGATGGATTTAAATAATTTTCTTATCAATGGCATTTCGGTCAAATTTGCCATATCAAAAGCAAACTACAAGTATAAAAGTCAAGACGAAGGGAATACAATCATTCAATAAAAGCATTTTTTAAAAGTGTTGGTAGATGACATACAATTGGTAACTATCCCTGATGCTAATTTTGCGTTGTTATAAAATACGTGAAGTCTAAATACAAATAATATTTTTTTAATTAAGCAATGCTTAACATTACACTTCTTTATATGCATTTCCGACAGTTGTATGCGAATTTCTAGATACATATACAAATGTACATGTAAATGTTTAATCTTCGGTAAGGAAAATAACAAAGATACATAACCGATACTTAAACATTTAAAGAGATGTTATTTATGAAGCAAAAGAGTAGATTTACCGCCACGGATATCTGCGTGTTCTTTAGATCTTCGGTTTCAACGACTGACCCGAGTTAACCCTCAAAGATTCAAACAAATATTTGATGTAAGATACTGTTTCTACAAAGAGAAAACGGATCCTCCAAGGCAAGATCGTAAATTGTCTTTAACAAGATCATGAGGCGAGGCCGTATGTTTTAAACTTAATGGTGGTAACGAACCGTTCCTTTGTTGGCCGAATCAAAAGTTCAAGAAACAATACACGTGTAAACATGGGAAATTACAACCAGTTTGTTTCCTATATCCCTTTCGCTTGAGATTAGGTTTTACGCTATTTTTTTTACCTTTGTATAGTTATTAAAGTATCATGCATACCGTCAAAAATAAAAGATAATTTATTTAAAAAAATGGACGTACGAAAACAAGGACGAAAAGACAGACAGACGGAGGGACATTCGAAAACGATGATACCAGGTCATTATACATGTTTATGTGTACGAAAACCTCCTGTGGCGAATAAAAGTACTTGGATGGCATCGAGTGGACGATAAACAGACGCAATAAATCCTGAAATTATTTCAAACATTGCCCAATGCTAAAAAGAAGGTCGCAAATTTTTACGACATAAATACGATATATGGGTACAGTTAACAACATCGTGAAATTGATAAGGTTAATGATTACGGAATGATTTAGGAATGAAATTGAATGAATGCGTGGAGCGACTTTTGAGTGAATTTAATGGGAGGTAATCCAGTATTGCAAATTTTGTTCAGGATGAACAAAATTAGCAATATTGATTACCTCCCTTTAGTAAAATATGCATACAAGTTTTATAGATAGTTCCATATTTCTTAAAGAACCTATCAGACGCTTTCAATTCAAATTAAATAAGTCAAATCCTGATTTTTTCCCCAGCTATTTTTATTTTGAACGTTGTTGATGTTATATGTTTTTAAATGGGTCTGAGCGTTTTTGAATAGTATGAGTGAGTGTTTGGAATGAATGAATGGAGCGCTGATTGAATGATTAAGAATGGTTTTGATTGGTGTGAATGTCAATTTCACGATGTAACTAACTGTACTAAGACGTCAATGATGCCAAAATAGTATGTGAAAATTAAATGAATTAGGTCACTCCGGAGAAACTCGGACCGGACCTAAAAAATCTGCAAAGGATACATGTACCTAGGATCAACACAAGAAAGAAATGGGTATAAAATAGCCCTACAATTTTCACAGTCTCTGAAAAGATTACTCTTTACCGAAAGTACAAGCAAAGTACGTTTTAGGTTTTATCGAAAGTACATGTATTCTGAATCGGTAAATAACATTGAATTTTAGAACCAAAGATGCTAAAAAAATGTTAGTAGAAGATGACAAGATCTTAATTACCCGCTAATTGCGGAAGAAAGGTTTAAGAAAAGAAGAAAGAATTTCTTTGAAATATAAGCAGCATGGTTTCAGCACGGTTACGGGTCATGTTTCGGGGTCACGTGATATCTTTTGAATATCTCGACCCGAGAACCATTCCATACACGGTTCATTTAGTCCGCGTTAACGAAGCATGTCAGTCAGTGACCTGCTTCTTGAAGAAAGTTTCAGTTTCATTTAATTTAACAGTGTGTGCTTCGAGAAAACAGAGCAAGCCTAATTTAAGACTATTGTTTGAAGAATTTCGGAATGAAATTGAACGAGAGGGATGGGAGGTTTTGAATAATATTTTGATCTAATTTAGATCAAATAAATGAAATTTGAATTAATATATAACCGACCACATCCCTTTAATTTATTCTACGTTCTTTTCTAAAATACTTAAAATTATTTGATAGAATTGAATAAATTGTCGCGCGTTTTTTGTATCATTTGAATGAGTAGTAGGAACGCTACATTGAGGGGCGAATTTATGGTGATATTGGTCGGAAGGAGTGCCAATTTCACCATGTTTTTATATAATACATACTTAGTGTATTATATGGAAAAAATATCTAACGAGGTTGGGAGAATTGAAAATTGTCAATTCTCACAACCGAGTTAGATAATCTTCATATAATACACTTAGAATGTATTATAATTATGTTATAACCTCTATTTGTCTTCTTTTCGTCGATGTTTCTATCTGAAATGCAAGTTTCAAAAAATAACCACATTATATCATTGTTCTAAAAATAACTATGTGATCATAAAAAATATCATACAGGATGTTATTACACGTATATTTGTATAGTTATAAGATAATTTTTTTTATCAATCTTTGTAATTTAAGATTTAGGTACAAAAAATAAAGAAAGAACAAACTAATGACACCATTTCTCGCATTATTCGCATTTTTATGAAGCCTCGATGTTTAAAGCAAAAAGTGGATAATCTGTTCATGTGAATTCCTCCGCTTCAAGACTATATAATGTTACGAAGTAGGATTCCTGACGCCGACCATAATGGCCGAGCAAGTAGGATAAGAGAAGATTCGCATACAAAGCCACATAGTTAAGGCTAAATTTTATGACCACAGATACTAGATAATGAGCCGACCCTAATTAGACAAAGTACTATTATGAGATAGGGTTGAAAAGAATATATTGAAAACCTAAAACCGAAATCTTTGAAGTGAGGAACATAAAATGCAGAACGGCCAATAAATTATGGTCTAAAATCCCATAGACCTGTTAGGAAGAGATCGCCGAGTTATTATCATTTTTCGACAACCATGGGGTTAGTTTTTCTCAGGTTTTTGATACCCTACTCACCCCATTAAATTTTAACAAAACACAAACGCACATTAAAGATATAAGTTTCAGGATTTACAGATTTGTAAGATTAGGAAATATTTTAATAGCAGGTTTTGAATGAACGGCCTGTTAAAATATGCCTTGCAATCATAACCCCTTACGAATTATTTCAAATATCTGTTGTCTGCGAATCTATATGTACGAGAACTAAATCATTATTATGCGGAATACAAAGAGCCTATGTGTAACATTTTCAATCAAGTTCCATGTGCGCGAAGCAAAGCCTCAGGTCAGTCTGTGCATCCGCACAGTCTGACCAGAGTCTTCACTTAAAATGCGTTCTGTAGATAAGTTTTCGATCCTTCTTCAGAGGCGTTGAGCAAAATATTATTGTTTAGATTTATTTCAATTTTTGCGTGGTTGTCAGGGCCGCTCAATGCCTGTCCATGGTGCACATATAACTTAGTTAGAAATGTCGCACAGATGCACTTTATGTCTTTTAATTGTAGAAAGTAGCTATTTCAAATGTAGGACAAGGGACAAATTTGATTTTTGAGCCACACACAATGAAGGCGGGGTTTCCCCATCAAAAAGGGACTTTCCGCCTACTTAACCTTTGACCAGAGTCGCTTTGATAGACGAAGGGAAGAGTAACTACTCAATAATTGTAATAGAATAGTTGGGTCTTACTTGTCTGATAAAGTTACTCTTCTTTTGAATTGTTTCAAGGAGAATTATGTTACCGAAGAGTTAGATATATAGTGCGAAAGGGAGAGAGAGAAAGAGATAGAGAGAAGGAGAGCAGAGGGAGAGCGAAAGAGACAGAAAGAGAGAGAAGAGAGAGAGAGAGAGAGAGAGAGAGAGAGAGAGAGAGAGAGAGAGAGAGAGAGAGAGAGAGAGAGAGAGAGAGAGAGAGAGAGGAGGGTATTTACAGTTATCAACATTGTAAAATTGACTCAAATCTTGATCAAAGCCATTCAAAATTTCTTTCTCAACGCAAAGTTCATTCATTCATTCATTCATTCATTCATTCATTCAAAACACTTAACCAAACTATTCAAAACTCTCCGAAATCAGTCAAAATCGACCCAAAATCGACCAAAACTATATGCAACCTGATTCAAATAGACATATTATTCCATAATCTTTTTGGCTAGTGTGGATTTGGATTTGGTTCTCAAACACAAACAATTATTCTTTAGAAGCATAACGTAGATATTTTTATCAAAAGGGTACAAAAATATCGCTAATATCGTTCCAGTGAACGATATTAGCGATGTTGTATTATTATCTTCTTTCAATATGATTCTCTGTCTCACACATCGTAATCATTCAGTTTCATCCCAAAATCATCCACCTTCTTAATTTCACGACGTTCTTAACTGTAATTTACAGATAAACGCCGGTCAACGGTTAGCGGACACAGAATCAAAAAACGTCCTCCGCAATTAAAGTTTCCCCCAAGTGCAGGAAAAATACCTTGTCGGGTTCGTTCCAATTTCATGATGTTCTATAAGGTGAGCATAGGAAAAAGCAGTTGATCAGATCCACGAAATATTTATTGTACGATTCTTGGTATTTCTAATTGACAATTAATTCACCCTCCTTACACGGATTAGTACAAGTTTAATTACTAGGAAAACAATCTTTTAAAGGAAAACTGAATATATGCGTGCATGGTTTCGCGAAAGCAATCTCCAAAACGAGGCAAAAAATACAGGACCGATTATTCATGTCAGCTTGGATTCCCATTTCAATCCCGTAATGCCTTGTGACATGCGCACAAATCAATCACGGCTAACAGTCATACAATTGGATTCCATTCATTCTAATACAAGCGGAAGGAAGTTTCCTGACATGAACAAATGAGTGGAATTACATGTTATGTTGTCGGCTTGTAATGAACATGCTGAAAATCGAGTTACAGAAAACGCCCGAGTCAGCTTTAAAAGGGATCTTCATGAACAGTTTATATTTAGATTTACATATCGAGAGGTTGCCACAACACTCTTGTAAGTGCCTATAAATATATGGGCACTTACAATAGTGTTGTGGTAACCCCTCCATATGTTTTCTTGAAAAAAATGCCATATAAGGAAATAAACAATCATTTAAGACCTGAGGTGCGTTCAGGATGGCAAAGCGTCGAAAACTGTTTTCAAATTATACCTCGCTTTGCGAGCAAGTTGCATGTGCAAAGCGGGATATAATTCGCAAACGGTTTGCCACGCTTTGTCATCCTGAAAGTAGGAATGCAAGCTTTTATTTGTACTTCAGTGGAATACAGAAAACAAGCAATGATACTATAGAGTAAGATTAAACATTCCTTCGTTAAAGTGTATTATACTTATTGACATATTAGTGCAAAATATGCCAATTGCATGATTAGGTCATAATTATGCCTTTTCATATTTCATTATCACTTGCAAAGACGCTGAAACAACTCGTTATTATTAATAAAATTAATGAATTGAACAAACATAATACTATTATGCTCAAGCGCCCCTATGATTCTAAGATTCACCAAAGACTGTCCCATTGTTGAATGACGTCTCCTGAAGCCTTTCAGGCAGTCTATAACATTAGAAAGAAATTGACACGACCTGTCACATGAAACAATTTCCCTGGGAATTACTTCCTGGATTCTAAATGGTTTTCCCGGAATGGCGGGTAACCAGCACTTACTACCATGTGACTCGAAGTGACCAATGAATACGGATATAAGAATAGTACAAGTAGTTACATGTGCAAGGTAGCCATATTTGGTCGTTTATGTCAGAGAAGAAGAATGCCATGTATTGCTTGTGCTTATTCTAAATTCGGGCTCAGCTATGTTCAATTTATTTCTTTTTACAGTTAACAATATCGTATTATTGACAATGTCTATGATTTTAGAATGATTTCCGAATGAATTGGAATGAGTCGGAGGAGCGCATTTTGAGAGAAACTATTTTTTAGCGACTATGTCCTAGCCAAGTTTTTCTACCCCTGTTGTCAAGTTACTGTTGGGCTTATCAGGGCAATAAAATTCTTCCTTCCCTGCTCAACACCAGGTGTATGACAAAGAAGTATTTCAAGGTAATTGAAGTTTTAGGTCTTCAACACAAAAACACATCTTCTGAACTAATTGTATACTTTAAGTTACTTTCAACATTTTGTTTTTTCAATTTTTTTTATCTGTAATGTTTGCATCTTTTCTTACCCTTTTTACTCACAACAAATCTATCAATGACTAATTAAACTGAAAGGTGACATAAATAACAAGCCAGAAAAACTTCTTTTGATGAAAAAAAGAAAAAAAAGGTATCATCACATTTGAATTTGGTGCTTTTTATGTAAAGCATCGATTTCCGATGAGGTACATATTGTTTTTAGCTCACCTGAGCACAACATGCTCAAGGGGAGCTTTATGGATCACCCCGAGTCCATCGTCCGTCGTCAACTATCTTAAATACTTCTTCTTGTTCTCCTGAATCACAAGGCAGAATTTCAATGAAACTTTACCAGAATGTTCCTTAGGTGACCCTTTTCAACTAGAAAGCTATGAATGGCTTGAGTCGCTCCACAGGCTTGAAATTCTTGTAATAGCAAATAAAAGTTTTGACCAGGTTTTTAGATATTTTGGGTTCTTTTGATGTTGAAAATGATTTTCAAGATTTCCACTATATAACATAGAGAAATGACCTCTGCCCATAAAAGACATATTTTTCATCCAAACACAATAATTTTTGGCTGCAAGATAATGGGTCACCCAAGGATCATACCAATAATGTTTGATTGATATCCATCAGTAATACTCTAAGAAAATGATTTTCAAAATTTCCACTATATATAGAGAAATGATCGACCTACACCCATAAAATACATATTTTTCATCCGATCACAATACTTTTACTTACACTGATAAAGGGTCATTTAAGGATGATTCCAGTGATATTTGGTTTATATTCTTTAATTACATTCTGAGAAAATGATTTTCAATTTTTCCACTTTATAACATATAGAGAAATGACCTCCGCCTATTTAATCCATATTTTTCATCCGATCACAATAAATTTTGGTAGACTGATAAAGGGTCACTCAAGGATCATTCCACTGAAATTTGATTGATATATATACATCAGTTACATTCTGAGAAAAATGATTTTCAAAGTTTACATTATATAACATACAGAGAAATGACCTCCGCCCATTAAATACATATTTTTTGTCTGATCACAAAACAGTTTTGGTAGACTGTTAAAGGGTCACTCAAGGATCATTCCACTGAAATTTGATTGATATCCATCTGTTACAGTCTAAGAAAATGATTCTCAAAGTTTCTACTATATAACATTATAGAGAAATGACCCCCGCCCATAAAATAGATTTTTTTCATCTGATTACAATGATTTTTTGTAGACTGATAAAGGGTCACCCATAGACCATTTACGTAAAATTTAATTGGTATAAATGAATTAGAATATGAGAAAACAGACTTTTTACCATTTTTGGAAATTAGCCACGCCCATTAAATCAATGTTTTCATTGGATCAAAATTTCTTGAACAACTTTGAAAGAGGGTCACCCAAGGATCATTCCTATGAAGTTTGGTTGAAATTCATCCAGTAGTTTCTGAGGAGAAGATTTTTAAAGAAAAAAATTGCGACCGGACGGACGGACGGACGCACGACGGACACAACGGCATGACAGCAGCCTTCGGCCAGTGGAGCTAAAAATTGTTCGCAAAATTTTATTGGCCCATAAACAATGTGTATGGGCGTGGCAGAGCGTGATATTTTTCACTTTAGAATCTTTGATCGACATCACCTCCTGAACCGCTCGGCCGATTTCAATGAAACTTTACCAGCAGGTTCCTTGGGTGACCCTTTTCAAGAATTGTTCGCAAAATTTTGATTGGCCCAAAATATGGGCATGACAGGGTGTGGCTTATTTTGAGCCTGAAATATTTGAACGACATCTCCTCCTGAACCACTGGGCCAATTTCAATGAACTTAACTAGAAAGTTACTTCGGTGACCCTTTTCAAAAATTGTTCGTGAAATTTTTATTGGCCCATAAATATGGACGTGACAGGGCGAGGCTTTTTTGAGTCTCCTCAGTAATGAATGATTGGGCAGGGTCTATTTTCACATTAAATTCTTGGAATTCTCCACTTAAACAATTAGGCAAATTTGAATGAAATTTTGCCAGAAAGTTACTTGGATGACATCCACTAGACCAATAAAGTTCAGGTGAGCGGTTTAGAGGCATTCAGGCCCTTTTGTTTATTTGTGTGTTTGACTGAAAGTTTGTCCCCCAAAGCCTTTAACATTGACCATAACTTTTGATTGGTCAGGAAAGGAGCCTTCATATTTTACATGTGTAATGCTTGTGACAAGAGCTTTCTGTTTGTACTCTGTGTCCGATTGACTTGGAACTTATTAGTTTATTCCTCTCATGATTGCGGAGTTCATTGCAACTCTACCTAGCTTATTTTTGGAGTTACTTTCCTTTGTTGGTTTGCATACTTGGATTTTATCCGGACAATATCTCTGAAAGTATAATTTTCTTGAAACTTATTAGGCTGATAGATCAACGGTATTGATGCAAAATGTTCTGCATAAGAACCGTAACTCTGTGTAGCCTTTTTTAGTTCTTGTCCCTTGGTTTTAACACCTGGATTTTGTTGGGAGCATATCTCTGATAGAGTATTAACAATGATTGTGAAATATTTTAGGAGGATATATCTCATCAAGGGAAAGTACTGTGAACAAGAACTGTAACTCTACCTAGCTAAGCTTTTGAGTAATTGGTTGTCGTTACTTTTCACCCGACGATCTGTTAATCATTTCAACACGATTAACAAATCTGGTTGACACGATGACTCCTGTATTACGCTCAAACTAAGCCAATTTTCTTTAGGAAAATGACGGCTTGAAAGCCCACTTTCAGATATTTAGATATCATGTTACTTGTAATTTGAAAAGTAACTTTATGTAAGTTTGTATCAATAAAGAATATGTCTATGTCTATGATAATTGCCGAATCAACTGTAACTCGTAAAGTGTCCTTTGGTTTTAATTTCCAAATTTTATCTTCATACAGGCAGGTTTCAACCAAATGGGTACTCTAATTCATTTTGGAATCAACAATTGTATCCTTGTGAACTTTTGTTGATGGTGTTGTCAAGCGAGGCACACCGTCTTGGGAAGCATCATTATTTTATCCCACACATGTGGCTATATATATATTTTGTACCAAAAATAGCAAAGAAAGATAAAAAAATAAAAGATTTTAATAATTTCAATTTGTACTTGTGGGTGTTTCTTTTGGAGTTAAGTATATTAAGAACTAGAAAATTGAATGAATTTTTTGAAAATCATTAAAAGGTATACATTTTTATTTTGAATATAATTTCAAATAAATTAAAAAAATTCAGGTAAAGTTGAAAAGTATTTTCATGTGGGCTACTTCTCATGTTTTATAAAAAAAACAAAACAAAAAAAAAAAAACAACTCACAATTCTCTGATAATCATTATCAGAAGATTCATTAGTTTGGATGGGGTTGAACGCCACTTTCAACAATCATCTAGTTTTATTACGGCAGGTGGAGCACCTAACAATTGATTCCTGGTTTTTCTCACACAAGCACTACCATTACATTCTTTTCTAGCCCCCAGCTGCTATCTCACATCCTTCTATGATTATCAAAACATTGGTGAGAAAGTTATAGCCAGAAAGGATGAGTGCCACCATAAGGGATCGAACCCGGATCAGAAGATTCAAAATGCAAAAAATTATTTGTGATAGAATATTTCAGTTCAGTCTAACAAGCATTGGAGAGACTGCTCTTCGTCAAATTTTCTCATGCAACACTGGTTACTTGCAAGATAATATAGAAAAACATTGTGATAAAAGGAGCTGTTGATTCTTTATATATTGGTTATTTATCCAGCAATGTTATCCCGATAAGATTATTTTACTAAAAGAGAAGAATTTATGAATGATATGTTAAAAAAAAAATACTGACTCACAATTAGTGCATCCAGTGCCTTTAGCACTATGATTCTAATGAAATTTTACTACGGTTTTCATTCAGCATCACAGGGGTTGATATTATTTTTAGGATATATGGGTTTATATAAAAATACAGAATGATATTAATGTGTTGAAAAAGATGTAGAATCAGTTTAAAAAATCCCGTAATCTCATTAACTTTTCCTTAGGTCTATATCAAACCACTGGTAAAGAATAAAATCTGGTTAAATAATATAACTGTCCTCTGTCAGCAGCCTACCTTACTTATAATTAAGATTTATGGCCAGCATCAAGTAACAATTGTTAGAGGTCGGCAATTCTGATAAAGGAGATAAAGGACAGAAACTGTTTGAGTAAAATCTACTCGTTTTCAGGACATAGTCGTCTTACTGAAATGGAGATAATCCAATTTTTGGTGAACGAACGTCGTTCACCAGTGTTATATACCATGTCAGGAAAATCCTGTTGGATGTTAATACATTTGAAATAAAGTAGCGCCTCTTAAAATTCAATTTAGTTTCTTTCAATATTTTTCTTCGCAAAATCACTCTTTATTTCTTGAATGGCATGGTACTATTATTCTTTATCAAGTGAAGATAATGAAAATTCGCCTTGAAAAACACAAAATGATCTTGCAATGTTTATCAAGGGAATTTTTGATCGGCGTAAGCTTGTCGAGAGTTTAAGGCAAAAACAAAGTTTGTGTCTAAACACCGTAGAGAAAGATACTATGTTTTTGACCCAAGCCTGCGCTGATGCAACTTGTAGTAATTAGCCGGAAATACGTATTTATTTAGGTCATGTCCTCTTGAACTTACATTCGGCAATACTCGGGCGATCTCCGACGTCTCCGATTCAAATATAGGTTACAGAATCGGCCGAGTTCAGACGAATGACACATCAAGACACCTTGTGTCATTAGAAACGGTAACGCGGTGTTACATAACTTTTCAACTAGCGACAGTCAGTCTCGAGACGGGTTTTAAGAATGATTCGACATGTGTTCTACATGTACAACCTTTCTTGTACCTTTTATTTGAATAGGGATGAACGCAGCTATTAAGATTGATTGATTGATTGATTGATTGATTGATTGATTGATTGATTGATTGATTGATTGATTGATTGATTGATTGATTGATTGATTGATTGATTGATTGATTGATTGATTGATTGATTGATTGATTGATTGATTGATTGATTGATTGATTGATTGATTGATTGAATAGGGTTTTACGCCGCTTTCAACATTATTTCAGTTATATCGCGGCGGCTGGAGCACCTAACAATGGATTCCTGGTATTTCTCACACCAGTACTACCATTACATCCTTTCCTAGCCTCCGCTATCTCACATCGGTCTACGACTACCGACTCATTGGTGAGAGGCAAATAGTCGGAAAGAATGAGTACCGCCGTCGGGGATCGAACCCGGGACCTCTAGTTTGACAGTCCGGCGCGCTACCAACTGCGCTATGCGCTTATAAGATTTTTCTGTAAAATTGCGTTGACTGAAGTAGGGCTGTAAGGATACACTCGAATATTCGGTGAACTTATTCCCAGCGAAAACGTTTCGTATTCGTCAGTCTCAGAAGCGAATATTGCCGAATACCAAATGCGACAGGCACGGAAGATATTTCATTGGGGCCATTCTACTTTGCATTTTTTCAATCTGTAAAACCATATCAATTCAAAATTTTATTTGAAAATTGAATAAATGATAGCTAAATATTCAACACTAGATACCACTCCAATTGACGAGTAGATATTGCCGTGGTCAAGGGGGGACCAGATCCGTCATGCACTTGTTTACAATTCGACAGGCGGGTTTAGTTGTTAATTTTTTCTGGAAAAGTCATTGCGTTTTTTACAGAAATCATAAAAATCTTAATCGATGAATGAAAACTGGCTCCATCCTTCCCAAAATATGTTAAGAATTGGTTAACTACAGTTTAAGCATAAACTAGCTCAGAGCAGAAAAGTCTTATATCAGCAGCAAAAATCCTGCAGTGTTATAAAAGTGAATAACGACAAAAGTGTCAACCACGGAAGTGGTTTTGGCTTCAGATATGATAAAAATGAATCCCTCAGGTTATGGTTCAAAATACTATTAATTAGTTAACAAATCATAACTTTAAACAATGAGTACAGTTCAGGACTGACTGATATTCATAGGTGTTTCTTTGGTTGGTACTCAAAGACCTTTTCATCCTCTGAGAAAAAAACAAAGATAGATAAAAAAAAAAGTTAAAACAAATACAACAAAATTACTTGAAATAAGCTTAAACATGATAACAAATACTTTTGTAAAAACAAACACCATTGGATATAGGTTGAAGACAGTTTGAGATAGGATTAAATCGTTTTCTCCATTTATGTTTAATTAATAAATGTGCCCATTTCAAATGTGTAAACGAAATTTTCACAGAGTAACAACTCATATTCTAACAAATATTTTTCTAACAAGTTTTTTCTTCTCTCTCCCTTTCTTTGAATTTGCAGTGAAATTTCCGAATAACGGAAATTTTGTCGAGACAATTCCTCCCTCCTTTTTTACATTCATAATTTCTCTTTTCTAATTGAATTCAATATATCACTCTAGAATGCCACCAGGTTCGTTCACCATCAGTACTTTCAGTGCTTTGATATTAATGTCGTACTAGTTGGACGAAATTGGAGATATTAAGGTAACTGCGGACAGATAACATAGTCGAATTTTCGACTTTCTTAAAATCTCACAAAAATTTCTGAGATTTGTATTTGAAGTGCGAGAATTAGCGAACGCGCAATGAAAATGGTCTTAAGCTCGTTCAATTGACGTCGTGACGTCATTAAGGGGCCAACCCCTTTTCGACCCGCCAAAATCAATATTTGGGAATATTTTCTGAATTAATCGGCCGATTTTCACGAAAAAAGTTTCATTTTTAAAGTCCAAGAACGCCCGATCTATACGTTTAATTTCTGTGCACATTCAAATAGAAAAATAGGCCCGAAACGCTAACTTTTTCGCGAATTTTAAGATTTGACGTTCCTTTTTTCATTTCATTTTTTGTAAATAAGTAGAAAATTCTCAAAATTTCGTCCGGTGACCTATGCTGATTTTTTGTTATTTTGTAGCGAAAAGAATATGCTTTGCATTAATCAAATAAAAATGATATGCCTTCGGGTTAGATTTTTTATTAAATTCGATTTTGTGAAGTTGTTGGAACGATTTTCGTCGGATTCGACGTCGCACTAAAACCATCTGCACTATGCTTATTTGGCGCCAATCTCCGTGCAATAACTTATTCTAAAATATTTGAAATTCACGTTTATCGTAAAATATAGGGTTCAAAAGTATTAAATCTGAATGCGATTTTAAGAAATAAAAAAAAATCACTTAAGTTTTATCCATTTAAAAAGAGAGCTTTTGTAAACATTTGACGCGACGTTGAAACATCCTCTGATTTGCGTTATCTTCGCGGAATCGAATTTTACAAAAAATCTAACCCGAAGACACATATTTTTTATTTCAAAAATCTTCAGCGGAATGGTTTGGCAGCAACATATCTAAATTTCAGCATAGGTCACCGGACAAATTTTCGAGAGAAAGGGCAATATTTCCAGTGACTGAACTCTAAAATAGCAACGCAGAAGACATTAACATTTAATACGTTACACTTAATTGTATTTCTTACACTTATATCCTCATATCAATAGAACATAAGATCCGGCGTCTTTAAACGAAGCAAATGGCGTTTTCGAGATGAAAATCGGTTTATAATTTCCGAAAAAATGGACAATTACTGATTTTGACCCCTAAAAAAGGGGTCTGCCCCTTGATGACGTCATGACGTCAACTCTACGCAATGAAGTTCCTTTTTATGACCGAAATATGAAAGCGGGTACTTCAAAGTATAGTTTTATCGCATTAGGCATGATTTACAGACAATTTAAAATTTGGACCTAAAATGGCCCTCTATGTGTCCGCAGTTACCTTAATTACATCCCTATCAAAATACGTATTTTCCAATGTGTGTGTCTTTACGTGCCAATTAGACACCTTAAAACGCATTGCACCAAATAAAATTATGGAAAGATGTGATAGAGATGTATGAAATTTCGATAGTTTCGAACGAGTTCGCAACGTTTTTTTTTTTTTTTTTAAATCATTAAGCGTTTTTGCATGTTTTGAGTGAGTGTTTGGAAGGAAAGAATTGAGCACTGAGCGAACGATCTAGAATGGTTTTGATCGAGGAAAATGGCAATTGCACGCTGTGACTAACTAATTCGGAACACCACTCGGCCAAACTCACGATCAACCTTAGATGTACATAGACGGACTATTTTCAAAAATTACGGGAAAACTCGATGACGTCAGATAAAATGGCGTAAGCCCTCGAAACTGTGAGTGAAAACATTCGACGTCGCCAACGCTACTTGTTTAAGTCACTGACTGGACTGGGTTACTGCCCCTAGATCTATCGATACTAAGGACAGGTATTTTCAAATTTTCGTTAGGTCATGTGACCCGGTAGTGACGTCATTTGGGCAACGTTAAACGGAAGCTAGAAAATCGTAAAGCGTTTGGAAGCGGATTTGCGACATGCTTTTGATCGAAAATCACGATGAATGCGGCGAAAAACAGCAAATAATTAGTTGATTTTTTGTTTTTCTTTCGTATGTTTATCTCGTAAAGAGTGTATTTATATAAGCCGCAGAATTTCAGTACTTCCGTTTCAAACAATGCCGCCAAATTTCTACGGATATCGACATACATGATGGGAAATTCTTACGGTTTGTAATAACTTACTTGCCGTGAAAAGTACAGAGCCAATCAGATTGCCGTAAAATTTATACACTACCCGTTGTCTCTCACAGACATCGGGGTACCAGTTCAAGTCACTGACGTGAGACCATCGAATCCTAATGTAAATAACTTTAGATTCTTATATAACGGCTGAAAAAATCTTAATTTTGGAGAATGATTCGTCATTCTCAAAAATTGAGATTTTTCAGACGCTATTTACTATAATAGATATAAGACTACAGTGCTAGTTTTTCTTTCACCGTTTCCGCCTACAAAAATGCACGATTTTGTTACATACCCATCCGCCTTACATACATCCGAGGTCTGTTGCAGTTTACGGAAATGGCCGAGTGATGTTCCGAATGGTGACAGTAATATACTGATAGATTTTGTTTAATATTGATGTAAATAACTCTTTCAACCTATATAGTTTCAACACCCTAGAAATGCTCAGCGAAACTCGTACTTGTTTTACAGTTATCCTGAACATCGCGTAATTGACAAGGTGGATGATTTTGGGATGATTTCTGAATGAACTGGAATGAATGGGAGGAGCGAGTTTTTAGTGAAATCAAAGGGGGGTAATCTATGCTCTAATTTTGTTCCGGAGTGTTTTTGAGCGGTTTAAGTGAGTGTTAGGTATGAACGAATGGAACACTGAGTGATCAATTTAGAATGGTTTTGATTGGGATGGATGTAAATTTCACGATGTTACTAACTGTTGTACCCTCAGAACGGAAAGTTCATCTCATTGAATTAAGTTTCACCATGAGAAAACGTCTAGCCATAACATTCGCCAACCAGAAGAAAAGTTTTGGCTCTCAGAAGAGCTGTAATATTCCTTTCAAATGAACTTTTGTTATGGATGTTTTCGTTATAATATAGAGGATAATCGTTTGTTTCAGTGTAAGATCGATTTATATTTCATTGAGTGAACAACAAAAGCTATATTTTCGCGAGTGGGAAAATATAGCTTTTGTTGTTCACGAAATGAAATATTAATCGATCTTACACGAAAAACAAACTATCATTCTATTTCTTTAATGCAAAAATGAGACAAAATGTGAAATTTCTATGACATATTTTCGTAAAGCGCGTCGTTTTGCACGTGATTAATATGCAACGTTCATTGTGACGTCACTTATTTCGCCCCGCAAAGATGACGTCAGATATGATGAAATGCACAAAAGCTAGGTATAAGTTTTTGATAAGTTCACTGCTCTGTCGGTGAGATTATCAAATGATAATGATAATCTACCGTTATTTCTCGATAAACCACCGAAAAGCATTATTGAAATTAAGGGACTTGGTAGACTCCTCATACATTTTAGGACTTGAAAAAACAACAAAAAAACTACATATTTACATGTAAATGGTAGTGACGTTACGAACCTTGGTGATTCTGGTTTAACCCTTTGCTGTTTAATCCCTGCTTTTTACGTGCCTGTGATTTTTTGATTGAGAAAACATAGTGAAAAAAGAAGAAATTGCTTCTGACAAGCAGTTTCTTCTTTTTCCACACTATTTTCTACCCTGCTGAATGGTTATTTTTCAAATTAAATCCTCACTAAATTTTCGTCTGCAAAACCTTTGAATTTGGACAGGTCCAAAATTTTGTAAAACAGGAAAGTGTTAAGAGTATGCAAGCAGTAGAATCATACTGAAGTTGCCGTCTGGACCAAGTGCGAAAGAGACGTTCAAAACATCTTCATTGCTCCGGCGAGCACTGCATGATAGTGAAAAAGTTCAACAAATGGGAATAGAAATCCTGCTTTCCGGAAAAGCGCTTATACCACTGGTCCGAAGCGATTTCTCCTAATTCATTTTCTAGGTATTATATCCCATGGGGGAAATCTATCTATAGATGCACAACTGTGAGTGAGTGATCATAGTTCAATTGTGTCTTTATAGGTATAGAAAAAATGACGAATGATCACGAACATACACTTCTACATTTATAGGTAACATGAATAGTCCCTTGTGAAAGGTGTATTGATGAGTTCCCTCTGTTTCTGTACAAAATTAAAACAATTTTCTGTTGCCTAAAACTTTCAAATATATAATTAATGAGCTGTTTGCGAGGACCATGAATGAGGAACAATTGATAGCCACTCTCAGTATTCTTCTACAATGAATAAAGAAATAAATAAAATCCCCGGTTGTCTGGAAAGAGTTAACGGATGAATATGAGAATTTTACAAAGGACTATTTTCAGGATAATAAAAGAATCTGAGCTTTCTGAGAGCGACAAACAATGTCCAGCACCAATTACCGGCACTTTAATTGGAAATTTAAATTTACTTAATTATAACTAGTTCATTTGAGTAATATGTTAGGGTCCTAACGCAACTTTCAACATTATTACAGTTATAATATTATATATTATTCAGATGATTCCATGTAGATTCTCACAACAGTATTATATCAGAGCCAAACGCTGATCACTTAAGTCCCCCATGACAGAATTTAAGAGCTATGCCCCTCACCTTCCGTCCAAAACTAAAGCAGATTTCTGTTGCTTATAAATTTGTGAATACCAAGGCAATCATCTTCGCTAGCCAAAGGTAATGCCCATTACGTGATCTATTCATCATGATTAGAACACGTTGTGGGCATCAACCTTGGCTAGCCAAGATGCATGGTACTTGGGTAAAGAAATGATGGGAAGCCACAACCAGCAAGTGTTCTACAAAAACACATGTTCTTTGGAAAAGAGTTAACGGTTAAATCTGAGATTTTTTCAAAGGATAATTTCCTGGATAATGAAGCACCTGAGCTTCCTGACAGCGACAAATAATGGCTCCATTGGCGACCGGTCCATCACCATTTACAGGCACTTTAATGGGAAATTAACATTTACTTAATTACAATCTGTCAGACCAGAGTGATGTATTCCCTTTTGAAACGGGCGAGAGGAATGTCTTTGTTTTACCCCCGTGATTTAATTGAATTTGGAAGAAATTTCTTGCCCATGTAACTATTTTTATTGACCATTGTTTTAAATGTAATGAGGATTTATTGGACCATTTTTACAGTTGATCAAGGGAAAACCCCTGGTTGAGTGTCCGCTTCGAACACTGCATGTGGTTTTTGGAGTAATGAAATGTTGACAACACAAGCAAAGACAGACAATCGACGCGTGTGTTGCGATGAAGATTCTGCTGCACAGATAAATACAAGCAATATGAAATACAACCGATGTTGTTAAACTTTTGGTATATTACTTTTATATGATTGCTGAATATATGTCATCCTTTCGAACACTAAACCAGACATACACGTGTCTTACTCTGGCTGAGGATTTCAAATGGTTACAGGAAGATCGATATCCGTTTCTTAAGACTGATAGCAATCTCTTAAATAGAGGTATAATTCGTAATAAATGAAGAATAAGAATAATGTCAATTTTCAAATTACCTGTACAAGTCCTTCCTATAAACATTCCAGTGTTTAGGATGACAAAACGGTACAAACTGTTTGCAAGTTTAACTCCATTTTGCATCTCTTTGTTATACTGAAGGCAGGCAGGTTTGTGATTCATTATGGTATTACCGTTTTTATTCGCTTTTCTAACTTCTGGAAGTGAATGTCAGCTTACCATTTCTTCAAAATATTTCTGATATACAAGCCGATTTAGCGTAGAGAAGTCCCTGTATTTGATTTTCGAATGCATCGTTTGAAAAACGCTTAGATTACATGTATTAATTCGTTGGAAATGCTTTTGACATGATTAATGGAAACCCGTATTTATTATCATCTATCTAAAAGATAACACGGTGCCATTAGAAAGCGCCCTGTTTTGGCAAATTTATGGGTTCCTGCATGCTACATGGATATTAATTTTCCCAGTTAATTAGAAGGGGAATGTTCAAGATAAACTTGTTCCTCAAGTCATCAGTTTGTATCTTTTATTAATATAAATATCTTTCAATACATTTGTTACTTTTTACTCAAGGGATCGAAAATAGTTTGCCTACAGAACTGTAACCCTCAAGACTTGGTTTCGAACTGCAGGCTGAGATGAAAAGCTAAGAAATAACTTCCTTTCTAACGAGATGTTAAACCAAGGTCCAATATATCAGTGCTTTACACTGAGCTAAAAGGGACCTCACAGAATTCAACAGTAGTATCGTCTTATGTTTTTTTTAACTATCTCTCGTACAAACTTACTGTCTTCTCTACATTGAATTGCCTCCCTTTAATTTCATTCAAAACTCACTCATCGCACTCATTTTATTTTCATTCCGAAACCATTCTACCCTCATTTCACGATGTCATTAACAGTAACAATATCGGGTTAGACGCATTTATCCCATATATACCTGACGCCTTCAAACACTTTTCTTCAAAAAAGTCGTTGAAAATTTAGAAATTACAAGTAAGTTCCTCCAAAGTTTTCGTTGCTTGCGTCAAGCATTAGCTCCACTGGCTGAAGGCCAGAGAGCTATTGTCATGGCGGAGTGTCCGTCGCGCGTGCGTCCGTCCGTGGGTAAGCTTTTTCTTTAAACATCTTCTCCTCCCAAACCAATGGGCGGATTTGAACGAAACTTGGTAGAAATGATCCTTTGATGGTCCTCTTCTAACATTGTTTAAAGAATATTGATTGGCCCCCAAATATGGGCGTGGCAGGGCATGGCATTTTTTCACTTCGAAATCTTTAAAAATCTTTTCCTCCCAAACCATTGGGCCAATTTCAATGAAACTTGGCATGGATGTTCCTTGGATGACCCTTTACTTAAATTGTTCAAGAAATTTTGATTGGCCATTAAATATGGGCGTGGCAGGGCGGGGCTTACTTTGAGCCCGAAATCTTTGAACGACACCCCCCACCCCTGAACCACTGGGCCGATTTATAACAAATGAAACTTTAACAGAATGTTCCTTGGGTGACCCTTTACTTAAATTGTAAGCTAAATTTTGATTGGTCAATAAATATGGGCGTGGCCTATTTTGAGCCTGAAATTTTCGATTGACATGTTCTCCTGAACTACTTGGCTGATTTCAATGTAACTTTACCAGAATGTTCCTTGAATGTCTCTTTTCAAAATGAAATATTTGCTTTATTTTGATTGGCCCATAAATTTTGGCGTTGCAGGGCGGGGCTTATTTTGAGGCCAAAAACTTTGAACGATATCTCCTTCAGAACCACTCAGCCAATTTCAATGAGACTGTACCAGAATCTTTCTTGGGTGTTTATTTATTAAATTGTTCAAGAAATTTTGGTTGGTCCATGAATATTGGCGTGGCAGGCGGGACCTATTTTGAGCCCGAAATCTTTGAACAACATCTCCTTCTGAACCTTATGTTTTAATAAGATGGTTAAAGGGTTGCAGGTAAATTGTGATCGAGTATTTTGGTGCTATTTGAACCAGAACCAGTTAATCATTACAAAATAGATCTTAGGAGATTACAGAGTGTAAATGTTTTCATTTAAAGTGAAGCTTTATTTAATGAAAGTCTAAAGATTTTAAAGCCAGTGGAGCGATACAGGCCCTCTTGAGCCTCTTGTTTTCCATAATATTTTCTATCCGAAAGGGAAATAATAATAATCATAAAAGCTCATAAGAGCATGGAATTGGCTATTATGACACATCGTCTCGATTGTAATGATCAAAATGGAGAAAGTCTAGCTATTAGTAACATAACTAAATTGACACTCAGTTCATTCTAAAATGCTCACTCAAACGATTCGGAAACGCTCCGAAATCATTCCCAAATTCCCCGTAAAATCGTTTGCAAAGCTTCTCAACTTCATTTAAATCGAACAAACCATTTCTCGTTTTAATTTGCTGCTGACATTTTTGAAGCGTCTACGTAAACACACAAGTCTTTTTTAAACGGAAAAGTAGGTAGAATTTTTAAAGGGAGGTAATATAGTATCGATAATTTCGTCCAATTCGGACGAAATTATCGATGTCTATTGCCCCCTTAAAATTCACTCATAACTCGCTCCACACACTCATTCAATATCATTTCGAAATCAATTCAAAATTATTCAACTTGTCAATTTCACGATGTTCCTAACTGAATATGTAAATTTCACGATGTTTCTTACTTAACATGTAGATTCATTGGGAACGAGTATTTACTGTTACATTTAAGACAGTGAAAAAATGAATTAAGTTAAATCACAATGAGCGCTTTTTGTGGCGACTACTTGATTCAAACAACTCGAAATAAGCACTATTTCTCAAATATTTATGTCAAAATTCATTCGGTTTGATTTGATGGTTTGTATGAAACTTATGTGTAACTTTCATGAAGACTGTCGAGTTAAATTAATTAAATGCCAGCACCATACATGCTGTGGCAAATAGAAATCATATGCATTGAGCATAAAAAATTACGAGGTTATATACACCTCTGATATAAGATAATGGCAAACATTATATCTTTTAGATTTTTTGGCACAAGTTGGTTTCAAAAACAAGTAAGATGAACTTCATCAACCCTTTGTTAGGATTCTTTGGAATTTATACGACAAAAACATTAATACAAAGCCATTTAAGAGCCACAAATTTTATTTCTTGAATAATATTTTCAACGATAAGCTTCATGGGTGATTATGTAAATGCCTATACCCCCGGGACTGCTTTTCAGCATAATAGGTGGATTTACCTCAATCCATCTTTAATTACCAGAGAGAAACTCGGCTCTTTATTGCAGATAAGCATTATATCACTTTAAATTCCTGCAGCTTAAGTACAGAATTTGTAATTTATTGTAACTTAATGATCTCATTCGTATACTCCTTGCTGGGTCTATTGCTAATGTAGGCACGGCGTCTGGAGGTTTATGTGTTCCCTCAATAACTTCAAAGCCAACCTGAGGGGTTTCAACTATTTCTGACTGCGAAATATAAATCATAATGCATCAATCATTTTAAGTGTCCATGTTTGAAACAGTGGGTGATGGGAAATTGATGTTGCTTTATGTTGTTTAATGACACACACACAAGTAGGAAGGATTTGGTTTGCGGATGACTGGCTGATATAGCGTATTATCGAGTTAAATGGAATTGTTGCCAACGTGATTGTAGTTACATTCTATGTGAAGAGCATCAAGCTGACTCATAATTCTGCTACTTTTCATAATGCTCACTTCGACTTCGAAGTATTGTTTTAAAAAATGTGACCCGTCATGCGAAAAGGGACCATCCGGGAAGAGCGTAAAGTGACGACCCTTGTCAGACTGCGCGGGTTGCGCAGACTGACTAGGGTCGACACTTTCCACAATGTTCTTATTTTCTTAATCTAGAATTACCAATCTACCTTCCAGTAAAAGAATTTTTGAAATGCGACCTCTGTTTGACACATGCTGGACCAAAACTCTTTTTTTAAATATTCTTCTTACAGAGTTCCCAGATGGTCCCTTTTTGTGTGACGGGTCACAAATGTATTACAGGAACTGAAACAACCATAAGTTCCAGCCAATAAAAGATGACTTTTTAAAAGGAATAATTTACAGTAACAACATCCCGAAATCGACAAGGTGAATGCTTTTGGAATGATTAAGGAATGAAATTGATTGAGTGTGATGAGAGGTTTTTGAGTGAATTTAATGGAAAGTAATCCAATATCGCCTATTTTGTTCAGGATGAACAAAATTAGCGATATTGAATACCTCCCTTTTATAAAATATGCATACAAGTTCTATAGGTAGCTTCCTATTTCTTCAAGAACCTATTAGACGCTTTCAATTCGAATAATGTCCGTGAAATCGTGTTTTTTCTCAATCCAAATTTATTTTGAATGACGTTGTTGATGCTATATCTTTTAATGGGTTTGAGCGTTTTTGAAAGGTTTGAGTGAGTGATTGAATGACTGAATGGAGCGCTGAGTGAGAGATTTAGAATGGTTTACATTGAGGTGAATGTCATTTTCACGATGTAACTAAATGTATAACCGCCACTGCCTGCTAACCACTCTTTGGCGGGCTTCATTTCTGATTTCGCCTCTTACCGAGGAAAATACGTAGCATATCAAAACGACTTGCAATCGTCAGTTCTTTGGCTGACCGGGACGGTTCTCTAAATAGTATTGAGAGCACATTGTCGTACCGAATGAGCTAACCGAGTTCGGCCTTGCTTGCTTTAGGTGGCCTGTATTTTTCCACTGGTATTTTCTGCCCAGTATATCGAAGTACGCTTGGGACTTAATTGAAAATTTTGTAATGACTGTCTTATTTAATTCATTTTGAAAATAAATACTTTAAAGAAGAGTCTGACGGCCAGTAGACTCAGAAACAATCGGTTTTATATTTCATCCCATAGTGTACGGTCATTTCCTTCATTGTCCGAGAGTCCAAAGCAACCACGTCATGCCTTTTCAGAATGTTTAAGATATGTCGGTTTGAAGTTAATAAAAAACAGACTTACTTTTTATCGAACGACTAAAAGATTAACTAAACGTCATTGCAAGTATGTTTTCCATATCAATTGATCAATTTTTAAGATACCTAAAATGTTAAAGCTCTTAAACTTAGATGGCTTAAAACTTTCTATAGTCAGCTTTGTTTAAAACCGAAGCCTCCGTTGAGCACTGTATACCATCAACCGTGATTAATACAACTCAAATGGTGCATGAAAAGCGAAATACTCGAAGGATTTTGCAAGTAAAACAGAGCTTAAGCATACTGTTAAAATAATTCGAAATAGTAAACATATTGAGCTATTCTCTTTTTTATTTTTTTTTAAATAAGACCACCAAAATTATACACGTATTTTTCAAAGTATTTGCATTTGATTGAAGACAAATTTGAAGACACTTCCAAGTGTTATATTTTAACACACCAACATTTCAATAGTGCTTTGGTACAACAAAGCGTCGCAAACAAGTTTCAAAAGAATAAATTCAGCATAGAATTCTCACCATGTTTTAGTCATGTAGAGTTGTAAAAATATAGCTATTGTGTTCTAAACATATTTATGACAAATTTCCGAGAAAATGGTGGCGACATATAGACATTCTATTATTTAAATATGTATGCCACGTGATGATTTATAGAAAACGACTTTTCATAAATATGTTCCGAACAAAGAGCACGCTGTCAAAGCCATAAAATGTTGGACGATATTAGTATAATTTACAGATTTCATTGATTGGTCGATAGATAATATGTCATTCCAGGCTTTTTAGAAATCCTGATATCTAGTTCAGAATGATTTACGACAGTCGTAACTCGTAGTTATCGTGCTCTAGCGACATTGTAATGGCGGTTTACGGTATCGGATAACAGCAGCAACAAATATATAACAATAAAATTGTCATTCGCTGAAGCAGGAATAACAATTGAGAAATTGTATCTAGACTTGTGAAGCCATTACCATTTCCCAACAAATTAATCTTGTCGAGAATTCCTGTAAATAGATGTTTTATAGGTTATTTATTCCGGAATCGGCGCAGCTCGCCATTATGTTCCTCACTCGACGGTGTCTGTATTAGATCGCAAATTGTATTAAGGCTTGGCACCGAGTGTTCTGGTTAGGCTGTGATTTGCGATCGATCAAATTTATAATGGTAATAAAGACAATATGGAGGAAAACGACACCAAATTGATGGGGCTATCACCGGTTATATGTATTGGTTCTGCGTTATGTCAAAGTTCATCCCCCGAAGAATTGCAAATATCAGCAAATTGTCTGACTCTTCCCGCAGATTGAAATGGACTGTGTTTGGTGATATAAGTCTACGTCGTTCAGACATAATCTGTCAACTTGATTTAACATAGAATGTTTTGGCTTTGACCTGACGAATATCGACTTTACGTACAAAATGCTTTGAAACTAATATGAACAACATCCTTCAAGATAAAAATCGGTTGATAAATTCCACGAGTTCACTGAAATTACTGAATTTTGTAGGCGAATGATGGGCTCGTGTAGACAAAGAAAGCTATTTTCACAGAACCTGTATGTATATCTTATTAAAGGAAAGTGAAAAAATATCGCAAAATTTGTTTATCTTCATGAAAAATTAGCGATATATATTGCCTTTGCATACTATTTCTTTGAATAGCTTCCTATCTCTACAAGGACCAATCACACACTTAAAATTTCAATTTTGTCAGTGAAATCGCGATTTTACTCTAGTTATATTTATTTTGAATGTGGTTGTTGATCTTTTCTTTAAAGTGATTTTGGAGCGATTTTGAATGGCTTGAATGAGTGTTTGGATTGAACGAACGGAGCGCTTAGTGAGCGGTTTAGAATGCATTTGATTGGGTTAACGTCAATTTCACGATGTAACTAACTGTAGCTCTTGAAAATTGATTACCGGACAATACCTCATCAATTCTGTCTTTACCAACCTCATAGCTTTTTTCAAACTGTTCACTGCACCATCTAAAGCCATGAGACTGTAACATTTTGGACCACTGCTCTGTCGAACATTAACTTGATTTACCAGACAAAGATTGGCGATGAACCCAAGGTGGTCCGTTACCCAAGAAGTTTTGACTATGGCATCTGTTTACTGTGTTGGAACGAGGAGAATCCACAGACCAGTTCTCAGAAATGTTTTAATTTGAATTTACGCGTTTAATTATGATGCATATATAACTTAGAAGTAGCAGTGTAAGACATATTTTGTTTCTTTGATAAAGACATTTATCTTATTTCAAACGGTTAAATCTCAAAGAATAACCCTTCTTTCCAGAAAGAGACCTGTATGCCTAGTCAGTCTGTGATAAACACAAGAACTGTTCAATGCATTATAGAACCGCATGTTTAAGTGAGTGATCAAATGTCAATTTTGTCTATACCTATATAGACAAAATTGACCTTTGATCACTCACTCTAAATTGCGGATCTATATTCAACTGTAACAGTCTGCAAGATACATTTTATAGTCCCATGGCAGTAATTAGCGGCTAATCATGGAATCATAAAACTGTCCAGTGACTTTGGGGAAATTTGTCCAACCTGGCGTCAGAGTGTGGACTGTGTTATAAAAGCAGGACAGTCTAGCGCAACTTGGCTAAAAAACTGCTGAACTCTCGGCAGTAACACCTCTGTTGGAAAGCAATAAATAGATTATCATGAACCCTTTGTTGTAATAAGCCTGCATTAATTGATTAGTGACAATGGTGATAAGGATATGGGCTAATTGATAACAACATACCTGGACAGAAAGATAAAATAATCATGTTGTGAAAATTTATTGATTGAAAGGAGTTTTACGCTGCTTTCAACTTTTTTTTCAGTTATATCACGGCGGCTGGTGCACCTAACAATGGATTCCTGATATTTCTCTCACCAGTACTACCATCACACCCTTTCCTAGCCTCCAGCTAATATCTCAGATAGGTCTACCATTATCAACCCATTGGTAAGAGACAAATAGTCGGAAAGAATGAGTGACGCCGTCGGGGATCGAACCCAGGACCTCTAGATTGACAGTCCGACGCGCTACCAACTGCGCTATGACGGCGGTTCTCATGTTATAAAAAGAAATTCATTTAATGTTCCACTACACGTATTAGTTGAAAAATATAGAAAGTTTGATGTCATGAGATGGTGAAAATAAAATCTCCCAAGTTTTCCACTTCACATTTTTGTGTGTTTTAAAGGGAAGAGAAAAAATTAAATTCAAACTTGATAATTTTATCAGTCAATAAAATGTATTTTAGTTAAAGGCTGGATATATTTGTAGTTTTTTTACATTCATTTTTGCTCGACATAATATGAAGTGCTCGGGTGAGCTATTGCCATAGATCAATGTCCTGTATTTATCCATCTGATTGTCCGTATGTCAGTCCATAATGTTTAATTCTCCTTTTCCTTTGTTCTAAATCAATTTCGACAAATAATCTTCCTTACAACCATAGAATTATCAAATGAAAGTTACACGTAAATCCAGAAAATAAATGTGGATAAAATGATACATTTGGCCCCTTTCCTGTTATTTCCTAGGGAAATAATTCCTACAAGAAAGTACAATCATTTTGTGGACTTTCGTGCATAAATATGAATAATGAGCAGTGTTTCCATTTACATAAAGAAATATTGAGTCCCTGGGACCCAGTGCCATAGAAAAAGTTGAGTCCCAACCACTTTCAGTTGAGTCCAATTTTGACTTCCACAAATCATCTTCAAATTAGTTGTTGTACTTGAACGGGCTTAATAAGCCTTTCCCAAACAAGACCTAGTTTTTATATTCCCAGTAAAAGTGGTTTGGGGAAACATTGAATCAAAAGAAGAAACTGCTATTAAAAAGCATTTCCTCAATTTGGCTCAATGTTTTCTGAGACATTCTCAAGTTTTATACCTTAGTAATCACAAATTTTGTGATCTGCAGCAGCTTCATATTGGACCAACCTTAAATTTTGTTATTTGGGAAAGGGTTCAATGAAAGGATCGTTAAGAAACAATGGAATATTTACGGCAGCTCTTGCAAGCAAAGGAAAACTTTTCGACGCTATACTTACGCTGTGATACGTCAAATAAAAATTAATGTCTGCTTCATACCTGAAAGTCAGTACAACCCTTAGTAAAAATGTTCTTCTGCTTAGTTTCACAACATATACTGAACATCATTCAAACAGCAGACGAATCTGACTCGTCTTTTATCAGTCAGTCTTTGAACGCCGGATCGGCAAGCCACTGATCTTGAAAAGACCGCGAGTGTTTCTTTTTCTTGGCTGGAGATGCCATTATTATTTACAAAACTAAAGTAATAGTTGGTTTCTGGTTATCAAATTGCCCACAAAACAATATTTTAGACAGTTCAGGTACCGAAAATGAAGGGAATCCAAACAAACGCAACTTTTCGGTTAGACGTTGGCGAAGTCTATTTATAGTAACTTATAAAAACCGGGGACCTTGCTTCAAATCTGTCGTACTTTGAAACATTTTGGATTGTTTTCGTCAGTTATCTGCCGTTTCTGCGTGAGATTTATGAAAATTCATTGTTTTTGCACTCATTTTATTTTGCGTCCCATGGACGCGACGAGTATTCAAATTTTGCGTCCGCGCTGATTTTCATGCGTATACAGATACTTTTACGTCGTAAATGGAAACTCAGAATGAGTGAAAAATCAAAAAGGCCCATGCTCAGTCCTTTCATATTAAATCAAACCAGTCATTTGACCAGGATTATTCACACACCTGTCTATCACACAGTTAAAAACATAGTGAAATTGACACTAATTTTGAACCAAGCTATCCTTATTTGCTCACTCAGCGCTCCATGTGGAGAATCTTAAGATTCGCGCGATTCATTCCAAACAATCATTTCAATCTACCAAAAATGCTCCGAAGCGTTAAGAAAACATTTCCGAATCGGCGAAAACAATCAGCATTTAGTAATAATGATAAAATTATTCAACGGTTTTAGCTCACCTGAGCACATGGTGCTCAATGTGAGCTTTTGTGATTATTCAATGTCCATGGTCCGTCGTGTGCCGTCCGTAGTCCGTCGTCAGACGTCAACAACTTAAGTGTTTACACTCTAGAGGCCACAAATAAGGTCTAATCTTCATGAATCTTGGTCATGATATTAATCAGGTGACAAGAATGAACCCTATTGAGAATGGAAGGGATCCTTGCCATAGCACAGGAAAAGATGCCTTAATGACAATTTTTTTGTTAACACTCTAGAGGCCACAAATATAGTCAAATCTTTGTGAAATATGGTCAGAATGTTTGTCAGTTCACAAGGATGAACCCTATCAAAATTAGGAAGGACCCCTTGCCATATCACGGGAAATGGGGCCTTAATGAAAATATTCTTGTTCATGCTCTAGAGGCTACAAATATGGCCCAATCTTCACGAAATTTGGTCAGAATGTTTGTCAAGTCCCAATGGTGAACCCTATTGAAAATGGGAAAGGCATGTGTCATATCACGGGAAACGGGGCATTAATGATATTTTTTCTTGTTTACACACTGTAGGCCACAAATATGGTCTAATCTTCATTAAACTTGATCAGAATGTTTGTAAGGTCACAAAGATTAACCGTATTGAAAATGAGAAGGATCCATGCCATATCACAGGAAAAGGGACCTTAATGACGATATTCTCGTTACACTCAAGAGACCATAAATCTTGAAAGTACAATTACGATTTTTGCTGGAAAATTTAATAATATTTAATTTAAAAAAGGTACGAAGGTGAGCGATATAGGACTATCATGGTCATTTTGTTTAAAAAAAAATAGAGATGAAAAAAAGAAATGAAAAGAGAATGATAAAGAAAAGAATACAAATAATTAAAGAAAATAATCCTATTGGGAATTTTTCTTGTGAGCCTACAATCATTATGATGAAGTTTAAAGGAAGTCCAATGATTTTTTTGGACTTAATCGCATTTACAAGAATCTTTTTAGTGAAAATTCATCAGATTCCCTTTCCCTTGTTTTCTCAGGAACAAGGTCTATTTTCAAACCTGCCTAGAGACCCCACTCATAATAATCCTACAAACGTTTTAAGAGAAAGCGATAAAATTTGTGGACATTATCAAGCAAAGGAGAATGTTTTGGTAGAAATCAATAGGGCCCCTTTTCCCTTGTTATTTAATGGATTAGGTCCGTTTTCGAGGGGAATCTTACATGAACCTACAATACTTTTTGATAAAATATGAGAAAACCTGATTCTATTTGCGGAGAAAGTTTTGGGCGAAAATCTATAAGGCTCATTTTCCCATGTTTCCAAAGGATCGGTCCCTTTTTCAAAGGGAACTTTTTTTAAGACACTACAAGGATTTAAAAAAATCCAATGATATTTGTGGACTTAATATGGAAATGAAATGTTTTGGTTGAAAGTCCATAAGGCCCGTTTCCCCGTGTTATTTGACCTCATAGCCCCGTTGTACAAACGATTCTTCCTCATGACCCTACAATAATTTAGCTTAACTTTAAAGGAAATCCAATAATATTTGTGGACTTCAATGTGTCAACGAGTTTTTTTTAAGTGAAAATCCAGAAGGCCCCCTTGGCCGTATTATCCGATGCATCGTTCTCTATTGTCGTAAGGAACCTTCCTTATTACCCTACGATCATCTAATAGTTTTCAAGTTATTGCACTACTTAGATATTATCCCTATGTTGTTGGATCCTGGATCAAAAAGCTTCAAGAGCCCCTGTCATAGAGCAGATGTTAGTGCATCATATTCTAATATTTCAATCATGGAGTATCATGGGTTCCACCCCCTGTGGTCAACATTCTACGAGAAATACCAGGAATCCAATGATCAGTGCTCCAGTTGCTGTCATATGACATAACATGTTAAAAGCAGCCTTAAACCGAATTCAAACAAACAAACTAATCGATTGATTTGGGCCTTATCCTGCTTTCAATATTATTGAAGTTTTATTGTAGAAGCTTGTGCACCTATCAATGACTTCCTGTTGTTTCTCACACCAGTACAACAACATTTCATCCTATACACCAGCTGTCCATCCCACTAAGGCATACAATTTTCAAACAAATCAACGAAATGCTTCAAATGATGTATTGAGCCAATTAAAAGCACCAATAATGAAATGAGGATTTATAAATTCTAAACAACACTTTTAACTAACTCATAGACCAGGAAAGAAGTCAGTCTCTGACAGTGAATGATAATATCCTCAAGACAAACATAATTCTACATTGTATTACATAACATTATATGGTCATTTATTGTATAGTTTTGATTACAAGTAGGGGAAATAAAATAATTAGTGTTTATGAATTACACCTATCTGATAATGAATATTAATAAGACTTCCAGTGGTGAGTCAAAAGTTGGTAAATTGCATCATAGCTACCAAGTTTCCCTAGACTGAGGAGTAGGAAAGGGTTTAAACGAGATAAAACAGTAACTCTAAATTATCCTCCCTCTGACAAGTGTTGATGAAGTTTTGATCCCTAAAAATGAAACACGTTGTATGGCGCAAGTCGGGTCTTTATGCGTGTACTAATGAGGCTGTTACACGAGATATTACGTCATATTTTCTATTGTTGTGCTAGGAGACATTTCGTGGTACACTTTGTATTAATGTTTTAACCTTTTCTGCTATCAATTAAGTGACAAGAACTTGAGCCGGTCTAGCTTATCTGTTAATTGCAATGATATATGCGTGATATTCCAAATTATTTCTATGAAAGAAAGTGCACGAAGGGCGCACTTTCTTATATACAAATCTTTACCGCCGTTGATAAAGTATGTCCTAAATGGTCTTAATAAATGAATGTAGATTGGTTAAATGGTATTTCTTTTTGTTTCATTTTAAAAACTTCAACTATCTTCTCTGAATGATTTGACAGGCGTTAATATCACATACAAAAGTCTTTCGTGCGGTATCAGTTATACCATGACAAAGGAATATATTACATTCTCTTTTTATCTTTGAAAAGATCTTCTATTAGTAATGTAAATGAAACTTCAAAAGAAACATTTAGCAAAAATATTAATGAAGCAATATGTATACATTATCAGTAATATTCCAGGCGACGACTGTGCTACCGTCTTGAGTTTTCAATAATTGCAATCATGCTACAGTTAATAACATCGTGAAATTGACATTCACCTCAATCTAAACCATTCTAAATTGATCACTCAGCGCTCTAATTATTCATTCCAAACACTCACTCAAACCATTCAAAAACGATCAAACCTATTGAAAAAATAAAATCAACAACATCATTCAAAATAAATTTTGACAGAGAAAAATCGCGATTTCACTGACATAATTCAAATAGTAATCGCCTCATAGGTTCTTGAAGAAATTTGAAGCTGTGCACAGATCTTGTATGCACTTTTTTTATTAAAGGGAGGTAATCAATATCGCAAATTTTATTCATCCCGAACAAAATTTGCAATATAGGATTACCTCCCATTAAATTCACTCAAAACTCGCTCCTCACACTCACTCAATTTCATTCCTAAATCATTCCAAAATCATTCACCTTGTCAATTTCACGATGTTGTTAACTGTAAGTTGCCAGTTTTCATTTCTTTAACAACGAGAAGTATTTAGCATCTGTGTCACAACATCTCTCTAAAGTTTATTGAGAAGGACAAACTCTTGTAGCGCGTAGGACTGCATTTGCAACATTCAAAAGGTACCAGGTAAGATCCCCGACGGCGGCCCTCATCCTTTTTGACTATTTATTTTCACAAAAATAAATAAACCCAAATCATTTATAAGATGTATAGTATTGTTCTGTTGTTGTTGTTGTTGTTGTAGTTGTCAATTTTAATTCATTGAAGTAAAAGACTGAAAGAGTATCAAACTGTATAAACACTATCAGCAATCCACGCAGTTTCCTCAATGGTTTGATTGTAGAGTCGACACTTTTCGCACGTCCAAGAATGTTCCTTTTCCAAGGTGTACAGGCAGCATACTAGTCTTGCCGCCATACTTTTATTACAGCATTTTTTCAAATGGGAATTAAATGCGTTAGTCATTGCAAAACTCTAAATTAAGTCCCCTGTCTCAATAAAGAGTTGTTGTTCAGCACTTGTATTAAAGAAGTTTGTAACAGAAGTGAAACAAAACTATTTACTGAAAATGCAAACGAAAACGACTTGAGTCAGTCTAGCAACAATGGGAATAAAATTCAATAGTCATTGCAAAATTCTCAATTAAGTCCCCTGTCTTAAAAAAGCAGAGTTGATGTTCAGCACTTGTATTAAAGAGGTTTGTAATAGAAGTGAAACAAAAATATTTTCTGAAAATGGAAACAAAAACGACTGGGGTTAGTCTAGCAACAATGAGAATAAAATGCGAGAGTCATTGCAAAACTCTCAATTAAGTCCCATGTCTCAAAAAGCAGAGTTGTTGTTCAGCACTTGTATTAAAGAGGTTTGTAATAGAAGTGAAACAAATATTTTTTTTCTGAAAATGCAAACGAAAACGACAGAGGCCAGTCTAGCAACACATTTGTGAAGCGTGTATAGAAATGTTAAGTATCGTTTTCCAAGGCGGCAAATGATGGATATGTTGAGCTTTAAAAAGTGGACAGTTTTATCATAATTTGCTCGTTTCAAGAGATAATTAAGTAGATAAGGCCATGTTATTGATGGGACGCATTAAATTTGTTATCGATGAGAGATATCTAACATATGGGGAGAACGTGGCGGGTCTCTTGAAAATTCTATCCTTCCGATGGATACGCTATTACTGAAATTTAATTGATTCTTACAATTTTAAAAAACATTTTTTTTTGCTAAAAGCTCCTCTAAATATTAAAAGTAAAATGGTATGTGCCAAAAACCGGTCAACACTTTAACACTATCTTTTGACTACCTATTGTGCATTTTTTATGCTATATATAGGCAGTAGGAAGCATTCTGGGACCGGGGTATAATAGCTAATTGGAAAAATGTTGGCGATAGGTCGGGACTTACTTGACGACTATAAGATTTCTTTGGTGAGAACTAACGGAAACAACCCTTATTCCTACGGAGCCTGCTATATGCTGCATTTGAATATAGATTTTGACAATGTTGTTGGCGTTGGTCTCGAGTTCCTCAGCTAAAAAATCAAAAGAGACCTTTCTAGTCTATTATTTTTTTCCTGTTCTGTTAGTGCAGAACATTTCGGATTTGCATGTGGTAAAAACAAACAAAAACAACAGATTAACGTTTTTCAAGAGACAGATTTAATGACACTTGTATACTGGGGTAATTAGTCACGGGTTGTTACAATACAATCACCCGCTAATTTAGTCCGGTTCCTTTGATCCTGGGACCTTTTACGACCTTGTCACCCAATTGATATGTCCGATACAGTGTGACAGACATTGTTCAGATAACGACTGGTACATTTTAAAACAGTCACAGGTTCGAACTATTCTAAATGCCAATCCCTTGGGCTTAGTCAGATAGAGCTTTCGATTTCAAACCTCGAGAAAAAGTGTTTAATACCCTTGCTGACAATTTACCCAACTTTCGCCAATGCTTTCGATGGTTACAGAGAAATATCGGTAGATTATCCCTTAACAGCTTTATCACCAAACAAGTGAAATCACCAAGAAATCACACCCTTCTTTTGATCAATTCTACCTGTTAGACGTTATCTAGACGGGGTATACATTTGACGGCACAACGTTGCCGAATAATCTCGTTCAAAATGACGCACTGCGATCGAAATTCGAACTTCATCCCATTTTTGCATTTAACGAAAATTGTTAACCTTTTGTTTCTTTTTCGAATTATAGAAATAGAATTGATCACTTCCTTTTCAAAAACACTTTCATTTCGTGAACAACGAAAGCTATATTTTTAACAGCCGCTGTTCCAATGAAACAAACAATTCGAAGGTTTAGCACAAGAGTGTACTAAGTGTATATACATTGTATATACACTTACTGCGGTCTTGCACTAAACCCTCAAATTATCCTTTACGTCTGTTCAGAACCATCTAAAAGAGACGTTAAACCGGGGTCCCGTTCAACGATGCAATACATCCAGCACATTATCCAGCATATTATAGAACTAAGCTGTGTCCTTGCAATATTCTATTTAACAACACACATATTTGGGTGTTGTTCATTTGATTAAATGGTACATGTACGGAGCGAAAACAAAAAGTAAAAACAAAAAACAAAACAAAACAAAACTGTTCTGACACATATATGGGTGGCTCTTAGCCGGCAAATAAAAGTTTGTTATAAAAAATATATAAAATCCCACAAATATGCTTATTTTGTTATAAAAAAGAGACGGTTGCTTAGAAACATGAGTCTTATATGCCAAAGGTCTCTTCTTCCCTAAGATTCATATCCTTTCCGATATCAGCCTAACACCAATGGTAGCCAAAGTGGAACAGCAGCTAGATGCTAGGGAAAAAAGTGGAATCGTGGTTCTGTTGCGAGAAATACCCGGAACCTAGCCACCGCGATATGACCGAAAAATATAAAAGCCACATTAAAGACCACTCAAATAAGCAAACCAAAAAGAAAAAGTTTAAAATAGACAATTAGAGGGTAGACATTTTTTTCGTACGATTGGCATATCTAGATCAGAATGACATCCGAGGTAAATGAATATAAACACAGACAGTGGAAAAAGTTACAATCAAGTCTGTATTATCTTTCAATTAGCTTCCATCATCTACTGTCACTTTATAATAAATGTAACCCCTCAGCGAATATTTCTTTTTTGTTATGTCGTTACTCATTAATGTCTTTCATTTGAGAGCCAAGAGCGCTCTCCAGTCCAGTACACCAAATTCTATCGACCTTTGACAGTCTTACTACTATTTTTAGAGCCCGCTTGCTGTGAGAGAAGCCTTTCCTCCGGATCCGTGCATTTTAGGAACAAAGTGATTTATACAGTTAACGACATCGTGAAATTGGCATTCATCTCGAGCAAAACCATTCCAAATCACTCGCCCGGCGCTCCATACATTCATTACAATCACTCACTCAAACCATTCAAAAACGCTTCAATACTCAATGAAAACATAGAATCAACAACTTCATATAAAACTTAATAAAGCTAGAAAAAATCGCTATTTCAATGACAAATTTCGAATTGTAAGCGTCTGATAGATTCTTGAAGAAATAGGAAGCTATTTATAGACCTTGTAGGCATATTTTGTTAAAAGGAGGTAATAAATATCGCTAATTTTGTTCGTCCTGAACAAAGTTGCGATATCGGATGACATCCCATGAAATTCACTCAAAATTCGCTCCGGACCACTCATTCAATTTCATTCCAAAATCATTCAACTTGTCAATTTCACGATGTTGTTAACTGTAAGTACAAGTCCATTTACTCTGCTTCTTAGAGACAGTAAAAACATCATTTTTGATCTGCACGTGACATATACAATATTCTCCGTTGATGCATCAGTCTCCTATCATAATCAGAATCCGTGTGGGGTCTAATCAGAATAATGGCGAGAAGATTGAAAACCTTCAGTAGAATATAAAAGTTTCTGACAAGCCTATTTTTTTTACAGAACAAGACACAAGAAGATAGGCGCTAGCGTTGAACACCGCCACCATGACGTGGTCTGATAAACATTTGTCAAAACGAACAAACACGTTGTCAATCACTCGTGATTAACGTTTTTATCTCGTGTTGTTTCACCGGTAACGAACAGATAAAGGGCAATATAACTATAATTTATTCACGATTTGACAACCCCCGAGACATTACCATTGGAGCATTTCGGCAATTTAGATTTTAATTAAAATTAGTATATTGGAAAAAAGAATATGGATCATAAAAGGTTACTGGTCTATCTATGATCTACATTGTGGCCATTTTTTCTTTGGCATTCTATTATAAAATTATCTTCTGATCGAGTATACCTAAACTTACTAATTCAGAAGTATGTGTATTTTCTTTAATGCTTTTCGGTGGTTTATCGAGAAATAACGGTAGATTATCACTTGTTAAACTCACCGCAAAAGCAGTGAAATTATCAAAAACTTATACCCTGCTTTTGTGCATTTCATCCTATCTGACGTCATCTATGCGGGGCGAAATAAGTGACGTCTTAATGAACGTTGCATAGCAATCACGCGCAAAATGACGCGCTTTACGAAATATGTCCTATAAATTTCACATTTTGTCTCATTTTTACATTAAAGAAAAAGAATAATCGTTTGTTTTTCGAGTAAGATCGATTAATATTTCAATTCGTGAAAAACAAAAGCTATATTTTCACTCGTGGCTCTACCACTCGTGAAAATATAGCTTTTGCCGTTCACTCAATGAAATATAAATCGATCTTTCACTTAAACAAACGATTATCCTCTATTTATTTTGTTTATTTTTCCCTGTAAATCCTGAGGGATATAATAATGGTTTAGTATAAATTTCAATCTTTGAATTGTCATCAAACCGACGCTTTTCTTCACAATTTTGTATGTACAATGCATTTACCCATTCTTGCCACATTTGTATCCTTAAAATGACCTACGGCGGCACTCATTCTTTCTATAATTTGTCTTCCACCAATGGGTTGATATTTGAAGACCTATCTATAGAAGCTGAGTACAATGGTAGTGAGAAAAATACCAGAAATCAATTGTAAGGGGCCCCATTGATTGAGTGGTGTTAAACGCCGCTTTCAACATTTTTTTTCAGTTATATCGCGGCGGCTGGAGCACCTAACAATGGATTCCTGGTATTTCTCTCACCAGTTCAACCATCACATCCTTTCCTAGCCTCCAGCAATTATCTGACATAGGTCTACGATTATCAAAAAATACCAACCCATTGGTGAGAGACATATAGTCGGAAAGAATGAGTGCCGCCGTCGGGGATCGAACGCAGGACCTCTAGATTGTCAGTCCGACGCGCTACCAATTGCGCTATGTTTGGGGCCCCAGTCGCCATGAAATGTCTGCAAAATTATTAAAAGTGCCTTAAAACCCCATTCAAATACAGCTACAAAAATGATTCAAAGTGTAAAAAAATGTCAGTAGTGTACAGTTAACATCATCGTGAAATTGACATTCATCTCGATCAAAACCATTCTAAATCACTCGCTCAGCGCTCCATTTATTCATTCTAAAAACTCACTCAAACCACTAAAAACGCTCAAACCCATTGGAAAATATAGAATCAACAACATTATTCAAAATAAATTTTGAAAGAGAAAAATCGCTATTTCAATGACATCATGAATTCAAATTGATAGCGTCTCATAGGTTCTCGAAGAAATAAGAAGCTATGTTTAGAATTTGTAGGCATTTTTTTTTATTAAGGGGGGTAATTTATATCGCTAATTTTGTTCATCAAAATTTGCGATATAGGATTACTTCCCATTTAATTAAGCTCAAAATCCACCCCACACTCTCATTCAATTTTATTCTTAAATCATTCCGAAATCATTTATCTTGTCAATTTCTCGATGTTGTTAACTGTATCCGTCCACTCGTTTCTATTATTATTCTTTATCGTAGTGCGATAAATTACTTTGTGGTCCTTATATTAAAGCTGCTCTTTCACAGATCAGGAAAATGTTATTTTTGAAATTTTCGTAAAATCAATTGAAAGTAACGACCTCACCATGATGAAGCCTTTAAAGATAAGATTCAAAGGTAATGCATGGAAAGAAAGACTGATATTCCTGAATTTAGCAAGAAATCATTCTGAAAAATGAAACATCTACTAACGCCTTTGAAAATTCGTCTCCAATTTCAAGTCAACTATTTTTGCATCTGAATCCTGCATGCTTGTCTTATTCAATCAAAGATAAAGGCATTTGACAGCTGGAAACTTCATATAATTACAAGCAAAAATGAAAGATTATTCACGAAAAGTAATGATTTTGTAATTTATAGACTCGTAATAAATAGACTGGATCCCTGATTGATCTTGCCACTTTGAAAAAATAAGTTACAAAATTATTGAAATATGTAATTTACAGTGCCGATGCCATTGGGTCATTCTTAATTGTCTAAAAATAAACACATTTCAAAATCAAAGAACACATTTTGTATTTTTTCTATGAAAAACTGTGAAAGGGCAGCTTTAAAGTAGATTTTACACATATGCATTATGGCAATAAATACAGGTATACATTCTCTGAAAATGGTAAGCCCTCGTTAAAGTCAATGTAGCAGCAGCAAATTTGTTTTCGATGTTATCTTCTATAAGCGAAGAACGACCATTACAGTAATTACGTTCATTATTTCTTCAATAATATTTGTGCTTGGCACTTGAACATGATAAATGATAACATATATATCTAATACATACACCTTTTTATGTTATAAGAGTCTTATGAATTGAAAAGATAAAAATCCAATCTTTGTTTCTTGCTTTCTTTGTGCCAACAGACCGGAATGACTTTTAAAAGTATAATACTCGATTTTAATTGGAAGTAAAGTAGTCAAATTACGAACTATATTATTGTTAATGATATTGAGTCGATATAAAGGCCTGTGCTTGATATTTCCATCAGTTTCAAATATGCGCGAAACAAAGTCTCTGACCAGCCTGTGCATCCGCACAGTCTGATCAGAGTCCTTATTATGCGCTTTGTAGATAGATAAGGTCACAAAGTATCTGTAGACCATCAGGTAACTTTATATTTACAGTATCTGGCTGCCTACACAGCTCAATGTTTACACCTCACGAACATTTCAAATTGTTGTAAATGTCACACACAGGCTCAAAGTATATTCTAATCTTCAATGTCGCCCTAACACAATCGACAATATTGTCATAACCGTAATTTAGTTGGTTTTAGGTCAGAATCAGCGATAACAAATAAAGTTTACAATGTATTAAATCATGAACTTAACAAGGTGAATAATTTCAATGCTAAATGAAATTGAATGAGTGGGATGAGTGAGTTTTGAGCGAAATCAGGGGAGGTAATATAAAATCGCTAATGCTGTCCAATGGGTCGATATTTGCGATATTCTATTACTCTCCTTTAATGAGATCTACCTACTTATCTGTTCATGTGTCTTCGAAGTTCGAGGACCAATCAGTCACTTCAAAATATACACCAAACAACAACTTCACGGAGTTATTTGATCCATTTGAATGAAGTTTTGATGGCTTTGAACGATTTCGAAGCATTTCTTGAACAATTTCGGAGCGTTTTTGATGGTCCGAGTGAGTGTTTTGGATGAATAGAGGGCGCGCTGTGCGAGTGATTTGGAATGTCTTTGATCGAAATGAGTTTCAATTTCACGATGTCATTAACTGTAGGACTTGTACATGATAAAGAGCTCAAACACCTTTCACATACTGTAAACAATAACATGTTTAAAAGCAGCTTAGATATCATCTTAAGCATCGTTGTCACTTTATCATTGATATAAACATTGATCAATTAGAAAAGATCTCAATCAAGATAAAAATGATTCGGTATCTGCTATAATGGCTTCCATGTATTGTATACTTTGTCCAGGTTGAAACAAACAAACCTTCTGAGAATCCGTTCACAATGAAACATTAAAGCAGTTTTATTGTGTTCACGTATTCGGAGTCAGCTCGATTAGCTCAATCGGAAGCGCAATTGACTTCAAAATTTTATAAGGTCGATTTCGCTGGTTCGATTCCCTGGTCATCCTCGGAACCTAGGCTCAAATCATTTCGTTTCTCTCGATAAATATAATCTACGAAATGGATTCACACTGGGTTACTGACGGAGACATGGGCAGGCACACTAGCTAATTGTCTTTTGGACGAAATGTTAAACCTAGTCCCTGTGTGACGGTTTTTTACAACAAGCGCCTTATACTTTAAGAACCCTGGCGGATCTCAGCAGTAGTTTCGCCACGTTTCCTTGCACTATCCCCGTAACAACTCCGCGTCTACTTAGTGCGTCGCTCACTAGGGCAAACATGTATGCTACGGTAAAGGAAATACATAAACTCACTTTCACTTCAACCAGTGGCAAATATTAGTTAAATATATAGGACTCTTGCTCAAAAACCTTTGAAATATTTGAAGCTCTTTGTAAAAGGATTTAAAACTAGATTCTAATGTGAAATTCACAGTAACCATCGTATTCTTTAATAGGTACAAGTAAGAAATTTACATGAAGAATGGCTTTTGAATGAAATTGGAGTAGCACATTTGGCGAGTTTATAATGAATTGAAGGGGGTCAATATAACGTCACTGATTTTGTTCATATTAAACGAAATTAGTGCAAAATTATTGCATCTCTTCATTAAAATCTATGTACAGTTACAGTAAGTACATCGTAAAATTGACATTAATTCCGATCGACCCATTCTTAATCGCTCACTCGGCGCTCCACTCATTAATTCCAAACACTCATTCAAACCATTTAAAAACGTTCGAAGACCTATAGAAGATATACGATCAACAACTAAATTCCAAATATAAATCGATAGAAAAATACATGATTTCACCGACTCTATTGGATTTGGAGAGGGTTTTTTTTAGAACTATGATGTATATATTATTATAGGGAGGTAATATAAATAGCTAATTTTGTTCATCTTGAACAAAATTAGCGATATTAAATTACACATTTTTACTTTCATTCACAACTTAATTATCGCACTCAAATCAATTTCATTCCGGAATCATTCCAAAAATCATTCACCTTGTCAATTTCACGCCGTCGTTAACTGTATTATGTTCAGATTGGATAGTGAAAGCAAAATCTATTTAGGTAATCGATCTTTGAATGGTAATCCCAGGGATGTGTTATATTGGAAAAATGATCCTAATTTAAATCTCTAAAGTATGTTTATGGATGACATTGGCGACCCAAAGCACTTTATTCATCTTGATTTTGCTTCAGATTTGATCCCATAGGACTCTGATATAAGACAAAAGATCAAGGAAAGCTGAGATAAAAATCCACCTCAAGGTATTTCATTTTCTATCAAGTAATTATTCATAACACTTCGGCTTATTTTCCCACGATGTGATTTAAATTAGAAAATATTGGTGGCAGCAAATAAATTTTATTCGGTTTAAAAAGCCAACGAGTAACTTGTTCGTGTGCGAGAAATAATTGGTTACCTCAGCTTAAAAAATGGCAATTGCTAAAGTTAGAAATATCATGACATTGACATACATTACCTTTTCTAAACTATTCTAAATAGCTCACTCAACGAAACATAAGTTCATTCCAAAGACCCACTTAAACAATTACCTCCTTTAAAATTCACAACTCTGTCCAAACACTAATTCAATATCATTCCAAAACCGTTCAATCATTCAACTTGACAATTTTGCGATGTTTCTATTTGTACGATATTTCAGTCGCCCACTGATGAAATACATGTACAACTCTCCATAAAGACAGACCAAAATATTAGCGTAGCGAGCTGTAAGCAAAAACGCTGAAGCGTTCACATCATGACGTCATAAAATGGAAGTAGGGGAGTAGAAGCTAGAGATTTGAAAGCGTTCTTCTTTACCGCGAAGACACAAGAACAGAGAAATACGTTGATTTTTCAAAATGAGGTAATAAATATATAATACGTACTTAGTGTTTTGTATGAAAAAAAATATCTAACGAGGTTGGGAGAATTGATCATTGTCGAGGCTCTGCCGAGACAATTACCAATTCTCACAACCGAGTTAGATATTTTTTCATACAATACACTTAGTACGTATTATATTTATCTTATAACCTCTTTTTGTCTTGTTTTAGTCGATGTTTCTAACTTAAATGCTAGTTTCTAAAAATAACTGTATGATATTATTGTTCTAAAAATAACTATGTGATATCATAAAAAAATATCATACGGGATGTTATCATACGGATACTTGTATAGTTATAAGATAAAATATCGTTAATTTCGTTCACATCATGACGTCCGAAAGGGGAAGTAGGGGAGGTAGAAGCGAGGGACATATTTCGGATCTGAAATTAGATTTTGCTTGAGACAAGCTGATCTTAGCCGAGCCTAGAATTTAAACGTTAATAAATCAGCCTTGGCGAGACCAACATGTTTTAAACAAAATTGAGAAGCAGATTAATTTTCTCGCATAAGCACTAGCTTTGTAAAGCCCAGATGTTCAAAAATATCGCTATTACGTGTGTTAGGTGACGTCGTGATGATGTCATTTATACTATGATCTTACTTATGTCGAAGACATAGAGGATATTGAATGAGTGGTTATTGAATACCGAATTTGCTAAACGAGTCATCTAAAAAAAAAAGATAAAAACGAGGCTGTGCCAAGTTTTTATCTGTTTTAGATGACGAGTTTAATAAATTCGGTATTTTATGAACACAAATTTGATAATTTATTTATGATATCACTCGAATTTTCGCCAAAAATCGTCAAAAATCTTGAAATACAACCTTTCATTTTTTTTCCGCGAAACTTATAACGCCGTTTAAAAATGACGTAATAACATATACATTATGTCGTCATTTTCGCGGTTACAATATAGCGTTGCTTTTCGCTCTGAGCTCATTTGCATAGATATTCCACTAGTGTCCTAACACCCGTGTAATATCAAAAAATATCCAGCGGGGTTATTTCTCTCCCGCAACATTGGTCATATTATAAAAGGATTTCTCTGGTGGCTGCTCGACATTCTAAATTCAGCAGTCAAAGTCTCTGCAAAAAGACATACTGCTTGACCAGTGCAATCTAAAAAAAAAAAGCTTCAACAGTATTCTCTATCTGGCTTAAAAAGCGATCGCTTGAATCAAAGCCTGTCTTCCTTTAGAAATTCTGGTCTTGGTTTATTGAAGCATTAAAAGTTGAATAACATGCTATTCAAATGGAATTATATCGCAATTAGCTCAAACATAATGAAACAAAGACGATTTGGGGACCATAAATAACTTTAATGGGCTCGTAGATGCAGTTATATCATGCGAAAGAATAGTATCGGATAGCATTACACGACTACATACAAGAATAATGGCCGTAGATGCATTCATAAATCGGCATTATGATTGAGTTAATGGTTTCAAATAGTCGCTCGAGTTTTATCAGTACGAAGTAATTCCAACTTTGATGTATTGTTCACGGTGATTGGGCTGACAGCGTAAACTATCTATAATGGGAACTGCGTATAAATAACACCTATTTATCATGTCTTTCTCCCTTGTCATTCCACTTTACTCCGTCATAATATGATTTATGTCGTAATATTAATAACCTTAACCTTTAATTGACATTATGAATTACGTACGATCTTTGCTGTATCGCATAGAGAGGGATCATTTAGGGGTCAATTTGACAAGTACCCCGTCTTTATTCCAAGAAATTCTCCCCCTCCCCCTTTTTTTAAACTGAATAGTTTAGAACTATTCAGAGAAACACAGTATTTTTAACAACATTTTAAATTTTGATGGATGTCTCTTATTGCTAAAGTTCATTTTTGCGTTTCGTCAATTAGTTTAAAGATATGACGTAGTTTAAACAAACCTGACGAATATTGATTTATGAGCTGAGGCTTGTTTTACGGTAAACATCTTAAGATATTTTTTTGCGTAGGTCATGAATTAAAATTGCATCTACAGAAGTTACTAAAAATTTAATTTTGCCATGTATCATCGCATTGGAATCGTCTTCTTAAGACGTTTTCAATTAGATTATGCAAGGCAGAATTTAACAATGTATGAAAACACCAGGTACGATTTGTGATTTTGACTTGCGATTAATTTTTTTTCGTAAAAAGTTTGGTAAAACGGTTCTTGATGCCTACGTCTAGGTCCACTTAAAGGGAAAGATCATGTCATTTGAAACTCAAATTCTTTTGCTGAAGTGTTTCCAAAATCTTTTTAATTTCAAAAATTCTCTATTCATCCTCTATATGCATCTGGCGAAACCAGAGGTCGAAGTGTCGAACAGTAAAGAGTGTCATAATGATATTTTTTGTCATTTATGTCCTGGGAAAACATTTGTCAACTGCGCATGGAAAAGTTATATTCCATGCACAGTTGTATGATACAATTCCTGGAGATAAATAACAAGAAAAGGGTTTTATATTTGCATTATTTTTTACTGTTAAAAACTACGAACATCACTTTTAATAATAAATCTAAATGTCTAAAACTGCAATATTCATCAATCTGTTACACTGGTTATGAATTTGACTTTAAAGCTATCGAATGATGGATATGAGCGGCAAATACAAAACTATGAACTTAAGCCGGAGTTTCAATATCCGAACACCTGCATTTTAACTTCTGATTTGTATTCTGTTTCACATTGCGCAAATATGATGAGAACCGCGGGTGATACACGGATAGTATTAATGCTATAAATCTTGTATGAATTGATGTTTTTAATATAGAAAACGATACGACATATGATCCTTAACCAAGTTGTGAAACGCACGAACATGATTGCTATGTTAAGTTCAAATGTTCAATTATCAGTTTTCCTATCGATAGAGCAAATAGAAAACCATCTTGAACTCATTGATTGATTCGAATTGAAAAAAGATAACTCCTACACGCATTAATAATTCTTCTATTAACGATATTTTTGTCATTCTACAGCTTAAGGTCTTTTGTTAATAGCACATTTCTTCAGAAGATAGTTAGACAATATTTAAAGCACTGTCAACACTGTTTGTCTGTTGTAACAAATAAGGGTCGCTGTCGAACGATTCTTTTGTTAAATACATGGAAAAAATGTATTTATGATGGTACAAGATGGTTGGTTTGAAGAGAATTATTGTGAGAACGTGTTAATACCGGAGTTAGTCTCAATTTTGGACGTTACATATTTCATTGTATCGGATGCGACCAGTCCAAAAATAGCATCGCATTCCGAGGACAGAAATCTGTACTAATACCGGATCGAAACAAAAAGTGAAATATAGCTATAAAAGGTAAGGGCCCAAGATGAAGGTACCCGGAACAAAATAACATAACAATTAGTAACAAAACTAGTCATCACGACATCACACTCAGTGGCGGATCAAGAGGGGGGCGGGGTGTTCGTGTGGAGGGGAATGAGGGGTTCGAACGAACCACCCTCTGAAGATCATTTAATGATCATGTATAATTTCAATTAACCCCCTCCTCCTGTCCGCGAAATAGACATGTTGGAAGCAAAGCTATGGAAGACAGTATGAGCTAAGATCAGTCTGCACAGCCGTGCAGTCTGATCTTAGCATATACTGCCTACCTCTTACTTGATTTTTGTGTTAAAAACCCTGACGAATTCTTGATTGTATAGAAAAATAGGAAATTTGTTTAAAAGTATTTTAGCAGAATAATGGTTAAAGTTGTGAAAGACTTGGTAAACTTACCCCCTATATGTATGTTCGACCCCCCCCCCCCCCCCCTTTATAGTAAGCTTGGATCCGCTTCACCGAAATATCAGAATATGACGATATGTTACATGCACAAAAGACAGCGTGTCAATTAAAAATTACAGCAGCTGTTTATCTTGAATGTCGTAATTAGATCCTTACAGAGTCTTTTCACGCAAAATGCTATTATATTCAAACTTAATGGCCAAAACGTAGCAAAAAAGCAAAATGTGCGGATACGAAAACTTGTGAAATACACAGCTTTAATGAACTTCTAAGCAGTCACTTGGTTTTTGAAAGGTAAAGTTTCCTATAGAAATTAGTAGTAGTCAAATCATGTTAAAAACATTCAGAGAAAAAGTTCAATCAACACCCACCGGAAAAACATATAGAAAAGCAACGTTATTGAAGGGAATGTAAGGATACCCCTGATTTTAAAATTTACAATTGTATGTAACGAGTGTGGGTGAAACAAATAAATCACAATGTTATTATCTTTAATAACTTGATTTCTGACTCGCAAAAGTTATCAAATTTTTCACTTACCTGATAAATTTTCGAATAATTCTGAAACTTATTGGGGAGTTGGAATGTAATTTTAATATCTTATCGTTATTTTTGAATACGCTAAAAAATTCGAGGAAGTATAAAGAAACTTTGAAGCAAAAGAAAGAAAAAACACAACAACATTCACCGTATGTTGCACGATGAAAAGACGAGGAACGAAAATAATTTGGGCGAATCTTACATTCTATAGTTCATACAACGACAACTTTGTCAACGATCATGTAAACATTGGAACAACGGGATTCTCTGGAAATCGACAGGGTATCGAGATTGACATCATGAAAGAACTTTGCGGTCTGTAGTCACACAATCCTATCAGAAGAACTATTAAAATTAGCTTAGGCACACTGTACAACCGGTTGCGGCGATGACAGGTGACAGTCAAATACGACAGAATCGGAACATTATGCCGAGGAGACGGTAGGTGAAATAAATTTATTCGTGTAAATAAACGATTGAAGCTCTGGTGTTCTAAAGCAGATAAATAATCGTGTAAGTGTTCAGCGCTTCTATAGAATATATAGAATAAATCTTTACTCATATCCCTCCCAAATAAGGCCACAATCATTGATTATTTTGGAGATTTTCCACGGAAAGTGACGAAATTATACTTTATGCTCTCATATTTCGCGTATCTCTCAATAAATGCTATTTTAACTTGTACACAGCTGAAGTCTAATCATCCGCCGATATTTAATCCAAATTTGAAGCCATAATTAAAAAAAATAATAAATAAATAAACACACAGCGGGTCCTCAAAGACGACATGTATTAAAGAAAATGTTGCCTCTGTAGACAGTCGGAATTTCACGGGGTTGATGTAGACGACAGAACTGAACTATTTGTGATTGCCGATGTCGACAGGCCCATATTTAGATTCTCGCATAAAAATGATCATTTTTGGTGTCGTATATTTTCAATAACACGTCAAAACAATTTAGATCGACATACATGCTGATATTCATGTCCACTATTTTTCAAATGGCGTGTTTTATCGAAAAATATTTCAAGAGATTTAATGTAGGATTTCAAATACTCACTAACCAAGAAAAAATGAACAATTGTGATCAGACTGAATATCTCGTATACGTTTTTTTAACTTGTTATTCCAGTGACTAAGTATACATTCGACGAGTCAAAATATCAAATTCTATTGGAAACATAGTTGAGTCTGAGCAGGGGCCAATGCACTTGTCAGGTAGTCTCTCACTAGTGACGACAACAAAACTTATTACCGTGAATGGGAAATTCCCAAGATTTCACTGATAGAAATGTTATATATATGAATAGGCCATTCTTAGACATCCAGTTAGTATGTATACGTGAAATACAGATTGCAGCCAAGTACAGGTATGAAAAAGAGTAAAAATAAGCTTAGTCATCAAATACGTTAAAGTCTACCATGAAAGTCACGGTGCAAATCCTATTTAGTATCATTCAGAATTTTCAAAGATATCAAATTTGAGAGCTCCTTGTAGGTTAGGTTGAAGATTATACATTGTATTTTGAAAACGAGTCACCCCAATCTTAGACGCGTTGCGGACTAGAATAGTTTTGAAAACGATTCTAATTAACCTATACCCTACGGAAACTTTCTTACAGACAAATAAGAATTGCATTTAAACCCTTGTCATGCTGTACCCAGAATATTCCTGCTTTGGCAGGAGCTATAGACAAACATCAGCCAGCACATATGTGCAGTCTGATGTTCGTTGAAACCACCTGTTTCTCACTTTCAGGCCAGAATTGTCAATAGATTAAGTTTTTCAAATAAAATTGACCTACAGTTTGTACTTTCAGTGCTTTTTGCCCTTTGATTTTGATGAAAATGTTTAGCCAAAATTTATTCAGCATGACAAGGGTTAATGTTACAAACTCTTGAAAAGGGAGTGGATTTGGATTGATTTGTTATTTAGACATCTGTTAAAGTGATAAAGCTTAAAAACACAAACACGACTTCTTGACAGATGTAAAAGCAAAACGAATACGCTGAGAAAATTTTCAGAGCATATTGTTTCAAGTAATGCTACAGTTAACAGCATCGTGAAATTGACATGGTGAATGATTTGGGCATGACTTTAGAATGAAATTGAATGAGTGGATGGTGCGAGTTTTGAATGAATTTAATTGGAGGAAGTCCTTTATCGCAAATTTTGTTCAGAATGAACAAAATTAGCGATATTGATTACCTCCCTTCAATTAAAAATGCGTACAAGTTCTGTACATAGCTACTTATTGCTTGAAGAACCTATGAGACGCTATAAATTTGAATTATGTCGGTGAAATCGCGATTTTTCTCTTTCAAAATTTACTTTGGGTGACGTCGTTTTTTCAATAGGCTTGGGCGTTTTTGAATGGTTTGAGTGAGTGTTTGGAATGAATGGAGTGCTGAGTGAATGATAAAAAATAATTTTGATCGGCATGAGTATCAATTTCACGATGTTTTTAGCTGTTAACCCGTCATACCGTCTTGTTGTGACTTTGAGATTCATGTTGAAAGTGGCTTAACTGCCAGGTTAACTTAGGAATAGCACCTTTTTAACATTTGTGGGTATATATCGCAATTTCGTTTATTGTTAAAAAGGGAGACATTCGAGGTGTTACATACAAATACAAATGTAATCTGAATTTGCGTTAACAATATTTTGACGAAACGTTGTGTTGTTCTTTCTCTCTCTCTCTCTTTTTTTTTTTTGGGGGGGGGGGGAATCTTTTCAATTTGTAAAATTGTTTGTAATCATACAAACATACAAATACCCAAATATTAAACAGTAACAAGAAAATGGAATAGACGACGTATTTACACTGACACGATAGTCTAAACGGCCATATGATTTTTGCCGAACAGGTACTATTTTCCTTTTTACGGTTAACAACATCGTGAAATTGGCCAGATAAATGATTTTGGAATGATTTAGGAATGAAATTGAATGAGAGGATGGAGCGATTTTTGAGTGAAATTAATGGGAGGTAATCCTATATCGCAAATTTGGTCAGGATGAACAAAATTAGGAATATTGATTACCTCCCTTTCATAAAAAATGACTACAAATTCTATACATAGCTTTTTATTTCTTAAAGAACCTATGTGACGCTATCAATTTGAATTATGTCAGTGAAATCGCGATTTTCTCTATCAAAATTTGTTTTGAATGACGTTGTCTATTCTAATTTTTCAATGGGTTTGGGCGTTTTTGAATAGTTTGAGCGAGTGTTTGGAATGAATGAATGGAGCGCTGAGTGAGCGATTCAGACTGGTTTTGATTGAGGTGAATGTCAATTTCACTATGTAACTAACTGTATCTGAAATGGGAAGTAATCGAATTGTATTAGAAAAAAACATTCGTGGAGAATCTTTAACTGCCATCATCTTGAAAAAGTGTGAGGAAAGCAAAAAATAGAAGGGAGTTCCGGGATGCCTCTGATTAAAATCCGCCACCATAGCGCAGCTGGTTAGGCATAAAACTTCCAGTCTGAAAGTCGTGCGTTCGATCCCCGGTGGCGGCAAATATCCTTTCCGATGATTGTCTCTCACCAATTGGTAGATGATTATCGTAAACCTATGTGAGATAGCAGTCGGGGGCTAGGAAAGGGTGTAATGGTAGTACAGATGGAAGAAATACCAGGAATCCATTGTTAGGTGCTCCGGCCGCCGCGATATAACTGCGAAATTGTTGAAAGCGGCGTAAAACCAATTCAAATAAACAAACAAAGCCTCTGAATTAAATTTAACATTAATTTATGGTGGGTGGGGTAATTTTAACATGCTATGCTTGTTTGAGAAACAAAACCAATACATTGTAATTTTCTTCAATAATTTGATATCTTACGCACAAAAGCCGCCGAAGTTTATCACTTATATAATTAATATTTTAGTATCTTTAAGACCGAATTTTGATTTCCTCGAAAATATAAAACTTTTTTGGCCGTCGTAAAAAAGGGTCTTTGTGTTTGACCTTTTGATATAGACACCAAGAACAAAATTCGGATACATTCTTCTTTAAGAACACGCAAAACTGAACGACCTTTTATGTAGAAATAAAAGATACTTTATTAAATGCCTACAAATGTGTTAAATTCTGGCAAATGCTATGAGGCCATTTTGAAGTTCGTTTCGGTTTTTGGCTGATACAAAGCTTTGAAGTTATGGTATTCGTATTAAAAGTGTTGTGTTTTTTTCAAAGAACCTTGGAGCATAAAGAATAAATTGGTAAGATTTTCGCAAGGATCTCAAAAACCCGTTGCTTTTTAGAATGTTTGAGACGTGCATACATGTAAAGAAAAGAGGGTACAATTTGAAATGAAACATTCCTTTGCGATAGAAAATATTTTGGGAAAAGGAGAAATTGCTTGTTACAAGCAATTTCTTTTCTTTTTCTCTGAATATTTTGTCAGGATCTTACAATTTGAAATGAAATAATCCTTTACGATAGAAAATATTTTTTGAGAAAAAGGAGAAATTGCTTGTCAAAAGCAATTTCTCTTTCTTTCTCAAAAAAGCGGATACACAGAATCCTGCAATTTGTAATGAAATAATCCTTCGTGGTAGAAAATATTTTTGGGATAAGGGAGAAATTACTTGTCTCTAGCAATTTCTCTTATATATCCTCAATAATTTTCTGATGCACTAAATCATAGACATGAAAAATCCTTGGATTTTGCAGGAAAGAGTTAAGCACTGCATCACGTATATTGTGAATCTAGAGGGGGTCTAATTTATGTATACACCCTTGACAGCTCTCATCGATACATCATATAAGTGTCAGGGAATGTGTTCATGCAATTAAAACTGGTAGAAAGAGAAATTATATCAAAACAGCCCTTGATGGGATACGTCAAAATAAACTGACGTTGAGTAATACCGGCTTTCCATAGGTTTCTGTACCATTTTTATCAATTTTCGTTACAAATGGTACAGTTTGTTACATCGTGGAATAGACATTATCTCAATCAAAAGCATCCTAATCGCTCAATCACCACTCCATTTGTTCATTCATTCCAATCACTCACTCAAAAAATTAAAAAACGCTCCAAACTCACTGAAAAAAGATGGAATAAACAACTCCATTCAACATTGACAAGGTTAAAGAAAAATCGCGATTTCATTGTAATTCAAATTGTAAGCGTCTGATAGATTCCTGGATTAATAGGAAGCTATTATTAACCCTTGTAGGCATATCTAATTAAAGGGAGGTAATAAATAACGATAATTTTGTTTAGCCTGGAACGAAATTGCGATAATGGATTACCTCCCATTTAATTCACTCAACACTCGCTCCACACACTCATTCAATTTCATTCCAAAAGTCATTCCAAAATCATTCACCTTGTCAATTTCATGATGTTATTAACACTCGCTCTACACACGCATTCAATTTCATTCCAAATTCATTCCAAAATCATTCACCTTTTCATTTAACGATGTTATCACCTGTAGTCGCTAGTCATCGCTGAAATACAGGTATATCTTGAGATAAGTTGCAAATCCTACTGTTAGGATAAAGTTGCGGGTCAACTCATTGAACATGAAACTTCAGTGGTTGAATTCGGTTACATTTCGCATTGAAATTAAGCATAGATTAAGGTGTTCAAATAGTTGTACATTTTTGAGAAATTTCCAACATTGGTCATAAAACTTGAATCAACTATGCACGCGAAAGCATCAAAAGTAAATAGATTATACATTTATGCATAAACACCAATTTACTTAAATATTTGAACATTTTACATTCAGTTCTGTCATCTACGTCAACCCCGTGAAATTCCGACTGTCTACAGAGGCAACATTTTTCTTACTACATGTCGTCTTCGGGGACCCCCTGTGTGTTTGTTTTTTTGAATTATGGCTTCAAATTTGGAAGAAATATCGGCGAATGATTAGACTTCAGCTGTGTACAAGTTAAAATAGCATTTATTGAGAGATAGGCGAAATATGAGAGCATAAAGTCTAATTTCGTAACTTTTCATGGGAAACCTCCGAAATAATCAATGATTGTGGCCTTATTTGGGAGGGATATGAGTAAAGATTTATTCTATAGAAGCGCTGAACACTAACACGATCATTTATCTGCTTTAGAATACCAAAGCTTCAATCGTTTATTTACACGAATAAATTTATTTGACCTACCGTCTCCTCGGCATGATGTTCCGATGCTGTCATCGTTGACTCTCACCCGTCATCGCCGCAACCGGTTGTACGGTGTGTTTTAGGTAAACTTAAAATCATTTGATTAAATACAACTTCCATGACTCAATCTGTACGCATATATCTGACAGAGGTACAGATAAGAAGCGGGTAACCCAAGTCTAAAATATTTATTTCTGAATGAAACTCAATGTTGTGGGTACTCATTTGAATCGTCTAGTCGAGACGATTCCAATGAGTACCCGAAATATAGGGTTTGAGCAAGAATTAGTGGAATATTCAAATTTGAAAAAAAAAAAAAACCAAAATACCCCCTCTATCTGTAGCTCTAATTTATCAAGTTCTTTAAATTATTAATAACATGAGCAAAAATCATCAATCTTACACTAAATTGATATCACCAATCATTGTCTGTTTAATTTGACATATTCGTAATTTGACGAAATGAGACACGTAACGCAATAAACATTATAAAACGCAAAGCCAATCGATTAAATGTTACGCTTGAATTTCCTAGTAAACGAAATGTACTTGGAAAACGATGTTTAATGTAACCCAAGGCACTTTACTATTCACTACTCAATCCATCAGAATAATTTGAAATCAATATGGAGCGCCGATTTCCGCGATAAATCACGCAAGACCACAGGCCCCTGTGTGTTTCATTTAATCCATTCGGAAGTCGGGCGGAAGCTGGAGTAGTTGAACACACGTGGAGTCGTAAATCAAGTTTGAGTGACAGCTCTCTCATTGTAATGATTGATGTGTGATGATGTTAGAACGCATGGTTAGTTGTCAAAGCAATTATATGGAATATCTATTCAATCGGACTTGGCATTGGGCGCCACGTAACATGTACCATCAATCGGAGGGCTTATCGGACTTGACAGCTTGATGGAAGGAGATTAAACCCTTCACACTCGAAGTTTACTACAGTTAACTACATCGTGAAATTGACAAGGTGGATGATTTTTTGGATGATTAAGGAATGAAATGGAATGAGTGTGTGGAGCAAGCTTTGAGTGAAATGTATGGAAGGTAATCCTATATCGCAAATTTTGTTCAGGATGAACAAATTGGCATTATTGATTACCTCCCTTTAATGAAATATGTATATAAGTTCTATAAACAGCTTCCTTTTTCTTCAAGAACCTATGAGAAGCTAACAATTTGAATTGTCTGTGAAATCGAGATTTTACACTATCAAAAATTCATTTTGAATGGCGTCGTTTATTCTATTGTTTTCAATGGGTTTGACAGTTTTTGAATGGTTTGAGTGAGTGTTTGGATTGAATGAATGGGGCGCTGCGTCAGCGATTTAGAATGGTTTTGATTGAGGTGAACGTCAATTTCACGATGTTACTAACTGCAACAGGATCAGGAATCAGTTTGAATGTACTGTTTGGCTGACTTCGATGTCCATTAGCTGCGCTTACCTAAAAGGTCTGCATACGCATAGATAAGAGGGGGTAAAGCCAGACTAAAATCATTGATTCTCAATGAAACCCTAGGATGTAGGGACTCGTTTAAATCGACTCGACATTGGATTGATCCTGTTTTTATTGAAATGCTTTTCCATAGAATCCAAAATACCCCCTCTGTTTGTAGTTCTTATTATCTTCTATCATTGACTATCATGAACCATCAAAATTCTTGCATAAGCTTTTTTGTTGTTGTTTTTACTTTTTTCTGTCAAAAAAAAAACAAAAAAACGTGACATTGGGGCATTGTAACTGTTAGATGTTACAAATACCTTTCGCTTTTCGCTTTTGAACACTTTTAACATTCAACAAAGCACCTCGGAACATATGTTTATCAAGGACAAAAATCAGAAGACCCCAAGAGAAATGACCATTGATTTCATGCTACTCAAAGCGATGAAAGTCCGTTCACGCGGAGAAAATAGGGGACGATTTGCCTTTAATTGATATACGGCTCTCCCCGGTGTAAGGCGGTACAAGTTCTACAACACGGGTGGGATCTTTTCAACACCGGGGTCAACTCGGTGTGAAAGGGCGATTTTACGGATTAACTCCTTTTGAATTCTGGTACAGTTGCTTTTATTGGATACATTACCGTATTACTCGACCCATCTCCGTGTATCCCTTTCCCGTTTTACAAAATTTTGGACCTGTCCAAATTCAAAGGTTTTGCAGACGAAAATTTAAAGTGCATTTAATTTGAAAAATAGCCATTCGGTAGGGTAGAAAATAGTGTGGAAAAAGAAGAAATTGCTTGTCATAAGCAATTTCTTCTTTTTACACACTGTTTTCTCAATCACAAAATCACAGGTACGTAAAAAGCAGGAATTAAACAGCAAAGGGTAAATGGGGAGTTCGATCTAGTATATATTGAACTGCTGTTTCCAATACCGTACAGAAAAGAAATGTGTTAATATCAGAATCTTTTATCTGGCGATGTGAAAAAAATGTTATTTCGCAAACGTTAATAATTTTCAAAGCTGTTGTTGCGGCGATAAACTAGTATATACTATATTGAATTCAAAATAGAAGTTCAAAATAAATTAGGTTTTGTTGAAATATGTTTATTTTGCAATCATAAGCAAGTGTAGGAATGTTTTTTTTTTCAGTCCGAAATTCATAGCAGAGAAGCAGACAAGTCAACATTTAAGCCACACAGTAGCCCGTTGATCTTCTTTCTTCGCTTTGATAGTATGCTAGTTTGTTTGTTTGCTTAGTTCACTCTACTAATCTTCTAACTTCTGAAAGTTGCCAAAACTAGTTGAGACAATTAGACAGAGTGAGAAACATGTTTTCCCTTTTGACGTATTTTCAGTCACGTCGCGGCAGCTAGAGTGCCTATATGTAACAATAGGTTCCTGTTATTTCTAGCTCCAGTACTACCACCATGCATTTCATCTTTTCCTAGCCTCGAGCTGTTATCTTACTTGCGATTGTCCAGCCATTTGTGGGATACAAATATCGGAAAGGACGCGTGCTTCCATCAAGGATCGAAGCCGTGACACAGGTGATTCGAGGATTTGAAGTCTGGTGCATAACCAACAGTGCTATGGCAGTGGCATTAATTGTATTAAATTAGTTGGTTTTATGTCTGTCGGTCCGTTAGCTTTTGGTTCAATCCTTGTTCTTCAGAGATTTTTGTAACAAAATAAATAGCCAAATAAATCCTTTTAAAATTAAAACTTCTCTTAAAAAATCGACAATAAAAGAACACAACAACAATATAAATCAGGCTTTGTGGAATTTTTCATTGATTTGTATCTTTACTCTAATTATGGCTACCTCTCTATCTGCCTCTTTTCTATTGTCTGTGAGTCTCTCTGTATCTCTCTCTCTTTTTCTCTCTCTCTCTCTCTCTCTCTCTCTCTCTCTATGTGTGTGTGTCTCTCTCTGTGTCTCTCTCTATCTCTCTCACCTGTGTCTCTCTCTGTGTCTCTCTCTGTCTCTCTCTGCGTCTCTCTCTGTGTGTCTCTGTGTCTCTCTCTGTGTCTCACTGTCTCTGTCTGTCTCTCTCTCTATATATCTCTCTCTCTCTATCTCTCTCTGTCTCTCTCTCTCTATCTCTCTCTCTCCCTCTCTGTCTCTCTCTTTCTCTCTTTTTCTCACTCTCATTCTCTCACATTCATTAATTTCAAAACATTAAGCACCGTACCCGGACATTATTGGTGTATGGACACATGACAGTGTCCAGAGTAAGGCTGAGTGGTCCTGTTTGATATCAGATGATGTCCTACGGGTTGGAACAGATTGTCGATGACCACACACGAATTCCAATTATACATACCCTTTACTGTTGGCGGAGATACAGATAGAGAGTTTTTTTTGTAATTTAGATCAAAGTATTTATAAATTATACAGAGAATAACATGTTAGTGTCTATAAATACCAATGTTATCTGGTCGAGGTAGGGAGAATTTATCATGGCGAGTCTTAGCCTCGTCATGATAATTTATCGCATCCGAGACCAGATAAAATTGATATTTTAAGACACTTAATGGTTATTCTATTTATAATGCATTCATTTTTCAGCGTTTAATTATAATAAACCGTTAAAAATCAAAGAAATTCAGGTGAAAGTTTTTTGCAAATTGTTTCTAAAACTAGACTGCCCAATACCATGTTATATTATCAGACTGAAGCGATATCAGGTCAATACAGGCTTCATTACATGATAAAGCACAGCCCCTATGTTGTTTTTTACTCATTGATATCGCCACGTTTTTTAAACTTTGAATACCAAAAGTCGGCCTTCATCAGAATCACTCCTGGTTTTTGCCAAAATCAAATTTGGTCAAGTTTGGTTGTTATCACCCTTATGAAAAAGTAACGTCATAGTGTGGAAGACGAAAAGAAAGAATAATAGGGCTGTCACACCTTAACGTTTTAGCCAGCGTGTGCGGAACGTGTTGGATTTTTTATAACACGCTGCGAACACGTCAGGTACGCTATGGACACGTTCCGCACACGCTATCGGCATGCTGTAACACGTTGGCACACGTTGCGATACGCTGAGTATCTCATAAAATTTTGTGCATGCTTAAAATTTCTCAGCGTGTGCCGAACGTGTTGGAACACGCTCCGCATACGTTCCACACACGTTCCGAACACGCTCAGCACGCTAGGAGCTCGTTCACTTACGCTACGGACACGCTAGAAACACGTTCGCCAAAAGTTTAACGTGCTTCTAGCGTGTCTCCAGCGTATTGGGAACGTGTGCATAGCGTGTCCATAGCGTACTGAACGTGTGTCTAGCGCGTTGCCAGCGAGTTCATAGCGTGTTTCTGGCGTATGACAGCGTTTCAGTTTTCAATGAAAATATAAAAGATCCGCTGCATATTTGTCTTGAATTTCTACCATCAGCTTGTCGTAAATAAATAAATTTGTGCATGTACGTGTGTATGACCCTTTTGACATGTTCATATCTGCATGTGTCCCCATCACCAGTCTAAGAAGGACTTGAAAACTCGATTATAAGTAGCATTCTCTATATTTGACGATGAACGATTTCGTTCAAGTCATATAAATAAAACTTATGTTATGTTATGTTATGTTATAAGCTGCTTGTCTTTTCTTCCATATGAATTATTTACGGATTTTCTTAATTCCTTAGATTGTCGAGGTGGAGAATGTAGCCTAGATGTGTATTAAACATTGCGTTTATAGCTTTACAAGTGCGTCTGCTCTTTGGTTAGAATAACAATACGTTCGCGAAAATACAAACATTCATTCGTCTCATTTGATCATTATCAATATACCAAAAAAACAAGTACATCGTTGTACCTAGTGGACATAATACAAGACGTATTTTACTCTAATCTGCTCTGTTCAGTATATTTGATTCTATTATATGTACTACAAGTTTGATATTTGGTACACCTTTTCCCCCTTAATATAGGACTAACTATTCAAGGTTAAGAGAGGTTGTAGAAAGTCATCCTGCATGGTAGAGCATATGGAGGAAGAAAGGAGTGCATTATGACAAGTAGTTCCTTACCCTTTCGCAATATTTTTCGAGTGAAAAGTACTAGAAGCTTTAATCAGCCTGTAATCTTATAAGTTTGTTATATGCATGTTTTCATATGTAACAGGTACCAGTGTATTTTTCTTTTCGTCTTTCCTATTTTTCATTTACATGAACCAACATACTTTCAATTTGAATATGTGTAGTGTCCTTGGCCTGTTTATATATTAAAAGAATGAATTTAAAGTGGTAATTTCTTGCAGAATTTATATTTACATCCAAAACACGCTGCGAACACGTTATAACACGCTAGAAGCGCGTTACAAACACGCTAAGCACGTTCTGAGGACGTTACGGGAACGTTGGACACACGCTCAAGAACGTTGGTATACGCTGACATACGCTATCAACACGTTCTGGACACGTTTCTCATGCGTTACTCACACGTTCAAACTCGCCATGAACACGCTACAAGCGCGTCGTGAATTGACAAAAAGAAAATGTAGGTCAGCGTATGCCGACGTTTTGCGGACTTAGTCGTTTTCTCAAACGCGTTAGGCACACGCTGGCTAAAACGTTGAGGTGTGACAGGGCCATAAGCAGAACGACATATTCTTTAACAATGTTAAAGGAAGTAAAATTGACTACCGTTTCATGGCCTTTTTGATACAGGACAGGGTTCAAATTGATCGATTTATCTGTTCAAATGTCAACTGTATCGGTTTTATTTGACAAGAGATGAACAATCAACGCAAATGGCCGTCCATTTAAACTAATCACTGAATGCATCCGGCCATAAATTTGATACAGGCCGTACAGGCGGTGCTTCACGGGAGCGAGAAATGGCTTTGGCTTCAACTAAATGGCCCACATCTTTTTGTGTAACCTGGAAAATCTATCAATTCTTCATGAGTAACAACTTACATGACACGTAGTGTCAACTTACGTTTGCAAACAGTTTATAAACTGAAGTTGTCTTTGGTAATGAAGAATTGCACTAGTTTAAGGCGCTTTCACACGCGACTACTTTTTGCGCACTTACAACCCGTCAGTCCATTTAAAAAATGTGAATCATTATCCAAACATGGGCGATCTAGGAACTCAGTCAAACAACTGAAAACTAATATCTCTAGATTTATTGCAATCCAACAGAGGTGTTACTGTTCATATATGAGCAGTTTCTTTGCAAACTTTCTCCTGACTGAACCTACAGTAAACAAAATCTTGTAATTGACACGTTAAATGTGATAGAATGATTTTGATGTAGTATTGAATGAGTGTGAGGAGAGAGTTTTGAATGAAATTTAAATGCGATAAAACAAGTGATTGATTTTTGAATGGCTTTGGAATGAAATTGAATAAGTGTGTGGAGCGGGTTTTGAGTGAATTGAATAGGAGGTAATCTAATATGGCAAATTTTGTTCAGGATGAACAAAGTTAGCAATATTTATTACCTCCATTTAATAATATATGCCTAAAGTTCTTTATAGCTTCCTATTTCTCCAAGAATCTATCAGATGCTTACAATTTGTATTATGTCAGTGTTATCGCAATGTTTTCCTAGCTTACTTATTTTGAATGAAGGTGTTGATTCTGTCTCTTCTCAGTGAGTTTTGAACGTTTTTGAATGGTCTGAGTGAGATTTTGGAATGAATGAATGGAGCGCCAAGCGCGTGATTTGGAATGGTTTTGATCGAGATGAATGCCAATTTCACGATATTGTTAACTGTAATGTCGTTTTGAAGGAAGTCCATGCCCAAACGAGTTTAACAACTGTTTCATAACAATATTTAGATTCTTCAGAAAGCTAAATGGAACAATAAAAGAAAGTCATACAATTTGAATCCCTCAGTAGAAGCACATTGATTGTTCGTCTCCTAATCATCATGTAAGCTCTTTATTGGTGTTTTCGGGACTGTTTAAAAAGAAAAGTGTACTCCGATGACTTTAAACAATGCATTTAAAGAAACGTGGAAAGTCAATTCGAAAAGAATAACCTATGCAAGCAAGTGCATTGTGAAATAAAAACAATATTACACGATTTCTCAGAAGCTTAATTTGCCCCCCCCCCCCCCCCCCCCCCCCCCCCCCCCCCCCACTCCCAAATTCTGATATTTCTTTCCGAGGTTCAAAATTTCTCACAATTTTACAAGTGGTCCTTATCAAATATTGAGTAGTATATGGTTGAGTAAATCAATTCCTTGAAGTTAATAACACCTTTCGAAACAGGGCTTGATGTACAGGATGAAAAATAAGATAAATATTTTTGCACTAAAAAAGAAACAAGAATCGATAATTCAAAAATGTCCGTAATAAAATTAGAGGCTGAAAATGGAAAATTTACAAGGCGTGAAGGTTTTTTTCATAGCCTTAGTTGATGGGCGTGTGCAGTGAACGAAAATGGCAGAACACATCAATAAAACCATGGTCTATGACAAGCCAATATCTAAAATGAATGGGGTTGTTGCGAGTTTTGTAGTCATGGCGATAAATCCAGGCTTATATTTTTGTATTTTATGCCGCCAGACCACCTAAAGATCCTGCCATTAAACTAGGAATTCAATACCGCGATGTGTAAATTAAATCAACCGGGTCTTTGATCGCCTACATCACGTGCTTTTGATGTTCCCAATAAATTTTCCATTGCTTTTTACAAGTGCCATTTATGTAAATTTTTATGCTTGTACAAATAATGATGTTAAAGGGTCAGGCATATTTTGAAAAGCTTGACTGACAGCTCATTCAATAAAACGGGAGATTTATTTTCTCATTTCCGAAGAAAGCCTAAACACCATGGCGGCGAAGTCGTTACAGAATCTTGGGAAAATGAAGTCAATGTCAGTGCTTTCTGGTTTGTGAGGGTCATGCAAAAAGTAGTCATTCTGTAATACATGTACAAAAACTCACACACACGTCAAATTGTGGGTGTCACGCAAAGGCTCATATAATATTGCATTTGTAACTAGGGTATAAGAACTGAGAGAAAGAAACGAAGACATTCGAAAAATAGATATAATGAGTGTTGGGTTTCCGTAGGCGACAACTATAACGTTTCCGGTAATAGTTCAGTCCATGAGTATGCGAAAGTGATCAAACTCGTCTTAAATTGAGGCCCATTCATTTGTGCATGAAATGAAATGAAAATTAGGATGGCATGATCCCTTTTTCCCTACGACTTTTAGGGCCATTTTTAGCTCCATTGACCGAAGGCCAGCGAGCTATTGTCATGGCGGAGTGTCCGTCGTGCTTCCGTCCGTGCGTCCGTCCGTGCGTAATCTTTTTCTTTAAACATCTTCTCCTCCCAAAGCAATGGGTGGATGACAGAGAAATTGTGAGCCAAGGATGATGAGAACATGAAATATTTCATTAATGTCACGATCGCACTCTCTCATTATCGCTATCGTAATCTGCGATGCGCTCTAGCAATAACGTCATCGTATTATCACAGGAGCATATTTGGTTTAATTTCCTGCAGAATTGTGTGTGTAAAATCTTGAACAGTTTTTATCTGCTGTTCGTGAACAAGATGTTTCGTAAAAATGATGCCAGAAAATATTTTTATTGTGATAGGGTTAACTCCACACTAAACGTTATTTCAGTTTTATAGAGGAAGTTGGTCCACCGTCTCTGTTTTCCCGTAGTTTCTCACACCAGTACAGCTACAATATTTCATTAGAACCACCAGCTGCTCATTCCACTTAGTCATGCACCCATTTGATATCGAAAATCAAATCATTTTATAAAATGACTTACGTTTCGGGAGTGAAATATCCCCGTTAATAGTTTGTATATTACACGGGTGTTATAACATCAGTGGAATAACTATGCAAATGATCTAGGAACGGAAATCACCGTTATATTTCCGTTGCGAAAATGACGTCATAATGGATTTGCTGACGTTTTTTTGCAAACGGCGTTTTATGTTCTCGGAAGAACTTGAATCGATAAATATCGTAATATCCTCGTTTTATCACAGGACATATTATACATAGGAATACAAATTTGCGCTCATTAAATGCCGAATTTTTAAATCTCGTCATCGTAAACAGATAAAAACTCGACGTAGCCTCGGTTTTTATCTTTTTATATATGACTCGTTTAATAAATTCGGTATTCATGACCACTCATTCAATATCATCTATTTAGTACTGCGAACAATTTTAGAATAGTACATAAAAAATACTATTTATTGCTTTAAAAACAGCGCTTCAGTAAAAAATAATATTGAAAAACAGTCTGCAGTTGTTTAAAAAGAAAGGTTAAGAGACGTTATTGAAATTTATCTTTCAGTTCTCGATCTTATTTCATTCAAATCTTACAGTCTCTGTTTTCTAGCTTGACTCAGGTACTTCAAGTGCTTTACTTTGATCTTTGTGCATGATGTATGCCTGTGAACTGATTAAACTCCCTTCCATCTTACCCTTCTGAATAAATGCTGTTCACGGTTACATTCCTTCTGTTCATAAACGTTTTACGGAAAGTAAAGCCTAAAATCAGCCTGCACAGACGTGCAGTCTGATCCAAGACTATACTGTCTCCTTTCTACTTACACTGTTATAATTATGGGAAATACTTATACTGGTAAAAGTGGACTGGTAAAAATGCCCAAAGATAGGCAATTTTGGTTTCAAGTACATCTTACCATATTCTAATTTTTCGGTTTTCTTTGGCTTACTGAATAATAGTAAATGGTTTGGTAGATTGAATGGCCCATTATTAGACGATTACATTTAAAGACCGTTTCCAATTCGGATATTTTGCAGACGAGGATTGCTAGTTAACCTTTTTCGGTTTAAAGACTCCTACTATCTTATCTCGTAACTACATCTTGTTTAAAGCTGTAGTAACGAGGTTTTGGTAGAAAAAATGGCGTTATATTTGATATTATTTCCTATGGTAAAGTAGGCATTCATTTAACTGACGTTATTTCTTTATAAAATTTCAAAGATATATACTGCGTAGAAATAGAGGATAATCGTTTGTTTAAGTGTAAGGTCGATTTATATTTCATTGAATGAACAACACTAGCTATATTTTCACGAGTGGCAGAGCCACGAGTGAAAATATAGCTTTCGTTTTTCACGAAATGAAATACTAATCGATCCTTCTCGAAAAACAAACGATTATTCTATTTCTTTAATGCAAAATTGAGACAAAATGTGAAATTTCTAGGACATATTTTCGCAATGCGCGTCATTTTGCACGTGATTGCTATGCAGCGTTCATTGTGACGTCACTTATTTCGCCCCGCATAGATGACGTAAGATAGGATGAAATGCGCAAAAGCAGGGTATAAGTTTTTGATAATTTCACTGCTTTTGTGGTGAGATTATCAAGTGATAATCTACCGTTATTTCTCGATAAACCACCGTAAAGCATTAAAGAAAACGAGATATTGTTAATAATGTCGTGAAATTGACGCTCATCTGGATCAAAAGCGTTCAAATTCACTCGCTCGGCGCTCTAATCATTCATTTCAAACACTCACCTAGGTCAGTCTAAAAAGCTCAGAGAGTGTTCAAAAACGCTTTGAAACCCTTCAAGATGATCAACTTTGAAATCAAATTGATAAAAAATGCACGATTTTATCGGTTGTTGTTGATCTTAAAGCTTCTGGTTTGTCCGTTTACACACAAAACCAGAAAAGTGTGTATATTCCATTAAAGGGAGGTAAACGAATCGTCGATAATTGCGTTCAATTGGTTTCATTTAACTTCTTCACACGATTGAAAATATTTTTCAAATTCCTGAAGAGCTAATTTGACCCCGCTCGACTAGAGTGCATTTTCGTGTAGACATTTATGTCTTTCATTATGTCTTAAATCAACGTCTGACATATGAAATGACTTCTACATATTTTATCATTTAACATAAAAAATACAGAAAGAGCGTATGGTTCGGAAATGAAGTGCTGAAAAATAAATCATAAATATGGTAATCAATTGTTTACCGTTGGTGGGCATCCAAAATGTCGTTTCTGTAGCTTTACTTTAGCTGTACGTGTATACATACGACAACTTGGGCGACTACCAGCTTTTGACTCTTGCGTTGCAAATAAAATAAACATATGCATGTTTATTACCTATAAGACAAGCTTTGGAACTTATTTAATCGGAGTAAGAATGTTGAAAGTAACTCATGATTTTTGAAATAAAAATGATAATAAAAGAAACTCATGTACAATTGTACATGTAGGCCCACAGTAAAAAAAAAAAAAAAACCTCGTAAAAGTTACACCCACTTTCAACAAAACCATTCTAAACCGCTCGCTCAGCACTTCATTCAACCCATTCCAAACACTTTCTCAAATCACCCAAAACCCCTGAGAAATCGTTCAAATATGACTCGAAATCTTTCGAAACGACCAGTATTTCATTCTTAATCGATCGAATCGTTCCACAATTTCATTGGTTGTTGTGGAATTCAATTTGTCTGATTCAAACAAAAAAAATATGTATACTTTATCAGAAGGTCGTAAAAAATATCGCAAATTTCGTCCAATTGGACGAAATTAGCGATATCATAGTACTCAACTTTTGTTGTGGATCAAAATGAAAAATGAAATATGTATTTTGTTTTCCTAGAATCATAATCATTAATTTTCATACGATTCTTGTCCATCTTTTATGATTTTGTAAACTCTGCCTTTTTTAACAAAAAGTTTGGATTTTGTCATCACCTTGCATAATTAGCGATATTGGATTACCTCCCCATAATTTCATTCAAAACTCGCTCCCAACACTCATTCAACTTCCTTCCAAAATCATTCTAAAATAATTATCCTTTTCAATTAAAAGATGTTGTTTACTGAACACTTGCGTAATACGACATTCTTCAATTGTCCGGGATATCAAGATTGAAATACTAGAAACATGTACAATATATAGGTTATTTAATAAAAAGCCAAAAAACGGTCTTGACACAATAACTGCCCATGTATCTTGCTGTTGTCAGGTATCAAATGAAAGCCCCAAGGGTAGTCCTCGTGTTCGCATATGTTTCTTGGTACGAATATTTCGTTATGACTGTCGCCAAGATTGAAATAGCATTGTCATTAATGTCACATTAAATGTCATTATAACCAGTCAACTAACAGGAGTCGTTACCAATTATCTTGTCAATGATGACATCACCGGATATAAAATGAATTATGGGTATTAATGATAATTACGTCACCAGTCTTCCGGGAATTCCGTGAAAATGTCCAGAGACATGTTTTATTGCGAGTTCCCGTCCATGGTGAATAATTACTCGTGCAATAAACTGTTTATTGTGCTCTTTAGTGCACCAAACTAATTGTGTTTAGCTGTATTAATGCTATCTAAAATTAACCAATTTTCCTCAATTTTCTAGATATCACAGCAGCACGATAACAATCAACCTCTTTTACTTCGATTCCTGGGATAATTCCGAGTCCTAACGACAATAAAGTTGTCGATTGGAACCTAAAAGTCGTATCTAAAGCTTTCTTTAGGCTGTAGATACGAACTTTTGGTCGACACACAAACGATTGTCCATTCGACTTTTCTTTAGAATATCCTAGTTAAAGGTAATTGGGGGTTGTCTTAAAACAGTTGTGCTTAAAATTCAGGAGCCTCCTTGGAAAATTTGTAATTAGTTAATCTTTATCTTGCAGAAGAATGACAAACAAATGCAAAACAATACCAAGAGAAATACATACAATTCTAGATAACATTCAATATCGTTGGTGAATGACAACACAGCCGCTTGTACAAGTTCCATCTAAAGGAACGACGTTTTGGTCAACCAGTAATGGTATTCTCCCTACCAATGCAGGATTCTTCATCTACCAGACGAAAGAAAATTTAACAAACGCCATCAGGTGGTATACTAAATTAGCAGTCAAAATCGACAAAGACAAATGCTAGGTAAACACGTCCTGACATTTTGTAATGCATCTACTTATGAGTAATCAGGCTATTAATGAGTATTACATGAATGTTGTCTGCAGCCAGCAAGCTGGACGCCAACACTTTGACAGGGAGACTCGGGGTCCGTGGGAGGTGTGAACGGGAAGGTATTATAGCCATCATATATGTCACAAGAACATAACTGTAACAATTAATTAACAATTACTGTTTGTGTAAAACGTCAATAAAGTACGACGCATCGCACTTAGGGATGAGTGATGGATTGTGATGCTTTTCTTCATTGCGACCTGTCGCTCTGAAAAGAAGCATATTGGGACTCCGTAAAATAAATATTTGAAAAAAACATTGATTCCAGTAGGGCTCAAACAGATGTTGCATTTCATTAGCACTTATATAGGACGAATGAATAATTATTCTAGATGCAGAAAATTGGTAGAATGCGAAAAGTTTCGAACCTAGTCAGTCTGCGCAGACCGCGAAGTCTGACTATTGTCGACTCTTTACGTACTACTAAGATGATTCTCATTTCTCCCTACGGTTCATATTTGTGTTTTTTACAGTCCAATGTTTGTTACAGTTAAACATTTTTTTCGTTTTCCGTCAGTATCAAACTACAAAGGATGAGCTGCAAGCAAAATAAATGAAAACGATGTTCGGAACGGTTAAAGGAAAACAGCACTTTTTTCTATCTGTGTTCTATGGAATAGTGTACATACATGTATCTGAAAAACGTATAGCCAAAGTTTCCGTTTCATTCGGAAAGGGTGACATATGACAGCGAACAGGGCCTTGTTGACGGACGTCAAGACAACAGCATGTTTATTTATCAACTTAATATGTTATGACTTTGGTGAGTATGAAATTAATGGTTGTAGCGTTTATTATGATTAATAGGGGTGACTCAGTAAACAGGAACGTTTTTGTAACGAATTAGAAATCATAAAAGTTTGTCTGTCAAAAAAAAAAAAATAATAAGAATAAGAATAAGAATAGAAAAAAAAGCTTTAACGACTGAGGCGAACTTAGTAGCGTTTACTTAAAGCATTTGCTCGAACCATAGAGGGTCCGAAATTACCCCCTATCACGATATACACCAATAATATGAATATTGGTCTTTATGGTGGTCGAGGGTAATATCGGACCCTAACCAAAGGGGGTCCGAAATTACCCCTTACCAACTTATAGACCAAGAATATAGACATTGGTCTTTATGGTGGTAAAGAGTAATTTCGGACCCCTATGATTCGAACACCTTGAGAAGTCAAAGAAATTTGAGTAAGATTTTATTTTCATCTCATAAACAGCAGTTTAAATACCACCACCATCCTTTCAAAGAAGGAACAAGAAAATACCTCCTGAAACTGCGTAAGCAAATGATACAGCCAATCTTGTATTACGCGACCGCTCTTTAGACCGCGAAAAATGGTCTTTTAAGAGAATGGTCACTTAACCCTTTCCTGTTTTTCAAAATTTTGGACCTGTCCAAATTCAAAGGTTTTGCAGACGAAAATTTAAAGTGGATTTAATTTGAAAAATAACCATTCAGTAGGGTTGAAAACAGTGTGGAAAAAGAAGAAATTGCTTGTCAGAAGCAATTTCTTCTTTTTTCACAATGTTTTTACAATCATAAAATGACAGGCACGTAAAAAGCAGGGATTAAACAGCAAAGGGTTAATAGGCTTTTCTTTTTAATATTCAAAATTAATAATAATGACCAAGTTAAGTGCGGATATATACTACTTCTTTAAAACATATCCTATGATGTTAGATCTGCCTGAGATGATTCTAATGGGAATAAATACTAAAGGATTCAATTAAATAAAAAAAACAGAGTGAACAGTCAAATTTAAAGAGAGTTTGCTTTTGTCTAAGGAACTTATGACCATGGTCGCGTTAATGCGACACCCATTTAAGGGTTGCAGCTTTAGCAAAATCAACTGTATTTATACTCAGAACAAGAAGTTAAGCGCCACCAGTTTTTAGACAGAGGATTTTTAAAGGCAGGGAGCCTGCATTAATTAAAAATAACAGAGATGTAAATATTGAGTTCCAATGTTGAAAATGGTATGTTGACTTAACAATTTCACAACAATACATGGGTGGTGATAAATTTTATTGACTTTGTACCTTGAAATGTAAATGACGTATTTTCACCCTTTTTTTAAAACATGAAAAACTATTGTCAAAGCCGTCTTGCGGTGTTGTCTTTGACACGAAACTTGGTTTTAGAAATCAGATAACACAAATGCGATTAATCCCAGTCACATCTTAGTCAGTAGCGTGTGAAAGATCCGTAAGCATTGATCACTGCGCGAACCCTCCTCGGCATGCCAGGAATCAGCCTCTGGATGATTGTTGAGGGATTTGCTGCCACTCCTGGTGCAGTGCTGCTTCTAACTCAACCACATTTTGTACAGGAGGCTCTCTCCGACGTACACGGCGCCCTAAAATGTCCCAAAGTGCTCGATGGGGTTAAGATCGGGACTACAAACCGGCCATGGAATGGTGGTGATGGCTTCACGTTGCATAACGTCCGCCACGACTCTTGCTCTGTGGGGTCTGGCGTTATCATCCATGTACACTGGTCTTGTTCGAAGAGGGTGATTGTCAAAATGTGGAATTACCACGGGAAAAAGGATGTTATCGCGATATTCATCGCCAGTCAATGTTCCTGGAACTGTCACTAGGTCCAGTTTACAGCCGTAGGAGACACAACCCCATATCATAACGGAGCCACCGCCACCCTGATAGGTTGGTTGGACGTACTTTGCAAATCGGGTGTTAGGTTATCTCCAAACACGAATTCGGCTATCGGTGTCATGCAACAACATCCTGCACTCATCTGACCAATGGATCCGACGCCATGATGCCAAGTTCCAACGTGCCCTCGCTCTACACCATATTAGATGTTAATTGATGTGTCTCTTGTAACTTTGGACGTTTCAGGGGTCTTCGTGCCTTATACCCAGCCATCCGTAGTCGATTTCGCATTGTTGAAATAGAGACCCGTCTGTGTGTATTCCAGTTGTCCCTTAGTACAGGCGCACTGGTGAAGGACAGACGTCTGAAGTGACGCAAAAGTGCTCTATCCTCTCGAATAGACGTTACTCTAGGGCGTCCAGATCTGACACGGTCCTTAACGTCGTTTGTCTGTGCGTGTTTTTGTACCAAACGTGTTATGACACTGTGGTGATACCCCAGCTGTCTGGCAATTGCCTTACAAGACATTCCAGAATCTCGCATTCCAATTATTCGCCATCTTTCATTTGTAGACAATCTACGCCTTACCATGACTGAGTTTCAAATCGAAATGTAAACAATTGCACGAGCTACATGACGTAAGTATCTCTGACAGAAAAGATGATTTTCCACTTTGCACGAGCCCTGGCTTTACAGTCATTGCACGAGACTTGCTGAATATGCACGTGCATCCGAAACGTTTTTAATCTATAGCTACAAGGTTGTTCTAACCGTTTGACAACATAGATACGTTATTAAAGTTTTCGGTAGAAATTTTAAGTGGCGCTTAACTTTATGTTCTGAGTGTGGAAAGCGAAGTATTCGATAAATCATGTTTCTAAAATAAGGTACCAAAGGGTTCGCGAAAATGGGGAGGGGGTCGCGGATAGGGGGTCGGGGGGGGGGGGGGGGGGGGGGGGTGTCGGAGATAGACCAACCACTACTCGCTAGCCTGATTTTTTTTATTATTAATTCATGCGAAAATTCAACCAGTAATTGATAAAATATACACAATAAGTCCCGATATTATCCCCATTTCTCTTTTACGTTCTAGCCCCGTAAAAATCATAAACACCGGATCAGCCATAGCCTTGCTGAGAATGTACTTACAGTTGATGATTTTGTTTGCCTTTTTTCCATTATCTACACTTATGTAAAACAAGAACAAAGTTACAGATTTAATAGTTTAGCTTACAGCAATGTGTCAAAGTCTTTGTTCGACAGCGAACGCCTGTCTGAAACTAACATCAAATCTCTCAGATGAAAGAGCTGTCAGATGCTTTAATTGGAAGTTTTAATGAATTTCTCCGCAAATGGTATTGTTTCTGACATGTTACTGACGACACAAGGGTGCGGGAATGACAAACAGGCGCCATCGTCTTAAATAACATTTATTTTCTGGCCTGGAATATGATGAATTTAAAGTGTCTTGTCACAAAAACGTGCTCCCGCCAAAATGGGCCTACGTGAATTTATGGGGGCCCTTACCGATTCTTGGTAAACAACTCAGTCTATCAAGTCATAATACATGAGCCTGTGCGTGACATTTCCAACAATTTGAAATGTTCGTGAGTTGCAAACATTGAGAGGCATAGACAACAAAAAACAGTAAATATAAACTGACCTGTTGGTCAACAGATACTTTGAGACATTTTCTTTCTACTAATCACATAGTAAATACTCTGTACAGACTGTGCAGATACACAGGCTGGTCAGAGTCTTTGCTTAACCCTTTGCTGTTTAATCCCTGCTTTTTACGTGCCTGTGATTTTATGAATGAGAAAACATTGTGAAAAAAGAAGAAATTGCTTCTGACAAGCAATTTCTTCTTTTCCACACTATTTTCTACCCTACTGAATGGTTATTTTTCAAATTAAATCCACTTTAAATTTTCGTCTGCAAAACCTTTGAATTTGGACAGGTCCAAAATTTTGTAAAACAGGAAAGGGTTAATGCATATTTGAAATTGTTAGAAATTTCACGCACAGGCTCACATGCTTTAAAACTATCCGTTGGATTATACTCTTGATTATGCGACAGGTTTTAACATGGTACAGTTAAGAACATATTGAAATCAAATCAAAATCATTCTAAACCACTCTCTCGACGCTCCATTCTTTCAATACAAACACTCACTCATTATTCAAACAACGCTCCAAAATCGTTCAAAAACACTTTGAAATTGTTCAAAATGATCGGTATTTCATAAAAATCGATGAAGTCACAAAGATTTTTTGGCTCGTGTTGAAATAAATACGCCTGATTAATCAGTGAAGACGCATAAACAAAAACAGTACGTATATTTTTTAAAGGGAGGGTATAAAATATCGCTAATTTCTTTTTCAAATATTAAAACATAAGAGTAAAATATACCTAGAATACCTAAATCATGACGCAGAAACAAATGACTTATCGTATATCAAGAGTCCCTCCCATTGTATAAATATGCCGCCTAGATCATTATTTCACAGTTGGAATAATGATTTAAAACAACTGCCTTCAAAGAACTCTTTATTCAATTAGAAATGGTGCATGTCGAAATCATTTCAGAACTGTCCGTTTTTATACACGGTCACGTCAATCTTGAAATGGGCCACCTGGTATCGGCGAGAATTAATTGTGACCCTTCACGCGAATTGGAAATATCTGGAAAATTATGTGAAATAAATATTTGAAAAAAAAAAGATTGGTTCTAGTACATGCCAACCAGAGGTCGCATTCCAAATATTCTTTCACAGAAAGATAGACTGATGATTCTAAATACAGAAAATTAGCAAAAAGCGAAAATGTTCGACCCTAGTCAGTCTGCGCAATCCGCGCAGTCTGGCTAGGTAGGACACTTTACGCACTACCTAGATGGTCCCTTTTCGCGTGACGGGTCACATGTACGTGTTACGAACACGTTCGGCTTGAAAACATGTCGGGTGCAGTTAGAAACATCATGAAACTGGCGATCTTCCACTTCTGAACCATTGTAAACCGCTCACTCAACGCTTTCTTCATTCCGAAAACTCACGCAAATCGCTCAGAAACGCGAAGAAACCATTCAAAATGCTGCAGAATCGTTTACACTTCTTTACAACTTTATTCAAATCGAACAAATCATTTTTATTCGCTCTTTTTTAGTAAGAACTGTTCGTGATGACAAAATAATCTTTTTATTGGAAAGCACATTATGTAACATCCTGAAATTGCCATTCTTTTAAATAATAACCATTCTAAATCGCCTATTTAGCGCTCCATTCGTTAATACTAGACTCTGACTCAAACGACTTAAAACGCTCCTAAATGACTAAAAAAAGTAAAAATGGACAACCACATTCATAATAAAATTAAATTGAAAAAAAAAAAAAACACGCCATTTCACTGAAATAATTGAAATTGTAAGAGTCTGAATGGGTTTTGATGAAATAGGAAGCAATTTATAGAACTTGTGTACATATTTTTAAAGGGGGTAATAAATATCGCCAATTTTGTTCATCAAAAAAAAAAAAATGAGCGGCATTGGTTTACCACCCTTTAATTTCACTACGAACTCGCTTCACACACTCATTCAATATTATTCCATAATCAATCCAAAACCATTCACCTGGTCAGTTTCACTATGTTCCTAACTGTACTTTGGTTTGAAAAGGGGGCAGGGTATTACAATATCGATCATTTGGACGAAATTAGTCATATTTTATTACCTCCGTTAAAATTAATTCAAAACTCGCTCAGAAAACCCATTTAATATCAGTATAAAACATTCCAAAATCATTCACTTTGTTAATTTCGCGATGAAACTAACTGTATAATGACGATCTGACTCAAACCATTCACAAAAATAACTTTGATAGAATGGAAGTTATAAAGTGCCATATTGTCAAAAAGACATCACCTATTATTGAAACGTCTGTTAAATTTCTAGTGCAAGAATTGGGAATCCATTTACCTCGGCTGCGTTCAGGGCGTCAAAACAGTGCAAAATGTTTGTAAATTATATCCCGCTGTATCAGCTACGCTCTAAAATGATTTTTGTAACAGTGGCATAATGTTAGAATACGAGACGAATTTTTTTCAGACAAAATGTGAACTGTTTATGTAACGTGCACGGTGTAAGTGTATGGTGTAAATCACCATCAAAACTGTATAGTTTAATGTATCACCAGAAAGATAATTTAAGACCCCGTCTGTGTTCGTGAACATTTTCGAAACGCAAGACAATGATCTTAGGCGACAATGTACTCAAAAGCTAAACTTTATTATGAAAAAATAAGCTTTAATTTGCCATTACAATATTTGGTGATGCAAATGATTATGGCGAGATGATCCAAATAAAATCCTTAATTGATGAATATTTATGACCCGCAACATTTCGGACTCCAATTTGAATGCCGCGCCTTTACCGCCCCTGCACGTGGGCGTATTTCACGTGACCAAAATCTCATTTACATATTTTACTTTATACGGCAGATTATGCGTTTCACGAAAAAGCCGCCGTTTGTCGATTGATTCGTATTTTTATTTTACTTATCTTTCATAAGACTAAATCAAGAGAAAATATATTTATATATAAAGAATATTCACGAACGAGCGATTTTTTTTTAATCTAAATGCAGACTTTAAGCTTTACACTTGATCAGTCCGAAAATCGAACCCTTGATATCAAGGTTTTGTGTCAATCGATCTACCGTTATAGGCAATCGGACTTATGAACAACCAAACGCTTGAAAAACTCTCAACATGTTACACGATTTCTAAAACTCTAGTCTTGGAAACACCTTTCTTCTGATTTGTTCATTCCAGTTTTCCCAATTAGAAATACGAAACCTCTCACGAACTTCTTAATTGTAATTGATTGACGCATTTTATCACGTGATGTCACAAATTATCATCTTTATATGCATTCCAGCGTTTGACAGATTCGAGTTTGATGCAAATAAATGCATGGGAACTCATAAATCCACGGACACGTTGTAAATTTCAGTGACTTCAAAGGTAGGTTTTGCCATCATGCATTATAAACCTCTCGTCAAATAGACATTTAAACGAACGACTTTAAATGTTTTATTAAAACCGAATCAATAACGTGTAGACTGGTTTATGTGCAACAAGTACAGTTAACAACACTGTGAAATAGGCAAGGTGAATAAATTTGGAATGATTTCGGAATGAAATTGAACGATTGTGATGAGTGAGTTTTGAATGAAATTAAGGTGGGGGTATTCCAATATGGCTTATTTTGTTCAAGATGAACATAATAAACTATATTAATTCCTACCCTTTAATAGAATATCAATAAAGTTGTAAAAACCTCTCTATGTCTTTGAAAAAAAATCGCACGCTTGCAAATCCAATAAAAACAGTGAAATCATGGATAATTTGAAATTAGTTGTTGATCTATATCTATATCATAATTACGCGAGGGTTGTTGCGAAAGCCGTAAGATAGATTGATAGAATAAAAACTAGGCACCAGAGATTCTGCATGTCAAAAAGTCAAAAGATATAAACAAGTCCTAAACTTTCGGGACACCCCCCATACTTCTTTGAGATATAACATATATCATAAATCGCTTTTCCTTATCCATTCCTTTTTCAAATTGTGTGTTTTCCAATTCTTAGCTTTGTTTTGCTTCATTTCATTTCATTAGTAAACGGCAAAATTATGGCTGATCTCAATTGAGCATGTGCGTGATAATTCCAACAATTTGAAATGTACGCAAAGCAAAGAATCTGGTCAGCCTGTGCATGTGCACAGTCTGACCAGAGTCTTCACTTTGCACTTTAGACAGATAAGGTCTCAAAGCATCTTTATACAAACAGGCAATTTTAATTACATTGTGTGACTGTCTAGGCTGCTCAATGTTTACAACTCACGACATGTCAAATTGTTGGAAATGTCACACGCTGGCTCAATTTATAGATGTTGCAGACAATGAAGTTCAATCGACACAACTTTGGATTTTTTTATTTGGAATGAAATAAGCAATTTGAGCCTGTGCGCGACATTTCCAACAATTTGAAAGTTTTGCAAACATTAAGTAGCGAAGACAGCCACATGCTGTAAATATAAATTTACCTGATGATCTACAGATACTTTGAGACCTTATCTAATTACTAAACGCATAGTAAAGACTCTGGACAGATTGTGTGGTTGCACAGACCGGTCAAAGTATTTGCTTTGCGCATATTTGATTTTTTTCGAAAATCTCCCGCACTGGCTCATTTCTTTTTTTTCCACAATATTTTCTGAGTTTCTCTATTCAGGTGCGTACAATTTTCGAGTGTCTGGGAATAGGTGAAAGACATTTGTGAAATATGTCATTTTGTATACACAAACTAAAACGGCGGAAAGCAATGCGTTCATAAGCGGAAGTCTCCATAGCACGTAACTGACGTCAAAAACGTCAAAGATCAATCGACGTATGTTCACCATCAATCACCGATAATGAGTCGTTGACTTCACAGTTTTTGCCCCATATAAAAGTTAATGGTTTTACATTAACTAATAAGACTGTCACCAAACTTTCTCCTTAATGTCAAGGAGTAAAATGGATGATAAAAAATGACCCGTTTGAATTGTAATGATGGTCCTTGCCTCTGGAGAGGTAAATGCGCTTAGGTGCTGATCTGGATCAATCCGGAATTATCGAGGGTTCCACGGAATAAGCCTCGGGAAAAATCAATCGGGAACTCTCGGCGATTCTACGAAATCGACCTCGGAAAATAATAAGGGCTCAGCCATGAAATCGCGTCGTTTCGCACGTGGGTTTGTATATCGACCCAAGTACCACCGGAGGCAAAATTACCTAAAAATGGCCCAAAACTACGAGACTTACGTCCGAGGTACTTTCCAGTATTTTACGGAAATGTCCGAGCGATTTTCCGAATTCATCTCGGTTTAAGAGGTACGAGGATCAGAATCTCAGTCACACTTTCTTTTTATTTATAGGAAAAACTGCTTTGTTAAGCATTTCAAAGAAGAAAAGATAGGATTCTCTCTTAAGGAAAGGAACAATTCTTTTAGGTGTTTAAAGCCAAAAAATTAGTAAAAGATCAAAAATATTTTTCCCGTGCGGGGAATCGAACCCCGGCCGCCGCCGTGAGAGGGCGGAATCCTAACCACTAGACCACGCGGGATCTGCCTGATACGCAGCCCATTATAGTATTTAACAAGTATACGTCTAAAGATAACTTTTACTACATGTGTGATCATGATTAATATTATACAGGTAACACGGGGTGTGATGTCCATAATCGGAGACACCGGCTCCTCTTTTAAAATTCCGTACCATGTTTGACTCCGATTATGTAGATGTTAAAACATTTCATTTTTTTTAATGAAAAATTGGACAGGGGGTAGGAACTTCCCTATACCATGGCTCCGAAGTCGTTGAGTGCCTAACCTTTAGGGATCGAAACTCATAATAACTTGCCTAAGAACTACATGTATTTATTTATTTATTTATCTGTTTAATCATTCATTTATTTATTTAAATATTCATTTTATCCCTAACCTCTTTTCTCTTGTTATGATTATCAGTCCACCAAAAAAAGAAAAAAAATAACTTATAATATCTAAATTTAATGAATATAATCAAAGTCCTTTTTTGAAAAACGAACATAAAAGAACAAATTCCATTCAGTCATTTTGTATGCCGTGAAAAATCTTTAACTTTAAAATCGGATTACCGTACATTTGGTTTTATTGGCGATATTTTCTGCTATTACGTATGACTTATTCAGCACTTAGATGGAGAGGATTGCTTCACTATGTTATATCTCAGAAATAAAGAAAATACGACACTTTTTGGCTTACGTATAAGTGTGCAAGTTTTATTGTCAGGACGCAAATTATAATAGACGTAAAATATGTTCCGATTAACAACACGTATAATTTCTCAAATGACATTTTGAAATATACTGTACCTAAAAGCCAAGCATTTACGTGTATTTCATTTGGATACTTGTTTGTCAAGCCTTATGTGTATTTCATATTTTTCTGTTCCAAAATCGGTTTTTCTGTTTGAAAGATCACATTAAGAGACTGGGACGAGTCTTCAAATATCGACCTGACGTCGCAAAACCGCACGTCTTTAATTTGTATCATTTGGGTAAATTCTCAGTTGCTCCTATAGTACACACGGACTTCCGGAAGTGAAAAATCGATTAAAATGATTTATATCAAACTTCGCTAGTAGCTTTTCTTTTAGCATATTTTGATTACAAGATTTTACATTCCTGAGAAAAAATGACTTCCAAACTAACTTGGATGTAAATATCGCGAATTATTCTTTTTAGGTATTTAAAGTCACGTAATTATCAAAAGATATTTTTCCTTTACTCTTTCAAAAAAACTATTCCCGTGCGGGGAATCGAACCCCGGCCGCCGCCGTGAGAGGGCGGAATCCTAACCACTAGACCACGCGGGATCTGTGCAGCGGTAGCCCAATTTTGTATTTATGCAATATACCTTTCACGCTAACTTTATCTACATGTGGGCCATGATTCGACGCAATATTATACAGGTATGGTCACAGTGTATAACCGTACAGGAGAGTAAACCGGAAGTGATATCAACTATCTTCATAAAATATCAGGGGTGACACCACAAATATTGAAGCAAATTTGTAATTTAAAGTATTTATGCAAAATCCACGTTCTCTTTTCAAAAGTGTTGTACGGTGTCGCAAACGCTGTTCGACCTTTGTTTGGTATATGCGTTTTGTTTGATCATGCAGTGGATATTTCCCCCTTAATTTTTATGTCAATCATTGAGTTGAGACCGATCCTTTACGCATAATTGACTTTACTAACATTGTAATGCATAAATGAAAAACATTGTCTTTTCTTAATTACATTCGGAAGGTTAGAAAATCTATATTCTTGATTACCTGTATCAAATAATTTCAATTAAACACCGAACTTTCCTAGAATTGGTAGTTGAAGTGAGGACCTTCTTCATTACACTGTACGTGATAGTTACAACCGTACAATATAAATAGTTACCAACACAAGTAAAATTAATGTACGAATAGTTCGTATCAATAGCAATCATGGTTTCGAAAGAAAATGACAAAATTGCCATACCTACGAAAAACGGGCGTCAGCAGCAATGACGGATGGTAAATCCGACAGCCATAGTCATCATTAAATGTAGAATGCATGTCCAGATATTCCCTGATGTGCATCTAACGGTCACGTGGTTTAAGGAACAAGAGGTCAACAAAAGTTCACTTTTAATGTCATTCAAACTGTAGTTACGAGTATGCGGTCACGGAAAGACGGAACGCAGAAACATTGTTCAATCTATGCAGTCCTTTTTCTGCAACAAGGTTTTTCGATAATAACATCATCATTTACAATGATATATATATAAAACAAGACACTCGAATAAAGTCTCAACTTTATCGTAAGAATTCACAAAAAAATCGCTAAGAAGTTGCAATTTACATGTAAACTAACGAAAAACAGTTATCGTACGAACCTAAATGATGTATAAATAACTCTTGAAAGTTTGCATTTTCCAGATTTGTCCAAAAGAACTTAGATAGAATCGTGGAATTTTACAGTGAATATATCGTAACATCCCGCAATTAAACGTGAATGCACGCAAATTAATTGTAAAACATGCGTTAAATTTATGAGGATCCGCCAAGTTTTACGGAAAATACAAATCCGTATAAACCTGTTAGAAACGTTCGTAGGCGAGAACCTTCCTTTAACAATTACAGTTCGGATTGTTACGACAATTTATAGGTAGATTTTGCGCGGAGAGCCGTGAAATCAACTTTTTACCGTTAGTTTCTCGTGCCATTTGTTCGAAATAGATAAAACAGGTTTAAATAGCGCATTAAGAAAGTTTCAAATTACCTTTAATACCAATGTTATTGCTTGTCTTACAACGTAAGATTCACTCAAACATGTACTTTCATAATTCCAGTGAAGGGATAAGGTTAAATTCCTATCATTTGCTTTTTAATCATACCCGATTTACCTATTGTAATAGACTCAGCGCCTACGTCAGAGCTCAGTTTACAAAATACACATATAGATACTTGCGAGTAAATGTTATATACTACTCAAAGTTTACTAAGCACCAAACAATTTTCGCTGTCCTAGAGGAGCTGATTTAAAAAAAACATTCGTGTTCATGTTTAAAATTCAACAATAATGTTTTGACAAGATATCTAATGTATTCATTACCAAATCTGACACGCAATTTTCTCATGAAACTCGTGCAAAATGAGGAACCCCGGTTTTTTATATGTCCTTTCTCATTTTCTACATGCACAAGTTTTGTGCAGATGCTTTTAGTCGTTACTCATGGCTAATCCAAATGTCAGACGACATTTATCTGTTGAACAATTGTGGCGTGCTGTAGGTATGGTGTAGCAAGGGGCTTCCCACCGTGATGTTGGCATGGTAGTTGGGGTACACCATACCGTTTTAACAAGAGCTTGGGCATGATACCAACAGTATGGTACACCTGTAAGGAGACATGGTGGAGGTAGAAGTAGAGCTACCTCCGTCGCAGAAGACCGTTTTTGGTAATTCAAGCCCGAAGGAACAGGTTTGCTACGGCAACTCAGCTACGCCCCGACCTTCAAAACGCTCGAGAGTGCGAGTTTCGACTTAAACCAAACGAACACGGCTGCATGAGCATAACCTGAGGTCTAAAAGACCATGTATTCGTATTTCGCTGTCCTGCGTTCATTGTCGGCGTCGGTTAAAATAGGCATTGGACCACGTTGGCTGGCGCATAAGACGCTGGCTTCCCGTGCTATTCATGGATGAGTCCAGGTATTGCCTGGACTACACTGATAGGCGGCCTAGGGTGTGGAGAAGGCCGGTGGAAGGGTTTCACGTAGCAAATATTGATATGACAGCTCGAAGGTACATTAATAGAATCCTAAATACCCATGTGAGATTTTACAATGGTGTATTGGGGATGGATTCATTTTAATGGATGAAAATGTCCGTCCACACACGGCCTGTATAGTCCAATACTATTGTCAAGAAGAGGGTTTTCCACGTCTGGACTGGCCGGCTCTCTCACCGGCCGTAAATCCGATAGAGCATATGTGGAATAAGCTATAGGTCCGAGTTTCGGCTCGCTAGGTCAAGCCAAGGACATTCCAGGAGCTCGGCCAGATCCTGAGAGAAGAATGGTCTGTTATTCCCCAAAGAGTAATCCAGAACTTAATCAGGAGTATACAGAGGCGCTGTCAGGCTGTTATTGACAGTTCAGGCTCTCATACTCGTTATTGAACAAAATTCAATTGAACGAATTTTAGTCAAATTCGATTTTTCAATTTTCAAGGAAACGTCTCTCTGTTTGGTCTACATTTAAAATCTTCTTACCATTATAAAGCTTTAATTCTTTCTTAAAGTTTGATAAACTGATAACAACCGACCATTTTCCAACATTCTTATAATCAACTATCATTTTTTCCTGAAACGAGCGAGTTTCGAGGCAGTAATAAATCTACTGCCCGGGCTAAATAAAACATGGTGACAACAGCTTGGATGTACCTGTAGATATGAGGTTTTGGTCTCGAAACGACGATTTTTGTTCACCGGACGGCAGATGGACAAACTTCTTCAGTAGGTACTGATTCCGTTAAGAGGCCGACCACCCCGAGGATGATTGGTCTACACGAATACACGTTTCCTGTTCGCAACAATTTTAATATTCATTGGTCCATGAAAAATGCGACCTGCGGTCAAAATAGAAATATTGGCGAACCGATAAGTCAGTGATACCGTGCTCTGAAAGTGCACATTAATAAAAAGCAATGACTCATTTTGAAACGGTTGTGTTTTTTTGCATCTTGACCACATGACTATTTTTTGGCAGAAAAGCATGAGCACCAAAGAAATTGTTTTCCTCATTACATATAGAAGGTTATATTGTAAGTATGCACTTATCTAGATCGGGAGCGCTCGCGAGCATTTTATTGTAATGAACGAAGGGTAGGTCTACAACATTATATCATCTACATGTATATCGTTTTACGTTTCTAAAGATCGACATTCTATAACGGCAGATGGGTGTGATAGAGTTTATGTAAAGTGAATTACGTTTTCCATATAACAGCGAATGAAGTATATGTAACCCGTAAAGCGAGCGCAAACGGTCACTAATCAAATCAGCAGTAGTCCTAAACTTTGCGTAACATACTGTTAAGTAAGATTTAACCACCGGGTTCAAACCAATACAAAATTTACGAATCCTTACGGATTCCTGCTTCGTTTACATGTTAAAGTTTTCGTGAACATCCGTAAACAACTATTACATTTACTCGTTTGGATCTCTGGATACAGAATAAAAGAGTTAGTCAAAAGCTGTCTTACAACAACTGTGAAAATATATACGTGAAAACCTATCACAAAACGCGGGGGTCGCGCACCTTTCTTTGACATAAGTAAAACAATCACAAATATGACTCACATACCTTTTCTCAATCGAAAACCCACGGCCATTTTCTTATTTTCTAGTTAACGAAACTTTAAGTCCGATCGATGCTCCAATGGTTCTTTTACGCTGAATATTTCGGCACCTGGTTGTAAACTGAGTTCAAACGGAAAATCAGCACTTCTCTTCACCCCAAAAAGCTATTGGCTAATATTGAATTGAGAGTTAAAAAAGTATTCTTGATATTTGAATTGAAAATTAAGTAACATGGAATCTTAGCAGAAGGACGAAGCTGGTGAAACTTGTGCGTCAACAAGTCTGCTAGACAAGTAACGTGTCGTCGAACGATGCCATGATTTTTTTTCAATATACAATGTATTGTATTGCTTACAAAAGTCCACATATGTGATTTAGTTCGAGGTTTATTTGAATGTTAATCGGCTAAATAACTTTATTTTGAAATTTGTAATTTATAAGGTTAGATAGATAGATTTATTTTGGTAAAAAAGTACATACAACAAATTTAAATGACACAATTTAGTAACAATATTAAGATACATACGTAAGAAAATATTGTAACTTATTAAAATGACAAGCATCTCAAAGAGTGATACTACCCACTATATGCACCCAGACCCAGGATAACACGAAAAGAGAAAAACTCTTATTTTCATTGTGGTCCTGACCAAGATTCCATATTGCTCACCGAGTTAATTATTATTTCATATACGCATGTGTTTTATGTAGATCTTATCTTATGTATAGAGAAGACGCAACAGATTGAATACAGATTTTGAGAAAAATTTACGTAGCACGTATTGCACCTGCAAACACACACAAATAAGTATCCATCTTGTTTCTTTTGTGACACTGAACACACATGCCGATGCTCAATGTCTTCAGTAGAAACAGAGTATGAACAGGATACACATGTATAAGTTTACAGCACCAGAAACACCCACTCAAACACCTACACCGCAGCGAGTCCCTTTTCTTATAAAGCTGAGTTAACAGATTAATGAAAAAGAGATATTCCGTAATGTTCGTAAATTAGAATTTTCAACAGATGATTTGATATAAGAGGTTCTTGACTGTGTAAAGTTTGTAAACAAAATTCTTCAAGTGAATCATTGTAATGAACTATTCGTACTGTGAAAAAAACAACAAAAGGCACTATCCCGTACAGTTGGTTTGAGAGGGTCGGTGTTTTCTGAAAGCGATTATTCAAAGATTATAGCACCTTTTGGCAAAGGGGGTGCAATAATTTGACGAAAATTGGATAAAGAGTCGTTTTAACGATTGAAATTCCATCTAAATTGTTCGAAACATTTTTAAAAGAAGAAAATCGCCCGCGTCTTCAAGAAAAAATCAGCTCAATCGGATGATCCGCGTATTAAAATGCAAATTTAAGGTAGAAGTAGACAGGCCTTGCCTTTGGCAATAATGCAGAGAAATAACCACTACTTCCACTTTACATGAGCAAAACTCGGATCTCAAGATATTGTGCCGATTTTTAGATATTTTGATTTGAAAATTCAAATTTATCTTTTAAGCGAGGATAACTCACTGAACTTCCGGTTAAGACAACTGTACGGTTATACATAGTGATGGTTGTCGGTCCGATGCACCCAATACTGCAAACACCTATTCTGCGTTATAAATGACCTGGCAGGGCGGGGCGGCTTAGCCGTGATGTAATTTGGCGAGTTAACTTTTTAATATTTAGGGTTCATTGAAGAATTACTCGACAATAACCAAAAATTATGAAAAATCATTATGAACGCGTGCAAATATCTGTATCCTACAACCAAAAGGATTCACGTGCTAAGAGAAAGTGAACATATTTCATCGTGTGGTTACCAAAGCCCAGTAAGTTCAGTTTGGACAAGCTGAAGTTACGATGGTTTGGTTAGCAACCTACGCTTTAAGGCAGCAAGTTAATTATGTCCACTATCTTTTTAGAAATAAATTTAATGAATAAAGGCTGAGTTACCTTAACCCTAAGTGCATGTTCCGTTACTTAGGCTCCGCCCTGCCAGGGGTAAATCGTGGATTATAGCAAAATGTTTATATTTACACTCATCCCTCTCTCGATAACACCGCGCTCAGAACACTCATTATTATCATTAAAAACGCTCCAAAATAGTTCAGAAACGCTTCAAAAACGCTCTACATTTTTCAAATCGGTCTAAACGTTCCATCGTTTTACTAGTTAATTTTGAATATTAAAACGCATGAATGCTAATTTTGCACCTCTCTTTAATACCATTCAAAAAGCGCTTATCTCACCAATTAAAAGTGATTAAAATTTATTCCGAAAAAATAACCTTGATTATTTCACAATTATTCATTTCAAGTAAAAGAAGAAATCGTTAATTAATACTTATTGTAATGGTATTTTCTGACCAAATTCATAGTGATATTTTTGTCTGGATAGAGTTTTAAACAAATGGCTTTTTCACAAATATCCATGAATCCTAACTTTGCATTCCAGAGGTACAGACAACAGGGGGGTATTTCCAGTTTAAAATCTTTAATTCTGATTGAACCCCTATGTTGTGGGTACTTATTTGAATCGTCTTAACAAGACGATTCCAATGAGTAACCACAATATAGGATGAGTGAAAATATAGTTGAAATAATTAGATTTGAAATTGAAAATAATCCCTCTATATGTAGTTCATCTGTATACATGGGCGGCCCTTCAGGTAGCGTCAAAATGGATTGTAATAGGTTTGTATTATGATTCGTTTTGAGGTTGATATTTACTTGACTCTTTCCTTGCATCAATTATCCCCAAACGTCTGCGCATTTGCTGGAGAACTTTGTATTCTCCCTAGAATGTTCTGTTTTGAATATGGTAAAGTTTGATGGAACGTGGTTTGGGCTAAAGCGAAAGACGGATGCTTGATTTAAAAAAATAGCTGAAAAACCTGTTTTTGTAAGGAGTCTTCATGAAATTTGGAGTAAATAAAGATTTGAATGAACTTTTACTGAAATTGATTATAAAATTTTGATGGTCCCATGAATGATTCACTCTAAAAATCTAAAAAAAATCATTCCTCCCAATCAATCGGATTGGTTTCAATGAATCTTGGTATGCATGTTCCATTATGACCCTCTATTTAAGTTGTTCCTGAAAATATGTTAAGAATGATTTACTTATTGCAATCACCTAAATCTTTTTTAAAAGATAGGTAAATGGTATACAGGTTACAGTAAATTACATCGTGAAATTGACATTCACCTCAATCAAAACCATTCTTAATCACTCACTCAGCGCTCCATTCGTTCATTTCAAACACTCACTCAAACCTTTCAAAAACGGTGAAACCCATTGAAAAATAATTAAAATATAGAATCAATAACGTCATTCGAAGTAAATTTTGATAGAGAAAAAAATCGCGATTTCACTGACAAAATCACTCTTGAAGAAATAGGAAGCTAATTATAGAACTCGTTTGCATATTTAATTAAAGGGAGGTAATAAACATCGCTAATTTTGTTCATCCTGAAAAAAAATTGAGATATTGGATTACCTCTCTTTAAATTCACTCAAAACTCGCTCCACACACTCATTCAACTTCACTCCAAAATCATTCCAAAATCATTCAGCTTGTCAAATTCACGATGTTGTTAATTGTAATGGTGATTGAGTATTTTGGTGCAGTTTGGGCGAGACCCAGTAAATCATTACAAAATAAGTCTTAAGAGACTTAAAAGTGTTGTTTTCATTCAAAGAAAACTTTGCTTCAGGAAAGTCTAGACATGTTTAAGCCAGTTGAGCGATACATGCCCTCTTGGGCGTCTTCTTTCATCTCAGGTCCAGACGTAAGCTGACTGATTTTAGTCATCAAACCTATTTTAGCCAATCAACAAGCTCGATCATTTGTTGGCCTAGAATTATGCTTTTAAAATGTTTGAACTTTGTTTGATATAATTAATGCTTACAGGCGTGCTGTAAATTTACAAAAGCCTGCACCGAGTTGCTACATTTGTTCGTTGTAAGTTGTTATCTTTTTTTTCACGCATGTTGCCAGAATTTTGTGCGACATATGCTTATCTGCATACAATAATTACACCCATGTTTCTTTCTTTTTACATTCATTACGGGCAATATGTTGCTTTTTAGATCTTCTTCGTACACACCGTTTATCTATGAAAACAACTTTAAGTTTAAGATACAAAGACAAGAATAATTTTCAAATATGTTATATCGTGCAATGGACGATCATCCCACTTATAAGCAGTTTAAATCGCTCCATCTTACGCATTCAAACGCTCACACAAAGCAACTCAACGCGCTGAAATAACTCAAAACATTACCCAAAACTTCTTGGAAATGCCTGATTTGACTGAAAGACACGCTAGTGTCATTTATAGAAAAAACTATATTTTCTACAACGGAAAATAGATAATATAAAGCCAAATTCGTTCAAATTTAACTAAAGGCTTTATTATATCACATCCTTTAAGATAATTGAAAACTCATTCGACGCATTCAATGTAATTCCAAAATCATTAAAAGAACATCAAAATTTCCTTTTTTTCGGCGGACTAAATGTACTTAACACCTCTGTCATTCCCTATCTGTCAAAAGAACTTTTCCTAGAAAAGTATGAAAACACGCTTTATAGAGGATATTGAATGAGTGGTCATTGAATAATGAATTTATAAAACGACTCATCTACAAACAGGTAAAAACGAGGCAGCGCCGAGTTCTTATATGTTTAAGATGACGAGTTAAATAAATTCGGTAATAGATGAGCAGTAATTTGATAATCTATTTATAAGATGACGTGATTTTTTGTGATAAAACGGGGAAATTCCATATATTTATCGATTCAAGTTAATCCGCGTAACTTATAACGTCGTTTGCTAATTAGCGTCATCAAATGCATTATGACGTCATTTTCAAAACAAAGATATAATGTTGCTATACGTTCTTGCCTCATTTGCATATACCCAAAAGTGTAACAACACCCGTGTAATAAAAAAATCATCGGGGTTATTTCATTCCCGCGACGTAGGTCAAATTATGAAAAAAATATTAAATTTTGTTTTCCAAACAAATATGCCATATAATGTAACCACGTGGAAAGAAGCCCTGGATTGACAGAGTTTTTGCCACAAAATGGACAGTTTGATTGTTTGAATTGGGTTTTACGCCGAATGCAACACCTTTTTACAGTTACATCGCGGCGGCTGGGGCACCTAACAATAGATTCCTGGTATTTCTATCACCAGTACTACCATTTTATCCTTTCCTAGCATCCAGCTACTATCCCACATAGGTCTACGATTATCGACCCACTGGCGGGAGACAAATATGCGGAAAAAATGTGTGCTGCCGTCGGGGATCGATCAAAATGGAAAGTACATGCTCTACCGATTTCTTTAAAGGCGATTTTAAATAAACTAAAGCCAACCAAGCAACAATATAATAATATATAGGGAGACCTTCCTGCTCAAACCAAGAGAACAGAATTATTTTTTCTTACGGTACTTCTTGGCTTTGAAATAGCCACAGACTGCAACTTTGATATAGGTGAAAAACTTCTCCTGACTAGAAGAAAATTTCTTGATGACCTAACCACGGATATCAACAAAAAATAAATTGCGTATAAGGGTTATAAATTGGTTTATCTTGGCTCATTTGTATCTGTCAGAGTGGTTTAATCTAGCTTTTCATCACTGCTGAGAAAACCCGGGAAACCATCAACACGACGTCACTTACATTTCACTAGAATGTATGCAAACTCATTTAAAATACCTTTGAAATATAATTGGTTTTCGGGCGGCCCGGTGAGAGGAACACGACGCGGGCCTTTCTGGTATTGACAGGAACTACTTTTTAATGCTTTAAAGCGGTTGAAGTAAAGGAAAAAAGTAGGACCATGTTCTCATATTCTAGCTGAAATTAGCATTTAAAACAAAGTTGTTTAAAATGGGATTGTGCCGGATTTGTGTAAGATCCTGTTGAACGCTTTGAAGAAAAGCCAAGTGTCTTTTAAATCTAAACACAACTCATTTGAAAATGTCGAAAGAACGCTAGGAGACCAATTATCCCTTTCAAACACAGTGGTGACTTTTTACACACAAGAAGAAAAGGGTTTTTTAAAAACATTGTGGAAAAATGAAAAAGAAAATGTTTGTCACCAGCAATTTTTTTATGATCCTTAATGTTTTATGCTAAAATACATCATTTTTTTTATTTATTCTAAAATAAAAAAAAACATTTACATTATACAACGTCTATTTTTTTTTGTTGTTGTTGTTTGAAAATTGGTAACTAAACCTGTATGTAAACAGTACTTTTAGCAATCATATATAATCCACGATTTATCCCCTGGCAGGGTGGAGCCAAAGTAACGGTTCGATGCACTTAAAAGTAAGGTAAATCAGCCTGTATTCATTATTATTTACTTCTATAGATAGTCGATATAATTAACTTGCTGCCGTAAAGCGTAGGTTGCTAACCAAACCATCGTAACTTCAGCTTGTCCAAACTGAAGTTACTGGGCTTTGGTAACAAAACTATGAAATGCTCTCACTTTCTCTAAGCACGTGAATCCTTCTGGTTTTGGGATATAGTTATTTGCACGCGTTCACGATTATTGCCGACTAACTTTTCAATGAACCCAAAATATTTGAAAGTTTACTCGCAAAATTACGTCACGGCTAAGCCCTGCCCTGCCAGTTCATTAATAAAGCAGAATACACCAAATTCGTCCTTTCTTGTATTATGTTCTCTATTTAAGAGACAGTCTAACTGACAACCTTGAGAACCAAGCTAGCTTAAAAAGGAACATTCTTTACTCTGAATTATAAATTTGCCAACCCTATTAATATTCAACAAGGATCATTTTCAGTTCAAAGGGTCTGACGAAAACCAGGAATCTTAAAATAATAATTGCGTCACTTCTCCTTTCTTTCTACTTTATTGCCGAGCAATCTATTACCCTAACAGAATTACTTTGAAAATGCGATTGGAAAATTTTCTAAATTGTAATGGATGGTGCAGACTGGAAGGCGAGGCCATTTTTCATCGCGTATTCAAAGGAAAATAAATCTCCCCGTAAAACGAGCCCAGGGAGCAGAGAACTTCAACTAAATTGCGATGAAATTACCATTTGTTACAGGCTTACGGATTGGATTGTTCACGGTTTTTATGTCAGCTAAACCTTTTTCCATTGTCCATGTTATTTTCCCTATCTTGAGTGATAGCTTTTGAATATGATTATGTGATCTGTCAAAAAAGAGAGAGGGGGGGATCGATCTCTGGGACTGGGAAAGAAAATTGCTTAGCCTGGCCAGGATAAAAACTATTCAGATGATACTGTTAAGAACATCGTGGAATTGACAGGATGAATGATTTTGGAATGATTTTTTAATGAAATTGAATGAGTGTGTGAAGCGAGTTTTGAGTGAAATTAAAGGAAGGTAATCCAATATTGCTTATTTTGTTCAAGATGGACAAAAATAGCGATATTCATTACCTCCCTTTAATAAGATGTACGTACTTTTCTATGTATATGTCTTTGTAGACCAATAGGCCAAAGTTAAAATCTAACCTAGCCAAGAGAATCGAAGGATAATTTGATCGATTCGAATTAAATATAAATTCTATTGAACGATTTCGAAATGTTTTCAAATGATTATGGAGCCTTTTTGATCGATTTGAATGAATGTTTTGAATGAATGGGGCGCTGAGTGTGTGATTTGGAATGATTTTGACCGGAATGAGTGTCAATTTCACGATGTATTTTAGTGTATCCATTTTCTCATGCTACAAGTGTTAATGTCAATTTCTATATATACTTTATACAGTTAAAACATTGTGAAATTTACAAGATGATTTTTTTTTGATGACTTAGAAATGAAATTGAATGAGAGTACGGAGTGTGTATTTCCGTTAATTAATCGTCGCTACCGTAGCACATGCCCGTATGAGCGAAGCCCCCAGAAGACGGTTAGTTGTTACGGGGGATAGTGCAAGGATACATGACGAAACTACTGCTAAGATCCGCCATGGTTCTTTAACGTGCTCGGTGTAAAGCACGGTCTCACGGGACCTCGATTTAACGTCTCATCCGAAAGACAATTAGTTTGTTAGTGTGCCAGCCCGGGTTTGAACCCACGCCGTCGAACTTGTGTGTGGAGCGTGTTTAAATGAAATTTAAGGGAGATAATACACCATCGCTAATTTCGTCCAAATTGGACGAAATTATCGATTTTTATTATCTACATTTAAACAGATCTAAGTACTGTCTCTTTTTGTGGCCCAACCATACGCTAAAAAATCCACGCCAGCCAATGGAATCTTAGAATTATTTAATCAATTTGCATAAATAAAAATGATTGTTTAAGACCATTTTAAAGTGTTTGAATGGTTTCGAAGCGTTTTTGTATAGTGAGAATGAGTGTTTGGAATCCTTTAATTTATAAGATCAACAACTACATTCAAAATGAAAATCGCTATAACGAATCCACGATTTAAATGACTTACTAGTGCTTTTTGTAAAATTCTATGGTTTATGAAGACATATAAAGCTGTTAGAACTTGTATGCATATCTTATTAAAGGGAGGTAATATATATATATCTAATTTTGTTCATCTTGAACAAAATTAGCAATATTAGATAACCTCCCTTTGATTGCATTCAAAATTCACTCCTCACACTCATACTATTTCATTTCAAAATCTTTCAAATACCATTTAGCTTGTCAATTTCACGATGTTGTTAATTGTAATTTTGAACGACTCGTACCGTCATGTACTTAGGTGGAATGGTGAAAACCCGTCCTTTCACTAAAACAATAATGACTTTTAATAGGACTGTGGCAGGTAAACGTAGATTCGAGTTCCCCTTGAAATTTGCCCCGCGTTCATAATGCAGAACGTTTGGAATGTTATAAAAGGAATCCCGCTTTGCACGTCGGTAAACGTGCATAAAGGGGCAGTATTTATTTTTAACATTTTGCGAACGTTTTTTTTTTATCTTAAACATAGAGCTGACTTATCCATTCATATTGCCACTTAAAAGCCTTGGCTATCAGAACTTAAATCTGATAGAATATGGCTATATATATGGCTTACTTGAACTATTCTTTTATACAACACAATCATAAAATGTAGACGCACTTAAGAGTCATTTCGTACGCGGTTTGAGCATCTCTAAGATGGTATAAGTACGTTGATGTTATCTTTTATTCCGTTCTTGAGCAATTAATCTATATAGACAAGGCTTTGTTGTTTCGTTAGGTACAAAGACGCAAGAGGTGATGAAAGGCCTTTGAGAAACGAAAACATCACCTCTTCTGTAAACCACCATGTAGAACATGTATATTATGCAGTTACAGTTAGTAACATCCAGAAATTAACATTCATCTCAATGAAAACCATTCTTAATCGCTCACTCACCGCTCCAATCATTCATTCCAAATACTCACTCAAATCATTAAAAAACGATCAAAATTACAAAAAAGAGAGATAAGACCCACAAGTAAATTAAAATGAATTTAGCTTGAAATACTTACGAATCATCATTTGAATTGAAAGCGTCTGATTGGTTCTTGGAGAAATAGGAACTTATTTATAGACCTTATATGCAATTTTTAGTAAGGGAGGTAATGAAAATCGTTTATTTTTTCAGGATGAACATAATAAGCGATATTGGATCACCTCCCTTAAATACCACTCAAAACCAGCTCCTCTCACTCATTCAATATTATTCCATCATTCCTAAATCATTACACTTGTCAATTTCATGAAGTTTGTAACTGTGTAAAACATATGTGACCCGTCACGCAAAAAGGGACCATCTGGGTAGTGCGAAATGTGTCGACCTTAGTCAGACTGCGCAGTATAAGATTAGACAGAGGTTCCCTTTTCGCGTGACGGGTCACATATGTATTTGATGCTTTTTAATAATTCAACAAAGAGAGAGAAAAAAAAAACTGTTGAAAACATTGGAATTCGGAAGTCTGAAAAGATACAGTTTTTTTTTTATATATTTTTTTTAAATTTAGGTACGGGTATTCTTCACAAGCAACACTCTTAGCATCAGCTTTATTTAAATCGATCGCATGGGCTTTCTAGCCAAGAGACGACATTCACACGATGATATGTTCAGCGTATGTCTACTGGCAATTTGAATTCAAGTGAGCGATTTAGAGCCATTCTGGCACACTTGTCACCGTGTACATGAAGCTTTGAACTTTTGATTTTATCTTTCATATGCTGTACATGACATGTTCATTAAGTGAACGAATCTTTGACGAAGACAGTATAGACAAGAATCAGCATGTACAGACGTGCACCCTGATCCTAGCCTTCTCTGCCTGCTTTCTTCTACAACATTGAAACAGCTTTAGCGTGAGTGGCTGAATGCCAAAAAAATTGTTTGAAGTGAAATCCATTTTTATGAAAATGAAATTTTTAAATCTTATACCTGAAAAGACTAGCCATGTATTCAGGATGACAAAACCTTCTCAAACTTTCAAAATGGTTCCTCGTCTTATTCGATGTGCGCATACAAAGCGGGGTACATTTAAAGGGTTTTCGATCGGTTTTATCTTGAACACATGATATGCCGTTTAGTAAATATATTGAATTAAGTTAAGTATATCGGACCGTATTTTCTGAGAAAGATCTGGCGAAAATTGATCTCATACTTATCACACGTTTTTCTAGGAAAAAAGAAAGGAAATAACCACTAAATTATCCGGGGCGAATAAATAAATTTACTTTAATGCCTTCTATTTCAGAGGATCTGAAAGGCCGGTAGCCAGCAAGTCTGGGCATGCGCATAACCCGGAATTCTTCTGAGGATTGAAAATAATTTACGTCCAGGCAAATCCATAAATATCGCAGATAGAAATTTATCCCCCCGATCATGAACATAAAGCAGATCTCTGAGCTGGTCCTGGCAATGAGCTGTCAGATGGCATTTAATTCCAGGTCTGACGAATAGCAGGCCCAGTTTTCTCTCCATAGTTTATGTTTTTCAATGGAGTCAATCTTTTGATCATGTTAGCGATAACTTCGTGTTGAATTAACAATAATAGGCCTTTACAAGAGCGCCCGATTGATGTTTAGTGCGCTGTTTTCTGCTTCGAGGAAACGCCAGAATGGCGAAATTTATCGTTTATTACCCACTACTGCATGTTTTTTTGTCTAATGCATCATTCACGAACGATCTGTCCTAAATTCTGTATAGGATTCGAATGATTATGAACAATGTTTCCGTGTTATCGTATGATAAATATATGATGATTTTGAATCGGCATAATGTAGATTCTTTAATGAACACTGAAAGACTAAATACGAAATCGATTTAGATGTTGTAAAATGGGGCACTTTGTGAAATAAATGTTAGTGGTATCATTGAGGGGTATGTAAGCTTACACAAGTTGGTAAGAATCAAGAAATGATCTGAACTCAAAGTAATTTGTTACTAATTTAAATCGCAGATGAAATTTTAGCAAGCCCACCAGAGTTTCATTGATTTTTACCCAATATTAAGAGAATCGTTACAATATCAAACATCTTTTAAAATGTTTGAATGTGATAAAGAAGAAGAACAATATAGGCTCTGCATACGTTCTCATCCTTTTTGCATGGCATTAGTGAGTAATTAAAGACCGTATTGTAGAAGTATTAACGTTACTGTGTGCAAATAAAATATGCTCCAAGCAAGCTCTCTATCCCGTTCATATTATTAGACGACACAATTTATGCCTTGTCCTATTTAAAAAAAATATATGCAGATGATATTTGTAAGAAGGGTGAATACAAAAAATCGTTTTTTAATGAAGTAAATGTTGTGGACAATGAAAAAAATGCTTGTCACAAACATTTCTTTTCATTTTCCACAATGATTTCAGAGTATTTCTGTTCTCGGATGAGAAAAACTTGGATTGTGAAGGAATGGGCTAAACTAGCCAAAGTTCTTGTAGTAAAGAGTAATGTTTTCCAGGTCCACAGAAGCGGAAAGCAAAGGCCCATAAAACGGGTAACATAAGTACCATATATTCTGATAATTAATGCGAAAACGACGCCAGAACATAAAGTGGATACGAGTGCTTTGGATTAATGAATCATTATTTCAAACATTAACTGGGAGCTGTTTGTCTAATCAAACGATGGACAAGCGAATGAAGACCAGTCAATATAGAGCGCTTCTGCCTCATTAGATATGGACATTTCTTTGGTATTGTGTTGAGTCTATTGTAGACTGGCATTCAGTCCAAGAGTTTAGATTTGTAAGTAAACAAGTAAACATGACCACTTTGAAACACGAATCAACCACACACTTGTCTCGAGTTAATGTTCTTTTATCTGAAACGCTTAAATCAGGCTTACAGACATTGAACATTATTTCTATCTTTCACTTTTTTTTTTTATATAAACCTCTATTTAAGGGATTGTCACCAGTCTAAGTCTATTGCTGTAGTACTACGAAAGTCGAGTCTTTTCAGAAATTATTGCGCTCGATGCTCTTTCATGCGATTAGATCGAAGAAAGCATTTTGATATTTTGGTAACTAAGTTTGTAGCTGGTCACGCCTAGGGAGGGAGTTGTTTGTCACCTTTCGTACTGGATATTAATTTTGAGGAAATTTGCGATTATTCGTACTCTGATCTCCGCACCAAACCCCGTTTCTACGAGTCTGAGCCTCGTATAGATTTGACACTTAGTATACCAATCAGTAAACTCCCGGCGATTCTACGGAAAAGACCTAGGGAATTATACGGGGGAAGCCATGAAAGCGTGTCGTTTCGCGCGTGGGTTTATATGACGTCACAAACATAACGGTCTTGCTAAGGATGACATTGCATAAAACAAAATCGAGGAAAGAAAATAATGGACATATCATAATTTGATAAGAAATCGTAGGTGTTTTTTTTTACTGCGTTTTGTTATCCAATTATAATATGCCCAAAAGTTCTCCACAGAAGATCGGAAAAAATTAACAAAATGTGAATTTCTTCAAGGGTATTTCTTGAAGCGTATTCAATAACCGAAGTACCGACAGATGACGAATTACTTAAAAAAAGACTCAAAATTACTACACTCACATCCGAGGTACTTTTCATTTTACGGAAAATTCCGAGCAAAGTTCCGAATGCCAATATAGCTTGCACATTTTCGCCGTGAACGCATCTTTGGTCCGAATTCGTGTTCATGCTCTTGCATGAAAAGACAAGAGGTCGAATTTCACTTGTTATTTTCAATTGAGTAGTTTTATTCCCTTTACAAGAGAGAATGAAAGTCAGATAAGTACATATTATACTGAACGCAAAAAGTTTAGTCGCACTTTTTATAACGTCACAAAGAAGTCAACCAATGTAACGAAGCAAAAGTTTCTATTTGAAATATATTTGCCATCCTATTGGCTTACTTTTTGTCATAACTTTTTTAATTTCACTCTCAGACATACGTCTGACATGACGTAAATGTGGATTTTACGTACTGAGTTGATAGCTGCGTGTAATAAAATGATTCAATGTTCTTTTTTTGTTTTATTGGATTACTCTTATTCCGCGTAAACATTAAACGCTAAAATCTATTGCATCCTTCGAAAAAGAGCGAAGTTGTGACATGACGTAAATCAAATGGATAGCGCATGGGCATATCGAATACGGTGTGCATATCTGGGAGGTGATGAAATTGCATTTAGCTTCTGCGCCTATCGTTTTAATTATCACTCGATTCATTGCGAATAAAAATTGACATAATATGACCCAATTTCGTTTAACAGATCTTGTTAAACGACAATAGGAGGGCAGCCGAACGTCATGCCGTTACGTTAAAAATGAATTGCTTTCATTATCCAGACTGATTGCAATTGGTAAAAACATCACTTGGGATCATTTAAATCTTATTTTTTATCAATAGAAATCTATTGAAAAGAACCTACCTGTAAACAAGTTAGATAAACGCCACCGTGTCGTCAATCGAACGTTAGTGATCGCTTAACCAGAAAATCGCAATTACCCAATTTTTTAGGTTAGAAAGAAACAGAAGAAACTTTTTTTCCTTCCTGATTAACAATATTCTGCAAAATTATCTATGATAAATCAATTGTTGCATATTTGTGAGTTAGGTGTAAAGATGATGATGAAGAGTCACCAGAAAGATTCCATACTCTAACCAACCCTATTTTCTATTGAAATAAGATACTCGAAGATGATGTTGATCGCAAGAAACATTTTTTGTGATACAAATTGGAAGTAACGTCCCTTAATTAAACTGTGTGACTTTCCATTCTACCGGTCTGTTCAAAATTCTGTCATTGCGGTTGGCTATTTTCGTCTAACATTACAAAATTAATGGATTATGGGAGGAAATTGGACAGAATTATAATTAATGTCATTCATTTTGGGAAAGAAGAATCACATCCTTAAATATATCCCATCGAAGAGAAAACGACTAAACTTTTTGCGCTCAGTATATTATAAGACTTTTGGATCATTTACGTTAATAAACTTTACTCCTGAAACCTAGAATTTTCTAATGATGAGGAATGTATACTTATGAAAACCTTACCAAGTTACCACGGCACTTCTTGATCATAGCAACTAAAACAAATTTCAATGTCGGTATAGTTATATTTTCAAACATTCAAACCTTCGGCTTCAATTGTTCGAGTTCCAAATTCTAACAAAAAATGATTATTTGACCTCACAACCGATTGCAACACATCCTTAAAACCTGTAAACAGACCTAAATCCTCTCTTAAACCGACATGCCTGATGCTACCATTTATCAACATCTTTTTTTCAAGTACTTCTTTAACGCATTCTGACAGTTTAGAATTAATAGTGACACATGAAATATGACAAGGAATGTTGGTTAGTTCTTCAATATGGGTGTTCTTGTGATAAAACAGAATCGGATGTCACGAAATGGTATCTAGGGGCAAAGTGTATGGGCCAATTAACAACAAGTTCGTCTAAAAATATTTTTCTGTAATATGAGTGTTTTAAACATCTGTCGCTCTGATTTTTGCAACTTTCATGCTTTAAATCCCCACCATGATGAATTCAAAATATGTTTCAAACAAGTTACCAATTTTTCGGATATTTCAACCAGCCTTCCTCAAGTGTTTCCTCACTACAGTTAAAGGTGCTCTTTAACAGATCGGGAAAATGTGCTTTTTGAAAATTTTTGTAAAATTAATTGGAAGTAATGACCTCATCATGTTAAAGCCTTGAAAAAAAAAATCAAATTCAATATGGTAATGCATTGAAAGAAAGACTTATATTCCTGAATTTAGCAAATATCATTCTGAAAAAATAAAGCAACTACTAACGCCTTGAAAATTATTCTTCAATTTCGAGCAAACTATTTATGCATGTGAATTCTGCAGGTTTGTCTTGTTCAATCAAAGATAAAGGTAAAAGTATTTGACAGCTGGAAATCAATATTTAATCGATCAAATAATTCCACGATTTTATTGGCTGTTGTGGATTTTAATAAAGTCTGATTGGTCCACGAAGAAACAGTAATAGAAAAATACGTAATGTTTTATTAAAGGGAGGTAAAAAATATAGCTAATTTTGATAATCTTGAACAAAATTAGCAATATTGGATTACCTCACTTTAATTTACTCAAAACTAGCTCAATACACTCATTCAATTTCATTCTAAAACCATTTCAATATCATTCAGCCTGTCAATTTCACGATGTTCTTAACTGTATCTGTCACGAAATGGTATCTTGGGGCAATGTTTATGGGCCGATTAACAACAAGTTCGTCTAAAAATGTTTTTTGTGTAATTTGAGTATTTGCAACATCTTTCGATCTGATTTTTGGAATTATTTTTACTTTTAATCATTGTCGTCTGTTCAAAATGATGCTGTTTTGACAAGTTCATGTAATAACCTTTTACTTATGCCCGTCTTTTTTGTGTTGATATAAGACTGTGAAAGTAACATTTTTAATTAACTTGCTGAATGTTTTTCTCTGAGCCTACATCTATATGTGATGATTATGAAGATATATTCTATGGAAAGATTTGACGCAACGTATTACAGTCAGAAACATTATGAAATAGACACTCGTAACACTTGTAAGTAAAAACAGAACAGGCCGTATAAAGGAAAAGAAAAATAGATCAGATCATTTAAATAAGAAAGACATGCGAAAAAGCTAGATATATTTAGAAATGGTAATATAAAGATTATTAAAGAATAAGGCATGCAAAGCCAATGAAAAGGAATTTATATTGAGTACAGCATAAGCTTCTCACAGTAAATTGATACAAGCCCTGATTCTTCACGATCTGAACAACTTTCTAAAGTTTCCAGACTCCATACATCATTGACATAACACAAAAAGCAGACGCATCCGAAAAAAAGCATATAAACTAAAAGTTGCTGAAGAACACAATAAAAGAGAAGAAGTCGGACAGAAATTAAAGAATAAACTAAATGCATATTGAACATTTACAAGAGGGGCCTGTCCAGGTGGACACCAGTCTGCGGAATTCTTCGTACTTATCATTGGACATACTACTCCACACCTGGGCAGCCTCAAACCTGAAGCACCTCTTACAGTTAAGAACATCGTGAAATTGACAAGGTGAATGCTTTTGGAATGATTAAGAAATGACAATGAATGAGTGTGAGGAGCGAGTTTTGAGTGAGTTTAATGGGAGGTATTCCTATATCGCAAACCGATGAACAAAATTAGCGACATTGATAACCTTCCTTTAATAAAAAATGCCCACAAGTTTGATACATAGCTTCCTATTTCTTCAAGAACATATGAGGCGCGAACAGTAAAATCTCGATTTTTCTAGATAAAATTTTTTTTGAAAGACGTTGTTGATTCTATTTTTTCAATGGGTTTGAGCGTTTTTGGATGGTTTGAGTGAGTGTTTGGAATGGATGAATGGAGCGCTGAGTGAGCGATTAAGAATGGTTTTGATTGAGGTGAATGTCAATTTCAAGATGTAACTAACTGTACCATAGTTTGTTGTTCTAACAGTCGGGAATTCTACACCGTGGTTTCAAAACGGTTCCCATATTTACACGTTAGTCAACGTTTCGAAAACCTTTTCAATTTGAAACCACTCCTTGCTCAATTAGTTAATGAAAATGGTACAATCGTGTGTCTAAGGTAGGGCATATCCGTTGTCTGCGCATGTCATATTCTCCGAAGATTTTTCAGTATTTGAAAAATGCCACCTATCGGAAGATAACGAGGGCATATCCGCCCGGATACAGTCATGTTTTCATCGATTCAATTAACAAGACATATTTGGTCATAATCATATTCATCGAAGGTGGTCTAGATTTACACGAATAATTCTCACTGAATTTTAAGGTGTCTTTTATGCAAAGGAATGGCCGTTAAAAGCGAATAAATGTGTGTTTTATGGTTCGAACTGTCTAGGGGCATTGTACTAAAATCTTCCCGTAGATCCTATCTCAATGACTGGACCTATTAAACGGCGTTATCCGTCTGATATCGAACTAGTGTATTCAGACCTCGGGAAAAATCAACTAAAATAAACAGACACAAATAACAAATAAGGGCCGTCGCATATAAAAAGTCATTGTTTAGTCCAAATTCCAAATAAAAATTGTTGCTATTGATTCCTTGTAGTTATATTCATGATCCTCTGTGAGGTCGGTACGGCGGCTTCAGATGAACCATCTGAGTTAAAGTGTACGTAGAGGTAGATGGGGGTGTTTCGGACTTTAGATCATAGTAATTAAATGAAAAAGTATAAATCCTTTGTTATTGGTATTCATTGGAATCGTCTCTTCAAGACGATTCAAATGAGTACCAACAACATAGGAATTCATTGAGAAATAAAGATTTTAGACTGGCTTCCCAACTTTTTTTCCGATTATCTCTGGTACTCTCACTTAGAGACAAAAGAGCACAAGAATTAAAAATTCTTCTTTTAAAGAGTTTAATAAATTTGATGTGCTTCATAAATTTCCTCTCGTATTGGGTAATTAAAGATCTTTCTCAACATAGTATTCAGGCAAGCAAACGAGTACATGTAAATACCTTAATTTCGGCAATTCGTTATTTTTGTTCTACCATGATTTGTATCATAACATTGAATCTATTACCTATATCTCCTTATTTTGGTCTACTTAGGCCTATCATTTTATTGAATTGAGCATACAATATACCTATAGAGGGTTATACAGTCAAACCAGTCTAAGTGGCCACCTGTATTCAGCAAGCAACCTGTGTTATAAGCGACCACTGAGTTCCCAAAATGAGGGGATTGCACTGAAATTAACCTGTATTTATCAAACACCTGTCTCAAGCAAGCACTTTTTGCTTGCTTAAGACAGGTTTGACGGTATTCAATTTCAAAAAGTAAGCCTTTATTTCGTACTTCCATCAATGTTATTTCCCTGGTTTGTAACCAGGTCGATTTATATGTGCCCCGTGTGATGTATTTTACCCAAAGCTAACTGCAGCTTTACGTATCATTAATTTTATATTGAAAACTCATCTCCGGCGACCCTATCATAAATTATATCGCCGATCTTCCCTTTTTGTGTATTTGATAGACAGTTTGGAGATACTAACAGGCTTTTCTGTTGATTGACAGCCGGGTTTTATACCTATATATGGGATGGGCTGTTGAACTTATCTTCATGCGAATAGAACTTATCATATATGGATATAATACGTACTTAGTGTATTATGTGAAAAAAATATATAACAAGGTTAGGAGAATTGAAAATTGTCGAGGCTCTGCCGAGACAATTATCAATTATCACAACCGAGTTAGATTATTTTTTCATACAATACACTAAGTATGTATTATATTTTATCTTATAACTTCTGTCTTGTTGTCATCGATGTTTCTAACAGATATGCAAGTTTCTAAAAGTAACCTTTTATATCTTTGTTCTAAAAATAACCATGTAATATCATAACAAAATATAATACGGGATGTTGTCATACAGATATTTGTATAGATATAAGATAATCAATATTATTACTTCAAGATGTGTTTACTTCTGAATAATTTGTAAATCAAATTCAAATTACAAAAATCTGTGACGTTTAGACCTCCCTCTGAGATTGAAAGTTACGAAAGGGATGCTACAGTTATTTACATCATGAAATTGACATTCACCTCAATCAAAACCATTCTAAAACGCTTACTCAGCGCTCCATTCATTCATTCTTAACACTCACTTAAGCCATTCAAAAAACGCTCAAAACCATTAAAAACAAAGTATCAACAACGTCATTCAAAAAAAATTATAGAGAAAAATCGCGATTTCACTGGCATTATTCAAGTTGAAAGCGTCTATTAGGTTCTTGAAGAAATGGGAAGCTATCTATAGAACATATATGCATATTTTATTAAGGGGAGGTAATCAATATTGCTAATTTTGTTCATCATGAATAAAATTTGCGATATAGGATACCCTCCCATTAAATTCACTCGAAACTCGCTCCACACACCCATCCAATTTCATTCCTAAATCATTCACATTGTCAATTTCACGAGTTTGTTAACTGTACAATGCTTTCTAATCGCGAGGGATTGCTTTGTAAAAGATCAACATGCACAATAGCCCTCTTCCAGGTAAAGAGATTTTTGGGTCTGTTTTTTTTTTTTTTTTTTTTTTTTTACTAAAAAAGAGTAATGAAAATATATACGTGTACATATGAAAAGCTATCTCTATGAACCGGAAACACCGGTGTTCAAATTCAAAGAAACGACTGACACGTTTTAAAGCTGCTCTTTCACAGTTTTTCATTGAAAAAATACAAAACTTGTTCTTAGATTTGGATATGTGTGTACTTTTAGATGATTAAGAATGGCGCAAGGGTATTGACACGAAAAACAAGGTATTTCAATAATTTTGTAACTATTTTTTCCGAAGCCAGCAAGATCAGTAAGGGATCCAGTCTATTAATTTCCAGTCTATAAATTTCAAAACCGTTCTTTTCCGTGAATAATGTTCCATTTTTGCTTGTATTGATATGAACTTTCCATCTGTCAAATACTTTTTCCATAATTTTTGATTGAATAAGGCAAGCATGCGGAATTCACATGTATAAATAGTTGGCTCGAAAATTGAACAATATTTCTTTAGGCGTTAGTAGTTGCTTTATTTTTCAGAATGAATTTCGCTTAATTCAGGAATATCTGTCTTTCTTTCCATGCATTACTAGATTGAATCTTATTATTTTAGGGGATTCAACATCATGGGATCATTACTTCCGATTGATTTTGCGAATTTTTTCAAAAATCACATTTTCCCAATCTGTGAAAGAGCAGCTTTAAGTTAGATATTGGAAAATATACTTTGGCATGAGACCTATTGTTTTAACGACCCCGAAAGAATGATTTTACAACGACTTTTCGTGCGTTTATCGTCACGTCACATTTCTAGCTTGACTACGTCACATCATCTTGACGAACCAAGGGTTACGAATGCTTTACTTATCTAGAAGAAGCTATCGATTCGATACCCCTTGCCGGACTCGTGCAGATGACGTCACATATGAGTTAAGTTATTTACCTTAAAGGTAGTGCTGTGCAAAGCGGACAGAACTTTCTAACGTTAGTATAGGTTTTTTCACCCTGTCCGACAAAACGGTGCAAATTCTTTGCAAATTATATCTCGCTTTGCAAAACCCTTTTAAAATTTTTGCAAAAAGCCTTCATCATTTTGTCATCCTGAACGCATCCAAGGCTGAACGCTGGCAAGTAAATAGTCTCAATTTTGGACGTTATGTTTTGATAGTAATGGATGTGACCGACTAAAAACAGCATCGCATTTCGAGGGAAGAAATCTGTCCTTCGTTCAGGATGACAAAACAGTTAAATCTGGTTGCCAATTGCATGCCGCTTTGCACGTACACTTGCGTGCAAAGCGGGGTATAATTGGCAAATAGTTTGCACCGTTTTGTCATCCTAAACGCAGGGCCGTACAAGACTATACCAATAACTTTACGGTCTAGCAAGTTTTGAAATTATATGATTTTTGCCAAATTTAGAGTTAAAACGTGATGTGGTCGTTTGCGTAACATGGAACATGTTTCACCTGATCGATCGCCCTCCAGAGGGCGCCGACGTTTGGGAAACGACAACACCTCGCCCCCTTCCGTGCTACAGGAGATCTGCTGTATTTCAAAAATAATGGATGATTAATAGACCCTCCAATAGATAAGTGACTTATCATCTCGCTATATCTGCCCGTAATCCTTTCTGACATCTCTCACGCCATCTTGAGAGGATCAGTAAACAAGGGAGATAACCTATCGATTACCTGCTGTGACCAGACCCGCTAATCGTTTTTTCCCGCCTGTATGATATGAAATTGTATAATATTTTGCAAGTATTGTGTCTGCTTTGTAAGAACTTATACGGTCAGCTATGGATTATGTAAATGTTGCGCTGTACATTTTCAATCTTGAATCATTTAATTGAGATAACGTTAGAACTTTGTTCTTTTACTTCACTTTAAGTTTAATCTAATCAAATAAACTACGTGGCCATTCATATATACTTGTATTTGAGACAAAGTAAAATCATATAAATAATCTTATTTTTACTACAATAAGTTTTTTGTTTTAAAGCATATTTCTCCCAAAATATATTACCCCTGAATATTTCCTTTTTAGCCATACATTGCGTGTGTCATTCGCCAGGTTGGTATATATGAAGTGGTTGTGGAGACATAGATCTCTTCTTTTTTTTCTTTTTTGTTTTCTGAATTCTGTGTTTCACCAGTTACATGATGTGCGGGCTGTATGAAAAAGTAATCATGAATCGTTTTTACGTGTACATCCTATGACACAAGATAGCATTATTGCAATCTTGTCATATAATTGAACAGATAAATTAACTTGGGACACGTAAACAAACATATAAACGTGATTGCAGTGAATTGTTTTAGCACAACATTTTAGTATTTCGGGAAGTTGTTCAAATAGATCTATGCTTGCATATATGGCTTTTAACTTACAAACCAACATGAAGCGTCTATTGACTTGTTAGAGGAAGAATATTACATAGTAATACAAAGTCACAGTGCTTTTTATGCCATAAGTGGTTTTTTTATTGGATGGGCACTGAAAGCCTTTAAAAACAGCGATGACGATCTTCCCATTCTAAACATTCTTAACTCATTCATTTTTACTAGCTAGTGCCGATTAGGAAGCGCCCGTGAAAGCTCACGAGTATTTATTTTTTTTTATCCAAAATCATTCAAATCGTAAATTTCACGATGTTTCTAAATGTAACCCTGGCTAATTCAAGATGTAGAAGCTAGGGTTTTGTTCGTTACTGACGATAAACATATTGTCGCTTCTTTTTTGTCGAATTGTTATTGATTAAGGAAACCATCCAAACGTCCATTTGCATGCAACAGGACACCTATTCTGATTGCAAGTCTTTGAAAAGGATGACAGCGAGATAAGGGTCTGTTCGTTTGAAGGGGACTCATATTGGAAGACATGATAAATTTATTACACCACTTTAAACCCTTAAAGGCCTAACTTCAATCATTTTGAACAATCTTGAAGTCGTATATCACTCAACAAGAGGCCCGGTCTTTTAATTTACAGCCCTTTATTACCAGGCTTACACATTTCTCTCTCTTTAACATGTCTCAATCATACATGAGTCATTCAGTTTTAAGGCGATGTCGATATTTTTCTTATATCACCACAGGCGTGTGTTTAATATAGTGAACGTAAAACGTATTATTATTATTATTATTATTGTTATTATTATATATCTAGACGAGTCATGTATATTTTTTCAGTTCCACCAATTTTAAGAAAAGCATGTGAATTGGATACATGCAGATCGATACATGTTTTATTTCTTTTTCAATTTGGAATAATATTATACTTGCATATATTTCCTCTAATGCGGAACTTTGAAATAGGTCCATTGTCGGTTTTTTTCTATCTTAAATTCTGCTAGCAATGCCAAGGGACAGACGGCAAGCCGATTTCAACATATCTCAATAAAATCAAAAATATTCACATTCATCTCGATCAATCAAAATTACTTAATGAGCGTTCCATTCATTTATTCCAAACGCTCACTCAAATCACTCAAAAACATTTCGAAATCGACCAAAAAAGATCGACATTTCAATTAGTCGCATGATTGATGGTGGTGATTTTTTAGCGCCTGATTGTCCCTGATGATACAAAATTAGAAAAAAGCACGTAATTTTTTTAAAGCGAGGTAATAAATATTACTAATTCGTCCAGTTTGGAAGAATTAAGCGATACTGGATTACCTCCCTTAATTCAAAACATACTCCACATACTCATTCAATATCATTCCAAATTCATTCCAAAATCATTCGACTTGTCAATTTTTACTATGTTGTTAACTGTACCTCCGAAGAACTGTGAAGAACATTGGATTGTCAACATTCCTAATACCTATTTCAAATACATTTTCACACTTGGATCTAATAAAATAACATATGATATATACATGATTTTGCTCCAAAATCCGACTTTTTCTGTCCCATTATCTTTATAAATTATTCTATTCCGATTGGTTTGTTTTTCGTTGTTAACCTATCATTTAATAGTACATACATGTAATAATATATGTTCATAAAAATTAAAAAATGAAAAAGAGGAAGTCAGTTTGTCGTGGAAGGTTGATTGATTGAATGAATAGGGTTTTACTATTATTAACCCATTGGTAGTAGACATATAGTCGGAAAGGATGAGTGCCGCAGTCGGGGATCGAACCCAGGACCTCTAGATTGACAGTCAAACGCGCTACCAACTGCGCCATGACGGCGGCTACTTGTCGTGGAAGGTGTATGGGCGATCTAAAAGTAGAAACTACAGCTTGAATAAAGCTGTAGTTTCGACATTTCGATCACCCTCTGTCAGGGCAAATAGTGACCCATTGTATGACCAAAAATAAAAAAGATACTTCACAAAGATTGTTATTAGGATTCCGTCGTGAAAGCAAACTTCCCGTTCAGCTATCATTTTTCACCAAGAAGTCATTGAACAGATGACAAACGTTGTATATAAACACTTAACCAGACCACTTGAAACTTGTTAGCTATCGAGTTTCAATCAATCATCGCCTATTTGGGGCTTAACTCGCCTTTGAGACCGATAAAAGTTGTTAGAAGTTTAAATAATTGTATAACAATTTATCAACTCGCAAGTAACTCTTACCAGTTGGAGGCAACTTTTTTCGTCAATACATTAAATTAATAGCAAAGGTATATAATTTATTCCGACCTTTTATTATATTCAGCTATAAGTAGAATCAGTGACAAATTCATTCAAAAGAGGGAGAGGCAGGTGTATTCGATTAAAGCAAAAATAATTCTTCTGAAGAATGACAGATCGAAAAGATCATCTAAAATGTATTGATCAATCGAATCATTGTTAGAGACAGAGAGAGAGAGAGAGAGAGAGAGAGAGAGAGAGAGAGAGAGAGAGAGAGAGAGAGAGAGAGAGAGAGAGAGAGAGAGAGAGGGGGAGAGAGAGAGAGAGAGAGAGAGAGAGAGGAGGGGGGGGGGGGGGAGACAGAGACAGAGACAGAGACAATAGAGAGAGAGAAAGACAGAGACAGACAGAGAGAGAGACAGAGACAGAGACACACACACACGGAGAGAGAGGGAGAGACAGAGAGAGAGAGAGAGAGAGAGAGAGAGAGAGAGAGAGAGAGAGAGAGAGAGAGAGAGAGAGAGAGAGAGAGAGAGAGAGAGAGAGAGAGAGAGACAGACAGAGACAGAGAGAGACAGAGACAGAGACAGAGACAGAGAGACAGAGACAGGCACAGAGACAGAGACAGAGACAGAGACACAGAAAGACACAGAGAGACACAGAGAGACTGAGAAAAAGAGACAGAGAGAGGGAGCATGAGAGTAATGAAGATAGAAAGGCAGAGATAGGGAGAGGCAGGGACATAGAAAATGAGGCAGAAACAAAAAGACAAAAGAGACAGAGACAGAGAGAGAGAGAGAGAGACACTCATAGGCTCATAGAGGCAGACAGAATGAAAGAAGAGAATAAAGAGATTAAGGAAAGGAAAAAGAATGAAAAAGAAAAAGAAGAGAGAGGGAGAAAAAGAAACAGAGAGAGAGAAAGAGAGAGCGGAGAGATACAGAGAGAGAAGTACAGAGTTAGAGGGGGTATGGATACGTGAGTGAGTAATACATAGATAGAGGATAGTTATACACTCATAAAAAAGAAGACAGAAAGAGAGTGAACAGTGATAGACAGAAAAAGAGAGAATGTGGGGGAAGGGAAAAAATCCTTACTAAATGAAGGAATTAATGATGAGATTTGTGTACATAGTTTGACAACTATGAGAGATTTACAGCTTTGCTTTCATTCTTAGGACAATAAAGTGCCTTTTAAAGAGAAATGTCTGATAAACCCGGATTTATAACTTTAATAAATTTTCTACACGAGTAGCGCCCAAGACATCGAGCAAGCCGATCGTTCAATATGATAAAATGGTGTTAATTGTTATTAAGTTTTACTCCTCTTTGTACGTACATTTACGGACAAAGCAGAGTAAAATTTGCAAACGATTTATACCATTTAATCATCCTGAACTAAGAGCAAAATTTCTTGATCGGATCCCATTCACGTTTCAGCCAATCTAATTTCAAACTACAACTGTGTTTTGAAAAGTGAACATAATTCTTATCCGCCATGACAAGGTTGAACATCTCTTTTATTTCGAAAAAAAAAAACAAACTATTTTTTAAAGATTATATCGTTGGCTCAGCGCGAAACAGTTGTAACTGCCTATACTTTTATAGGCAGTTACAACTGTTTCACACTGAGCCATCGATATTTAGTCCATAGTCCAGATATTCTTCCCTGGTCAACCTTCATGCAATCTTAATAGGATCGATTTTTTTTGTTTCAAAGGTGATTATTTTCCCCTTGTCTCTGCCTTCTGGCTGTCTTCCCTTCTATCTTTCCCCAGAGAGTAATTGAGAAAGGTTTTGATCGGAATAAGTATCTATTTCATGATGTACGTAACTTTCCACAAACTTAGAGAAGATTTTAAGTACAAATTAAAAGTGGAGTCAGATCAATCCCCTCGATTCTTCTTTCTTGAGAATACACCAGTAAATGCACCGAATGTATGGTCCTATGAAAGAACCCAGGAAACGAACTCAAGACCTCTTGGTCAAAACACCGACGCTCAATCCCTAGATCGCGGAAAGTAGGGCGTACATGTAGTATAAATATATCGTCATTTAAGTGTTACAGTTAGTTACATCGTGAAATTGACATTCATCTCAGTCAAAACCATTCTTAATCGCTCATCGATCCATTCATTCATTCCAAACACTCATTCAAACGACACAAAATCGCCCCAAAATGACTAAACTGACATAATCGAAATTGAAAACGTTTGATTGGTACTTGAAGAAATAGGAAGCTATTGTACGCAAATTATATTCAGGGGAGGTCATAAATATGTCATTCTGAACAACATTAGCGGTATTGGATTACCTCCCATTCATTTCACTCAAAATCAACTCATTCAATTTCATTCCAAAATCATTCATCTTGTCAATTTCACGATGATTTTAACTGTCATTGTAAACCAGAATAATTTTGCTTTTCTAAATTCTTATACAATTTTTGTACATGGTGCAAAGGCAATGATTGAATAGAACTGTAAATTGACATACGTGTACAACAAACACTTTCTTAAGTCGACCGAAATGTCGCAACTAGATCTTGATTCAAGCTGAAGTTATTACATTTTGATAATCTAACGACGATATACATTTCCAAGAAAATGGAAGGTAAAATATATTTCGCTTGAAGGTATTCAGTCAAACTTGATGACAGCCTATCAGTTATCTGTTTATGTATTTTTACGACTGGGAAGCATTTAATCACTGTCAATTTTAACGATTTCAATTAATTTGTGTCATGGTCAAGAGGGCATCGTCAAGTCAAGCCAATGCTACGCCTTCCATTCGAGATGAAATGTTATAAATGGATTTAAAAAACTTATGGAGCATGGGGGAACTGCGTTTACAACAACAATAACAAAAGAGAAATGAATTAAAAACAACAACTAAAAAAAACCCATAAACGAAAAGACTGGAACCAGCAGTGGTCGTTCAGAGGTCGGACCTCGAAAATAATTACATTTATAAAGTAATATATACGATCACATGATCACATCAAGATCCGGAAAACCACATAAAATCGAATAGTTTCAACCTTCGTCAGATTGCTTAGCCCGACTACTTAGTAAGGGCCTCTTCTTTTCGCAGTTCACAGATGGTACCTTTTCGCGAGACGGGCATATGTATTTGACAAAGGGGCTAATTCTAAACATATTCGAAAAGGGGTCATTTTATCGTTATAAAACTGGGTATCTAGAAAAGCTCTAGTCCCCCGAATCTTAATTTTATTTTCAATTAGTAATTGCCTGAAACACAGTAAAGAACATCGTGAAATTGACAAGATGAATGATTTTGGGGATATTTTTGGAATGAAATTGAATGAGTATGTGGAGCGAATTTTTAGTGGAAACCAAAAAGTCAGATGAATAAACTAGTGTGAACTGTTTCTGACCGACTACATCACTTTGAGAAACCCCCTTTCGGACTGTCATGTCAAATTAATATTTATGAAGTACCTGTCAATAAATTATGTTTTATTGTGTGCTTTAGATCGATTTCCTGATTAAAACGGTGAAAATGTGTTTGATTTTTGTCATTAAACTGTTTTTCATTTCACTGAAAAATGTCGCACCGACTGGTCGATTTAAAACGGAAACGCCGTTGGCTAATTTATCAGTCATTTTGACTTTCATTTAACACGATTTAAAATAAAAATCTTACATTAATAAGAGCTACCTTGACCCTATTGATTACTGCAGTCATTGATTTATTGTTGGTTCGGGTTTAAAGCCCCTTTAAATAGCAGTTACAGTAAATAAACATCGTGAAATTGAAATTCATATCAATCACAACCATTCAAATCACTCGCTCACCACTCAAACCACTCAAAAACGCTCCAGAGTCCCTAAAAACAAGATCAGATCAACAACTTCGTTCAAAATAAATATAGATAGAAAAAAATCGCAATTTCATTCAAATGATTAAAATTATGGTCGTCTGATAGGTCATTGAAGACATAGGAAGCTTTTTACAGACCTCGTATGCATATTTTATTAAAGGGAGGTAATTAATATCGCTAATTTAGTTCACCTTGAACAAAATTAGCGATTTTGGATTACCTTACTTATATTTCACTCAATACTCGCTCCACGCACTCATTCGATTTCATTCCTAAATCATTCCAAAATCCTTCTCCAATCTCTGTCAATCTTACGATGTAACTTACTGTATTTCTCAATGGCTGATACACCAAGCAATGGCTTCCTGTTGTTTCTCACACCAGTACATTGTACAACCACAACATTTCATCCCAGCTACCAGCTGCGCATTTTTGTTAGTCAGCCCGATAATCTCAGTTGGTAGAGCACCGGACTTCAAAACCATTGAAGTTCGACGGCGTGGGTTCAATTCCCGGGCTGGCACACTAATAAGAACTAATTGTCTTTCGGATGAGACGTTAAACCGGGGCCCCGTGAGACGGTGCTTTACACCGAGCACGTTAAAGAACCATGGCGGATCTCAGCAGTAGTTTCATTATGTATCCTTGCACTATCCCCCGTTACAACTAACCGTCTTCTGGCGGCGTCGCTCATATGGGCATGTGCTACGGTAGAGGCAATAAATAAACGGAAATACACACTGCGCATTTGTGGGAGACAAATCGAGGGGTCAGCGCAACACTATTGTAATTGCCTATTAATATATAGGCACTTACAATAGTGTTGTACTTACCCCTCGAGATGGCGCTATCTGCCGTCAAAGCGCAGTTGGTAGCGCGTCGGACTGTCAATCTAGAGGTCCCGGGTTCGATCCCCGACGTAGGCACTCATTCTTTTCGACTACATGTATTTGTCTCACACCAATGGGTTGATAATCTTTGATCTATGTGAGATAGCATCTGGAGGCTAGAAAAGGATGTGGTGGATGTACTGGTGATAGAAATACCAGGAATGCATTGTTAGGTGCTCCAGCCGCCGCGGTATAACTGAAAAAAATGTTGAAAGCAGCGTAAAACTCCAATCAATCAATCAATCAATCAATTGAAATGGCGCTAGTCACAATGACATTTTGTCATACATCGGATAAAATTCTGCCAAGCCCAGATTCGAACTCACAAACCCAGGATAGACATCCCAATGCGCTACCGATTAAGCTAGCCTAAACAAGTTCCGGCATTTGTTTGAAATAAGATTTGAATTGAACAGGATAAGGGTTAAGTATACTGATGTAAATAAAAAAGATTGAAATATAGAAAGGGTGATAATTTAAAAACGACACATTACTATTTAGGAAATCTTTCACTTTATTGAAGACTCAACCATTGCAGCTCAGAACACGAAATATATGTAACTGTTTTTCAATGGAAAGATGCAGTGTGGTTAACAAGCTTCAAAGCAGGTCTTTTTCGTAATTGAACAATGAAAATGGCACAAAAAGTAACAGAGTATACCGTTCCTCTATTCTGGAAGAGCAACTGCTCATTCTATAACACATTAAAACCGCCAGGCGGTGGACAAAACGAGAATTAAATTGCGTTTCGAGTTATAATATAAATGGTAAATGTATCAATACATCAATTTCAATAGAATGACTCACTTTGACATATACATGACTTTAGAGAATTTATTATGTAGACACACGCAGGTAATGACGGTTATTTATTGGATATTAAATTTTATTTATGGGTTCTGAAGCTGGCATAAACAATGGTGAAATATGAGATTCGATCCGTCATAACCCTTTATAATACATCAAAGTTTTTGAGTACAAAGACCAAGACGGAGATATTTCTAAAACCGAAGTACAAATAACGAATGAGCCCGTAAATGACAGTTCCAACAATTTCACATGAACGCAATATGAAGCCCTCAGATTAGCCTATGCAACCGCACAGTCTGACCTCATTCTTCACTATGCGTATATTCGATGTCTGCTCACAGTACGCGTGAATTTGTTGAAAAAGTCATGCACGCTCGCAAATTGGTTTCCATTATAGGGTATGCTGTGGCTTTTTGATGTAATATTGCTGCTGAACGAAATTTCTTTTTGTTGTTTCTGTTATCCGATTGCCACTCTTTTAAGTGACATATTTTTATTTTTTTTATTTTTACTACTGATCGGGTATAACGAGTTTAAATGGTTATTAATTCGTTAAGAAAAGCGAATAATTCTTGTGGAAAACGCGATACAGGAGAAAATTAATTTTGTAGCTTCTTTTATTTGAAGGTAGTAGACCCGTAATGGTTCCGCAATATTTCGAACTACATATTCTTTCACAATGTTAACCAAGGTTTCCTAATGAAAATCATTAGGAAACCTTGGTAAACACTGTTAAAGTTCATTACCTCTGAGGCGTTGCAAAACTATTACGCGTCCACTACCTTAATTATTGTCTAGGCTACACAATGATTTACAAACTGCATGTGAACTTTACACGATGCCATGCCCAATTCCGTTGTGTAAGACATACCATTTGCTTCTACAAATGACCAAAAAGGTTATGTTCAGAAAGAGAAAAAACATTTGTCAGTTAGTAAATATCTTGATGATAATGTTACAATCTGTAATTATATGCATATGTTGATGGAAAAATCTCTAAATAATATTATTTATTTGAAAAATGTAGTTGTTTACTTATCGACAAATGGGACTGTCACTCGCACACACAAAGGGCCATCAATCATGACCATCACAATGAGCTACCCAGCATATTTCTCAATCTCTCCGATCAATTATTCACAGCAGCAACATTGTTAACAACCCATTATGACGTAATCATTATGACAGATGTTATTGATGTTACGCAATCGCTGATTGGTTCTCTGATGGCTATCGCACGTCACGTGACATTGTACCAATTCTTTCACGAAAGGTGATTAGCTAGAGCTGTCGCATTAATGTGATGGCCATTTAACTTAGGTGTGTGAACTGTCAACTTGCATCTAATATGTACATATCACTGTCACAGAGTACTTCGACCCCACCACAAATTTGTCGCCCCGGGGTGACAGTTGTCTTAGCAACAGTTTATTGTGACAGAAATAACAAATTAAATAATTACCACCTCCGAGCATTTTCACCTGTAAGCATTAATTATTTTCGGGTTTAAGCTTCTTTCTCCGCACCCCAGGTGTCGCATTACTTTGCATATATAATGCCCGTAAAATCAACGTGCTGAATGGCTCCCCATAAACAGTTTGCATAAATTTTCGCTTACGAAGTCGTAGATATTCAGTAGCACGGGAAGTTAGCAAACGAAAGGGTGTTATTATGTTACAATGTAACTTTGTTGGTGATGTTCTATTTTTTGTCATAGAACCATATATCACTTTAACTAGCCATGCTTATGCATCCGCTTTGCGTTAAGAATCAAATTAATGAGTTCCATTTATTGTTGCGCTTGTAGAATTAATGAATGAAATTGGTCGATCTTTTTGTCAAAAAGCTGAGTCACTGTCTCTTTATGTTTGGGTGTCGCTTATCGATATGACCGATAGGAAACTCTTCAAGAATGCCATCTGTCTGTACGTCAGTCTGTATTTTATGACGTTAATCCGTATTCTTAGATTTAAATTTGTGTCAACCATTTGCCATGTTCGAGATATTTTATCCAGTTTTACCAATGTTTTCCCCAAATAGAAGAATGTTAGGCTGTTAGTCTGATTTATCTGATTTAGTCTATACAGTCTAATAAGCTGATCAGTATTCTAGATAATTTGACTTGATAGAACAATTCATGATAACGAAAGAAGATCAAATCAACTCAGCAGTATGGAAAAAACATAGAAAAGAACAAAATCCGCAGTAAAATACGTATTTCTAAAAGTTGTTTTAATCAAAGACGAGTTTTATATAAACCATTAGAACACAGGTAATTTTTTCATAATCGAATTTTTGACATATAGGTTATTATAACCTTTATGACAAAATTCGGATTATGAGGCGATAGAACCAACGACGTTTAAATATCTGTCGTCGACATTATTTTTCACAGAAAACAGCCTGATTAGCTCAGTTGGTAGAGCACCGGACTTCAAAACCATTGAAGTTCGACCGCGTGGGTTCGATTCCCGGGCTGGTACACTAACAAAACTAATTGTCTTTCGGGTGAGACGTTAAACTGAGGCCCCGTGAGACGGTGCTTTACACCGAGCACGTTTAAGAACCATGGCGGATCTCAGCAGTAGTTTCGTCATGTATCCTTGCACTATCCCCCGTTACAACTAACCGTTTTCTGGGGGCGTCGCTCATATGGGCATATGCTACGGTAGCCGATAAATAAACGGAAATACACAAACTATTTTTCACAGAGTGTACTGAAGTTTGCAACGAGATCTGAAGGTAATGAGGACATTAATTCATAGCCCTCGTACTAAATGAAAGGCTGATGATAAATGTTTATAATATGTTATATTTATTCAAACTATCTAAAATGTTTTTACCATAAGCTTGAGGGACATTAAGATAAATTGGTGATATGCAATATTGATGCTATATTTTCAGCGATAAGAATAACCATTCTAAAATGGATTCGACACTTTGCTCATTGAGCACCGGTCGCAGAGTCGATTGCGACACTTTTCTGTAAACCCTGGTGTCTAAAGTCTGAATCCCCGATTCAACCATAGTTTTCCTCCGACGATAGGCATTTATTTCAGTTTCGTTCATTTTGAATGAATTAACAATATTGTAATGTCTCATTTTAATATCATTGAAAACTCTCTCTTTAAGCGTATTCAATTTCATTCCGAAATCAGTCTGTCAAATCAAGATATCTAAAGAATGTAGAAAATGACTCTAAAACATACAGTTGTATTTATTACTTTCTCCTAGTCTGATTTAAGGTAGTATACCCGTAAAGTTCCGCCACAATTCGGAACTAAAGATCTTTCACAATGTTAACCGAGGTTTCCTAATGATATCATTAGGATACCTCGGTTAACACTGTTACAGTTCATGACTTCTGAAACGTTTCGGAACTATGACGGCTCCACTGCCTTAAAAAGTGCTCTGATAGAGGAACCTCAATACAACCAGAGCAATGTCACGGAATTATTTTCAGCCTGACGCCTAAGGGAAATAACTTTCATTTCAATAAAATGTTTTCTATCTTGAAGAGTCATTGTCATTACATAGTTTCTTTCATCATTTTGATTAATGATTACGGCAATGCATTAACCTATTACAATTTTATAATTAATATGAAGTTGCACATACAAATAGTTTCGAAACTGTTTGATTTTTTTCCTTTAATGATTTACTAAGGGACATAAAATATCCCCATTCCCATTAAAGAATTGTATGATATATTATGAAAATTAAGAATCACATATGCAATAAACATACATTTGATAAATTGGTTCACAAAATTAGAACTGAATGCAAATATTATATTATGCTTTAATGAATGCATATAAAGTTTAGAATATCGTGAAATTGAATAGTTAAATGATTTTGGAATGATTATGGAACGATATTGAATAAGTGGAGCGTGGAGCGAGTTTTGAGAAAAATCAAAGGTAGGTAATCCAATATCGCTAATTTTGTTCAACGTGAACAAATAAGCAATATCTAATACCTCTTTTTAATGCGATATGCACTCTATTCTGATTGTTTGTTGTCGTGAACCAATCAGACAGTTTTTAAAATCAACACCAGCCAATAAAATCGTAGAATAATTTGATCGATTTGAATGAAATGTTGATCGTCTTGAACGATTTCGAAATGTTTTCAATTGTTTTTGGAGCGTTTTTGGTCGATTTGGGTGAATGTTTGGAATAAATGATTGGAGCGCTGAGTGAATAATTTGGAATAATTTTGATCGGAATGGGTGTCAATTTTACAATGTTTTTAACTGTATAGCTACACATGTAGAAAGTTAAAACGATTTTACATTTTGGCATTTCAACATGTAATTGACAACGTTTTTTTTTAAAAAATGTGTACTAAGAATAAGTTCTGGATGAATTGAATGGGCTGGAGGAGCGATTTTTGAATGATATAAAAAGAGGTAATGTTATATCGCATATTTGGAGTTTATATTGAAAAATTGTCGCAATATAAGTAATGGCATTTTATGGCAGCAAATGCGTCGTTCCTTGCTATTGTCTCCTTCGATGGGAAGATAATCGTTAAGTGGGAGTAGCAGGCTTAGAAAGGTCACAGTGAAAATATTGGTATCAAAAAGGTCATAGTGAAAATATTGGTATTAGAAATACTAAGAATCTAAGGCAAGATGCAATCGGGTAACTTCGGCGATTCTAGGGAAAGACCTCGGAAATAATGAAGGCGCAGACATGAAAGTGAGGCATACAACACGTAAGTTTATGTGCCGTCACAGACATAACTGATGATGACGTTGCGAAAAACAGCGAAAGGTTAAAATATGGACATTTTATAATTCGATGACAAAACGCAGTATTTTACAGCGTATTTTTTTCATCAAATTATAAAATTTCTAAAATAAAAAAATAGATGACTAGAAGGCAGTTAATTAATTTGTGTTTTCCTCTTGAAAGCGTATGGACCATAGTACCTCTGAAAGGCTAATCACATAAAATTACTACACTTACGTCCGAGGAACTTTCCTGTTTACGAAAAAGTCCGAGCGATGCTCAGAATGAGGCAAGGTATACATGTTAGCAAGTCGTAGGCAAAGTGTCCCAGCTGAAATACTGTTGCGATGGAGCTAAACCATCAAACGAACAAACAAAAACCCTCATTTTCTGTCTGTTCTTTTGATAATTAAATTAGAAAACACTTCAATACTATGGTCAGAGTATGGTCATTTAGTCTGGTGTACCTTGACCGTCAAATTAATACCAATAAATGACGCAATACGCAACTATTATATCACGTACCATCTTATATGACAGAGTTATTAAGTTTAATTACAACAACTTTTCATTTCAAAAAGTTGACCTCTACCGCTTCATAGTAGAAAGTCACAGACACCATCGCGCTTATTGGCAATGCTATTAAATCATTCGAGACTGTTTTAAATCTGTTTATCGGTACATGTTATACAGTATAAATGACATTGTCTATCAATCTTAGCCAATATTCAAAGCCTGTGTAAAGGTCAAAAAGTGGTTAGAAAAATTATAGACTGATCAAAATCACAGACAAAACATGTACCACTGGAGTGTAGGTCAACCCCTTGCACATAATCCCTTCCGGACAAAATCCCTCCCGGATAAAAGTCCTCCCTATACTTTATATATATATGTTTCATATACATGTATATATACCAGGTTGAAACGTTGTGTGGTCGAAGAGAAGTAAAATCAATACCTTACGTTAAGGTATCCGACTGGGTGTCAAATAGGATTCGATTTATTGCTCAAATGGACAGATTTATTCGCAATTTCCTTTTATATCGGTAATAACGAACCGAGCGAAGAACACCTTGATATTCTAGATCAATCGCGAACCATTTCCCTCTTAATAAATTTAAGAAAATCATGAACATTAAAACCAAAGTCGCCAAACTTATTCAAAGATACACGTATTGTTTTGAGGGACATAATTATTTGCATCATCCAGACTCTAAACCCCTATCCTGTTTTGTAAATTTTGTTTCAAACAAATGCCATCCTGTGGCATATTTCAACTACTGCGGCTCATGCTTTCCACGCATCGATTAGTAGACGGTAGGCAGTGTAGGCCATGGTCAGACTGCATGTCAATGCAGGATGATCTTGGCCTAAACTGTCTGCCACAAACAGCAGGAGAGGGGTTCAGTGATTTTGAATGCTTGTGCTTGTATTTCTTACGCATATTTCAATTAAAGATTAAGATCGGCCAATTCGGTCTTGATTATGCGCTCTTTAGAAAAAAATACTGGCTCAATTATCTTACAAGAGCATCCAAATGTATTCCACCAGGGAAGCATATTTGTCTCCAAAAGGTCCTTGTAAATAAAAAATATACCAAAAACATATTTTATTCTTATTTTTTAAAAAAAAAAATAATATAGTAATAAAGGATCGGAGTTTGTATGTGTTTTTTTTTCTTCTTTTTTTGTGTGTTCTGTTTTTTTTTTTTTCGATCCTTTGGAACTACTTTTATAAGGAATATGTGTCGTATATTTCACAGGCTTTTTTACTGCATCATTTTAGCGCAATCTCATGAGCTTTGCATTTGAAACGCTTAAGTAATGTTTAAATGCTTGTATGAACACCGAACTTTGGTTTCCATTGCATGAAAGCAGAATTTCAGGTTTACGTTGATTTTTTCTCAATTTTAGATAAAATTTAAATGAATACACATTTATTTCTCAACAGCAAAAATGAAAAGGTCTAAATTACAACCATTTCGCTCACAGCGTCATATACCTGTCTGCAACTTGTCTATTTCACAGCGCGTGAGATTGATTGACATCTTCGAACCGCGACCCATCAATCATTGGCTGTTTACGAGTGTAGAACGTCCGCCATTTTGAGTAATCTATAAAATGAAAAAAGAACGCGTAAATTATCGACTCCACGTGATCTATTTTTCTTCAAAGGCATATACACTGTATAAAGAATGGCAACAACCAATTTTGCATAATTGTGATATATAGTCATACGTTATTTAAATAATGTATGGGTACAGTTAGGGATATCATGTAATTGACCCTCATTTCGTTAAAAGATTAAAGGTAACAACGTCGTGAAATTGACAAAGTGAATGATTTTTGAATGAAATTAAATGATGTGTTGAGCGTATTTTGAGTGAATTTAATGGGAGGTATTCCAATATCGCAAATTTTGTTCAGGATGAACAAAATTAGCATGAACAAAATAAGCGATATTTATAACCTCCCTTTAATAAAAAAAATGCCTACAAGTTCTATAATAACTTCCTATTTCTTCAAGGATCTATCAGACGTTTACAATTTGAAATGTGTCAGTGAAATCGCGATTTTTTTCTGGCTTTATTTGTTTTAATGAAGTTGTTGATCTTATGTTTTTCAGTGAGCGTTTATGAATGGTTTGAGTGAGTGTTTGGAATGAATAAATGCGGCTCTAAGCGATTGCTTTGGAGTGATTTTGATCGGGATGAATGTAAATTTCACAATGTTGTCAACAGTCTCTCAAAACTACTCGCTTAGCCTTATATTCAATGTATTCAAAACATTCCAGTCACACATAAACGAATTTTTTATACAATACCTTTCTTAAATAGGTCAATACGATTATTATTTTATTTAAGGCGATATAGTGGCTGGTATGAAATTAAAAGAATCAGATTTGTCCGCGAAGACAAACGAACAGAAATTTTGTAGGTCTGTATTAAAGGGAGGTTATATAATATCTTTAATTTCGGAATAGCGATATTACATTACCCTACGTGATTTCATTCAAAACTCACTCCGCACACTCATTAAATTTCACTCCGGAATCATTCCAAAATCATTTACCCTGTCAATTTCACGCAGCTTTGTTTAGCTGAATACGATAGTTTTTTTTCCTTGTATAAATCTAGAGGTATCCAGGTGGAGAACTGTCATTTTAGTTTCTTTCTCTGGTTTGACATAATAGAGAGTCTTGATGAAAAACAGCAAAAAACCTTGTCATATATTTGTGTGGTATTCACTTAATAAGAGACGCAAGTCTGCCGCTGTTTAAACTCAAGAAAACAAATGGGATATGTTTTTATTAATATAGGTTTTTATGGGCTTTGTAAGGCAGAAAGACAATTATTAATGGAGCTTTCCTTTACAGTTATGCGGGAGGGAAAAACTGAGACGAAGATGTCTTACATGTAATTCTAGATATTATTTTCATGATTTTTATCTTCAAGATCGAAAATAATTCAGAAGTAAAAAGTAAGGCGTCATGGCACAACGACTATGGTCGACCAAACTTATTCGTGTACAAAAACATAGTTATGATTTTTTGTATACCGACCGATGGGAGGCTTATTTGCATTCGTAGTAGGTTAGTTAAAGAGAGTACCTTACACCCAAAAGAAGTACCTGTTTTGGGTAAAAAAAGAGTACCTTACATCCACAAGAAAAAAACCTGTTTAGGGTAAAACGTTACATCCCTTTTGACGTTTTGCAATGGTCTTGACGTCGGGAGTCTCCACATCCCGAATTACACTAAACAACATCGTGTAAGTGACATTCATCTCCATCAAAACCATTCTATATCACACACTCAGCGCTCCATTAATTCATTCCAAATACTCACTCAAACCATTCACAAACGCACAAAATTCACTGAAAACATACAATATCAACAACTTCATTCAATAATAAATAAACATACAACAAAATCGCGATTTTACTGACATAATTCAAATTGAATGGGTCTGATAGGTTCTTGGAGAAA